>VHKM01000281.1:0-1200000 GCA_007210695.1 Neogobius melanostomus
TAAAGTAAATAAAAAAGCTGAGGGACTATAGTAATACTTGTGTGGAGTAGTTAGAAAAGACATTGACGTTCATAATAGATGCCATAGCGTTGGCGCTTGTACTACGTCTGCAGAATCTGAGTCCCATGTAGAAATATTGGCCCAAAGTTCCTTGCCTCGGGTCTTGTCAGCAGAATTTTAGCACAATCAACAAAAAAGTCTGAGTTGGAAAATGAACTCTTTTCTTTATTAAAAACAGTCAAGAAATATAATTTCATGCACGCCATGTTTGCCTTCTTAGCAAATGCCGCGGTTATCCCCATGTGCTGTGAAGAAATTAAATGCATTTTATGTCTCCATTAAATCTCTCCATATAATGGTCTGTTCGCTCTCTCTCCCTCCAGGTTCGTCGTGGTCAAGGGACTCCCCTCCTCGCTCTGGAGCACCCTCTGACCTGATTGTTGTCCAAAGGGGAACCGGCCAACCCTTAAACTTGTAAGGCAGGGGACGGGCCACGCCCGCGGCTGGAATGGTACAAGGACCGGGGAGCGTGTTGGAGAAGACCGGAGAAACTCGTGCTCACACCGGATTGCTGCTGCCCAGCGGCTCACTCTCTTCTTACGGCATCATCCAGGCCGACGCAGCAACCCTGTCGATGGCACTTACGTTGCATCGCCCGAAACTATCTAGGAGAGGCCGTGAGCCGCAACGCATCTCTAGAAGTCGCATGTAAGTCCCACTGTTCAGTCTAGGCCCTGGGCGGAACTGTCAGGAAATATGGGCAGTGGTTACACCGCATGAACTGAGATTGTAACCTCTAGTCCTCTGTTGATACTTATATTACAGTGCTTTTCAGTCCACCCCCCCGATATACAGTACTGTTTTACCATTTTTTCATCATCACTTATTTACTCCTCTTCCTTGTGCGTCTCAGCATTTTGATCACAGGTTTCTCACAGGGTAGCAATTTGGGGACACACAGAAGATTGACCAGTTGCTGTCTGAGTCCCTCTAGACTGCACCTGTTAGCTTTAAATTTTCAATTTTTCTTTCTTATTTATATGTTAGAAAAACTGGTTATGCTGACTGCATCCAAAACGATTCCACACTGAACTTATTGAAATTTAGAAATGGGCCCTGCGTGTTCATTCAGTTTTGCACTGTTCTTTGTCCTACTACAAAGTGTCTGAGTTTATTCTCTCACTATAAACCAAATCCAATCTCAACAAAGGGCAGAGGTTTTAAGTAAATGTTTTGGTTCAATTGTTTTATTTGTTTGTTTAGAATTCCCAACTTCCTTTTTTTTGTTTTTTTTAGCCAAGGTCCTAGGGAAAGCGAGAAGCCCAGAGCGGTGCGGTTGTATGTGTGCGTTGCATGCATGTATATTTTATCTTTTGCATGTGAGCGTTCAAGCTAGAGTGTGTGTGCGCTTGTTCATGGCAAAGAAATCACTTCAGTTAGCACATAATGGAAAATGCGGATAGCCCAGAGGCGCATTCTTCCTCCTTCCCACACAGGGAGAGAACTGGCTGGAGCAGGCTGCAGCTTTCCAAATCCAAACATGGGAGAGAGCGAGAGAGGTTCAATTTACGACCCCTCATCCCTCCTCTCTCTCCCTCTCTCTCCCCAAGCCATACAGTTGCTGCCCTATCATTTACTCAAACAGGTCATCCAAACAGGTCTCACTGCTGTATTCCACACATGGTGCACAGACAACATGCTTAAGCTCACAGACCCAAACACTTCCAATGGAAGATCTGATCGTACTCATATATGGCACATGCAGCTTGTGTAGTGATTCCTTAACAAAGCATCCCAGGAAGAGCCACGCCCAATTTAACTTGAAATATACCGTGTGGACGTTGTGGGCTCTGCAGATATTTTTACAGGATTTTTGAGGGAAAGCATTACCGACGGCATCAAACTCAATCTTCCTTTCTGTCTTTGGTCATTTTTCCCACCCCATACAACATACTTTAATATGTTTTTAAAAAGAGCCTAGTTGAGTCAGAGTTCATTTTCTGATACGCCGGTGTTAAAATAAAAGTACTTTCCTCATGTGCATTATTAGGGAGTGACTGGTGACGCAGCCTTTATTTATACGTTGCTTACACTGTATAGGTGGTGTTTCCTTTAGCATCCATTACTAAACTCCTTTATAGAAACAACAAGGAAACCATTCAGACTGTGTATTAATAGCCAATTACCTTTTAGTAGCGGACAGCATTTCCACACAGTGATTGGGCCTGCTGCTCCATATGACTAAACTCAGCTCCATGAGGAACAGTGGCACTCCGGTGAAAACAGCATGATAAATATGGATGAAGAAATAACCTATTGAAGATTAGAAAACACAATCATATATTTGCTATGCCTTTTTCAAGAGGTAATTGCAGGAATATGTTTTTTAGTCTGGTATTCTAGACATAGACTTTTTAGATCAAGCTTCAACTTGTATTATGTCTAGATATAGTATTGCCCAGGGCTTCAGAAGTGCACTGTTGTTAAATAGGAACGCCCATGCCTTATTATAGGATAATGAACTGCTGTTCATGAGATCCCTTTAAGTGTGAAATATAGTTTACACCAAACACAGTGCAACCCAAGGCCCAACAAGAGCATTTAATCATTCAAGGCTTGCATTGTTGTCACTCTACTCTCCATTTCCGATAACATAGGTACTGGGAATCTCCACACATTGGCCAGCCCCCACACAGTATCCAATACAGGAGAGCAGGAACTCGATTTTCCACCCCCAGTTCCCTTGGGCACGGTTGAGGTGAACAGTTTGGGGGCAGACTGGAGGCTGACTCCACCTGTGTCTGTGGGCCCGGTGTTGTATGTGTCCCATTATGGCCCTTCTGAGTGTGTCCATTTAAAAAATATACTGGGGTTCTGCAAGGATCAAATCAAGCATCAAATGGCCCTACTTGACATATGGTAATATACAACTTCAGTTTATTTCGCTAACCTACCTATGCCATTGTACGATTAGGAGGAAGTATTGGAAATCTGACCATTTTAAGAGGAAGCAACATCACAAGTGTGCCAGAATCAAACTTTACAATAGAAATGCACAAAGTTGAACAACCATGGTAATCTAATAGCCCAAGTGTGGTGATAGAGACTTTTTTTTAAATTATTATTATTAGGCTCATTTGTTTTTTCATCTGAGAACAGTTAGCGTCGACACATCTGCTGTTTATCTCTCCTATGCTGTGTACAGTCAGAGGTGCTCTTGTACTTAAGGACCACACAGGCGATGCAGGACAAAACTGGATCGAAACTACTTTTCACTGCATGACTACTTGTTCTATATAGGCTATTCACACGGTAAGAAAGCGCACCAGGTCAATCCTCTGTTTACATGTGCTTTAGTTCAATTAAGGGTTCATCGACGGAGCTCAACACAGATCGTAGGTCGGGTTCCTACCTGCGCAGCGGGGCTCCCGGGGCTTCTTTGCCGCTTTTCGCCCTGCATCCCCGCAAGGGCCAGGTGGAGGGCTTCACTGGTCGATCCCCACAGTTTACCACATTTCATAAGTTTAAAGTCCCGGCTAAAAAGTTGACCATTCCTCAAAGTTTGGTCCAGTCACTTCTTGCCTATTGCCATGTGTATTCCGGGCAGAATACTGGAGGAAGCAGCCAGCGATTGATGCAGGAAACTGAAAGGGGCGCGAGATGAGAGAAGAGGACACAGGGCGGAAGAGCGCAGGTGCAAGCGGAGGGAAGGGAAGTTACCGCCCCCCTTCACACGGGCCGCTCCTCATGATGTTGTGTGCTTTTACTGTGTGCATATGCACTAAGGGAGTAGGCGAGCAAAATTTGGGACATGATGGACAGGCTGAGAAAATTAAAACTTCACTGATCTCTAGATAAAGGCTGTCAAAAGGACCTGAAACTATACCACCCAGATACATTTAATGAATAGTATGAAGGACTTTTATGTCACCACTTACTTTCACACTACCCTTACATTGTACCCAACTACCATTTGTATAATGGCTATGTTTACATGGTCCGGAAATCAGATAACTGGAAAATCAGATAAAACCCATATTGGACTTGGATCAAACTGCTGTTTCATGTGGCATTAGTGTCTTATCTTGTAGCTAAGTGAACAAGCACAGGTTAGTAGCTCAAAGTTTAGGGTTCAATCGGTTCACTGTTTATTTTGTGAAGGTATTACAGAAATTAACACAAGTATAAACCACAAAATGTGCTTTTTAAAAAAAATGTAAGGGTGAGGAGAATGGAGAGGACAAGCAGCTCTAACCATTCGGCTATCGGCTACTCAACTTTGCCTCACTTTAAAACAAGTTTGGGATTATTTCATGGATAGCCTAACTTCTTGTGATTTTATTTTTTTTCTATTTCATTTATTAAGATGTTTTAGCTTTTTACTATATTCTTTTTAATCTTTGTGACATTAGTTTGGCCTTTTTGCTTTATTTTCCTGGTTTGTTATACACAAGTGTGAAGATCAGGAAGAATCAACATTACATCTTTATCAGATACTGTACATCAGATTCTGCTGTATCTTTAATAATCTGAGAACTCAAGAAATCAGAAGTTTTGCTCTCCATGTAAACTTAGCCACTGTAATCTGTTTTGTAACATCTGAATCACAATGAATAATGTTGTATTAGTAGCCAACTTTGGAGGTTACAAGTTTATAAGGACATTGTTACAATGCACATTACATTGTACAAAGTTGGCAGGTACAATGTAATCAAGATAAGTGTTAACAACCTACTATGACCTATTTGTGTCCTCAGACATTGAAGTAAACACAAAACACAAAATCATTGTTTTCCAATCATTATTTTAATTTATTATGTTTTTGTGCACAGTTCATTAGCCAGAAACATAAACTTACAGGGTTTGCCAAAATCCTATAGCTAAAACAGTTTGGAACAAACAGATGAACTCTCTGACTTTCACATTCCCAGCATGTTCCCATCAAGTAGTTACAAAGCTCAGGGACTGAATCCTGGAGGTTCTGCACTTCAAATGTGGAATGGCATGTTCACGTATGGTAAAAGCTTCAGTTTGTCGGGTTATTCTTTTTTTAATGTCATGGCAGTGAGATTAACAAAAGAGCAATATATTTTCCAAACCAGTTGGAAACCAAAAATGTATATTTGACAACAATAATATAATACTACTAACACCAAATTTCACATGACACCAATAAGGGAAACCTCTAATCGGGAAACCAACAGAACTATTTTTATTAATGACGAGATAAGTAGACTCAATAGGGACAACTGCTTGACACTGGTTTTAAGGAGAAGTTTATTTTTTTATTTTTTATCTATCTATTTTAAGTTGACACCTGCCTCTAAATTGACCTTATGTGGATCTCAGAGCAATGCGACGGAGCAGAAGTGAGCAGCATTATCTCATCAGCCACTTCTCAGTTTTGGTTCCTCTGATGCCTCTGTAAACTAAATTAAAATAGAAAAAATACCAAACATAAATGCTCTAGACACAATTGTGCATTGAGTAACCAAATATTTGCTTTATCCAGTTCACCAAATGTAAACGTAGGTCAATAAAAGGGTAGTGTAAAATGTGTCAACTGTCAGACTAAAAGCCGTGCCCTATTGTACAGCAACCAGTCATAGGGATGTTAAGAGTTGCCTTCCCTTAGCGGCACCTTACCGCAGTTTAATCCAATAAGCTTGTGTTGCTTCTTTAAACCATCCAATCTGTTTGCGTGCCTTACTCACAGAGCAATGGCATAGTCTGGGTCTAATAGAAAGGTGTACTCAAGCAGTGAAGATTATTCTTTGACATTTGATTTTGCCTCTTGGGAGTGGCCGGCTTGAGGTAAAACTGAAAAAGACATACATTTCTTGGAATATACTTTGCAAAATGGAGCTTCAAACCAACTTAATGAGGAAAGAGCAGATATTGTTGGAATGGAGAAGACAGAAATGAAGAAAGCTGTTTTTACTCAATAAATGTTCACCTCCGCGGGAGGATGGAAAAACTCAAAATTCCCTACTGCAACAATTGGATGCACAGCTCCAGCGGATCTTATGCCGTTGGACGCCAGGATCAGACTGGAACTCTCAAGTCTGGGTTCAAGTTCACCTGTGCCCACGGGTTCGATCACGGATTATTGTACAGCTATGATTATTCTAAAGGACATTGGAAATTGGGCTAATGAACTTGTCAGCTTTGGACAAGTGGATTGATAGATGTAGAGAAATGGAGGAGAATGAGAGAGCTGGTATGTGATCATATCCATTTCGTCAGATCAGTGGCTTATTGTCAATTCTACGGACTGTAAAGGCATAAAGCTACAGAGAATGAAGATTATGTCTGCACTTAAACCCTTGGTGCAAATATACTTTAACAACACAGCACAGCATGGCACTATTAGGGATTGTAGAGGACTGTACTATGATTATCTGGAATTATTCATCCACTCCACAAAAGGGGCAGTTAGGAATTTAATGATGTTCAATCTATTAGTTTAAGTTTATTAGTTATCTTGAGCAGTTAAAATTCTGCTCAAACGGAGTGGGCTGAAGCAAAAAGCTTATAAGCGCCCACCCCCGAAATCAATGAAATAAAAAACAATTGAATACAAATCACAATAGTACAGGTGGGCATGTTACAAAGTACAAGACCGGAGAGCAGGAACACAGAACACCACACACACAACGTACCCTCCGTGATCACTTTAGCCTTGTTATAGTTACATTATCAAATCTACATTAGGCATCTATACAAAGTTCTGTTACAATATCTGGTGATCTGAAAAGTACATGGAATAACTCAGAGCCGTTTCTATACGCAGATTATCGCAAGGTTGCGTAGGGCCCCCACTCCCTCCATTATTTTTTTTTTACTGTTGAGTTGGAGTGATGATGCTCTGCTGAAACACGAATCCTCGGGATCAATAAAGTATTATCTATCTATCTATCTATCTACTATCTATCTGGCTGCAAGGGTGCAAGGCATCTCAGTCAAATCACGGTGTTGTTTCACTGATTAATGAGCGTTGTTACTGCGACAGGCTGTTTTGACAGGAGGCTCACTCACTCTCCGCCTACTGTTGCCACATACAACACCGAAATGGAGCAGTTCTGCTTTAGTAGATGAAGCAGGAGAGACTTCGCTAGGTTGCACCTTGTCTGACAAAAAACCTGGACATTTCGGGCACCCAAATCAACCATTTTTGCTTACAAGCAGTGGCGCCCTTCACACTAACCCAAGACAAAAATTACCCTTTCTTACAGCGAAATGGACATAACCTTGTGTGGGAGCATATTGGTTTTGCTTTAAGTATTTCTTGTGGTTAATGTCCAGTGGTGGAAAGAGGACAGAAAATTTGTACTCATGTAAAAGTACAATTACATGGCTGACATTTTACTCAATTACAAGTACAAGAGTGAAGTATTAGTAACTTCACTCTTCATAGTGAACTGGTCTAAATCGTTTATCTCTAACAAGAATTATCTTTGCACAGATTAATTAAAAATACATGAAATATCATACAACAAAAGTGAGCCTTTTGATACATGAGGCCCAATACTAGTTTCAACACAAGTTTAATATCAGACCTGGGAAGTCTGTTTGAATAATAGACCTAGTTTAGATATCTCATACTATTTACCAAGCTACATTTCAACGGGGTCAGCCTAGTTCCCCGGTACCTATGTTCCCCCACTTCTATTGATTAAGATTAGGCACCAGCCCACTATCCTTAAGGTTAGTGGCTAGGGCAGGGTCAGGGTTAAGCTGCTTGATATGTATGACGTTTCATTCTCATGACTTGTGATTGGTTGAAGTACCAACTCACCTACGGGGGAAAAAAATCGCACCCGGGGAACATAGGACCTGGGGAACATAGGACCTGGGGAACATAGGTATGCACCCCATTTCAATAACCACTATCCCTCAGTTAAGAATACTATAAGTCAAAGACAAACTGTCTGATGTTCTGTACTTGGTAGGTCTATTTAGTTTTTAGTTTTTTTTTAGTTTAGTTTATTTATTTGTTTGAGCAGTTAACCTGCTCAAAGGGAAGACACTGATGTGGACAGTCTGCACTGAATCAGTTAAAAAGACCTTCCTCTGTGAAGATAATGACAGGTCAGCAAAGCCTTACCTTCAGAGGCAGATCTACACTGAACTGGAGGCAAGTGTCCACTGTCAGCCTTCTGTCTTGTCTTTCTAGGACCTGACCTGACAAAAATTCATCTGTATGAATGAGGTGAAAACGTGTTGTTATATTGAGATGTTACTCACGTGGGGAGAGCTAGCTCCTCTACACTCCTCCATATGTTCTGTGCCTGATTACTGACGCATATGTGTCCTAGTGTTTATAAGACAGTCTCCTCGCGTTGTCGATAGTACAGTCTCCCGCTGTAAAACCAAACAGAGCCACGCCGAGCCATAGAATCAGACACACGAGCGCACGGCCAAAGGGCGAGGGGAGGAGGCGGGGACGTGCGCCCGAGGAGCCAATGTCACCCTCGCTCTCTTTTGAGCTCTGGCCAATCAGAGCAGGGAGCGAGCTGCTTTGTGTGTGTAGGCTGATCAGCGGAGAAGAGACAGAGAGTGACGGCGGAGGATTGCCCTGTAGTAGTGTCCCGGGCCGGGACAGACCATTAAAAAGGGACAATCAGGTAAAACCGAGACAGGTGGCAACACTACATACCGCCTTCCCTCTGTCACTCCCAACCCGTGAGTGCCTCTCCGCTTGCCTCTCCACTCGGTCCGTCTCCCGGTGTTCGCCTTGCCTCATGCTCGCATCCCGCAGGAGCGTCTCCCGGCCCAGGCGCTGCTGCCTATGTTTACTCTGCTCGGACCGGGCAACTATCTTGTTGTTTCGAGTACTGTAGAGTATCAGGCCAGTAGTTTGGTGAATAGATTGGCAAGACAGCACGCAAAGTGTTCCCTCATTCGACACGAAGAGTTCACTGGCACTTGTCCATCGGGTTTAAAAAAAAATGCATCAATGCATCATTGAATGCAACTGTAAGTTTCTGGAAACTGCACTTTTTATAATTCACCCACAGATGTGCGGTGTAGAGGTGAGCAGAAGGCTTGAAACAGAGCTAGTTTCACCTGTACAGAGCAGGAGGAAAATTTCCGAGACAGAATGTTCGCTTGTGCATATCCGGCACTGACGGTAAATGCCTCATCTGTTAAACGATCAGTTATGATGTGGCCAAGGTACTTGACAACATCACATACATTCAAGATGTTTCCCGAGAGCTTAATGATCTGTCCTCCTTTGTCCGACATATCATAATGACACTTTTAATTTGTGTTTCACATCCTGCAGTTCCTGCAGTGAATAGAGGAGAGAAAAAGCCAAAAAGCATTTTGTCTCAAATGGGAGTTGAATCCACACGGTTCAGTGCAGTTACTTTCAGTAACTCTAGTTCTCGGAATGTGCACGGTCAGGCTGATTCTCAGTGGTAAGATAAAAATATAACCATCAGAAGCAGGTTTCAGTTAGTTTTAAAAGTCAGTGGTTCCCAAATGGGTCAGTGACCTTTTACCATTTTAAAAAGTGGGGGAAATAGACTAGTGGTGTCCTAAACTCGAGTCTGACAGTGGCTTAGTGGTTAATGGTTCTCACACTGTGGGGCAGGGCCCAAATTAAGGTTATGTTCCACTTCTGCCCTGCACTACTGCAGTGTAACTGTTTTTGACCATAAATGGGTTTGCTCGTCATTGTCAGCCATGTGAAGAGGGCACCAGCACCGGCTCTGGAATAACTGATTACTACGATTATACACATAACTGAGCACCTAGATCACAATACTTAAATTATCTTAGCATATATGACAATAAATAGAGCCAGAAACTAATAACTAACTAAATATCATCTGAGACTATACTAATAATATGAATTAACTGTCAAATATATCATTTTAATTGACATTTGCAACTGCCCAACTGACTGTTAACTGACTGCTACACTGTTTATGCTGCTCTGTTACCTAGCAACCATAAACGCCTACCACCTGCTCATAGCGAATTTATAAGTCACTAAAAGTGTAATAACATGGTAATATGAAGAAACAGGACATACACAACGCTTTCACGGTAATTAAGACTGATCCTCCTAACCTAGTAACAATTATGCATTTTCCTTGTTGTTACCTCTCATTACCATACTATTATATATCATGTTATTACAGTGCTGTAAAGCAACCTACCTATCTTCTAAATTCATTGTGGTTTTTGTCAGGTTGTACGTTTCAACCCAAAAGTGTTGCATTTGTGGAGAAAACAGAGCCTGCCCTCAGCTGGTGCAGACATGTTTTGGATAACCGCAGTCCTGAGATGGAGGCAGCCTGTCGACAGTTGATAAATAGGCTGAATTTCAGTAAGTGAAATTGTTTTTTTGCTTTACTTATAATATTTTAATGTTAAAAAAAGTATTGTTTTTTCTCAGAATCTACCCATGAATACAGACATCCATGTCTACAACAAACCAGCATCTTTTCTTCTTTTAGCTCAACAATCGACTGCTTTGGTAACATATATGTTTTTGCTCTACATTATGAGAAACAAGTAATAATGTGATGATACCCTGATCATGTTTTTCTACAGATGCAGACTTCAAGTCACCTGGCTCAAACTACCGCCCGCAAAACATTACAGATGTGTACGACATGGCCCGTCTACAGGAAGCCAGTGCGTATAGAACCAAATACAGTGTCTTTGTGTGGTGCGCTGAGATGCCGGAGTAAACGGAAGAGCTTATGTGGTCTGTTTTGTAGGTTTGCGACAGGAGTATGTCTACACACCCAGAGGCCTTGATCACCCCACAGACTTCCTCTATGCTCTAACACCACAGCAGCAAATTCTTATAACTCAATTTATGGAAAAAGAACATTGGCTTCCTCCGATCAATCGTCTGATCGAGCAAGAGCTACAACTGAGAAGAACTGTCTGAGCCCAAAAGTAACCAGACTTCATCAGTACAAGGTGCTCAAGCGGGCTCAGAACCAAGGTCTTGTCACTTTTAAAGAATAAAGTATTTTACATTTTTTTGTTTGAATAGTGTAAAACAAAAATATTCTGAATATTAGGTTCATCAAATAAGTCCGGCTCACCATTACGCACCAGTCTTCGATCTCTGCAAGCACTGAGGAGCAGTCGGAGTCTAGACATCGATGACTTTGATGTTGACCAGATCATTCATCCTAGACCAGGTAGAGTAACCTGTCCTGCTAAATCAAAATCTGTTTATTAGTAATTATTTAATGTGTGTGACTAAAAGTGGCCAATTGCTTTCATGCTCAAGCTGTATCACCCACAAGACAAGCTCAAGTTGCAGGTCATCATCTTATTCGACACGCCATCTAGATGCAGATGTGCCACTCCAGTCTACGGCCATTAAAAGATGCCAGAGGTCTCACTCACTAAGCCCATGCAGGATCCCACAGCAACCCCTTTCCTCTCCGGACAGAGCTTTTACATCACCTCAAAACTCAAGAGCTGCTGCCTGTCTCAGAAGTGGACGACAATTGCAGCGGAAATGGCGAAATGAACAGAAATGACACATTCACTTTCGATAACAAGGTGTAGTGCACCTCTTATGGCACTGGAAGGGGGAACTCATCATCAGAAGGGTTAATATTTGGCGACAGAAGCCAAATGAGTGTCCACATTGAGATTTGTTATAATTTCTTGGACATTGGGAGTTCAATTCAGAATGTAAATGATGTAAATATGTACCCTCCATTTCGCAACTAGCAGCACCGGACACAGAGAAGCTGAAAATGGGTGCCAAAGTGTAAACACTGTGGCTTGTGATCAGGAAGTGAGTGGTTTTCATTACACAGTTAAGGCAGGTACAATTGAGTCATGTCATGAGGATGTGAATACAGTTTTAGTACTTATCTTTTGTTGTGGCCATTTTGCTAAGAGTCTAGCTATAATTTAACACTAAATTATGGCCGGTCAAAAGCTTTTTTAGCAATTTTACATTCATTTTATCTTTCAAAATTCATACAATTGTGGATGCTCAAAATGGAGTAGGCTGAAGCCATAAGCTTATAAGTGTCTACGCCGTAAAAAGCAAAATATGCATCCAATAAATTTTCAGTTTATATTTGGTTAGCATGATAAAAGTTTAGCCACCTGTGTACATGACACAATAACCACTGTGTTTTGTATAGTCTGAAAACATCTCTTTATTCTACAGATAAAGAACGTGTTTCATGTAGGACACCAACTAAAACTGTACAAAATGTAAAACAACACAAGGCCAGGGTCATAATGATGCTTAAGATAAAATAAAATGATGCTGAAATGTGTACAATGCAGATAGATCAGTATTTACAATATTCACATTTACATTCAGTAAAGTTAAAGTCCAGCTTTCACATATTTTCTCACTAATTATCCGAGTCCATGTCACTGTCTCCTCCGATGGACCTGAACTCCTCGCTCTCCTCATCCTCACTGAGCTGGGCCTGGGACAGCACAGCAGGGCCTCTCCTGCGAGCTTCGTCCTCCTCGTCCTCCTCTTCTTCACTGATGCCGTACTCATCTCCGTTCCCCAGGCTTGACGGTGGCATCTGGCTGCGGCTCTCCGGATCCTCATAACTCCCATAGCTTTAGACCGAAACAAAAACTTTAACAGAGCGACTAAACACAAGCGCAAATGTCGTATGTAACTTGAAAACGTGTACCTGACGTTGCTGTCCTCCAAATGAGGTTCGTCTGGGCCATCCCCCTCGTATGACATCATACTCTCATCCTGCTCCATTCCCATTCGGGCCGTCTCCTGAGTCCTCCGCGGGGGCTGAGGTCTGATGTCCAGCTCTCTGTCCGAGTCACTGCCACTCTCTGACAACTGAATGGCTAAAAATAAATGAAACCACAGAAGTGTTTAAAGCCAGAACATCCAAGGTCATACTGTATCGCAAAACTCTAATCAATAAACAGCATTAGGAAGTGGACCTAATATCTTTAAGCCTCATGTTTGGCTAACTTTAGTGAAAGGAAAGCAGAAACATCTCCATGGAAACGAGCTGGTCAGGTCCCGCTTCATAATCTGATTAAAAAGCTTTCCCCTTTAACAGTGACCCAAGTTTCTTTTATTTACTTTTGTCATGTCTTTTGGTAATTTAGTCATTCAGATACATATTTGTGGTGTGGTGACCTGGCAGACTATAATCTCCATTTTAAAAACAGCAGATGTGTTTAAAAGGGGCTTCATGACTCACAGGAAAAGGGGTTGTCTCCTTCCTCCTCGCTGGCATCATCCTCTCCGTCCGACATGAGCAGGTCCTGGTACAGCACACTGGACTGAGCGGCACGGGTCAATCTGCTGTCCTCCCCTCATCATACTCCTCCTCGTCGTCGTCATGCATCCGTCTGCGAGGGGGCAGCAGCATGTCGTCTTCATCATCTTCATCTTCAAGGTCTCCTTCTGCATCCTCCGCCTTTATCCACAGCACAGAGAGTTCATGTTAGAAAAGCCCCGTCATTACTAAGATTTAGGTTGGTATACCTAATGTAGGTGAACACATTCCATTAGATTCTCATTTCATTATTTCATATCAAGATGCATTACAAGCATTGGGCATATACAAAGGTCTTACAGGAGCAGGGGTCTTGGGTTTTCCGTCATCATCCTCCTCAAAGCCTTCAATATCCACATCGGATTCTTCTTCCCCTGGTCTTCTGTGGCGACCCTGGTAAAAATGTAAGGATTACACTTTAAACTTAATCCTTACATTAATCCTAACGATTTAGAGACAATTTCAACAACCAGGTTGAAGAGTTGGAGTGTGGCTGCAAGCATTATGTCTAAACTCACGCATACCTGACCCCTCTCTTCTCTGGAGCAACCACTAGAGGTCCCTCAGAGAACAGACTGCTGGTCTCTCTTGCCATGCTTCCTGACGCCCCACTGTCAAACAGGTCAACAGGCTGGACCGCGCCAAGCAGAGGAGAGCACACCACACACAAGGGAGAAGAACAGAACCAAAAACGGGAGGAAAGGAGAAAGGCAAAGGGTAAAAAGACTACAGTCAAGCACCTACAGTTAATTTAAGAAAAGGAACATGAGGGGTTAGTGCAGAAACAATGAGGATAAAGAGGAAACGGTGCTACAAGGCCTGGTGTCTTCAGGAGGTGGAAGTGTAGAGCTGCCTCAAGGGTTTACCTGTGGTGTGTAGGGCCCAGGAGTCAATGGGTCCAAACACTCGAGGTCTGCTGCATCCAGCGCAGCCTCTTTGGCAGTGGAAATGTCCTTCTCCAACTGAGTCAAGTGTTCGTCATACTGTGGGTACACGAAGATAAACAATGTAATTATATAGTACGGAAGATTTCTATCCACAACTTCAAAACAAATGAAAAGTCTAAAAAAAGAGTTTCCTTAAACATTGTACGTACGTCAGCCAAGGTCTGCTTGCCCACATCGACAATATCCAGGGCCGTTTTGGTGTAAGGACTGTCTGGGCCTGTAATCCATTGATCAAAAAGTAATGTTCAGACGTTTTTGGCAAGTTCTTGAAGTCGTAATGAAAGCAAGTTAATTTACCATTGTACTTGATGCTGTTGTTGTAGATGAGGGTGATGTCTGAGAGGAAGGTTACTCGGTTCTGGTATTTGTGTTTGGAAATGTTCTGGAAGATATGCACAAAATGCCTTCAGGGACAAGTTATTTCTGTTGCTAAAACTACAAATAGCTGCATGCCATTCCGCACCTTACGGACAGACTCCAAGTCCATGGGGCTTGCGATGACCTTGTGATAGTCTGGCACAAATTTCTTGTTGACAGGATGATGGAACGGCCATGACTGCGCAGAAGAAAACATACGGTCGTGAGCTGCACTTCATCAGCATAATGTAAGATGCCCTTGATGTTTTAATAACTTTTGACCTTCATTATAGAAATTAGTAAAACAAAAGGCCTTTTTAGGAAAATGACTCACATCAGGCACAGCCATCATTTTCTGAGTCACAATATTGTCCAAAATAAATGAGAAAGCCACTTGATCATCGTCATCCAGCAAGGGATTAATGGCTTTTCCAGCCTCACCAACCTGTCTTCCTTCTGCAAACACACAAATTAAATATATTTTATACTGAACATGTAAACCATACAACCATGAGTCATCTATTGATTATTCTGTGCTCACCTCTTTAAGTTTTGCATCACACAAGTCGAGCATGGACTGTGCTACTTGTGTAATTGGGTGTTTTGCACCTGTGTTGAAAAATAAATGATGATATAACATTTACCAAAAGGTTCATGTTAGAAGCAAATAGGTCAAGTATGTTTATACCATTGTAGGTGGCGCTGTTCTTAACGATGAGTTCCACAGCTTCTCTAAACTCATCTCTTGATGGATACAGCCGCTTTCGTACATTTTCTCTCAGTGTTTGCAGGTCCATCGGGCGAGTGATGATCTTGTAATAGTCCTTCACAACCTTGGCATTTACTGGCGTGTGGAAAGGGTATGTCTGTAGGAAGTAGGAACAATGATAACAATAAACCCAAATGAAAACACTGACTATAAGCAGCTGTTTTATTGAGGAATATCTTACATTTGGATGGTCCCGCATGTCATTGATGATGCTCTCTAGCACTGAAGACAGAGTTACCATGGGGTCAGTGCGCCTGCGATGAATGGACTTGTGTGGTTTCTGTACAAAACAAGTTGCAAACGCCACATTGATGAAGTTTGAAGGTCACTTAGAACATTTTCAGCACAATGTACTTAATGCACTAGTATTTACGTTTAGATAGTCACAGTGCACAGCACTGCCTACACGCCTCTTCTTCTTTGGTGGAAGCTGTTGTTTGGGGAACTTCAACACTAAAGACTTTCTTCGCACCTCATCAGCGCTTCAAAATAAATGAAAATGTTTTAAAAATAGTAAACATAACCCAATAAAGCTATACATTTACAATATTGATACCTTTCGATCAGCTGTTTGCCCAGTACAATCTTGGTGCCCTCCACTTTGATGAGCTCCTCATTGTCGTTGTGGATAACCGTCTTCTCCAGTTCCTCCTCTTGTTCCTCAGTCATTGCCACAGGGTTAGACGGCGGAGCGTTGGTTTGATAGTACAGTGGGCAGAACTTGTTGGTTCTCATGTGCCCAATAGCACCACAAGCACCGCACTTTAGCTAGGGAATAGAGGAAAACATTAAGGAACGCGAAAACATTGGTCTGTAAAATAGTCTTTTAATAGTGCGAACGAGGATGCAAATGCAACTGGGAGCCAAACAAAATAGAGAGGAAGAAAAAAAAGTATCGAGTCAGCAAGCTTACTTTTACCTTGAGGTCTGGCCTCTCCTTGGCCTTCTTGGCCTTCTTCTCTGGAGGCCCCTTGAACCTATCCTTTTCTTGGTTTCGTTTTAGCCTCCGCAGCTGCTCCTGAATGCGGCGTCGCTCCTTCCTCATTTCCTCTCTGTGCTGCTCGTCAAAAAGGGCAAACTTTCGTCTGCAAAATATAAACATTCTTAGCCTTGCTATTTGTCTCATAGAGCAACAAGGTTAAAGCATCTTACATGAAATCGTCATCTTTTGTGGTTCTGATCCTCAGGTAAGCATCAATGACAGAGGCCTTGCGCACAGTTTCACAGCGGACATACTCTTTCCCGTCCTCATCTCTGAATGTGCGGTAAATCTTAAGCCTGCGCCCTGTGGCTGATGAGTTTAGACTGGTGACTGAACAAGTGTCATCATCCTTGTGGGAGCCGGTGGACATCGCGCTCGCTAAAACCCCAGAAAA
Source organism: Neogobius melanostomus (assembly GCA_007210695.1). Taxonomy (NCBI): domain Eukaryota; kingdom Metazoa; phylum Chordata; class Actinopteri; order Gobiiformes; family Gobiidae; genus Neogobius; species Neogobius melanostomus. Next base: position 16,724 of record VHKM01000281.1, read on the forward strand.
GAAGTGATATAAAAGGTCCCAGAAGATGAAAACGGGCTAGCATATCACACATGACTCGCACTTACATAAACCTTTTCGTCCTTTGCGGCCCTTGTGGTCTCGGTCACTCTCCTCTCCCATGAGCATCCTCTGCAGCTCCTTCCTCTCCTGCTCCTCACGCTCTCTGGAAAGCTGTGAGCTGGTCTTTTTATTCTGCAGCATGTTCTCAATATTTTTCCCCATCTCCTCAAAGTCACTGTCCTCTGCTGAGCTGCTGTCCGTGTCTGTGGACAGCACTTCCGTTGACTCCAACACCCTGCAATGAATTAGAAAATGTTTGTCACATAAAACATGTTCAAACAAAATACCTCAAAACGCAAAAACACAGAGGTCTGACTTGTTCTGTAGGTCGAAGATTCTCTGGCACTCCTCCTTGTAGCGCTCCTGATGCTCTGCTACAGAGAAACGTGAGCCTCGAGCGAACTTACTCATGGGCCCTCACCTGAACGGGCTTGTTCTGTGGACATTGTTCTCACTACATCGATCACCTCCCAGCGAGACAGCTTCTTTATCTAACACAGACAAAAATGAAATTACTGTCACCAAACTTGATACTACAAAATTAATTTACAAATGATCTAAAAAAGGTTAAAATCCTTACTTCTTCCTCGGAACACCAAACTTGCGCAGAAGCTGCTTGGCATTTTTCAGAGAAAGTCTCCTCAGATCAGCATCAGTTCCTGTGACGGTCTTTTTAACAGGCTGAGGTTCTTTGTCATCCTACAAAACCACAGAGAGAGAAAGTACATGTTCTTGGTTAAAAAAAAGATTCTCAACAAAACTCAGACACAGGCCTTTAATTAAGACAAACCTTCTGTTGCGTGGGCTTGTTGGGCACCTTGACATAAGAGAAACCCTCTCCACACCCAGTAGGATCAGCCACACCAGTGACCTCCAATAGGCATTTTCCCTTCATGGCTGAAATGAATGCTCTTGTGGTGTTCCAAGGAGCTGTGCGGACCTAGAAGCAGGGAATCTGTCGTTAAGTAGTTCTACGGTAAATACTTAACACACTATTCTTCTGCAGCCCTATAACAGAACCTGGTATTGCAACTACCTCATCATCAATTTTCATTGAAAGTCCTCCTCATTCTCCTCCTCTGGAGCAAAGAACGACTTCTCTCCGTAACCGGCATCCTAGAAATTGGAATATACTTAGTGGATACAGTATAAGACGTAACATATCACTGTGTGTACAAATCAGGATTACCTTCAGTCTTTGTTCTGCTACCAGCATGCTGTAATACGCACAGCATTGCTCTGGAGACACCATGGCTCGGATCTCCTCTTCAGTGGGTAATCTGAAGTCAGGCTTCAGCACCCACCAGTTGGAGTCCATTCCTTGCACCAAAAAAATAAAAAAATAAATGAATGATAATAATGATGATAATAATAATAATAATATATATTTTTAGTGTACAATTCTCAAACCAAAACCGGTCTGAAACTAAACATAACAGCTAATTGAATACATTGTGCACAGAGAACTGCACTGTCCTTACAACAGCTTACCTTCATTGAAACCGCCATAGTTGTAGACATTAAAAGCTCTTTGCCTTCTCATTTTCCTGCCTGTTAGTTCTGGGCACACACACTGTGGATCTCAAACAGCTCACTGTTCAAACTTAACCTCAACATATCCCTGACACTTTGTGAACATGGCAGACAATACTCAGCCCAATGACGGTATGAAAGGATGAAAAGACCAGTGTACCTGTGCGCTTAAAGTCAGCACAGAGTTTAAGACGCTTCCTAATGCTGCTCTCAGAGTGTGAAGGAAAAGCTTTCTTGATGTCTTCCATACGGATCCTTCTGGGCCGGTCCTTGCTCTTCCAGAACAACCTATATATAAATACCTATCCACAACAGAACACGCAGGTGAACATCAGTGAAGCAGGTTAATTGGTTTACTGCTGACTAAAGTCACACACCTGTAGGAAGTCTCTAATGTGAGTGTTTGCTCTTTTGGAGTTAGGTCCCGGGACCTCAAACAGTGGACACTCCTGACCCACTACAATAATGTCCGCCAGCTCTCTGATGTAGTATCCATGTCGAGTTCGCAAGACCAGAAAGTCGGTCTCCGGCATTTTGTGAAGGTAAATTGGCGCACGGAAAAGATTGTTTTCAAAAGCCTAATAAAGATGTACATGTCAGTACATGTCATATTTAACAAATATGAAATCTAAAGGAATAAACCCACCTGCAGCAGCTGCCCAGGATGCAGAGAGCCAAGGAACGGTGATGTATGGCAGTACACAGTTTCTCCATATTTACAGTCTGGTGCTCCTGGGTCCTTACCTGGTTTCTGAAGAAAATATTATTTTAACAAGTTGAGACTTGAACACATTTAAAGTGACTGTGCTCGTGGATAAGAAATCTGAGCCGCACTCGTTTGTAGTAGTTCTTTATCTTGGTGGCCATTCCCACTTGCATTATCAAGGGTGCGTATTCTTCACTGTATTCTGCCAAAATTAGATCTCCATCTTTGCCGGTTAAATCTTGAGGCGTTCGCATGAAGAACATATCACCACCTCCTGATGCCTGACGCTCTTGTTCTCTCATCTGCACAAAACATTTTGCACTTCTTTAAAACAGCGCCATACAGTGCAATAAATACATAAAATGTAAATAATATCAACCTTAGCCTTTTTCTTGATGTGCTTGAGCAGAGGCTGAACTGGGTGTGGCCCAGGTTGAGCCAAAGCGCCAAAGGAATACTTTTTCAAAGCTGGCCGATGGAACTGACGTAGCTTCATAGGTCCCATATGAGTAGGAAGAAAGGCTGCCTCAACTCCAAGGCAGGGATAGAGTGCTGTAAAAGCAAAATTATTGGAATATTTTTCTATGAAAACTGTACAACAGACAGGGTGCTTTTAACCACTTTACCGACCTGAATAATGTTGCCACCAAAGGTGCCCCTCAGGCCTTGTTGTTTGGGATAGTAAAACTCATCGTTGGAGAGGTTCCATGGGTCCTTTATCTCAGGCTGGGACATGTTCTGCAAAGAAATCAACGTTTATCAGTCTAAAACAATATTCTTCTGAGCCTATGTATTATAAAAATACATTTGAATCAAGAAATTACTGCTTTCCTCGTACCTGCTGTGGCTCATCTTTTATTACTCCCGTCTTGCCAAGCAGGATGCGGCTTTTCTTGAGTGCCGTTTCCTTCTTGTTCTCTTTTGACGGTGAGTGGGATGTGATTTCCTCCTTCTCATCAGGAATTTCTTAAGAACACAATAGATATGGTCAAATAGCATTTATCTTAATTATGAAACCAACAAAATAAAAAATAAAAAACATAAGGAAGATAACATGTTTTATCTATTATGACTCTACCTAGAATAATGTTCTCATCATTTGGATCAAGAGTAAGAACAGGTGGAGCGAGTAGGTGATTCATTTCCTGGTCATCCCAGATGATGTTGTCTTCCCAGCGTCCGTACACCAGCTCCTCATTGTCAATGGGAAAAATTGAAAACCATGGATTGTCATCTTCATGAGATGCTGTTGAAGAGTGGACAACAGAAATTACATAAAAACAAAAGAATGATAAATGAAATGATTAGAATTAAATTAGTACTTTGATTATCCTGATTATTTTTGTCCCGCTTAGAGCTAGAGATTATGGTTTTTGGTGGCGGGGGTAAAGGAGGTGGGGCAAGTTGAGAATTACTTCTTGTAAGTCCTGTGGAATAAAATATAATTTATAAAGCAAAAGCAACAGTATATTATTGCACAAAGAGCAAATATGCACATCTGTATACTCACCTTGTTGAGCATTGTAAGCATTGGCATTGCGGGTCATGCTGGAGGGCAACCATCCTGCCAGACTGGCTCTTTGGGTCTTGGTTCCCTTATGCTTCACATCTTCTCCGTTCCAGATAATGTCGTCCTCCCACTGCAGCTGAGTGACCATCAAAAACACCTCATTCTCAATTGCTTTTTTGTCTTTATCACTCCCCTCTTCGCCTTCCTCCTGTTCATGGGGCTATATTGAGTAAAAAGAAAAAATTAGACCAAAGCAAATGTATGAATTTATTGCTTAAACAGTTTGGAGTTACAAACCACTTCTACCGTGTCCATTATAACCTCAGGGGTGTCTTGCTGGTCCTGTTCATCGGTTTTCTCCTTTAGTTTGAAGCCATAGTTGAAATTGCTACCATCTTCTGAGATGCCGAGCATATCATACCAAAGCTGAGCCGGACCATATCTCCATTCGGCTACTTTGGGCCGGGTCTCAGTTTCCTGGTCTCCATCACCGCAGGCCTGTGAGAACTTTGATTCTACTGGAGCCATCATGGTAATCTAAAAAGAAAAGGTCTGATTACATACACAAATGCAGTAAATCACAGCGCAATGGAAGTGAGTCAGTTGATGGAATTGCAGTTTGTATAGTAATTTCCTTAACCAACATGCAAATTAGAATATGTTTGTAGAGGTCTAAACTACAGAGTTGGCAGGTTTTATATATAAAACATGTCACAGAGGCATGTTTTTGTTGTTTGCAAAGATATGCAACTAAAAACATAAGAAAGACAAGACTTGCCTCATCATCAGAGAGACACTGCTCCGGAGGAGGAGGTGCGGCATATTCATAGACCCATCCAGACTTCTTCTCTTGCCCTTGCTCCAAGCTTTCCCCTTCAGGTGGTGGAGTCCCGGGCTGATGTTCTCTATGCTTTCTCTTCTTCTTTCTTCGGGCGCTTCTCCAAACAGACGGCATATTTTTTCCAGGACCAAACAATCGGAGGAATCGTAGGACCTGGCAGAGTTGTGCGATAATATTACAAAATAAATATAGCTCCAGTAAAACTTTGTATGAAGGCTAACACTTTACCTTTCCAGGTCTAAACTGTGGGAATAGCTGAGTGACACTTGGCAAGGCTTTGGCGGCATCTTTCTGCATGATTCCAGCCAGAGGGAGTGTAAGTCGGTCTGGGGCACCTCCCGAACCAGACTTTTGTGAAGGACGTTCGGTTTCGGACTCTGAATCTGAAGAACTACTGAAATCAACCTTGTCTCCAGTAGAAGACGGTGCAATAATAGAGGGCAGTATAATGCCGTCACCCTCCTCTCCCACTGTCGACAGATGAAGTTACACTCATTGCATTTCACTTAATGAATAAAAATGGCTAATATTTGGACTGTGCAATAACAATTCACCGCCATACCGCTTGCACTCTGAGCAGGTTCATCTTTCCTCACTGCTGCGTGAACAGTTGGTGGAGGTGGTGGTGGCATGAGCTTGGAATCAAGATCCTCGCAGTCTGCATCATAGTCATCTTCATCGTCTTTACAACAAGTTAAATATAAGTTCAGAATGGTGCCAGTTAAAGCCCTGTGTTTTGCTACTATCATTTAAATAAACTACCAGACTTCTTGTTAGGTTGCAGTGAGCCCATTGCCTGATGATACTTTTTTGTCTCGTCCTCTGCAACTTCACTGATGTCAGAATAATCAACCGCATCTTCAGTGCTTTTCACCCAACCTGGAGATCGTCACAAATTGTAATTAAGAATATCATGTATACTATATTCATAAATACTTGAGCTCATTTCACTTTATGCTCACCCTCTGCATCGACAGCAGTGGAGTCTTTTGTTTCCCCCTGACTCTCCTCTTCATTTGCTGTTATTTCGGTGATGAGCGACCCAAGCCCAAGTGATCCCAAGCCAGCCAGATGCTTCTTGGACTCCTGCAGTCACATTAAAGTATGGTCATTTAGACAAAACAAATAAACATGAGCAACTCCTAACAAGAGTAACAATAAACTTACATTGTCCAGAACACTGTCGCCCTCCAGCTGACCATCTTCATTTATGTTTCCAAATAGGAAGCCTGTAATGGAAAAGGGACGATCCTGGTCGTCCTCGCTATCCGAATCTGACATCCTGTTGAAAAGATCGCTTGGATTAAAAGAAAAAAAATTGCTGTGAATGTAACAGGCACTACACGTTCAGTAATATCGCCTGTCCTAATTCGATCCTGTTCAATCATTGCCCCCATAATAACAGCGAGAACAGTAACAACTGGTTTAGTATGAGAGATAGGAAATGAGAAAGTTTATTAAGTGACAATTAAAACCTAATCCAATATTATTGTTTTACATGAAGCGGTTATATTGATGAAAACCAATGTTGGAAAATGCTAAACAAGCTAGCCATGTAGCCACTGCACACTACTCCATTAACTCCACATTGCTCAAGCTAAACGTGAATGCTTAATAAAGTACGTCTGCATGTTGCTGTGGTGGTGTGTCGGAATAAATATGCATAAACTCGCCTGTGATTCTCCCTCGGTACCAAAACCTGTTTTTGTTTTGCAGTATGTAGCTACAGTGGCTACCGGAAATCACCAATGAATGACCGGATGTACTCCTGTCAAAATTCAAGGCGTAAAAGATAAAAGCGACATAAACTGTTTATCTTCATTATTATGGGTAATACCGCATTCACTAAAATAAATGGAAAAAACAACTGCCAAATGTAAACTGTTAAAAAAAAAGTCTTATGTTATTATCCTCGTAGAATTTTGTAAAAAAAAAAAAAATTCCAATCAAACCGTGGAAGCCATGCTGCTGAAATGTTTTTGATAACACTTTGTATTTATTTGATAACAATGTCTTATTTTACTCTTATTTTTTTCCACTGTCAAATCTGTACTCTGTCTCCACGAGAATTTGTAACAAACATTAAGAAAAAAATGTTCGTCACTATCAAATACATTTCCTGCGTCTGACCATCTCTAGTTTCGTCAAATGCTTTAACTCCGTCAGATCAGCACTAATAATAAAAAGCTACTGTAATGAACTGTGGTAAATTAATGTTGGATATATGTGGTGAGAGATTAGTGCTATATTGTTGGATTGTGTGTCAAATCAGTGAGCCTACAGTGAATAAGAGTGTCATGGAGTGATGTCCATTACATGGGGTTGTGGTGCTGCGTGGCAGGTGGTCAGATATGGTTTTAAAACGCTTTTTGTTTTTTGTACATTTTTGATAATAAAACAGTACTTGGGGTCTGCACCGGAAAAACGCCTCAGCTCTACTTTGTCCTCCAAGACGCAGTAGGGCTTTCCGTGACAGGACAAGTGTCACAAAGAGAAACAAACAAACCTGTAGCCAATTTTTTATTAGTTTGTAAAACAATATTTTTTTTTTTGGAAAAGAGTACAAAAGTGATCCTGGATGCCACAGTATGAAACCAACCTGATACTGTAGGGTGAATATTTGTTTCTTTAAAAGCATAATCTACAGATGTTAATTTCAACTGGCCTTACCATACACAACTTGAATCACTAAACAGTTACAAGCAATAGCTCAACACAATGGCTGACTCCAGTAACACATTTACATTATTATTTTTTTTAATATTTTTTTTTTAAGAAAATCTAAATAAAAAAAGGAAACAAGTAAAAGGTTTGACCACAATGCCAAACTGTATCTGGCAGTAAAATCATGCAGTATGACAATCGTTCCACTAAAGAGAAACAGCAATGCACTATAGCTGTCACACAGTGAGAGGGGGCAGCCAGAGTTTGACTTTCTGACAGCCATTGTAAATGTCCATTGAGCTTTGTTGGACGTTTTCTCCTGTAGAACTGCTGCTCACTGAGCACCCACATTTGCATACATAGACAAGTTGCACAGATCCTCAGTTAACAACTTGTCAAACACAATCATGACCCATTTAAAAAAATATAGCTAACAACTATTTAGGAAAACCCCAGATGTAGGATTTTCTTAGTGGGTTGTAAGGAAATAAAAAAGCTAAGAATAAGAAATACATTTGAATAAATAAGGTTGCCTGACACCCATAAAAAGTAGGTGGATACATGGAGTTGACAGACTGCTATCCACATATGCCAATCATGCATTTTTGGCCCGGCAGTGTTAAAAATGAGGGCTTAGTCCTCCCCTCCTCCAAAAGTTGCATTTCGCAATCCAGTGGAAACTTCGCCATAAAATATATAAAATAAGTTGACATTTATCTCTTATCCATGTACAACATGGTTTCACCAAATGTAAAAACAATAGTGAGTGGAACCAGGGCACTTTCATTGTTACAACAATGATACTACTTGCTGTTACCCAGGGCTCACCACGTGTTAGGGCAGTAGTAGTGAGCTTCCTGTTCGGTCAATTTTTTTTCCTTTAGATAGGGCTGCAACCTGTTTCAGCAGCTCTCTGTTTTTGGCCTGTAAGAAACGTAAAGTTGACATATGAGCCCATTTACAATCGTGCACAATCCCTAATCCGCGTTTTTGTTTTATTACCTGTTGTTGCTCCATTGACTCTTTGTGTGCCTTCTCCATTTGGTTCATCTTGACTCTCATGTTGGACTCCTGATACTGAAAGTCTGCCTTGAGCTCTGTCAACTTTAAAAGGATAAATTTGATATTGCATTTGTACATTTCTTTGATCTCTTACAGTGTGCAACTGCTAATTGTCGCTTGCCTTTCTGTCCTTTTCCAGTATAGTTTGATCCCTTTGCTGAAGAAGTCTCTTCAGTGACATCACTTCCTCTTTGAGCTGGCTGATAAGGATGAAATTGTCTGTTCCACCAGAATCCATAGACTGAGTGATAGAACTGCTACTTAAAATAAATAAAAAACAAATGAGTAGCAATTTAAAAAAAAAGGACATATATATATATATATATATATATATATAAATAACATACCTGTCTCCATTAGATGGCTTCAACTCAAGCTTTGGTTTCTTCTTTGGAGTCTCCTTTTGGATTGAAGATGATTTATGGCTGCAAAGGATAAAGAGACTATTCAAAACTTGTCCAGGTGGAACAAAGCAAAACAAAAATCGTGAGTGAGTTCTGAGAGAATCCATTTCTTTTTTAATCTACACATGCATGGAGTTGGCATCCAAAGACAAAACCTTACACAAATGATTCATATTGTAGAACATAAGTCTTTCCAGACAACATTGTTTTTGTTTATTGATCATTTCTCAATCAGGATTTGGAATTACTCTGAAGCGTTATGAGCATCACTTGTAAACGGCTTTCTTTCCATTTGGTAAATATCAATATCTTCACTGATGTACCACCAAAGAGTGAGTCAACTAGCAAGCTTTGCATGTAAATAGTTGAAGGTTCTTTAGTCCTGTTCTGTACTCTGTAGTTGAAGTGTAGGACGTTTTGCCTCTCATCCAAAAGGCTTCATCAGCGACACTAAGGTTTACCCACAGGTTGAGAACAGACTTTAATAGAGGGGAGGGACTTGGCCAAGCTAACCCTCCCAGTGGCCTTTATTAGTTAGCGTGTGATCTAGAAACCTTAGTGTTGCTGACGAAGCCTTTTAGACGAGAGCCGAAACGTCCTATACTTCAACTACAGAGTACAGAAGATGACTCAAGAACCTTCATCTAAGATGAACAACTCCTGTACAACTGAAAATGTACACAAACATTGTAAATAGTTGCACTAACAGGGTATCCAACATTGACTCAGAGAAACGGTCCAATACAAATCACAAATTCATCTGCATGTGCAACTACTTTTGTCTATGTTAAATTTACTTAAAACCAACACAAATGTTATCAAAAAAAACTTTACGGGACTGAACAAAATGGATGTAGTATGACACAAACTTTTACCTCTGCTTCCACAGTCCCTGCTCCTGTTCAGGGCTCAAACTCCCACTCAATCTGAATAAGAAAAGTGCAGAATGTATGTTAGTTAGTGCATGTATAAAGTAAAGGACAGGAACAGTCAAAGACAGTAAAATACTTGTGGTGGGAGCTGCTGTGTCTGTGTTGGTGATGGTGGTGATGATGTGATCTGGAGTGATGGTCTTTCTCATTGAGGGAAGAAGAATTGGACGAGCCAAAACCTTTCCGTTGCTCCTTAGTCTTCTGCAGGACACGTCGGTATGACAGTGTGCACAACCAGCAGAGCAGCTTACCATCCACCTTTAACACATTATACCATTTAACATTCCCGTTGCATTTATAATAAAAACCATGCTCCTATGAGCATACCTTTCTCCTGCCTTCCTCTTTACGATCAAAAGCACACTGTTGTTTGCACTGCTCACAGGTTTGGGGAGGTCCATATTTCTTCTCTGAGTTAGTACACCGCTGACACTTGGTCCCAATAAAGGCTGCAATAATATTACAGTACTGACAGGGTTTTGGCTGGAAAAAAGAAATAATTAAGTGAAGATCTGCAGATTCAAAGAGACGTAATTATAAAATAACCTAATAAATGTAAATGAATCAACATAAACATACTGTTCCAAACTGTTTAACATTCTGAGCACACTTCTTGCAGATAGTATTTGTTTTGCTAAAACAAAAAACAACAACAATGTAGTAAATAATGTGCAAACACAAACTAAAAGATGACATTAATAGTATAGTCTCACCTTTCTTGTTGGAACTCTGATCTGCAAAATGTGCACTTGACAATCGGATGTGCAATACGGCACTCCTATAAAACAGGAAATATATATAATAAAAAAATACAATTATCGTACCCAAAAGTATAAAATGCACGCACACACGGTAATGTTTTTTTGCTATACCGCCAACAAGATTTATAGAGCAATGATTGTCACTAAAGCATCAAATACTAGTTGAAACATTTAAATACAGCCAGTAAAAGGAGTCGCACCAGACGATCTGCTGTTGAAGGTAGTTTGCTCAGTAATCCATCTGACGATTCACGTTACATAACACATAGCAGGGCTAACCCAAATCATGTCAATCACCGAAAAATCAACACATCATAGTACTGTACGTACTTTTATGACCATTAAGCACTAGCAAAACATAAACAATCACAAACCTTGCACAGCTGCTGGCCTTGCGACAGCTCCTCAAAGGGATACCGCTGGTTACACTTCGTACAGGCGTACAGAGCCGATGTAGCCATTCTCTTCAAACTAATGTCACGGAGATCAAGTGGGAAAGCAGAGTACAGCGGCAAACTGAATAGATTAACGAATATGTATCCTTTCCCGGCCTCGGCAAATTAAGAATTAAAACTAACAAAGTGGTGACATCTTAGGCTAACATTAGCTTGCGTTAGCGTTAGCTCTTGTCGGCTAAACGGCGGCGGAGGGCTGTACAGAAATAGCTGTGCAGCCGAAGAACAATAAACTCCAAATATCTATGACCTCTACCGCATTTTTACACTGTCCCACAAAGCCGAGGACAGACATACGAAACATTTACGGCCATAATCGATGTTACAAAATACAAGCAGCTCCGTTAATAGTTAAGTCCCCACAATCATCGTCAAAAAGTGTATTTTCCTGTTTTCCTTCTCTCTTTTTTGCAACAACGCCGTCGTCGTCATGAAACCGGAAGTTTCCATTAAAAGCAAAGTATCGCGATACGTCGCTCTACCCGCGTTGGTTTAAAATTTAAGGCGCCATGGGCGCTAATCATGGATTTATAATAATATCGAAGCCAATCAGTGACGATCAGAGTCATGTTTGTAAACAATCTTCCTCGGTGTATTAAATATGGTTAGAACAAAAGAGCAAAAGACACGCTGGCAGTGTGGGGTAGTAACTGCATACATGTAAGAATGCTCATTTTGGAGGGTATTCAGAACACAGTTACTTTCAAAGTACTCAGTCATTAAAGTGCAGTTTCATAATCATAACATTAAGAAGAAAAAAGGATCAAAACAGCCGGGGAAAGGTTTAGCTCTGGGCTGTGGGCATTTGCAAAGTGTTTTTTCAAATTAGTGGTTAATAGGTTTGTAACAGGCGTGTAACAAGTATAGCCTAAGCATCTTAATCATATTGCATTCATGCATTAACATTATGCTAATCAATGTGAAAGTATTTTAAGTATTCAGAATACAATACTCTGATTAATACGTTCCTTAAGGCATGTATTAAGTATTCCGTAACTAAATACAATTTCAAAACACTGTCCCCAACACTGAACGCTGGTAACATAGACTATACCACGTCCTATGTTAAAAATCTGCACAGCCGGCATCGCCCAGTAAAAAATTATAACTATATATATTTTGTATTGCTTTGTAACATTTCAAGCTCAGCCCTTCAGACATTTGTTTTGGCTGTGCCATCAAGAGCTACCTAGGAAACATCTCACAAACACTCATTGGAAATCTCTCTATACCTGTGAATGAGACCAACATGCTGTGTGGAGCAGTCCGCTTATTTTAGGCTGCATGCCCAATATATACTGGTAACGGACTAACACAAGTCTTAGTCAGTGTTGCTCAATTTTAATCTCTTTTATTCAGTATGATTCAGACAAAATTTGCAACTGCTGGTCTTTGGGTTACATCTTTCATACAAATACACACTAGGACATAGGCTTTTTAATTTAATTTTGAATAAAAAATTCAAATAAATTATGACATTTCTATCCCTATATTTCCAAGGCACAGCTAATCTACATTCAATAAACAATGCTGTTAATAATTAAGTAATAAAAAACGTTCTCTAAATTGCATATGTGTGTAATTGTGCAGCTGTGGTATCTGCCACTTCACTTGTATGTTTGAAAATCGAGCGCACCTAAGACAAAATTATAAGAATCCTAGAAAAACTTCCTTTACAAAGGAAGGTCCTACCTGGCACTACACAAATTATATTTGGTCACTAAAGCCGGATCATGAGAACATGTACTTTAAATACAACATTGCGTTGTTTTGTAAGATGTTGTAGCAATGAGCAAACTAGAAGTTTAGAGGAATGCAACGTGTAAGGCAATAATAATAGCAGTTTTTCTATGTAATGTTGCTTATAAATACTAGTTAATATAGAAAGCAAACTGCTTAAACGCACTTGTATATGCTGTGTGCAATACGGCTCCCAGACAGACACTGTTCAATACATTTATCCCAGTAGTGTAGTCTAATAATGAAATAAGCACACTAGCAAAAAATAAATAAATTCTTGAGCCAGATGTTGTATAATGAAACTTATTGTAGCACGTTTTGCATTTAGAATTGTCTTCAAGTCCTGATGACCAAGTTGAGTCAAATAAAAGTCTGCACAGGCGTGATTGAGCGTGTGGGAGACCCAGCCCGTTCTGAAGAGGATGAAGCAGAGCGATTGGTCACTTCACGCTGAAGCTCCTCCACCCTCCTCTGCAGCTCAGCACGCTTTGCCAACAACTCCTTATAGCGCTGATGAACAGGTTCCTGCAAAGAAAAATACAGTTTGGATTCCTTTGATTTCGGAGCTCATAACAGCCCTCACTGCCCAGACATACCTGAGGTCTCATTCGAGGATTCCAGCGGATGTAATAACCAACCCAAAGCTCCAGGTGGCGTAGGCTGACAACAGGGAACAGTACATGGTTGGAATAGTTCACATACAGTGGATTGGTGAAATCCTCCACTTGGCTGTTTACATATGACCACAAGGACACGGTTTTCTTAGGAATATCCTGTAAAATAAAATTCACTACAAATGTCGAGTCTGAATTAAAACATTAAAACATCTTTGTGTAAAACTCACTTCCTTCATTCTGTGTTGTTCACTGTTGCACAAAAATGTACCAAAGAGGCAGCTATACAGATGATCCAAGATGGTCACCAGAAAATATTCATTAAACTCAAAAGCTGCAGGAAACTATTAACGATCATAGAAAATATTAATAGATTCATAAAATATTATAACGTATTCTTCTCAGTAATGTGTGTACCTGCCGGGTGAGCTGCCAGACACAATCAATAAACTGAATAAAAACAGGTGAGCGGTCTGCATCAGTGTGGTTTTTATCTCCATGACCAATGCGCTAAAGGGATTTATTTCAGAACAATTAGTCAACCAGATAATGTGAAAATAATAGGCTTTTTGTAAAATGTTTTTACCGTCTGGAAACGGTGACCAAAGCTGAGCCATTCTTTTTCAAGCAGCACCTCAAATCCACGGATAGTTCGGTAATAGCCATCCAGCATGAGCATGGCCAAAGAGGTGAGCTGACAAGTGCGGTCCCAACCGTCGCTACAGTGAACCACTACTGATGTTTTTCCAGACTCTACTTTGTCAGCAATTCGCAATGCACCAGCCATTATCAGCTACAATAACGAACAGGGAAAATAAAAATGTTTGTTTTTGTATAATGTTCGAAGTATAAGATTAATCTGTGGATTATGTTTTACCTTGATGTGTTCTAACCAGTGTGTCGACTCCAGATTGGAAAGCCAGTGGGAGTCCTCAATGTTCGGATACACCACATCCTTCAGTTTTCGAAGTGACTCTCTCATTACATGAATATTATGAATGTCTAAAAAGACAAGTTCAGCGTTCTGGTAAGCATCTTCACTTTCATAACCACCACCTTTCAGCTGAGGGAAAATAAAATAAAGTCAGTTAACTCTACAAGTGAGCAGTGCTGTAGGTTTTTCATGACAAAAGATTTAAATTGCAAATGTATTTAAGCAGAAAATGTTTCATTTACATAAACCTTGTTGGCAGCAGCGTTGACACTGGGCCTGGCATCAAAAATGAAGAGCTTATGAGACTGGGCATTTGCATCCATAATAGATTGGAGATATTTCTCATCTTCTTTACTGCGTTTGCCATTCACACCAACCATAGGCTGACTGCAACGTGTGATGGTAGCCTGACTTTCTGGGTGAATCCAAGACAAAACCTACACAGAGATTATGTTACAGGATCTTTGCATGACTGACAAAAACATTAAACAGAAGTATGGAACAGTGTTTTACTCACAGGAATTCTTCCTTTAGCTCTGAAGGCTGCCACCCTCCTGATCTCTTCATCTGGTATATTGACAGGCACAGCCAGTGTTGATGGATAGGTGTCGCAGAGTTCATAGTGATCATTCACTTTTGTTATTCTCCAACTTTCGTTTGGAATACCCTGGGTGTAAAAAACATAATCAACAGAGAGGATAATTAAATTGCTATATATTAAAGTTAGTCTTTCAATTTACCTGTCTTTTGTACTCAGTAAGAGCGTCATAGACTTTCCATCCATTTTCAGGAAACACTTGTCCATATTGAAGGGCGAATATTTGCTATAAAGACCATGAGAAATGTTTTAACAATTTTCCAAACAAAAGCTGAAGTAGCAGACAGTGTTTGAAAAAATACTCACCAGTCCATTGGAAACAGGAAACGCAAATTTCATCAGCACTTCAAAAATGGACTTCCTGAGAGTGTCGTCCATGTGCTTGTGTGCAAATCTGAGATTACGCATATCCTACGCAGATGAAAAAGAACAATCAAGAATACATTCAAATGCCCTTGGTTAATTAATAGTAAATGTAATCATTTATAATTTAAGAAATCGCCATAGACTAAAACACTACAAACCACACTGACCAGACATTTTTCTTTATCTAAATGCAGTTTTTCTTTCTTAAAACCGAGTAGTCTGCTAAAGTCACACCTTGCACACCATCCCATAGGAAACATCCCCACGAGTTGAAGCATTTCCAATCTTCTCCACTCGACTAAGCACCGCAAGAGGCAGATCCAACACAAATGCTGGTTCCTGGAAAATAATCACAAAGTAACATAAATAACAAACAAAATGCAAATTGTGCTAAATAAAGAGAAATAAAACTATAAATCATACTCTGTCCATGCACTTAAAGAACAGCCTGTAGTTGGTGACAATCACGGTTCCCCTCAGGGCTCCACCGAACGGGCAAAAGTAGGTAACATCTTTTGCTAAAATAATGCACATTTAATTTTAGTAACTTATCACTTTACTGATTGATAAAAACAGAGAAGAAGAAGAATTTTATTTATATAGCGCCTTTCACAGACATGGTCACAAACATGAGACCACTTACCCACGTCTTGTACAGTTTCATTGGGAAGTAGTTGTGGTTCCTGTTTATCTGACTCTCTGGGGATGTGCTAAGAAGATCAGAACAATGACATTTATAGTGATACATCATGCATTATTTAGTAAACAGTATCATTTAGGTGGCCCAACCTTTGCAGCAGCTTTGGGTTTCACCTGGATCGGGCAAATAAAAGAGAGTATTATGCTTTATAATTCATTGCATTATGGGAGATTTGTGGTACTCACTCGCTCTGGCGAGAACTCAGTGGAGGTCGACTCAGAGGAGTGGGCCTTTATCTGGGCAGAGCGGTCGGAACGGGACGTGGAAGAACTGGGGACATATTACAATAAGTCAATGTGTTCATTAACACAGAGGAAGACAGTTTATGGTCTATTTTGTAAGTGGTTTGAAACTTTATTTTCCCAAAACATGAGTGAACTCATCGCCGCCGCAGCGCCACAAATACAGGAATGTGCTTCTTGCAAATAGGATTAAGCTTCCTTGCTTCTTCGCTAGTCGTCACTACCAGCCAAAACCTTTATCTCAAGCAAACAAAGAGTTATAATTACCCTAACAATAACTTTGTTGTTTTTGCCTTTACCTGGATAATGAATCAACGCTGGGCTGTCGGGAGGAGGAGCGCTTCGAGCCCAAACTGTCAATACTCCCACTTTTCTCCATGTTTTTGTCCTCGGAAAGTTACGACAGTAAACAATGTACACTTGACACAAAATAAAAACAAGCGTAAATCTAGTTAAATCCCTACTCGGACTACAGTAAATCCGCACAAACAAAAGGGAGCTGCCATCTTTTCCCAGCAGCCTCCCAATCTCTGAGACAAGGGAGGGATTGTTGTGCATGGCGCCCTCTACTGGGCATCGACTCTCCTCGTGCTCCAGTCAGCGGTACATTTCAAATAGGTCTAGCTTTCTGGAGTGATATTAGAAATCTCTTAAAATCTTGAATATCCCCAGGTTTAAATGCGAATATAATTTATAATTTTTTGAAATTTCAGAAAATTCTGTTTCTGATAGTGTTACTATTGTTTTCTTCTTGCAAAATACCACATACATTGCTGTAAGTGGAGTCACCCGTTTTGATCACTTTATGAATTTAAATTGTATTTTCCTCCTTGAGACTTTAGAAATCTAGAAAATAGTATCCGGCGTGTCCAAATACCTTTTACTTTAAAATTAATACAAATGTTCCAATGTTTATTTTTGTGCCTTAGACCTCTGTACAGTCCCTACATTGTTTACCTTATATTTTCCTAATGTTTTGTACCTCAACAAGATTTTAGATGTTGTTAAATTTATGGTGAATGCCGATGTTGCGTCATTTTGCTTTCAGGTCGTTTATATCTGGGCAACCAAAACCCAGGCTTCATCAAGCTGTATATAAAATGTATTTCACATACAGACCCACACATCTGTAGAATGTAAAGTCTAGTTCTTGTTTATTAAATGTTTTACAAATGAGAAACAAAGCAAAAAAAAACATTACAGATGGAAATTGAACTATATTCAGCATGTATGTACAACATTCGGGTTTGCTTGATTAAAAATGGAAAGAATATTGAACCGGGTAATTCATTCTATTTAACATATTTCTCCATGAATTTTTTGTGAAACTCTGAACGTAAAGTGTCATTGACAAAGCGCTTTTCCTTCCGAGTGTCATCCACTCCCTTGGCGCAATTTTTGAATACGACATCATCATCCCACCTAAAAAAGACACAATCCATACAGTATTAATACAAAACATAAATGACAATAACATTTACAGACAATATTTTACCTCCTTTTGACTTTGAAAGAGCTCTGGATTTGAGGGGGCGGTTGTGGCTGCCCTGCTAAATTAATCAGTGGATTTCCACTCAGGATGTTTTCCATTCGGATCCTCTCCTCTTCAGCCTTTTGCTCACGCTCCTACAAATAAAACACAATTACACACTTGAATTCGACAAAATTTGCTTTGTTTCCATCAGAGAGAAATGTACATTTACCTTTCGTTCTTGCTCCTCAGCACGTTCCTTCTTGATCTTCTCCAACTCTGCCAAAAGCGCTGCAGTGTCGTCGTCATCACTGTCTTCATCAGAATCCTCATCTTCCTCATCCTTAAACAGTAGCAAGGCTCAAATTATAGTAAAGATCTTTCCTGAAAACATACAAACTAGTCTTACATCAGTCAGAGGGTCATCTGCGTCAAGATTAGCTGCTGGGATTTGATCCAGCCTCAGCCGCTTTGAAGAAGATGATGAAGATGTTGTGTGCTCTGAAAAGTGTCAAGAGTAAGATTGTTTTTAAAGTCACTGTTAAGAGTTAAATTCTTTAGGTGCAGAAGACAAGACGCTGACCTCTTGGCCCTCGCTCCCTGACTTTCTCACGCGCAACCACACGCTCCCTCTCTTCCAGCTCTCTGCGGAAGTCACGGGCACGCACCTCCTCAGGGGCATCCTGTGTGGGTTGTCTGGAGAGATTTTTTTTTAATACGGTGACATTCTGAGAGGAATTCCACATCAACAAACCTGTATTTGATCTTGGTGTGTCCCGGTAGATCTCTGCTGGAGTACTGCTTAGACAGGGCACTGAGATCCCCCTCTCCTTTCCCTCTGCCTCCTCTGGCTGGCTCAAACGTGGGTCTTGCAGCTGTAGTCATCCTGGATAGCTCTAATAAAGTACATCAAAAGAAACAGTATGGATAAAACAACCGGTTTAAAAGCTCAATAACACTTAAAATGTAAACTCGTGAGACAACAAAGATACAAACAACTAAGCGAAAAAGGTAAATAGCGGGTCTGAAGAATAAACTGTGAGCTCATAATTATCGAAATAAATATACTACACAAGAAATGTGTTTTAGAAAATAACCCTGCGGATGGCGTTTACAATACTGCATTTATTTCAAAGAAAAAAAAAAGATAAACAACGACAAAGATGCTAACATGCTAATTTGCTAATAGATGTATTTTGGGCGATTGTGCGAAGATATCAAAACATATTCAGGGTAAATAAACAATGGGAAGTTTAAATGATGAAATAGCACATTACACGTGATAAATACTTCATACAAAACGTTACATTTATAATCTAAAGTCGCAAGACTTACCCTCGAGCTGCTCTCACACGAGAACCAGGAGAATGCTTATGTCGTCACTTCCTATAATCGCTGCAGTACCCAGCAGGAAAGGTAGAGGGCGTAGTTTAATTCATAATCTAAAGATCATTTATTTATGTATCGATTTGTTTAATATGGACATAGCAATAACATTGGACGCACCAAATGCATTGTTTTAAGTGTTATAGGACATGTACTAATTTTGAACACCTGTATGTTGTCACAATCAGTGTTAGGGAGTAACTAAATACTGTACATGTATTTAGAATACTAATTTTATTTCATTTGACAGTATTTTATTTATTTATTCACAGTTACTATCCTAATTTCAAGGGGATACATCCTTGTACTCAATCATTAAATTATAGCTCCATATTGCACATTATTAAGAAAGAACTTTTAATGTTGATCTGTTTTTCCTCCTAAAATATAATAAAGATTTAAAACGCCTTACGCCACAGTAGATACTGCACATGTGCGTCACAAGATGCACTGTGATCTGCTGCTCCTGTGCATTTGCCAACAGGTGTTCCAACAACTGTTGTCTTCATTTTTGTAATTATACGCCATATTTATACATAAATATAATGACAATCAACGTGAAAGTATTCTAAAAGTATTCAACACACTAAAAAATGCTGGGTTAAAAGTAACCCAACTTTTAACCCAATGTTGGGTCAAAGTTGGTCCGACCCAGCGTTGGGTTATTTTGACCCAATGTGGTTGGGTTATTATTTTTAACCCAACAGTTGGGTTAATATTTTAACCCACCGTTGGGTTGTTTATTCTTAATTTTACCCAATGATTGGGTTAATTCGTAATGATCACCCCAGTGCTGTTTTAGAAACTTTATTTCTTACAAAAGCAGAACATAATTGTTTAACACAACATCAGTAGAAGCAAATAATTAATTTGGTTGTTAAAAAGCCTAAGGAAAGTCCCCCATTGTCCATATTGTACTTGCTATATTTTGGTGAAGTGGTCCTTTTTCAGAGTCAGAGACAGGGCTGGGGACAGTTCAGTCACAGCAGGGACAGGGCTGGGAAAAGTTCAGTCTGAAGCAGGAGCAGCACAGCAGGGACAGGGCTGAGGACACTATAGCAGGAGACAGAGCAGGAGACAGGGCTGGGGACAGGGCGGAAGACAGTTCAGTCACAGCAGGGACAGGGTTGAGGACACTGCAGTCTACAGCTGCAGAGACCACTGTGGAAATAAAGAGAGACATTGTCACAGATGAAATCCAATACCTGGTAACCATTACTCCACCAGGGACACCAACCTTCCCATAAGACAGTGACAGTATAATGTAAGACCTTACCTTGGTGAAGTAACAGAGGCATCGTCTCAGAGGCAGGCGGACACTTCCACTGAGCTGAAGATTCCACTGGAAGAGAAACATTACATTTGTGTTTGGTCTAAAACTATAAAGGGTCATGTTATTTGTAAAAAATATACTGCACTTACTGGGACTGGTGTCCAGTGATGCAGATGATGATCTTCAGACAGACAGTGGAAGAGCTCAGGAGAGTTTGTTTTCTGTAGGACACACATTAACACAAGTTTGTATTTTAAATTAAACAGAGAATAAAACATTTCTGATAATTATAAAACTGCTGCTTACCTGTAAAGCTTTAGTGGCATTTATCAGCTGTGGAGGTCCCACATGGAGAGGGTAAAGTTGATCTGAAACACACAGGA
Organism: Neogobius melanostomus; assembly: GCA_007210695.1. Taxonomy (NCBI): domain Eukaryota; kingdom Metazoa; phylum Chordata; class Actinopteri; order Gobiiformes; family Gobiidae; genus Neogobius; species Neogobius melanostomus. The sequence goes on from VHKM01000281.1 coordinate 37,359, forward strand.
CAGAGGCTTTAAAATATCCTAACTGAAAACTGTTAACACTTTTCTCCGTTTCTCTCATATCAGAGCCTCTCCTTCTCTCCTCATCCTTTTAACCATATTAATACTAAAGGCATTATGTAAGAAACAACAGCAGAGATTCGCGTTAGCATTAGCGTTAGCATTAGCTAACGGTTGTCGCGCGCATTATATTAAATAGGATATCATAACCGATTATTTTAACTAACTTTAGCCCTCATTATTTCAGTCAATACTTGTCCTATCAACACGAAATAAAAACTGGGACAGAGAGTGAAGTGTCCTCTGTCAGGATTATTTAACTACACACCTCTGTGTTGAATCGTTTTTTAGCTACAGCTCGTCCAAAAGACGTGACTTTAACCCTTTCCCTTCTATGACAGATGCTAACAAGGTGTTAGGGAAACACAAAGCCAAAACCAAATTAATTAGTTATTTGTGCCTAATCAGTTTCATTTGGATAAATACTGACTCTTTATGACAGAGTAATCATATAAAAACATGTATAAATACCTTTATGAGCAGTTTCAATCGGAGGAGGTGGAGGAGCAGTAATGGCCGCTGCTGACAGTTGAGCTCAGTGGTTTTGACCCAACCTGCTGGGTAGGAAAAAAACAACCCAACTCTATGAAAAATAACCCAACAAAATGACCCAACAGCCATAACCCAGCAGTTGGGTTGTTAAAATAACCCAGCATTTTTTAGTGTGAAAGTATTCAGAATACAGTACTCTGATTAGACAAAGTAACGGAATACGTTACAAAATACATTTTAAGGCAAGTACTCAGTATTCAATTTAAAAGTATTCTCCCCAACAGTGGTCACAATGCAGTATATACTTTACCAACAGTGTTCAAACAAAATGATAAATGGGTCATTTTTTAAATGTTTTTAATACGGTTCCTTTTGCGTCCCCAGCCTACATCAAACTGTATTATTTTAGAATATAAACAAATAATACAAATAATTAATTATATTTGTTATGTTTGTTTCTTGCGTAGGCTACATTAAAATACCAGAATATTTACTCCTAAATTGAACATATTTCTTTAAAAAATTAAATTTTGCCATGTCCCCAATGCAGATTTCGCCATTCAAGTCAAGAAAGTTACAAAAAATTTTTTTTAAAGTATGATCTTTTAAAAGTCTGTTATTATAATATTCTAAAAAAGAAAAGAAAAAATAGCCAATAAAATCATGGTATAGAGTTTGTTCTTGGGTTCACTGTCCACTCTGTTATCCTGAATAAGTGTCCCTTAAAAAGCTCCTTCCATTCCTCCATGACTCATGCTTCTGATGTGATGTCACACCAGAGGAGGGAAATTCAGCTTTGGCAAGGCTTCTCACTTTTGATTTGTTAAATAATATATTTTACTGTTTTTATGAAGAAGGCAAAGTGTGGTCAATCATAAGCCAACTTTATTGTAAAATAGCCACTCGGTTAAACCCACTCTGCTAATTAAGTGGACACCAGCTGCTGTTTGTCCATTGTCCACTCTGTTGGGCCTCTGTCCACTCTCTGTATTTGGTATTTGGTCAAACATGATCTAAGTATTATGGTTATTAAAATATCTGATTAGGAGAGGGACATTTTATGGGAAAGTTTAATTAAAAAAAAAATCTGTCTTTAAAAGAGTTTCTACAATTTAAACACATTTGAAATGGTACATTGTAGCCAACAGAGCGGACACGTTCTTTATTTTTAATATTGTTAAAACATATCAGCAAGTTTAGAGTCTTGTTTTAAAGAGGAAATTTAAAACTTCAATGATTTTCTCCCAAATGGCACAGTGAAAAAGAACAATGACCCAGATATGAACATGAACTGTGTGCCCTGTGTGTTCTTGTGTGTTAAGTCAGTTCCTTACAGTCTGCTACATGCCTTATCAAAGATACACAGTGTTCTTTCTCACAGATGTTATTCTTTCCTGTTGTTTACATTTCTTTAACATACAATTCAATTCAATTCAATTCATCTTTTATTTGAGCATCTGAGTTCCACAAAGTTCTACATATATACAGAGTTCAGCACAGTAATCAAAGCCAAAGAGATACAGTCGTAGGAAAATAAGTAAATAATTAAATAAATAGCGTGGATATGATGCTCAAAAGGAGTAGGCAGAAGCTTAAGCTTGTTTGTACATACCCCTTGTGTACTGAAGAATTTGATACATTCATTTAGCATAATCAAGAAGATATGACACAGTTATTTTTGTCCTATTCCAGTGACTATACAATCAGCAATAATAACATCACACTATTCTAGTGTAATCCAAAGGCAAGGAAAGAAAACTCTAACCTTCTCTTTAATAATTACAAATACCCATCACTGCCAGAACAACTAGTCACCAATCTTTTAATTGGATCATTTGTTCCTTCCTTTTAATGGACACAATATTATGGATTATGTTATTAACGACCATATTATATGAATTATTAATGATGTAAATTTATTTCATATTTTTAACTTATATTATCATTATTGATTCCTTATTTTATTATACCATTATAATATTATTAATATTAATATTATTAATTGTCTGTGTAAGTTCTCAGTCGTACAGGAGTTGTCCATCTTCAATGAAGGTACTTGAGTCATCGTCTGTACTCAGTAGTTGAACGTTACGCCTCTCATCCAAAAGGCTTCGTCAGCGGACTAAAGTCCCGCTCAGCACACAGCTTAGATAAAGACCAACAGGAGGAGTTGGGGTTGGCCCGGCTCCTCCCCTCTAATCACAGCTACTCTAACCTGTGGGTAAACAACCTTTGAAGTAGAGCGTCTCTAATGACCTGCTCACCCCAGTATCGGTCAGTCCTGTCCTATTCATAGATGATCACTGCCCATTATCTGTCCTATTCATGGCTGATCACTGCTAATTACTTGCCTATTGTTCTTTTGTTAGCTGAGGTATCGTCTCCTTGGACAGGCTGTGCCCTGTAGGCTTTCCCCGAAGGAGATTGGAGTAAAGTGACGGAAGATTAAATCTGAGCCCATCATTCCGGTTCATGGAGGGATTTTCTTTCTTGACAAAAATAGCTTCTTTTACTCCTCTTTCAAACCAACGTTCTTCTTTAGCTAAAATTTTGACCTCTCCGTCCTCAAAGGAGTGGTTGGAGGCTTTGAGGTGGAGGTGCACAGCCGACTGGGGGCCGCTTGTGCTTTGTCTTCGGTGTTGATAAAGTCTCTTCTGTAAAACTTGTTTCGTTTCTCCAATATAATGTTCTTTGCATTCTTCTTCTTTGCATCGAATAGAATAAACCACATTGCTTTGTTTGTGGCTAGGAGTTTTGTCTTTGGGATGAACAAATTTTTGTCTCAGTGTGTTCACAGGTTTGTGGTACACTGGAATCCTGTGCTGCCTAAAGATTCTCTGACGTTTCTCTGAGACCCCGGATACATACGGCACTGCAGGCCCCTTTCTTCTGGGCTCTGTGGTCTGTCTGTCCTGCTCTTTAGGTCTTCTAGCCCTTTGCGCTTTAGTGAAAGACCAGTTAGGATAGCCGCAGTCTGAGCGTCCTGATGACCCCTAGTTTGTGCTGGAGCAGATGGTTTTAGTCAAACATCAAATACTGGTCAGTATGAGTTGCCTTCCTGGAAACCTCTGTTTGAAGTTGTCCGTTTTCCCCTATGATAAACTTTACAGTCTAGAAAGGCAAGTTGTTTCTCCTTTGCGTCCTCTTGAGTAAATTTAATGCTGGGGTCCACAGCATTGATGTGATCTGTAAAAGGTGCCACTTCCTTCTCTTTAATTTTGATCCACGTGTCGTCTACATATCTGAGCCAGTGGCTGGGTTTGTTTCCTGGGTATGAGGCCAAGGTGAAACGGTTTCACCCATGTTGGCTAACCTCTACATGGAGGAAATGGAGAGGAATGCCTTGGCCTCATACCCAGGAAACAAACCTCAGGTATGTAGATGACACGTGGATCAAAATTAAAGAGAAGGAAGTGGCACCTTTTACAGATCACATGTAATGCTGCGGACCCCAGCATTAAATTTACTTGAGAGGACGCTAAGGAGAAACAACTTGCCTTTTTAGATTGTAAAGTTATCATAGGGGAAAACGGACAACTCCAAACAGAGGTTTACAGGAAGGCAACTCATACTGACCAGTATTTGATGTTTGACTCAAACCATCCGCTCCAGCACAAACTAGGGGTCATCAGGACGCTCAGACATAGAGCTAAAGAGGTGCCTACCAGTGCAGAAGGAAAGACCAAAGAGGAGCAACATGGCAAGAGCCCTCTCAGACTGCGGCTATCCTAACTGGTCTTCACTAAAGCGCAAAGGGCTAGAAGACCTAAAGAGCAGGACAGACAGACCACAGAGCCCAGAAGAAAGGGGCCTGCAGTGCCGTATGTATCCGGGGTCTCAGAGAAACGTCAGAGAATCTTTAGGCAGCACAGGATTCCAGTGTACCACAAACCTGTGAACACACTGAGACAAACATTTGTTCATCCCAAAGACAAAACTCCGAGCCACAAACAAAGCAATGTGGTTTATTCTATTCGATGCAAAGAAGAAGAATGCAAAGAACATTATATTGGAGAAACGAAACAAATTTTACAGAAGAGACTTTATCAACACCGAAGAGAAAGCACAAGCGGCCCTCAGGCGCCGGTGCACCTTCACCTTAAAGCCTCCAACCACTCCTTTGAGGACGGGGAGGTCAAAATTTTAGCTAAAGAAGAACGGTGGTTTGAAAGAGGAGTAAAAGAAGCTATTTTTGTCAAGAAAGAAAATCCCTCCATGAACCGGAATGGTGGGCTCAGATTTAATCTCCCGTCACTCTACTCCAATCTCCTTCAGGGAAAACCGACAGGGCACTGCCAGTCCAAGGAGACGATACCTCAGCTAACAAAAGAACAATAGGCAGGTAATTAGCAGTGATCAGCCATGAATAGGACAGGACTGACCGATACTGGGGTGAGCAGGTCATTAGAGACGCTCTACTTCAAAGGTTGTTTACCCACAGGTTAGAGTAGCTGTGATTAGAGGGGAGGAGCCGGGCCAACCCCAACTCCTCCTGTTGGTCTTTATCTACGCTGCGGGCTGAGCGGGACTTTAGTCCGCTGATGACGCCTTTTGGATGAGAGGCGAAACGTTCAACTACTGAGTACAGACGATGACTCAAGTACCTTCATTGAAGATATTATTATTGTTATTAATTCATAATCAGCATGTCACCATCTACAGCAGGCTATATGATAGTGTGAGCCCTATTCTGTGAGGTGCATTAAAAAGCAGAGTGTGGGCCAGCCGGGAGGGGTAGTGGCCCCCAATCCACCGGCCCAACCCTGCTGCCCTGAGTAATTGACTTTACAAGTGATGTTTGTACTCTGTGCTGTATGATGCGTTACATGACGAGTTTAATGAGCCTACTGGGAGGAGGGGGGCCCTTCTCTCCAACAGGTCCATGTCTCGCCTGCCATTATCCTCTGTATAGTTGAGCAGTGATGATGACAACAAGCAGCCACAATAGTGTTTTTAAGAGGTGTCTTTGTTGCTCTTAATTTAGTTATAACACATCAGGAATGAATGAATGAATGAATGAATGAATGAATGAAGAAAAGAAAACAAACAAACAAAAACAAAACAAAACAAAAATAAATGAATAGGGTAATATACAGGTATATATGTATACATAAGCGGATACTACATGAGCACAGTATGGCTGAGTACATAAACAGTGATACTTCATCTTTAGTTTGTCAGTTACAGTAATACATCCTAAATACAATACTCTGCAGTTATTTCCATTTCCACACTCAAGGACATTCCTCCGTCCTGTACTTGGACAATAGTTGCTTATACTTTGATTTGAATTGATATATGGATGAGCACTGCTTGAATTGGGCTCCCAGTTTATTCCAGAGCCTGATACACACTGCATACTGCACATTTTGAAGAACAGATATGTCATTCTGCATTCCTCGTGAGCAAAAATGTACCCGAACGTCTCACATTGTCATGTTTAGAATTTGCTGGCAATGACGCGAGGACACTATGCACAACTCTCGTCAGACTTGATTCTTTTTCACAATAAAAAGTTCTTTGGAAATCGGAAATCGTGTAATGAATGTAGAATTACCAGTTAAAATTGGCAACGAAACTATTGAAAGAGTCTATGAACATACATTTCTGTATAAGACTCAATCATAAAATCAGCTGGAAACCCCACATCATAAAAATTAAAACTAAAGTTGCAAAGATTTCAGCCATAATGAATACATTTAAATATATCATTGATAACAAAGCTCTATATACTATATACTGTTCACTTATCCTTCCCCATTTAACATATTGTGTAGAGATCTGGGGAAATGCGTTTAAAAGTAATCTTGGCCCATTGTTTAAAGTTCAGAAAAAGGCAATAAAAATAGCTGCATACCTATGTAGATCAAAACATCAAACTTTGCAATAACCTGGTACATTTTAAAAAGTTTACAAAGAGTTTAGATTTCTTAGATATGAGTTGTAGCACATTCTTTTGTTGTTGTTTCTTTATTTTGCTGTTGTTTTTTATTGTTCTTCATTATTTGTTTTACTTTGCCCTATGTTCCTTTGTTTATGATTTGCTACCCTGTAAATGTTAAATGTAAATGCTATTGTTTTTATTTTTGGGGTGGGCGCCTATAAGCCTTTGGCTTCGGCCCACTCCCTTTGAGCAGGTTAACTGCTCAAACAAATAAATAAACTAAACTAAACTAAAGTGACTGAGCAAAGTTGTTTTTTGTTTTGACGTGGTGCCACTGCTTGGTTCATTAGAATGATCATATTACTTACTACATCTGGCTTGACATGTGGTCACACAATAGAGAATTACAGAAAATCAGTTGTGCAGATTAGCAGGAGATTTTGGCAGAAAACCAACTTCTGAATGTGTCATTTCACACTTAAGGCAGCCATAAACGAGGCATCAGTGGCACCTGTCTGCCCACTCCATCGCTGTGAACAGGACTCCCACCCACTGGATGAATCTGCACAATGGCATCCAGGTGCTTCACACTTAACAGAGAGGAAGTTGACAGGAGGAGGGGGTGGAGGATTTTGGTTAAAGTCAAAAATCATGTGCCCAGTCTTGGCTATTTCAGAGCTGCAGAGTCGACTGTGAGGACCTGACACGCCTGAAACATCTGACAGGAGAAGGTGAGAACACAATTGGACGAACTTCACACTGATTCTTATTTCATGATCATCTGTTATGCAAGCTGGGGGCTCATTACCAAGCTGGAATGGCTTTCATCTTCTAAGCATAATGAATGTGACCCGGTTAATTGGTGCTGGCAAAGTTCCAGAATATTAATAATACAATATCAATATGCTAAGTGCGGGTCAGAATGTGAAATGCCACACACAGACTAGAAAAAGATGGCAATGTCTATGTAATCGTATGTAAACAATTGGCTTCGTCATATGTGGAGATGAAGACATTGCGATTGAAACAACAACTGTAAAACCTAATAATAACAACGGTATCTTGCAGTGTGCCAATAGAAAACAGGTTGCAGAATGCAGGGTTTGAAACTGAATTATAAAATGTTACGTAACAGGCTTGAAGTGACTAAAAAAGACATGATAAGACTTGCTGTACAGGATGGAAAGACTAAATAAAAAATATGTCTCTAGATAATCACATTAATTTTTCACTTTGATATTTTTAAAAAGGCCACAATTAAAGACCGCATCATGCCAGAAGGTGAAGTAAAATTCAAATCTTAGAAATGACTTTGCCAGTTCAGTTTACACACATAACTGATAAAACGCCGTCATTGCAGATGTTGACAGAGAAAAGGTGCTTCAAACTGCAAAGGTGCGAACGTCACTCAAAAGTGATCTGAGCTGGATACATAAAAAGAAGATAAGAGGAGCAGAACACAACGAAGAGAGGTCTATCCCGATAAATGACAAGTACTATCTGCCCTGATCGTCTTTGAGCAACGCACTTACATATCTTCACTTGTTTTACAGCACAGACACCGGAGAAGAAGCCAAAATGCCTCCACAGAGACAGCTGTCATATGTGTGATGACGATCAAGAAGTTTGAGTAAGTGCAGCAGGGAAAAATAACCAAATCAGAAACAGTAATGTATGTTAAGTATGTTAAATTTTAGATTTCATCAAAGTCTTCAAAAATAACTTTAGGTTATGGTTTCAAGCATAAATAAATGGAGGTGGTTGAATTGTATGTGTCATTCATCTCCTCAAGTCTAATATGCAATGGGAAAAGACAGTGTTTCCAATAATCAAAATATTTTTTCAGTGTATCCAAGGAGTGAGACCATAACCTTTTAACAAAATGGAACGTTTTTTTTTTGTCCATCCCTAAATGTCATGTACAACCTGCTTGTAAATAATTTAGAGCTCTCAGGGTGCTCTGTAGTTAACATTTTTACACACAAAAATGAGCAAAAGCATACAATTTATGAAGCCTGTAGAAGTTAAAAGACGGACAGAGAGTAAATCTGTCATGGGCTTCTTTGGTTGTAGTTTCTAAAAATGTACACATCCTACAGGCATAAATTACTACGCGCGGTGGCGGCATGCATAAACATTAAGAGAACTCCAGGCTGGCTCTGCTGCATTCTTAACAGCCCTCGGTGCTGCTGTGGGCTGACCTGCGCTTTAACAGGTGCACCACTGTCTGAATATAAACCCCATGAATTTCTCCCTCGGGTCTCAAGCACCGTCTTCCACATCTGTGTAATTGCCTCCAAAAGTGACTTCTGTGAATTTCTAATGAAAGAAAACACCAAGAATAGTTTTACCTGACTTACACCCTAAAAACAAGTTACAAAACCAAACTACAATAATTGTGAATGAACAAATCGTTTCGAAAGCTATGCAAATGTTGACATTTTATCATTGAGACTTACGGTACATTTCTCACCCAGGGAGTTGTTGCACCAACATTACATCACAGGGTCTGCGAAGCACTTGATGCAGTGACACACATAGTCAATATTCATTATTGCACACACATTTAAGCAGCAAAATATCCAATAACTTTATTCATATGAGGAAAAAAGGTGTGTAGTCGTTGATAGGGATTGGGCGTCTGAATACGTAATGGGGAATGTTTTACCCAGGGCCCGGTGCAGAGGGGCTCTCAAATGGCAAAAAAGAGCTGTGTGGTCCCAGAGTTGGTTTGTACCTTAGTCCAGTATTTTGTACTACAGTCCTATGGGACAGCTGTGAGGGGAATGATCGAGAAGGACATTTAACAGAGGCGGGACTCACTCTCATGATGAGGTGGTTCTGCAAAGGCGCTGAGCTCAACCACTGAAAGATTTAAAATGTTATGCCTTAGTATTCCAAGATATTAGATATTTTAAGTTCTAATCACTAAAATGAATTACTACTACACTAAATAATTTGCATATACTGCAAAAGTTTTTTATCAGTAAATAATTCTTTTCAGTAAAAAGATTGTTAAAACCTACAAACATTTCCCTCTGAAACAACAACAAATAGATCAATCTTCGTTACTAAAGGCTGTTTTTTTTAAACATAATTAAATGCTAAACTCTATAGTGATGAATATTTGCCATATGTTGTTTGGGCAGCTACTTCTAGAATGTAAATGTTTTACGACACCCGTCAAAATATTTCAGAAATTATGACCTATCATAAAATATTACATAGCTGAGAGCTGGCTGTTGTTTCAAAATAAGACAAAGGACAGATGTGCTGTTAGACTTTATTGATTATAGTGTAGATGTGAGGATTTTACCAAACATAAGGATCTTAAACTCAAGCCTTGCCACATAAGTTTACCCAGTTAGAAGAAATAACATAATATTAGGGAAAAAGTGAAAAATAAATCAGGATTATAACTAATTCTCCTCTGTATTACTGTTTGTAAGCCAGACCCCAATAGTAACAACATTTACATGAACAGACTAGCCGTGCTTACTAATATAAAGCTGTGTTGGCATGCAATTAATATTAGCACAGTGGCCTCTCTGGCCAGCTGACAAACAGAACATGCTGCAGGGGAGGCTGGGGACGCAGGATACATACACAAGTAGGAGTGTAAACCCATTCACTATTTCAAAGTAAATCAACTCGCTCTGTTCATTCAGTCAGGCCTTTATTAAATTACAAGCTAATGGAGAGAGTGGTGAGGAGCTAAGAGGGGGACCCTGGCTCTGAAATTTCTCCAACCACCTCCTCATGTGGAGACACGGCCAAGACGTCAGATTCAGTTACCAAGTTGTGCACTGACAAATCAGGGGTCTCTCTGACCGCATAGTGTTTAGGAAGAGGGTAAAGTCCACAGCCCTGAAAACCTTCCTTTACAATCCTGACACCATCCTCCTCCTTGGCAATGTGATATGTGCTTTTAAAAACACATGAGAATTCCTTTTTACTAACATTAAAGTGAATATCAGTCGTACAAGCGCTGCCCAGGAGAGCTGCAAAACGCTGTTTTAGTAGTACAAAAAGCCCGACGTCGAGCGGCTGCAGGATGTGAGAGCAATGAGGTGGAAGACACAGCAGTATGATTCCTCCTTTGCGAGCGGCTTCCACCACCTCCAGACTCACAGGAGACTTGTTTCCATCAAAAATCAGCAGCAGGGGGCGCTCTTTAGGCACATGGACAATGAAGTGTTTGAGAAACCATCTCCTGAAGAGTTCAGAGTTGACACAACCTGACTCAGACCATCCATATAGCGCACCAGGAGGACCCTGGTTTTATAGCACACACCACTGGGATACGCCTTTGAGTAGATAACAAACGGTGGGACGTCCACTCCGGCAGCGCTAAAACACGCCAGGACAGAAATGTGGTCCCTGGAGCCAGGCATTGGCTTATAACCCAGACTGGGTTTAGAGAGAGACAGCCTTTTTCTGCCCAGCTGAAAACTCATCTCACTACAGTTAAAGATTTGGTGCGGCTTGTCCATCAGTCCATGAGAGTTCACCACAGAGCTCAGTAAATGGCAAAAGTGATCCACTGCCTCTTTCCTCACACACATTGTCCTCCCCCGGACCACGCTCTCTGCTGGCTGAATGGTTAGTTTCTTCTCTTGACGCTTTCTAAAGTTAAGCCACCAGGTTTGGCCTAATTTGGAGAAGGCCACCCTCCGGTGTTGCCGCCTATAAATCGATGAAGCAAAAGACACCAGCTGTTGCTTGGTGAGTGGAAATCCATGGCGGGCCATGTACAAGGAGAACTCCACCAGCAGCTCCTCATCTGCAGACGTTATGAGCTGAGCCGGTCCACTACGGCACCCTGGGGTCACCCGCCCACTCACTCTGTCCCCCAGTGAAGACTTGGGCACACCGAACTCCTTTGCAGCCTGCCTTACCGTACACCGCCCCGACTTCACCTCTGCCAACGCATGCTCCATGGCCTCCTCTGTCCATTTCTTCTTCTTTGTTCTACCAATTTTGTCCAGATGATTTCTTGATGGCATGATTTTGCCTGGGGTCAGAGGGGACATACATACATTAACTCTGGACATGCATACAATAATGTCTGTGTAGATCTCAGTCACACAGATATCATAATGAATTAGCTGCAAATTAATTCATACATTTCTGTGCAGAAACAAAATCCCATCACATATACATCATGCTCTCAAGAAAGAAATGTTACACACATTACATTCTGCAATGTATTAGGTAAAGTTCCAACCTTTTACTGTATTATATTTGAAGTAACACATCACAGTATATCTTACATGCTCATTAAAGCATTAATAATCCCTCACTCCACCATGTGATGTGCTATAAGCTGATACTACGAAGATGATTTGATAAGTATTTCTTGGTCATTTATGGAGGATCATTTTATTTACATACTGTAATTAAAATGAATGTCTATCACAGAAGCCTCTCACACTGGCACTTATATTTGAATAATGATTCAATACTAAGTTGGACCCTGAAGAAGAAAGGAGGTTTAGTGCTCATAACAGATTTACAACAGATTTACCATTTTAATAACAACAAACACTTACTATTCTATTTTTCCTCAGCTCCGTCTGCTCCAGTCGCCTCACAACAGGCGAATTTTAATGGTTAATGCAATTCATGTAATTGTAACCTTTAAATCCACACTCTTACTGCACGTGCTCCATGAAAAACGCTTAAACAAAGACTGATTTAAGAAGTCTCATTGCACTTTCCTCTCTTTGAGAATGCAACTCATAGCTGTAGCGTGGATGTTTTGACGGGAAGTAGCTAGAGGAAACAACATGGAATCGCTTGGCCGCTGACCCTTCAAAATAAAAGTTTGTGTTAGAGAAAGGCTTGAGAGACTTGGTAGAGTATCGGACTTTAGGCATGTCAACAGGCGTCGCTTTGTATCCCTGGGCTATTGCATGTCCCGCACTCATTCACTCTCATTCATCCCGTGACACAGGTGGGACCAATAGGTGGGACATGGGGACAGGGGGCTCCACAGAGAATATAGGCTCCACCCAGTCAGGCGTTCAGGGAATCAATCTCGGACCTTCTTGCTGTGAGTCAAGAGCGCTCACCGCGTGCAGCTCAGGGATCTCTGTCATTCCTTGTCCCTGAAAAGATCCCGGAATGACAGAGATTCCCATAAAGGTATGAACGTGCATTAATATTCCAAATTGAATAAAGAGACCAATAGACTTCCATAAAGGATGAGGACTTTGGGATGGCAGATTTGGTGAATTACCAATAAATAATGACTAGAACATTGTAATGACATTGACATGAACCTAGAGGCATATTACTGGATTGGTGATTATTGTGAAGCGAAGGCTCAAGTCCATGTCGAGTTTATTCCCATTTAGCAAGTCAAGTCTTAAGTCATCAGCATTTATTGGCACAGAGTACTATGAAATAAAGGAGACATTTTGCCAATATGTTATATCTGAGCTTTCGGGCTTCATTGCTCACTCTTCATTCAATCAATTCAAAATGAGCTTTTTCTCAAAATGAAATGTTGCCCCAACTGTAACAAACAAGTCTGTCCTTTTCCCAAGCTGTTAAGTGAAATTGGGCCATTTATTCCACGTTTTACTTTGTATTCATGTCGTGCCTTATACCTCTAGGCCTGTGGTTTTCATAAAATATATTCTACGTTTAAAATATTTGTCGTTCCTAATACCACCATAGCAAGATCGAGATCAAATCAGGACTATAAAGGGCTCTAAAATAGAACTAATATGGAGTCAATTATAAACAATTTCTAAGAAAAACACTCAATTAAATGCACAACTAAAGCATACATTAAATGATAACCAACTAAAATGAATTGCTGAGGACTCTGAGTACCACCTGAAGAACGGTACACGACCACAGTTTGAGAACCACTGCTCTAGGCATTAATATTCTCGCGGACTTGCGGATACTTCCCCCCAATGAATCAATGATCATAAAATATATGGGTTTTATTTTCTGGAAACATTGGTGTAGCATGTAGTGGGAAAAATGATCACATCTGTATCATCTCACATACTCTTACAGTGTTTTATGTTGTACTTTTATTTTTATTTTAACAGACCGCAGACTTCCTCGGAACAAAATGGGAAACATTCAGAGCCTGCATCTCCTGAACCCACAGCAGCACCAACCGGTACTGAGGAGAACAATGATGTGACTTCTCCAAAAGCAAATGAACCTGCAGAGGGCATCACAAATGTCCATGTGAACGGTGTAGCCTCAACTGAAGACAACCGTCATGTCATTAAGGTCTCCGCTGTTGAAGACGTTGCTGTAAATGGAGTTCAGTTGACACAGAGACAACACAAGTTACAAATCAGCCTGAACAAGAAGTTGGTCGAGTGATACAACACTAATAGAAGAGTCTGTGCCTAATGTGATCCTAGACATATTAGCTGAATCCGTGTTCAAATCTCCACCTCCTCAAGAGAAGGCAATGGGCAACGTGTCGACATGTTATCAGACTCTTTGGTAGAGCCAGTTCTAAATATCGAAACAAAAGCAGCTGAAGGCAACCCAAGCTCCGAAATGGTAGCTGACCAAATCTCTCGTGATTCTGCAGTGGAGACCCTTCCAAATGGAACCGCGACAACCCAACAAACTGGTGAAGAAACTATTGAATTACCCAAAGTGCCAGAGATCAATACTTCATCAGGTGCGCCGCAAGACAGCGTTGCATCTACAGAAAGTCAATCAACTCCCAAAGAAGAGAATAGTGGAGACGGTGAAACCTCGAGTGCCAAGATTTCTGCAGAACCAGTTAAAGTTGGTGAGATTGCGGACGTGCCAAAAGAACAAGAGATCTCCGCCGTTTCATCAGATTCACCCCAAGACAACGCCGACTTACAAGAACCTCAATCCATTTCCACAAAAGAAGATACAGCAGAGTCTGGAATCACGGGTGCTGACATAAATGCTGTTGAAAATAAGTGGAATCGGTAAAGGCCAGTGAGGAGACCGTTGAAGAACAAACCCCTGCCAACGTCTCTACTATTTCATCTGATGTACCTGAAAAAACTCAGCCAACTACCATTGTGTCAGGAATCCCAAGAGCTGAAGATGCTGCTGTTCAAAGTAATGTTGAACCAGGCATAGATGAAGCCACTGAGGAGACTGTTCCAGAGCTGCTTTCCTCAAATAAAGATACAACCACAATTTCTGAAGATGCCGCTGCTCAAGAAAATGTGTCTGGTCAAGTTACTAGGGTGCCCATCTGAAACCGAAGAAGAAGTCATTGTTGATCAAAATGTGCAAGAGGCTGTCGATCTTGAAACGACATGCCCCACTCAAGCAGCTGCTGAGTCAATTGCTGAAGATGTGGCCAGTGAACCTGCCCCAGATCAAGAATCAGTGGGTACAATTGTTGTAGAGACAAAAGTTCCAGTCGAGGAGAGCCCTGAAACTTCATACTATAGAGGTTGTGGTTGAGGATCCCAAAGGAAATGTTGAAGAATCTTCTATTGAATGTCCAATCCAGATTCCAGCCCTGCCAGAAATAACCAAGATGAAACCTATAAAGCTGAGCCTGCGGTGGTGGTGTCTTCGCTGGAGGGTACTGCTTCAGAAGTGGAGGAAGCAAACAATGCAACAGTGGAGGAGGCGTCTGGAGATTTGGCTAAAGACACAGTGACAGTAACTAAGACGGTCCAGGCTGAACATGAAGTAGAGGAAACACCTGAGGTCCCTGCTGTGGCCAGTGAAGCACTGTTTGATATAAAGGATGCTCTTGAAACAACTCCAAGCAGTGAACAAAACAAAACAGAGGAAGAAACCGGCAAACCGACAGAGGAAAAGGTAAACACAACTGTGAAAGAATCGGATGAACCCAAGGACTTGAATGAGGAGCAGGAGCCCACTGACAACAACAGGTGAGTGAAATATTGGATAACACAACTTATTTTATTTATCAATGTCCTGTAATATTTTTATATTACTCAGTACACTATTTATATATATACACCCATAACTATAAGAACTTAATTTATTCAACCATTTTAGCCCAATGCATAATAACCCGATGACACACTATATAAAGTTTACATACCGTGGCCAATTTTTTTAATGACTATTTGTCAAAGAATATGAACGATAACACAAAAGGTTTCCTTTAGTGCTGTGGAGCATCCAAGTGCTCTTTCGCAAACCAAAGTTGAATAATTTTGGAGGAACACACAACGTCGTGTGTGGAGGAAAAATGGAACAGCACACCAACATCAAAACCCTATCCCCTCTGTGAAGTATGGTGCCGGGAGCGCATCATGACTTAAAAAGATCTAACTCAGTTTTTCACCATAAATGGCTTCACACAACCACTAACTATGGGTGAAAAGAAAAACTTTTGTGTTATCTTTCATATTCTTTGAAAAATAATTTTAAAAAATCAAACATTTGGCCAGGGTCTGTAAACTTTTGAGCACAACTGTATATCAATATTTCAATTTTTTAAAAGGATTTTTCAATTCTTATTTATTTTTCACACTTGGCAACAATAATTTCCTTTTCACTATATGTTTCAGTGCACCAGTTTCTGTGGAGGAGGAAGAAACCAGTTTTCTATCATTTATTATAAGGTACTTTTCAAACATTTGTTCTGTCATTTGTTTCTGTCTTAATTAATTGGTCAATATTATTGCTGCCTCAGAGATGGGAAAGAAGTTTGTTCACACTGTGACCAGTTTATTGGATTGATTAAGCTTACCTTCTCTTACCCGCCGATGTACCTCCATCCCGAGTGCCTCTCGGTGAGAGTCTTTCATTAAAGATAAATACTCTATACTGCAGTTCACAGCCTGATTCGTACATATTTAATGTTTCTTTTAGTGTGGTGTGTGCACAAAAGCCCTGGGAGACCTGCTGACCCCCATGTTCCAGCACAAACAACGGATCTACTGCAGCGACTGCTATGACAATGTCTACGAATGAGACATTTATTCCATTGTTAACTTGTGTATTTTTTTAAACTATTTGTTACTATGATTCCAACTAACACTTTGTATTTCTTTATTAATCCATTTTATTGTCTTATTCTGTCACTATGTTAACATTAAGATCATGGACAAGTGAATGAATAGATTGTCAATGAAGCAGGTTCTTTCCTTCAGAGCATCTATATGATGATACATGAGGGACGGTTATGAGCCAAAAGCTAAGAGAATAATTCTAGTCTTGAGAGAAAAATGACAGAAATTTGGCTTTATGTCATAAAAGTATGTCCTGTCCATGTACATGCATTATATTATAAAATAATCTCACACATGAAAACAAGTTTTAATTGTGTTTTTAATTAACACAGTTCACCACAGTCGAGAAGTATTATACAGTAAACCACTGAAAGCAGCAGCGACACATTTGCACTAAAGAGCTTCTTTTAATGCATTCAAATCTTTATGTACTCCCACACGCTGCTGTTTTAACAAAGAGAAAAGCTAAAGTGAGTGAATGCAATGTGTGCATGCATTGAAGGAGAAGACTAAAAGCCATAGTCAGTCCACAACAGACACACCACTGATACATTCAGGTTTACCTTTAGTTTGATTTTTGCAAAAATGATACAAAGCAGAAGCATAATCAAAAGGTTAGTTCTCACTACAGTAAACAGAGCTGACTGTACAGTATTGGGCAACAGTTTTAATGAAGTGTAAACATGTTGCTACAAAAGGCAGTGTATTAAAACTTTACTTTAAAGTTGGGGGACCGTTATTACATCTGGTGTAGATCCAGCCCATGGTTTACATTAGGGTTTGTTTCAGATTGGCAAAGGAAGTAAGTTAAAGGTTCTAAAGGAATTGTGTCTCAAGAATAGCTGTGAGTATTTACCCCAGAACATTCCTGAGTGCGAGGTCAGACTTTGACAGAGGTTTTGCATCCGTTTGTATGTGTGAGTTTTGAATACAGTTTAGTTAAAAGACTTTTGCACAATGCTTAAGTTAGCTCTCATTAAATGCCTTACACTTGGAAACAAAATCAGCTTTACAAAATGAGACGTACACAACGCAGGAGGAAGCCGAGCAACCCCCAGAGAATCAGCAGAGCCTAAAGTTTGGTGTTGGTGTTGAAATGCAGCGCCTCATCTCTCATGTAGAGGCCGTTATGAGATGCCTGTGTCTGTTACTGGACAGTTTTAGAGAAATAGCAGGTGATCCGAGTGGAAGCCGCCGTGTCACAGAGATGAATGGGGACCAGTGATGTGTGCAGTGACTGTCCGTCTCACAGCCAAATGTGGGGCTGGATCTGGATGGATGGAGGCGGGGGAGTTAGCGGATACCTTTCCTGCCAAGAAACCGCAGGACAGCGTAGTTGTAGGTGGTGGCGACGAGATACACCAACTGCGATTAGAAGAGAAAGAGAAAAATTAGACATTTAGGCTTACATTGCACTCAATCGTGCCCTAAACAGGTATACTTTTGCAATAACAGTAACATTATATATCTGTTAACTTGAGTACAAATGTGTTTATCCCATAGTATCGATCTGTTAAAAATATATGAGAATACAAAATAGTTTCTATTTGAAAAGAAAAGGTGTTGCTCACCAGTGCTAAAAGCGTGATCCCTGCTCCAGCAAATGCAGCAATGTAGAGGTCATAGACCACATGGAACTGAGATCACAGACACAACAGCGTCACTAACATTGTCCAGTTTATTACGCAGCACTTTTGATGATTCCAGGGGCTTGACTGGACTTAGTTACTCCAGGGCAGGGACTGTAGGCAACGTCAGGCCAGGGAGCATCAATCATGAAACCTCTGGCCCTCAAGATGATTTTGAGGAATATTATTACCCAAATCAGAGATCAAAGGCCTGTTAAAAAACCTCTTACCCCCCACTTTAACCAAGCGCATTTTCTCCAGTTCTCCATTTTCTCATGTTTTCGTCTAATTTTTTTATCACTTTTTTTGTTGTGTTTTGGTAGTTTTTGCTTCATCGTCGCTTTTTTTGTTGCTTTTTGAGGCTTTTTTGTCAGTTTATCATCGCATTTATGCCACGTTTTTGTGTTGGTTATTTTTTGCGTCATCACTTTTTGACGCTTTTTTCCAGAAGCTTTTTAGATCTGAATAAACCCGAACTGGAGAAAATGTGCTCCATTAAAGCCACACGAACTTTTCAGCTCTCTGGTAAATTTGCATGAATCCTTTTATGCCATTGTGTAATCCCCATATTTGTTATGGTTTGGTTACCCGTCTGAGTGGGAGGGCTTCTGGGATGGACAGTCAGAATTTTGTCTGTGCTACTCATAGCCACTCCCACACATGTTCCTGCATCCTACCATGACAGTTGTTGTTTTTTGTGCATATTATTCTCAAAGACGTTTCACTGATATCCGTGACAAATAGTACTGAACAGTGCAATATAAAACTCTGAATGAACGGACTTACTTCACTGGCTTTGCAAATGGATGCCAAGGTCATCCCGCACACTTTGCCTGGCATCGCGTTCCAGGGAAGAAGACCTAAAATGAAGACATGACACGAGCGTTACAAAGGCTGAATTCTGATGAGGGTTTTTCACATTCATTTCATGCAAGCGAAAACAAAAAATGTAGCAAGATTTCATTACTTATTCAACCACAGCTCTTCGATTTGGCTGGGACTATTTAATTGAAGGCCATTAGTATTTTGGTCAGGCCGGGTCACATACCATACTGCCTGGCGTCCATGCATATCCAGTTGTGCTGATTTATGCTCGGGGTGGTTTCAGCCAAAAGGTTGATGTTGTGGCAGGTTTGCTCCATGTTGAACAGGAAGAAGAGCGGTATAACGGCGAAGGCGAACACCACCAGCCAGATGAAGGCCAGGATGTATGTCACAATAATGAACTACATTGAGAGATGAGAGAGAGAGGTCAAACTGTGGTCAGGGTGAGGTAAATACAAGGACTCATCACAAGCGCGTACATGGGGCTGCTGCTAGTCATAGTTCTGAGTATTTTACTGTCGTTTTAGATAGACAGTTCAAATGCTTCCAAATAATAGCTATTTATTCATTCTATCAGCCACTGTGGAAGTCAAAGTCAAATAAACACACAGAATGAAGAAGAAAGGCATTTGTCTGTGTGTGTGTGTGTGTGTGTGTGTGTGTGTGTGTATGTCAGATTTAACTACCATGATCTGATTTAATTAGATATTCCCAGTTAAAGATGTAAGTAATACTCCAATACTTGCTTATTAGCTTGTTTTTTCTTGCATCTGATGGAGTGACGTAACATGTGTGACAAGTCACATTTTCAGCATGAAGACGAATCACGACATAAACGTAGACAACAATAGAGGAGGAGAGAGATGGAAATAAGTCACTTTCTGAATCTATGGCAACATTGTTGACGTTGCAGTTAAAATGCATTTTTAATTATGCGAGTTTTGGCAAAACCGGTTTGCATTTTGAGGCAGGGGAGGTGATGTCGGCAGCTGAGGAATGTAACTAATAAAGTAACTTGTAATCTAACTTAGTTACTTTTGAAATCAAGTAATCAGTAAAGTAACTAAGTTACTTTTGTAATCAGTAAGTAACTAAGTTACTTTTAAAGGAGTAATCAGGAATCTGTAATCAGATTACTTTTCCAACAGTTTTTTAACACTGTTCATTAATGGCTGAGAGCTCAGTAAGTTCATTCCACACATGCGATGATCTCAGGATAATGTCAGGAGATTTTCCAAAACACCCAACATTACCACAAGAATGTTCTGACGATGACTTGTCCATTCACATCATCGCCCGTACCCCCTCCCACTCCCCCCGCCCCTCCCTCAGGACCCTCCCAGTCCTCACCGTGAGGCTGAAGCCGCGTCCACACTGGGTGCTCCTGAATTCTCCAAACTGCTGCTTTACTGCGCTGGTGCTGTAGAAGCCCTCGGCCAACAGTAAAATACCATAGAGGAAGAAGAACGACGCCAGGCCGTAGATAACAAACTGGAAGTACCTGATACTGAAAATGAAATGAATAACACATTTAGAAATTGTGCACAGTACAAAGCTAGTGAGAAGGTGTCACTTACAAAGAGTCCATGACTTCATAGTCTTGAGGGTTACGGGCAAAGTGGGTCTCAACCAGGACTTCTGTGTGGGCCAGGGCTTGGTGCCCGGCGCCGCAGAACAACGCCATGCCGGCATAGCACAGCAGAGTGGCCACCAGCGAGGGGTACGGGATCGCCCCAATGCAGCGCACACAGCAATCATAACAACCTGAGGGGGTATAATAGATGAGCACACAGGCGGCACACACCGCACACACGATCACACAACACATCTACGGCCAACCCTAGGGAGTGACCAGTCCACCACCATCACGTCCACTCACAAAGCCACACCAGGAAATCACAAAGGAATCCAGAATCAGCGTCCGAACACAAGAAGCATGCCTTTCAGTGTAAGCAGTGAAGCAAGTATCCAGGGTTAATCAATTGTCAGAAATGGGATAGAGGAGAGCACCTAAGGCTTTGCACAGCCAAGGCTGCCTGACCGGAAACATCTGCTGCTTCTGCTCCTGTGCTCCTCAACAAGAAATCTCCCACTGCCCACCGCTCCAGCGCAGTTCAATCTACAATCACACAGTAAAAGAGCCCTGTCTATGCTGACTACATCTGTGCTGTCGCCCTGCTATAGTCCAGCCCTCGGGTGGTCAGGCGTCACCGGGAGAATGGTGGTGCTACATTGGCCGAGATTGCCAAGAGGAAAGAGCTGGCCTTTGTGGATCCAAACACAACATCTATTGTCTTTGCAAGAGGTGGAACAAAGGGCAAACAAACAGAGACAACAGTGCCACAACACAGAGGAGAGAGAGGTGGTGCCCAAGGGCTCACCAGGACAGTCCCGGCAGCCCTGACCACCTCTGAGGCCACGCTCCCATCTCCCTCCGAGACACCACCACAAATTGGAGCAAAAAAACTAAATCAAACAGACAAATATTTATGTACATTTGGATTTTTGAAGGAACAAACTTAGCAAGTATAAATAGTAACAGAAGGAAGAGTGCAAGAGTCCCAAAACCGCGCACACATACGCCCACTCTTCAGATGAGGCTCTGTACACAGAAGCCAACGAGCAGCATTAGTAACAAATGCGTTCCCTTGCTTTTCCTCAACCTCCTGCACAGTGGCCAACCTTTATCCACATTCACCACGAATCCACATTTTGCACAGTTTAACAGTGTATAATGTTGACGCCATGATTGATTTGCTGCTGCTTGTTTGGATCCCTTGAGAAGATGCAAATGTATTCACGGGACACATGTGGGAGTGTGACCTCTTTCACATGAGTGCCCTGGCATGGCCTGGGCATGATGCAGGCAGCTGACCATCACCGCCACCCAACTCTGGAGCGGGCTTTTGAACAAGTACAGCGCAAGTATTTCAAGTTCAGGTTTTGACAATATAGTCCTTTTTTGTATGACAACGACCGTCCAATCTTCTACTGAAAGTACAACCTGCAGCTTTCCAAGAATTAACCTTGACTGATGAACATAACAGAAGCACAAGTTTCCTGAACCGGGGTGAGTAGTATCAACAAGTCATCCCCTTGGAAAAATACAATTCTGAGATATTCAGGTTTAAGGTTTGACTACTGACAACAAAATGGAAATGGGATGTGTGTTTTTGCACATAAAAACCTAAAAAATGCAGCGAAAAGTACCAAACTTTGATATAGCACTAGTAGTGTTTGAGCACTCAGGGTAGTACTTGGACTAATTTCAGATTAAAAAAGGTGAAACTGAGAAGAATTTCAATATGACTTTTTAAGATGTTGTTTCAGTAAAAGGGTTGTACCATGGCTTCATTTAGAAAACAATGCTCTACTAATGTCTAAATAATCTGAATGTAGTTGATCATTACATACAAATATGTGCAGGATCTTTGAGGTAGGGGGTACTCGGAGTATTAATGAACGACTCAAGGAGTATGAAAAAGCTTGGGAACCACAGGATGAATCCACACTGTAAAATGTAAAATTTGTTTCAACTCAAAAAACTAATTCCAAGGGCTGCCAAGAAATTTTATGTGTAACCAATAACCATTTTACAATCTAGTCGATTTGAAATTTGAGATTCACCTCTTTCGTTCAATTGTATTCTTAGGTTGACATAACTGTTTCCAGTTGTCTGAAGTGAAAAACGTCAGTTACAAATTAAATCAGTTGTGTCAACCTAAGTTTTTCACTTCAGACAACTGGAAACAGTTATGTCAACCTAAGAATACAATTGAACGAAAGAGGTGAATCTCAAATTTCAAATCGACTAGATTGTAAAATGGTTATTGGTTACACATAAAATTTCTGGCAGCCCTTGGAATTAGTTTTTTGAGTTGAAACTAATTTTACATTTTACACATGCGCATAACTCAATTTCAACAACAAAAATATCAGATAGAACTTCATCATTCTAAGGGGATGATGTGTTAAACCTGTTGTAAATCCCTCCCCCCAAAAAGGAACACAATTAAAGCCACTGTGTAAGATAGTAACGTTAAAAAGAAGAAACATAGTATGACTTGCTGCTCGTCGACAAACAACAAAATCAGATTGGCCACATTCAAGGTTACATATTGACAGACATTTTCAAAGGACATTCAGAATGAACGATAAAAAGTTATTAAACATTCAGAGCACTCACCCATGTCCGGTAAAAAGGAGCTTTCAGGGTCTTATTGAAGTCTTGACTGTAGTGATATGGGGGATATGAGAAGTTATTCGGCACCGCTCTTATATGAAACTGACTCAAGCTTTTGTCTCATCAACAATAGAGCACATCTCCCCGAGTCTCATCTTAAAGTCACAAAGGCCCATTTCAGCTGCCACTCATTTTTATAGGCGCGCCAGTTTGGGACAGGGCCAATCATTTCCTCTTTCACCTTCATGTTTTGATATTTGAAGACAGATCTGGGTGATTTTCCTTTTTTTCCCCTTTTACTTTCTCGTTCTTATCTAACCCTTTTCATGTAACGTAATGAAACTTTGAACAAAAATGTGAAAGTTAATTGAGAAAAGGAATGTTCAAGATGAAGTAAAAGATACTATGCTTCTTTGTTTTTCGGTGAGGATACGTTTGTCAGGCATCCCTCTATGTCTATTTAAACATGGTGAGCTTTAGTAATATAGCCTATATGATCTGTCCCCGACAAAAGGAGGGGACGGCTGACTCTATAGGACGAGCGTTAGCCCTAAGAGTCCTCGAAGGGAACATCTTTGGAAAGTACACACAGTAAAGGCAGAAATAAATCGCGATGCCAGTGAGTGACATTGATGAAGTTGACTAACAAGGGTGACATTGAGGTTCGGCTCCAGCTGCGCCCTCCCTCCGGTTTGACCCAGTTGATGTCAAAGCTGAGATCTGGACAAAGAGGCCACTGTGGGGCAACAAAAACACCAGCTTTTTTTTTTTTTGAAGAGAGATTTCTGGTTACAAATTTATAATGCTGCATAAATCATCTTTAGTGTCATTGTAGGTCACAGAAGTTGCGTCATGTTTAAGTGCGACTCTTTCCTGTGGTGAAATTGTTATGTCGTGATGTTAAAGATGCTGTAAAGGATGCTTAACAATACACTCAGGCAGAAGAGCAGCAGAAGTGCGAGGCCACATGTGCTGATATGAGCTCAAAGATGGGGAATAATGGGGGAATAACAAATTGCTATCAGTCGTTTTGGACCGTGTTTACTTTTATGAATCTACAGACTAAGTTCCTGGGGAGTGCAGACCTAAAGCATTAGGACGACATTGAGTCACAACGAATTATTAAGTTTTGTGCGCTGATTCAAGACCATTTTGATGTGCTGAATCACAAAAACACAGAGAGGTTGTCATTGGTCGTGTTGAGGCTCTTTCACTAGAAGCAAAAAATCAAGTAAGAAATCGAGGGGTAATCATGGACTCAGACCTGAATTTTAACAGCCATATTCAGTCAATTACATCAGCGGCCTATTACCATATAAAACACATTGCTAAAATAATAAACATATTTGGAGAGACTAATTAATGCGTTTGTAACAGCCTGCTTACTGGCCTCTCCAAATGAGCTGTTAGACAACTGCAGTACATCCAGAACGCTTCTGCTCGAGTCCTGACCAGAACCAGGAGATACGACCACATTAGTCCAGTGCTCCGGTCTCTGCACTGGCTTCCTGTCTCGCTGCCATGGAGAAAATAGCTCTGCTTGTGTACAAGTCTCTTCATGGTTTAGCACCAAAGTACATCTCTGACATGTTAGAGCCGTATGAACCATCTCGGGCCCTGAGATCCTCAGGGAGGGGTCTCCTGGTGGTTCCCAGAGTCACCACTAAACACGGTGAGGCTGCATTTCAGGTTCATGCAGCAAAGGTCTGGAACTGCCTCTGTGAGAACGTGAAGCAGGCCCCAACCCTGACTGTGTTTAAGTCCAGGCTGAAAACACACTTATTTACTGCTGCCTATGGTAATTGGTTGTATTTTAACTCATTTCAATATATAATTTTAATATACACATATTTATGTTTTTATATATATATATATTGTGTTGATGTGTTTTGGGTGTTACTGTGAGGCACATTGAGTTGCCTTGTGCATGAAATGTCCTGTATAAATAAATTTGCCTTGGCATTGGTTTTGCTCAGTCAGATTATTTTTCTTTTACCCCTCGGCCAAACTTTGTTGAAGGGTATTGTCTTTATATTATGTCTTCTGTCCTGTTCTTCTGTCCACACTTAGGGGGCGACTGGGGTGGTTGTAACATAATTTGCATTTGTGCATATATTTTGGTACATCACCTACAAAGGGGGTTATTTACCAAGCGTTTTCTCATGTGCAGCATTGTCTTATTTTTACATATCGGATTTGGACAGCATCATGCCAAAAAAGAGCATATTTTATTATTCAGCGTGCACCTGCTATTGAGCTGACACTGACATAGGCTATATCATCACAAAACCTGATTCCCTTACACATTGTTTACCTTTCCAACACATTTGTAAAGCCTACATTTTCTTTTTTTAAATTTATGATACATTTATGTTTTGTTAATTTTCAAATGAAATCTGAAAAACCATTGCTAAATAATATGTTTCATTGATATATAATTCTCAGTGCGCGTATCATTAGGTCAAGCAGTGTGGATGATTGTAGGACAGCACAGTGTGAAATGTGTGCAGATATGATCAAGAAATAATGGCACCTCTCCAGGTTTCTGTAGGTCCCACGTGAGGCCCATTCATGTACTGTTAAAGACAATGTATGGTAAAGATGTAACAATAACAGCCCTTTGGATCTGAAAGAGTTTGAGTGCAATCTTTCTTTGTTTCTTGACAACGCAGAGCCATAACAGATCAAGTAATTAGTGTGTGCAGAAAGGATTAACAGTGTTGGTTTTGTTAAGCTCAAAAGGATATAGGGGGAGGCCTTTGAAATGTGAGGGAAAACACTCACTGAGAAACATTAATTATCCTGCAGCCGCATCTCGTGAATGAGCCGTGTTTCTGACAGTCAAAAGGAGGGGATTAGGTGGGAGGACGAGTTTACTGGCTCCGTGCGACAAGACGAGAGCAACTCATCCATTTATGAATAAGCCATATCGTGCAGAAGCCGCGTCGAGGCGTCTGTCAGAGAGGTGCGGCTCAGATGGGAATTATGTTGTAAAATTATATTAAAGAATATAAAATGAAATATAGAATGTAACGCTTTTAATGTGTCGGCT
Organism: Neogobius melanostomus; assembly: GCA_007210695.1. Classification (NCBI taxonomy): domain Eukaryota; kingdom Metazoa; phylum Chordata; class Actinopteri; order Gobiiformes; family Gobiidae; genus Neogobius; species Neogobius melanostomus. The sequence goes on from VHKM01000281.1 coordinate 63,451, forward strand.
TTTCTTTATTTTCAACACTATTTACATTGTGTGATTCTCATTGAAGACATTAAACTATGAATGAACACATGAGATTATAGGATACAAAAAAGGGTGAAAAAGCTCAATATATGTTTAATATTCTAAATTCTTCAAAATTGCCACCCTTTATTCTTAACATTTTCTCAATGAGCTTCATGAGGTAGTCCCCCTGAAATGGTTTCAACAGTCTGTGAAGTGAAAACCATTTCTGTGAAGTGGCTTTTTTGTTTAAAACATAACTCCTTTTGTTTCAGGGAGAATCTACAATGTAAATAGTCTATAGTTATGAAACATACAGTATATGACCAGATGAAAATATAAAGGAATTGTCGCCTTTTTACTTTTGCCACTTTGCCCTCTCTTGCTTGTCCTGATAATCTGGCGTGTGTGTGTTCATTATCATGCACTGTCCTCTCAAAATAGTCAATGAAGTACGCTTGGAAAACAGTAAGACGGTCCCGTAATTGTGCAGTTCTCTCTTTGTTTCAGGACTCCTACCTCTACCCCAAACATGCACACTATTTTAAACTGTAACCTTGAAACACAACTACATTTCAAGGTTTGCCTCTCCTCAGACCTGACTTGTAACCATAGACTGTGAAATTAAGAATGGACTGAGGGGACGTGGCTTCAGCGCAGGTTTGCTGAAGCTAGTTCATGCTAGCACTTTGACTGGGCTTTTGGAGCCAGCTTCATTATCTAGAATAGGGCAAAAACAAAGATAAAAAATTGTAAAAGGATAAAATTAGGACAATGTAAAGACAAACACTTGGAGGTCAGAATGATCTAGGCCTGTGTTCAATAATGACTTTAATGGAAAGTCTGTTGGAGCCAGCTGCCTTACTGTCCCTTACGGTCTCAGGAAGAAGTAGGCCACAACTGCTGGGTTGCAGGTTCTAAAATGTGATGATGTCACAGGACTCAGTGGGGGCAGGAGCCAGTTTTTCCTATTAACTGCATTACACTTTCACAAGTCGTATCTAAAAAGAAAATGTATGAATTACAAAAATTATTCATTAATATCAGTCACTGGGTCCATGATCTCTCTGTACAAGACCAAACATTTACTCAAAAACAAAACATGTTTACCTATATATAATATCATAGGCCTTTAGAGCGCTGTGATGTCACCTGAAACCCAGCAACGAGTCCATTCTTAATTTTACAGTCTATGTTTGTAACCCTGCTGGGAGCGGGACATCACAGCTCGTCTCCATGGAGATGCTGCTGCTTCCCTGTGACGGCAGGTACGAGGCCAAGTTTGTGTTTTGAGATTTTCTACAGCTCATTTTCTCTTGTGACAGAGCGTATTTAAAGGTGCATTATGCAACTTTTTATGCGGAAATTTAGTTTGATGTATGACTGTATGAATGGTTAGCTTGGTTTGATCACAGTGGTCTCTATAGGACGCCCCAGGATCAGCTGTTTTGTAGGTTTTCAGGTGAGCAGTGAAAATCTTCCAATTGATCCTGGAGCGTCCTAGAGACAGTAAAGGAACTAAAGGCCCGTTCTGATAAAGTAGCCTCTGTAGGTAAAAGTACTGTTTGTATAATGGTCACAAGTGGTGCCTGTACTAATCCACACAAACACGACCATCTGAGCATTAGCAGTGATGTATGATGCGGCTCACGCTGGATCCTCCTGTAACTGTTTGCTCGTGATGGATATACTCGGCCGTGTTTGCACAGCCAATGTGGTAATGCTCATGTGTTTACAGACCCCTCCTCTGGCTGATATGGTAATGCGAGTTATTTTATCTTCTGTCAAAATGAACAAACAGCGCTCAAACAAACAGGCGCAGAGGACAAAGGCGTGTCGACAGTCAAGAGCGCGTTAGTGGCGATGACCTCCCGTGGTGAGCGCCTAAATTATTCGCTGTAATGAAATCAGGAGCACAATTATGAACTTCTCTACAAACTGCATCATTCATTTGCGCCGCCGTTTTCACAGTGAAGCTGGAACTCGATGCATCTGGGTTTGAAGTGTAAAGGGGACTGAACAAATATTTTTAAAAACAGATATTGAAAACACAAAATTCGGAATCTCTGTATCTGTGATTTTAATGTCCCAAAACCCAAAAACATGAATATTTTATAACTTCCTGAAAGAAGAAAGACGTAAGGGCCTTCAAATAAGATGAGTGTTAAAACTATTAGGCTATCAGAGTGGAGAAAAGGGAATGACTGTGAAATGAATAGGTAATTGTTTCAGAGAGAGCATGATCTATTGCTGAGCGCGGCAGTCCTGAAGAGAAAATGTCTCAAGAGAATGACTTAAGTCCATTTGTTGTGATGATTAGGGCTGCCAGATAACTGCAACTGAATCGAAATGGCAGTTTAACAAGCTGCAACCAGCATATCGCAAAGATTGCAGTGTGTTACATAAACAACAAAATCCCTGTGGTATTAGTGGAGCATAAACATTGTATTTTGTTCATATGCACCGTGAACCTGATTTAAAATTATAAATTGCAATCCTTGTCTGCACTGCAAAAAGAAACGAGGGATTTTGTTTTTAAAATAAGTACATTTCAAGAAATCTGTCCTTCAAGTGTAAGGTTTTTACACTTAAGATCTCATCACACATTCATCACACATTTTTTTTTTTCAAATTTACTTCAAAAAAGACTTTTGTAAATGTTTTTTCTTAATTTAAGTGTAAATACTTGAAACCTCTTGAAATGAGTTACTGCAATCAAGGATAAATTTACTTATTTAAGATCTTTACTTATTTTTAGATTACTTATTGAAGAGAATGCAACCCTATTGATGAAGATGAACGTGTAGCTACTGTTTTACCACTCAATTATTGGCGATCATTTGCAACTTTATGCGAACAGTGCGTCTTTGACCTTTCAGTGCCCGAGTGGCTGTATGGGTCCTCTATGACGCTCCGGGACCAATTTTATTTCCGGGTTTCTGGGTGGAATGTATATGTAACCATGGAGACAGTTCCATCAGCAGTGAAAACCTCAAAACAAAGGCACCATGTTACCCACCCACACAGCTGCTGGGTCACTGAAAGATTAAAATACGCACTAACTTTCTTTCTCATACAAGTTGCATAATGCACTTTTAAACAAACTGTTTGACACTAACGTATTTGTGGTAAATGATGTTATGTGTGTGATTGCCTTAGTGGGTGATTCCAGTCAAATCTCTTTAAATAAAACTTCAACATTTAGTTCAAAAATCTTTTAATATTGGTTTAATTTTGATTAAACAACATTATGACTGAATCAAAGAAATCTCAATGTCCTCTGTGTCCACTCTGCTTAAAGCCAATACAGGGTCCAGACCACGCGTCGAAGGAGCACTTATGCGTTACTAAAACTCCTTTTAAATGTGAGTAACTGAGCTTCGGAGTACATACAATTACTATGTAGTTACAGTAAGCTTTCCCAAAAGACCTTACATTATTCGATAAACAAACGACAAATCAAAGGTTGCTCTAGGTTTTTCTGTACAAACAAGCCAAGCCCAAAGAATGAGTTAAGAACACATTTAGAAGCAAGTCTCTTATAGTGAAGCAGAAGTTATATTCCTATAATAAATGTCTGGAAATGAAAACAAAGACACGTAATAACAAAGCAAATATACTCAAATAGACTACAATCGAGTACACGACACTACATATGCAGAACTCAATGGGTAACTTTAAATGATGTCTGTAATTTACAAGTCTGTAGCGCACGTTTTGGCGCCAAACCCGAGTCTGGCGCACTTCTATGGTGTGTCCCTATATGAGCAAGTTACAAGGCATTTGAAAGTAATTACAGTAAAAATACATTTCAATTATATCATAAGCAATGTACCATGAGAAATATGTATAAAATAGCTTGATAATAACTGTACTAATGCGACTCCCTCATCTCGTCCTATCAATGAGATGTCACTTTGCTCCGCGCACAGCAAGGGATCAAAATAGATATCACAGAGTAAGAAAAAGCTTCCCATACAAATCCAACTGTAGAAACATTATACTAAGTTCCTGCTATTGTTAAAGTCCCGAAAAAGCCAGAAATGAAATGCACTTTTTTTCATTATTTCATTCTTTTTCACTGCCTCAAACACATGGTTATTATAAAATGGCCGCGGTTAACACTTCCTATCATGACAGAGCGAAAGGCCGGATGTCGGACGTTTTGGTAAAAGACAAACAGATACCCTATCCACGTACACATCCTAAATACAGCTTTACAGGTGGAGATCTACGTCACGGTCCCGATTCACCTGCGCGGCTGACAATGCAGAAACATCGTCGTGGTTGTTGTCCCATGTCCATCACTTAAACAAACTGCTCAGAAACGCTCGGGGGCAATTATTTCAACCTGTCGATTCTAAAGGACAGTGTCAGACTACGAAAAGGTTTATCGCCACAAAAAGCAAAACAAAAAACTTCACTTTGTGTAGAAACGAATTCTTCTCAGGCTTCACTTCAGCCCAAGGCCAATTCTTAACATGGTGGCATCAACTATAGACATAATTTCATTCATTTTAAGGCCCTGTGCCTGATTTATTTGCTTTCATTGCTTGTAGATTTTGAATTGCTAGTCTCTAAACTTATTCCCGATAAGTTTATTAGCACATTTCACAAATTTCATGGTCACGTTTTCAGGATCACTGTCACAATAATAAAAACAACAACAACAACAACAACAACAACAACTTTCCTGCCATTTCTTGGGCCTTTCATGCATTTTAGTTACAGTAGGAGACTTTTTTTTGGTTGAGACAAACTTTACTCAAATGTATGTTTATTTTAGACCCTTTCTTGACCTGGTTTTGTTATGATTTGATCTGGATCCAGGCCTGGTGGTACTTGGAGGATCAAATATTTTATGAGATGGTATAGCACAAATGCTCAGGGCTCCAAAAATCAGTAAACTGTCCCCTCACCGCTCTTCAGTCCTTTCGTGTTAAACTGTTCTGTTTAGTAAAGCCTCTGGACCAAAAACCAAAAAAATCGTGAAAAAAGCTACATGTGAGACAGTGCCTAAAAGTTTTATTGCTTGACTACACCAGGACCGGCCTTGGAGAATTAAAACAACAGAGGGTTTAAATTTAGGAGGATTCACTGATCTCCGGGACCGTTTTCTTACATGACAGTTTCTTTGGTGGCATTTGGAGAAAATAAAACTGTCCAAACCTATAAGCACTGATACTTTTTTACCCTAAATAAAGTCTTTTTCACTAATTTCTCAGATTTTTAAAACCCAAACCTGTTAAATTCATCATTCGCTGGAGCGCACACTTATGACATCTACATTAAGAGCCTCGTTCTTTGCTGGGATGGACCAGGAACAACAACTACACCAATGTCCCTGTGATGTAACCAACACACATAAACCAGTGGTGCCAGGTTATACCCGTGTGGTGGAGTGGGTGCTGGGCAGGCCCGCGGAGCTGTACCCGGCGGGGAAGGTGCTGTAGGGGCTCATACTGGACAGGCCCATGAGCGAGTTGGGGATCATGGTGATGTTATTGGGCGTCATCAGCGGTATGTCGTCAGGTGAGCGCCGCTGTCCCAGAGAGTAGTCCAGGCTGGGCGACACGTGGATGGGGTTGTGCAGGGCCTCACACTGGTTCCTCTGTTGGGACGATAAGGTCTCATCCACGGTGTTGGTGTGGCTCACGTTGTTCCCCTTGCTGTCCCGCTGCGGGCTGGGCTGCTGGGACGTGTCCTGCCGACTGCGCTTGTCCTTGCGGTAGTAGAGGGCGGCGAATGCGAGGACGTTGAGGAAAAGCAGGGACGCTCCCACTGCAATGGTGACGCTCAGCTCTGTGGAGTAATCTCGAGGGTTGGGCATGATGAGCGGGCCCATCTCTCTGCTCCCGTCTGCGTTGTGGGCCGTAGATACTGGGGTGCGCCCTGTGACTCCCGCCCTCTTGCCGTTGGACTGGGTGGGGTCGAGAGGGGTGACTTTAGTGGTGGTGGAAGAGTAGTGGAACATGTCGTGGAGGTTGTAGAGGTGAGGGACCAGGTGTTTCCAGAAGGCCACTTTAGTGGCGCGGTAGTGGTCCCTGATGCGAGGCTTCAGCCCGATGTGCAAGTACAGCTGGTCGAAGGGGTCGTACTTGGACCAGGCCACTTCCTCAAAGCGGTTGGCCTTTGTGTGAATGAACTTGGTGTCCTGGGGAACTGGTTTATTAGGATCTCTACAAACAAACAAGACAAAAACAAAGGTAAAGATGTGGACAATATAGGCGAGTGGACAAAATAACAGCTATACTCCGAGCAGCAGTAGAACAAAACAAAGTAATAAACGCATCTCCTCAAGGCCTCTGCAAGTCTCTATCAACAGGATAGTGGCATCTCACTTTCAACAGCTCAGTTTCCAACAATACCCCCTCTTAGACAAGATAAAATACATTTGGTAGCTTAAAACAGGGTTTCCCAACCAAGGGTACAGAGACTCCTCGGGCTACTTGGAATTATTTCATACTGAGAAAATAAGGTGAAACTAAGAAGAAGTTTCAATATTACTTTCAAAAGCAAAGTTAATTTTAATTATGCTTTTCAGTAAAAGGTTTCAATTTGAGAGTATGTAGCCTCATTTTTAACACACAACTAAGTACTGAGTTAAGTTGATTACTTTGTATTAATATTGGCAGGATCCTCGAGGGGGTACAAATAGTGTAATAGTATAATTGAGCGATTCAAAGTGTACGCAAGAAAAAATATTTAGAAAACACTGACTCTTTCTATTATTTAAGATCCAATTCCGTTCCAATAATAGTAACTTGTTATACTATTAGACCTTGGTGTTTTGAACCTTATGTAGTACTTTCCTGTGTGTACACACAGCAATAATGCCCTGGCCAGGGTGACTTCAGTCATGCTCAAAGGTATTTTACTTTGGAATCCTTAATCCCATCTTTAATTGGGTGCATATTTTAAATGTAACATTAAACATTCATCTTTGACTATAAATTACACAGGATCCTGCAGCAAATTGCCCAGATAAGACCAAAGACCACACTTAAGAGGTTATGCAAAGTGTCACATCGTCGTATAGTTTGCAAGCCTTTTCAAAATTTATGCAAATCCTTGTAAATGGCAGCGTCGTTGCCTCTAAAAACCGTCTATGCACTTAACCCTGCATAATATTAATCTACGAGTTTATTCTGTCTATTAAATTAACAGCATTACCATAAAGATATACTTTGAGGTGGCTTTAAAAGGTTACCAATGTAATGTTGCACAGAGAATGCACAGATTAAAGTTGATCTTATGGGGTGGTCAAATGACGCCATTACAAAAACAGTGAGGACACTTCTGAAGTGTTTGTGTCTCAGCCGTAAACCCAATTTATAGACTTTTTATTTTAAGAAGTTTTTTAAAGTGAACTAATTACACAAACCTAGACGACCACTTTCCGCGTGAACTACAGGGAGAGAAGAGAGAGGATGGGGCCATGACAGTTCAGACTGCTCTTAATTAGGAGCAGGACTTTGGGGCGAGTCGTGTAGTCTTTTAATCAGGGCAATAAAAGAAGGGTACATCTGGGGTGGGACAGCTTGACAGAAGGAAGGCAGCTCTGGCCAGGTTAGATTTAAAATGCCAATAAAGCAGCCATTTTAGGCCAGGATGTAACTCAAAGCCAACAATGTGTTTTACTCAGAGGCTGAAAGGAACAAATGACGGCACAGTACTCGGAAATTAATTAAGTTAATTCTTAAAGAAAATTTTACGTGTAATTGAATCCAAGTAATATATGTTGTTATAAAACACAACCCAGTGTTAGCAGAGTTGGACAGATGTTATTTGAAAACGTAATTTAACATCACTGGCTGAAAAGTAATAGTATCACGGATGTTTTATAAAAGTAAATCATGAGTATGTTCTTTAGTTAGTACTTTTAGCTCTCTGGCTTCACTCACCCGCTCTTGGCAAAGTTGGTCCAATACGTCATGACCACGGCGCTGAGCATGATGTCGTTCCTGGAGAAGTTGCAGGGGAACAGATCCGTGGGGCCAACCATGGGGATCCCAAACACGTAGGGCACCTCATCCCCGTGGGCCGAGTCGGACCACACGGGCTTCATCAGGCTCTGGCAGTGGTGGTAGAAGGCGTAGAAGAACGTGGGCGACCCGTAGCGAGCGTGGAGGTCAGCGGTCACGACGGACGGCTCGACCCACTGATGATCGGTGAAGAGGGCCACCAGGGTCTTCCTCCTGGTCTCGGGGTTGTCCTTGTCCGCCCAGTCCGTGTACATGAACTTAATCGTCTCCCTCAGCGTGTCTTTCCCCTCAGGATACCCGTACAAACTGTCCACAAAGTCCGACACCGCAAAGTCAAAGTCGCTCCCGGACACGCCATCCTCCAGGTCCATCACGTTCTCCACGAATCGCAGCCCCTCCCCCTGGTTCACCCCCAGCATGATGTCGTAGTTCAGGAACTCGCCCTGCTCCATCAGGATCTCGGGGTCGTCCGGGATCACGTCTCCGTCAATGACCGGGCCAAAAGCCACGCGGTACCGGGCCGGCTGGATGTCCTGCTCCACCAGCTCCTTGGCACTCTTCTTCTGCAGGCACGACACCATGTCCACAGTGTCCAGGACGTTACAGCCCACCCTCTCGGCCAGCATGCGCGTGTACTTGACCGGCTGGTAGTTGACCGCCCAGCTGGACAGGGCAGAGCCGCTCTGGATGATGGCTCTGTGAAACAACCCTGGGACAAAGCACACAGGACAGAGAACAGCTGTTAGTGGTTGTTAGGAATGTGTTCAGTGAAGTTGGAGCCCAGGGCACACAGCCGCCACGAGGAAACCATCTGAACCTGATTAAAGATTGTGCTCATGTTAATTAATTATGGATACTTTTACTTCCTGCTTTATCAAATCTGCAAACTCAGCCACTGTTTAGTTTATGAAAAATGCAACAATCTCACAAAGTACAGCACTCTGTACTTCATATTCATGCGTGTTTCACCCCAAATGCAGTGCTTAATTTGATCCCCCGTTTGAGGGAACGCATTCCCCCAATTTTCAGTTTTTCAGGGTAAAGAAGTCGGGAAATATTTGATGTGATATAATGGTGTTTAATGAGAGTGTTCCGGCAAATGTTTTGGCCTGTTCCCCGAATCCATAACATCAGACCAAAAGTGTTCCTGAAACTACTAATTTACAAATTAAGCACTGCCCAAATGTATAATAATCTTACAGTGTTTAAGTATTGAGTCAGTAAACTTGACAATTTATACTTGATGTACTACAAGTCAAAGAAATTTCCACTTACAGTGTGTGTGAGTGATTACAAGGATAGTCAAAGATTTTCAGTGACACAGTAATAACATTTCCTTTTTGATATGTTTTTTTTTACAAATATCAGAATGTCTCATGTCCAGTAAGTGTACAAGTCCAAAGAAAAACATGTTGTGAGGGAGGGAATACACAGATACAAATCTATGTGCGATAACGGAGACACATTAGTCAATGTGGCCAAACCAACAACATTGCACATAATTTGAGAAAAATAAGCGGCTGCTCGTTCAGTTTGGAAATGTCCTTATTTCGCCTGATGAACCAATCTGTTTTACCAATGAGCCAAAACTGTTGTATCAATCGGAACATTTCAAGTCATGAGATAACAACTAATTACCAGATAAAATGTATATTTACCATTTCAAATTCCTTAGAAGTCATGCTTGGCTTATCATAACATACAGCCTGGCTGCTCTCCCCTCATTGATAATCTGAACTCAATCCAAAGTTTGCTCTGCACTAATTTTAGCCAACAAGTGATGGATTTGAATATACATTAGGGAGAAGTTGCCAACTGCTTTGGTTGAGGCAAAGCCGCTCTCTAATGCAGCCCTGAGAGCGAATGAGCTGGTAATGGGATATTGGCCTTCCTTTGTTAGTATAATGATAAAAAGTGACAAAATACGGGCTGTTTTTGCTTGATCCGCTTATTGGATTGGAGAGCCAGAATGAGTCACTAGATATAACATGAGAGGATAGGGATCAATTTGCAGCCTTGTCTTGGTAATGAACCACTGAAACAAGCATCGCCTTATCACATATTCACATAAATTGGAAGCTATAGATTGGTTATGTCTGTGCAGCAAAATGAAGTCAGCAAGAGTGTGCAACTTCAGAGGAAAAGCAACATTGCAAAGCACACAATCCAATGTGACGCATAAACAGATGTTGTAGTTTGGCATAATGAGAATATTTTTTTTAAAGAGCGGGTGTTATTCTTTTTTACGAGTATTTGGTTATAATGAAGCTTCAGCACAAATTCAACCTGAAAGACGTACCTGCAGCCTCATTCATCGCCTAATCAACGGCAGCCTTTACCAGTCATATAATCACGGCCCCAGCTCAAGCCGCACCTTCACGTCAGCCAATCATCGCAGCTGCTCAGCTGTTCTTAGTGGTTTCCGCTACCACTAAAAACATGTAAATAGGCCAGGATGAATGATGTGTGTGAGTGAAAGTATGATGGTGGTCAGAGGGACTGTTGGTGCAGATGTGTGCAGTCGCGACAGCATTCTGTCAGTCTCCCACAGGGGAAACTGAAGCACCTAACATAGCTGACCACCACTGAGTGTGGAGTGAATGTGCAATTGTCTCATGTAAAGCGCTTTGTGACCATGTCTGTGAAAGGCACTATATAAATAAAGATCTTCTTCTTCTTCTTCTTTAGCCACTCATCGCCCAGGATCCCCTTCTTAAGCTCCCGGTCAATCACTCAGCCATTTCCCTTCATCATCTTTATCAATATCTTACACTTTGTTGGATGGAAAATGCAATATTGATCTAAAACAAAATAACCCAGTGGTTTAATTTCATACAGGTGCGTGTGGCGACAGTGAAGCGATGCCGAGCGTTTTTACTTAGAGATGTGAGGATAAAGTTTAGCAAGAAATCGAGAGGTGAGGAAAGCATTTCCTGGATAGGACCTCAGGAGGAGGTTTTAAGAGCCGGCTCAAGACCCACCTTTTTAGCTACGCTTTTTTTTTTAGCTTTGATATTTATTTATTTAGTCCTAATTATTTAGTCCTATATATTTATTTATGTTGAAAATGTATGACATTATTGATATTTTTACATTTATTTCTAGCTTCCTTGGTGGGGTAAAAGTTTGAGTGTGTGTATTACGATTGAGAGAACTGTATATATTCAGAGGGATGGGAGGGTCTGCCAGGCATGTTGTTTTAAATGTTGTAATCTGTAAAGCTTTTCTGTATGAAAAGCGCTTTATAAATAAAGTTTGATTGATTGATATCGTCGCGCTGCTAAGAGTAGCCACTGAGGAAGATTCAAAGATTCTCTCATTAGACAAAGATGCGCTACAGGCTTGAAACACAACTCCAGGTATGCTTTTGATGAAAGAACAACTTTGTAACATGCTCTTAAAATTAGATATTGGATATTATTGACTTGAATAATGATGAATTAAATACATACCGTTATTGGCGATTTCTCATCTCAATTATTAACTAATTTAAAGATGCATTTGAGAGTATTGAGCTAGTTTGTGAAACTCAGAGAGGTGACATTAGCGGGCCTATTTGGATCATTTCATATTGATAGAGTAGTTGCTGCTTAATTGTATTGTCTATGCAGCAGTTCACCTCCAAAATTGCTTGTATCTAAAATCCTCTCTACTCCACAGCTTGGGTTAAGGCATTTCAGACACTGGGGAAAAAAATCTGAGGACAGCGTCACTTTCTGCCTACTTCTCTGTCATTTATTTTACATTTTTAGGGCAGCGAGTGAGCCAGCCAACTTCAAAGACAGCCCGAGGTCTTTGTGCCGAGCGAGGGCATCATCAAATACAAAATTCGCTCCAAAGCTGCATGCAAGGACGGCGATTGATAAAACACATGCTTTTCTGCACCGGCTCTGATTTTGAGCCCTGTATCAATAGGGAAAGTAGGGCAATAACACTGCAAGATAAAAAGCCCCAATTCCCAGTGCACCATCTATATGAAAAAGCTTCGAGATCGTGTTTCACCAGGAAAGTTTAAAAGCCGTAGAGCTACAAAGGTTTTCTGTTGCATAACACGTACTAGAAGCAAAATGGATTTCACAAAATTCTCAGGTTTAATTCACCAGGTGTCCATGACAACCAGTAAAAAACACCTGAAAATCTGATTACACTAAGCAATGTAAGAAACAAGACACCTTTGAATTACAGATCCTTTATAAAGATGGTCAATTCATGGCTTCACAACAAGCAATGAGAAAGAAATCACAAACCGCTCCTTTCACCAATCTATTCTGAATGGAAGAATCTTGTTTTCAATTGTAAATTTAAAGTAGGGTACTGTAATTCAGCTGTAAAGGCTTTCAAATCCTACACGTCCTCCAAAAGTAATTTCTTGGCCATGTGTGGTTGCCGTTTATTTGGTGCCATCTTTGCACAGGTACAAAATCTTTTGTAATCATTTTGCTTCTATTTGCAAAATGACCATAGGTTTTGGGGTTAAGGGACTAGTGGACGTTTTTATACCACCTCAGGTTTATGTGTAACTGGAGTTTCTACATCAAGCTCGTGCATGACAGTACTTTGGATCCGAATGAAGAACTTTTTGAGTGACAGTGCAGGATTTTAGAGGCAGTTGTGGTGAATAGGTCTGGGGGGATACGCAATTCTACACATTGGGAAATTGCTGGAGCAAGTAGGGGGTAGAAAATACATATTTTTAACATTTTTAAACTCCGTCCAGTCCCCTTAACATGAAAATGTACAAAGAACAAAAAAGAAAGATGAACTAACTTTAGTTAAATGACAACGGTGCAACGTACTTCATTGTAACACAGAATCTAACAGGCAGAGCTTGTTGAAAATAAGATAAGCACTGAATCCAATGCAACTTACAATCTAATTTGGTTTGGTAGAGTGGCAGGTGAGGCAATTGCCCTTACCTTCGAGTGGTGCGACAGCGTGAGCAGACTGACACAGGACGCTCCTATCCCAGACCCAAACACTGTTATACGATTGGGGTCTCCTCCAAAGTAACCGATGTTTTTACTGATCCAGCGCAGAGCCTGAATCTGGTCCAAGAGTCCGTAATTGCCTCTAGCTGCCTGGTCTCCCGTACTGAGAAAGCCTGGGGTGGATAGACACACCACACACCACACACACACACACACACACACACACACACAATGAGAGACGACATACAGTGAGCTGGAGATCTGTAGTCCGCCCCTGCCGCTTTGATCTCGAGTTGTAGCCCGGCAGGACATCTGAATTAACTGACAAGATTCATCCTCAGGTGCAAAATGTGGCTTCGCTATCTCCCACGGTGCTCTGACAACTCTAGTCAACTCCTTGTAATAGCTTCGAAGCCGCAGCAGAAGCGATGTGGCCCTTAGGGATCTTTCTACAATGCAACCTTTTTAAGACCAAGCCGAACATTCACATTTGAATAAATATTTGCTTGTTGATGAATTTCATATAAATACACAGGTCACTGGGTATAATTGTATTCCCTTGTCTAGTCTATTCTTACAAGACATTGCTTTTGAATCCTTAATGAGAGCAGAAACAAAGTAAACATGACCTTGCTTTGTGCGCATTCATTGCATCTTATTTTGTACTATTTGAATTTTATTCCCACAATGACACTAGCCAATACTGTATAGATTTCAAAAATCGTTGTGAAAAAGAAGAAACATTTTTGTTTTAGGTAGTGCACATAACAAGGACAGAGCGTGCAAAATAGGGTTGGACAATATATCACTAAATTGTTATAATTGCAATATTAGGTCGTGCAATATCCATATTTCTAGACGCCACATTATCACAATTCACTGAGCCATTTCACCTGATTCAAATGTACCGTTTTTTGTGTGGCTAATACAGCCTAAAACACTTAAAAATGTGCAAAGGTTTCATATTTAATTTAATATTTGATATGTCTTGTTTGGACGCAACTTGATGAAAACATTAATTAATACGATTCTTGTTTGAAATTAATGGTTTGGTAAAATACCACACTAAACATTTTTTTATTGAATTATTTAAAGTTATCAGATATAGCATTTTTTTCCTCATATTTTGCAGCGCTAGTGTGACTAAGACATCTGTATGCAAAAACAGCCACACAATGGTCAGAAGATAGTCTGCCGAGTCTACCTATATTGAGTTGAGCCATATTTCTTTCAAGAATCTTTGTTTTATGGCCCCCCTTGGAGAAAAAACAAGTGGCAATTAATGGCGATTATATTTTATCTCCTCACTAAAAGCCCCATTTGAAACGCCGTTAAAAGCAAGCACGTAGGGACACAGTGGCATCACCTAATATGCCGATCCGGTAGTTGAGCGTGACGACCACAACGTTCCCGTAGCTGGCCAGGACGCTCCCATCCATCATGTTGCCCGTGCCCTCCATATAGGAGCCTCCGTGGATGTACACCATCACCGGCCGCGCTTCCGAGTCCCTTATATCTGCAACGTCAACACACACACAGACACAGGCGGACGAGCTGAGCAAACAACTGCAGCGGCTACAGAAATGAAACGGGGAATTAATAAAGCACCAAAGTTTATGTCCCCCGTGTAAAGTATGTGGTTCTTTTTTACAGAGATGCCTTACAGCTAGAAGTGAGACAGGTTTGTGGTTTAAAAGCTGCAACGGCAAAATGGAAGAGCGAGGGAAGTAGTCTGTAACAGGACAAATGGGCCGGTGTCTATTTTTGCACTCCATTAAAGAGATGTAGAGTGTGTTGTTGTTTACAATATCTGGGTTTCTGTGCTCTCTTCAAAATCTGTGGCTTAGAAATTTAAGTATCAGAATCTCAGTTCTCGGCTGAGCTATACGGGGACGGTGATGATGAGACATTTGGCGGATCGAGTCGTTTCTCGCATTCTCACTACACAAGTATCAAAATAGAGGTGGGAGATTACAACTTTTCTTAATGCAGCTGAATGTTGCTGCATTTACACACTCACTCGGTTGGATTACTGCTGTAATGAAGTACTAAAAGAAAGACACATTCAGCAATCCACTTATTTAGCATAATTATTCCACAATGTCAGCCCTAGTTAGTAAAAGGTACATTCACTGTTTGTAAAAGCCATTATCTTCAATATATTTGGCCAAAACAGCGACCCGTACTGATACTTTGGAGGTTCAGATAAAAATGACTAAATAACTAGATTACCATGAAACCCGAGTTACATTTGTGTGAGTTATATTGTTTACAAGCTTACATGCAACACAAATGATCTCATGTTCAAACAATGGAGTCATGCAAAAAGAAGTGTCCAAATACCTTCAGATATATGTGTTTCTGTGTGTGAAAAAGAGGAGCCCTTTTTCTTGTGCGGTCCTGTGGCAGATCAATGGAAAGAGAAAACACAAATTGGTTAACTGTGTCCGAGCAAAATAATAGATTAGACAAATAAACAAGAAATTATGAAAAATGTGCTGTGAAAGAGAGCCGTTCGCTGTGTGGACACTGAGGGGGAGTTACCTTTAATTGGTTTATCATCCGTGTCGTTATATTGATTTGTGTGTCTTTACTTTGACTGGAGTAATACATCTTGGGGTTTCATTTATCTCAGGTGTGCCGCTTCCTTTTGCAGTGCATGCTCAAGGGTGTTTGTAAAGATATGTGTACAGTCTAAGAAAAAGCATTGACAAAATGATTAGTGTCTAAATCAAGTATTGAGCCTCAATATAATTACTGTGTGTACAGCTCAATATATGGCAAGGGGAGCTTTCTTTACTTCTGTCAAGCAAAATGTTCTTTAAATCAAGATTCTGGATAGAGACAGTGTTCAAGATCATGACCTGTTTTTCTTTTTTAGTCTGAGCAAGCGTCTCTGAGAATGCCATGCAAATGTTGCGAGAGCTTTTAGGATTATATTGGTAAAAGGGCGATATGACGATACAAATTCAACCATGATCTGATGATCCCTGTGACAATGGTGATATTGTCATATCACGATACAGTGGATTTTTTTTTTGTAGTTTAGTAGAGCTCTATGTTTTGGCATATTGCCCATCCCTCAAAAGCAAACAAACAATCCAACAAACAATAACTCTTAACTTTAGTGGCCAATCTTAAATCTTAATATACCAGTAGTTCACATGTTTTTAATCTCTCAATCATGAGTTTTATTATTCAGATATAGATAGTGTTTGCATGATAAGGAAGACCTGCTTTAGGCCCCAGTTATGTTAAAAAAAAATTTAAGGACAAGTGCTGCAAATTATCTTCTGCTATAAGCACTCTGATGCATACAACAGACTCCTGTTACAGCGTATCTTTGTTTTATGTATCTGTCCCTATCAAACAAACCGAATAAATGAATAAAATCCAGTTTACCCCATTTGGGCCCGGTCCCTTTCAATCTGTTTATGCGTTGTTGCTATGGTAGCAGCAGCACCCGGCAAAGAGTAGATCAGTAGAAGTTAGAGCTGTGTAAGTCATTTTATTTTGACACTGAGCGGTGATGAATGGGGTTATACGTCTTCAGAAAGCATGTGTAATCGGTGCACTGAGGTAACCTGGTTTTCAGAGAGATGTTTGTCACCGCACTAGATTAGCATGGCAGCGCTAATCTCCCCAGACATACAAAATGTTCTCTTGCTGATTTACTTCACCCCCATTTTAAAAGATACAAGAAAATGAGCGTGTATCTCTCCCTTTTTTTATCACCATCTCTGTGTTTTCCGCTGCTTATTAAGCCCAAAAATATAGTATACAGAAAAACGCGGAGAGTGGGATCCATCGCACAGTAGACAAGCGTTGACTCTTGTACCCTGCTAATTGGCCCCCAGCAGACGCACTGTAAAAATCTCCTTGACATAATAAAACATGAAGAAAGTGTGATATGGGATTTGTATTGGACAACATAAAACACTGTGGCACCGAGTCTTACTAGCAAAATGAGTAATTGCTTGTAATTACCTCAGATATTAAAAAAACACACACACACACGACAGGCCAATATGCTGGTCTCATCACTTTAAAAGCACTAAATTATGGCTTAGTTTACATGCGCCGATAGTTCACCAACGCCTGACCTCAGCAATATTTCTTCTGGAGATGCTTAAGATGAAACTTCGAGTCTATCCGTGGCTACCAAGGCCACCGCGTAGTATTAATAATTACTCATTAGCAGATTGTTGTGCAGTGGAATATCACTGAGATGACAATGTGCGATGGTAAGTCAAGACACAACAGAGATGACCTTTTGAGATGTGGTCACAGATGATGTCACAAGTCTGTGCCTTCAGGATAGGAGTTTAGAGACTGACTGACGTGACGGGATTATATGGACCCTTTAATGGAACCAAAATGTTGGGATTATTTGGAAACCTCCTATTATTTGAGAATTGCAGTGAATCTGTGTAATTGCAGAAAATCAGCAGTTTTTACATATATGAACTGTGCAAACCGCTCATGTTAAAAGGATTTTCAAAAGATTTGGTGTTGATGATTTTATATGTAAAAACACTGTTAAATAGACTTTTCAATAAGATATAGACTTTTGACAGGATGTGGACATGTTTCTAGCATGAGTGGCTTTAGAAATGAACAGCAGCATAATGAAACAACGAGAACTCCAATAGTTCAGACACTCACCGTCCTCTGTGGGTGCGTAGATGTTGAGATACAAACAGTCCTCGCTCTGATCCTGGATGTAGGTGGCCACTATGTCCAAGTTGTAGGTGAACCATATTGGCATCATGATCTCTGGCACAGTGTTGTGGATGTTTTGGGGACAGACTGGCATGAAGTGTGTGGCATTTCTAATCCCTGACCAGGAGGAAGGCTGCTCCGGGGGCATGAAGCGCTTCTCTCCGATGGGTGGAGCAGCATATGGGACGCCTAGATACTGGTCAACAGGCCTGAGCACCTCGCTGGGAACCGGGACCCTCAATCCTCTCAGCTTCCCGAACTGAGTGGTCACAGTGGGGTAGAACCTTTGGCTCGTAGCCTTGGTGAAGGACCAGCAGGAGCAGAGTATCCACCAAAACAAGGCGCAGTGGGTAATCGTCACTGTCCCGTGCTGGTGCTGGGGCAGGTGTGCAGGCAACAGGTGCTCTCGAAACGTAGCCAGCCACATGGTCAGGCGCAATATGGCGCCCTCAGACGACACAATACACACACACACACAATCGTAGCGTCCACTTAGCCGCTCTGCACTGGTCTGGTCACACACGCATCACCTGATATATCCTTCGGCAAATCCAAATGGGCTGTTTGCTGCTCTCTTTTCATTGCAGTCCAGATCCAGATCTTAAACAAAGAAAGAAAAAGATATTGCAATTATAGTTACATATTACGTAGTCCTCTTATTTATTTAAGTCCAACAATAATATTCATACTTAAAGTCACACTATCTAATGTTTCACCCAATAAACAAAAAAACTACATCTTTTTATTTTATTATGTATTGTCAGTAAAAAACACCTGAAAAAAATGCTCTTCCCACACCTGACTCCTTAACGTCGCTCGGAGCTAGACACCACTAACTCATCTTCATGGTTGCTTGTTTGCTTTGAGCACAGGTAGCCAAACATGAGGCGTCCTTCTGCAGGTGCTATATTTTGATAACCCACAGCATTGTCAGTGTCTGGCTGATCATCAGGAGCATGTTCAATATCGCTGGCTGTTTATCAGCATTTCATGACAGTTTAGTCGCTCCATTGATTATACGGCTGGGACACAGTGTTGCTTCTTAAGATCATTATGCTGATACCACATTTAGGTCTGAGGTAAACTTTATTTCAAGAGATGGGATTTCATGCAGAGTCAAATGCTTAATTCTAATCCGTATCACTTTTAATTTGAACTTTCAAAGAGCTGTGTTGTGCTATGATGTAGAAGTAAATCTGACGGCATCTTAAGATAAAAAGGTTTTGGTGTCTATTTTTCCACTTATGCAAAAGAAGCTTTAATATGCATGAGGCAGATAAAAAGGGACCTCCCCAGAAATGATTCTTAATTGCATCGCTCCAAAGTAGAATATACTATACCACAAACAGCCTATTATGAATGTGCAAAGTCTTTTTGCAATTGCGGCTTAAGAGCTCGTTAGCTAAACAGAATACACAATGAACAAAAGAGTCTAAGGGAACCACATTTGCATCATAAACTAGTGTAATTGCAGGTTAATTGGAGAAAGATTTTTTGTGTACATAAGGGACAAAAGAAATTTTAATTTGCTACACCATTTGTCTTCAACTTTCAGCAAGAAAAGACAAAGTGTCCTTAAACATTGCACCATTTCCTCAGGGCCAAAGAGAAATCCCATCTTTTTATTGCGTTATATAAACAGATAAAACTCTTGTCTTTCTCACTGGCCACCTGTTAATACTATTTCATCAAACTGTTTTTCCTCTTTCCGCTCCGGTAGATGCCCTTGCTTTTGTAAACGTGAATATCTCAACCCGTAATCACGCACACACTGACTTAAACGATTCCAAATAAAGCATCAGATGTGAGCTCGCCCATGGAGAGCACTGAGCAAACTAGATTGTGTTTTCTTTCCAATTAACTTCTATGTAAAACACATTGTGTTCACAGGTACACTTAGGCGTCCACAGTCTCACTTTCACCAGCTTGGGCTCATCAATGAACAAAGCAAAACAAGCTTGTTAACCTAATCAGATTTATTGACGAGTGGTGCCTAGTGCCTCGCCAAAGAATTGCCTCTTAAGAGAACTGTTTGTATCCAAGGAGGTGCTATTCTGGCTATTTATTTCAGCACAAGGATAGAGCACATCGGCTGTGCAACATCTCAGATTTGAATGAGACCAAAGTTAATTTAACAAATGCTGCACCACTGTCTGCATTAATTATCACTTGGGAAAATTTCCACTCAAAAGTAGGAGGGGCCTGCTTCTGCTGTCTATCTGTTATGTGACAATGATGTACAGCTTCCGAGAAATTAAGATAGAAAAGATAGAGAAACTGATTTTCCTGTAGATTGGGGCATATCTGCTGGTTTAGTTAGAACTGACACTGATAATACATCACCTTCTGTCTTAAAGGGAAAATGCCCCTTTTCTTAAAATGTGCTGTGAAATTCTCACAAAATTAATTTAGCCAGATTGCAAACTGTGTAGTGGACATTGCCGGTCACATTTGGTTATCCTCTCTCTCGCCTTAACAAGCAACCCTGCCGGAAAGGGGGATAAAAAATAAAAAAGTGCCAGTGCTGCTGAAGATCAAAGAGGTGATATGAATTCTTAAAATGAGCAGCTTTTTCCATTTTGAAACGCACATGAATTTGTTATGTTTCAACACACTTGTGGCCAGTGTAGATGGACACTTCTATTGTTAGCTGCTCCCTATATAGATATGGTTTTAACTGATGCAGGCTGTTAAAGCAGATCGTGACCTTATCCTTTCAGTGTGCCAGTGTAACTCTGAACTATGTGCACTGGGCTGAAGCAGAGCTTTTCTCCTTATGCTCTGCTCTGGGACAGATGTGGATAAAAGCTTTATGGCTCGTACCAAATGGGGCACATAATTGAAGTGAGTCTCCATGATAAACCGCAACTTTTGGGGTACTTTAGACTGGCAGTGCGTGCTATGTTTGCAAGTGTCTGGATCTGAAAGAACCAAGATTTAACAATGTGTTTCATTGTCTTCCCTATGGGAATATCAGACACTTTGTTCAATTATGATTTGACAGATTGGAGGCCAGTAAAATGTGCATTGAAATTATCATGCTGTATACTCTCAGCACTAACTACAAAGCTGCGGCATTGACAGCCACACAATTCAGCACTAATTCAGCACTAATAAAAATCTCTGGGACATCTTATCGATTGGGCTGTGCTTGCCTGGGGGCCCTTAACATGAGAGCATTAGAGAGTGCGCCTGCATGTCACACTACAGCACTGGGCTCCGTGTCCTTGTAATTCGTCTGATCCCAACAGTGGACGTGGGATCCCCATACCAGTCCATTATAGTGATATAATAACAAAAAACTAATAACAGGTCGCATACACACGATCAATGATCTCAAAGTGGATGCAAATAATGTGACTGACTCTCAATGAGAAATGCAAGCCACAGCCCAGATAGCATCGACAAACTGCTGTATTGTGGAGCCATGTATCCCTTGCTTAACGTTGATATCAATGCCTATTTAATTTGGGTCTCGGACGGTAGAAGAGGGAAACAGCGATTCCGCAAAAGCAACACATAAACGGAGCGCTACCTTTACAGTAATAGCTGTAAGTGGAGCAATGAGCCCCAGTGCCCGTGATAAATCTGCAGAGATTCATCCCATGGTATAAACGGAATGATTAGGTTAACTCACCTGCTTTTACTGAAGCCCATACACGCTCCGTGTCCAGATTTGCTCCATCGCATGCCCGTCACTTTCGATCCAGCACGGAAGGTGTGTGTGCGCAATATCGCCGAGGTTTCACTATCTAACAGATCTTTACTCTTATCTGCTGCTTTGCACAGTCTGTGTGCTTTGCGCATTCACGACGCCAAGGTCAGGAGCGCCATCGGTTTTAATGGAGCGCCCACCACAGAGATCCGTACGGCGCCCACTGCCAGCGCGTTACTAGGCAACCACCGGGATACGCCAGTGCATTAAATTCAGCCTCAACAACCGACAAAATCCCAATTTAGAAACCATTAACTAAACACCTTAACCGCGGACAGCACGCACCGTGTGCTCGCACCCTTTGTGCTCAAAGCCTCACCGCGAGCTCACAAACAAGTGGCTTTATTCGCCAAACGTGCAGCCTGCATGGGGACTGAATGCATGCGGGCAGCCTTATTTGCTCAATTAACAAAGGACCTCGAACACATCACGCCTCATAGCACAGCCCAAGCTTTTAGGACCTTGGAATGAAAGAAAAACTTCCATTTATTCAAGCTCCTCCCCAGTGGCTAAAGTAGTAATTTTTCTATTTAAATATGAGCCCCTTGTAATTGCAGCCTAAGACCGAGCGACTATTAATTAGGCAGAGCAGTTGTCACGTCACAATTAGGGAAGCTTCCCAAACCGCAGTGCCGTGGAGCCTGCGATGGCAGTTTGATGCTCTCCATGCACTAACAAGCTGCTAGGATGGCAGAGCACACGTACCTGCACACCTTGGTCATGATGGTAAGCACTTGTTTGAGTGGCAGTATGGTCTAAGTGGAGAGCAGACCCCTTACTTAAAAATGGGTATGGTTCATATTGCTGAAATAAAACATAAAGATGCAATATAAGCTTTGGGGTGCTCTCTGTGTATTGAGGAGACTATGGCCAAGCTAACCTTTAGTCTGCAGTTGAGTAAAGTGTTGCCACCTGCTGACAAGGCAAAGATTTCCCTATATAGTATTTTCGTACCTGTCATGCCTGGTGGCCATGAATCCCATGAGTATGAGGGATGATGCTACATATTTTATTGTGGAGACATAGTGTAGTTCTAAAGCCAATTTTAATTTCGACAAAAGAATAAGAAGATAAGAATAAAGAAAATAAGATCATTGCTTTAACATTTGAAATATGGACAGCAGCCTGTGTATTATCTGGTTGGATGCACATTCTATAGTTTTTAATTATGTCAAACTTTCATAGGCCAGGCGCCAATAAGTGGCACAGGTATTTGACAGGAATCTCCAAACTGAAAAGCCATGAATATTTTTTTACATGTCATAGTTTATAAGTGATTGCAATTTTAACATTAAAATGGCTTATTTTTCAATCAATCCAATCCAATTTTTCAAATCATTCTTTGTTGCCCTCCACTTTTATTTTGTTTGCTGAGCTAGAATGTGAGAAAGAAAATGCCCAAATAAAACTACATGTCCCTTACCCAGTACTGTTCCATACAATAAATCAAACTGCTTTCAAAAGGAGGACATGTTAATTAGAGCACTCCAGCTCTTTGCCGTCTTGGACAGGGTCTTGTCTGTGGGTGCTGAATCAGCTTGATTAGGGGAACGATTCTGTGGCCATGTGTGCACTGAGGAGGTTTCCTTTTTTTTTTCTTCCTGTAGGTCAGAGGGAGAACATTGCTTCATATGACAATTAGGCCTATTAAAAAGGCTCAAAAGTAAAAATAAAATAAAACTATAACAGTGATCAAAAGAGTTTCATGGAGAACTTTGCATGCATGCCTTTCCACTATTGTAAAACATGTTTTGCTGAAAAAGACTCAAAGGTGGTCCATGTAAAAGTAGGTGTATTTTTATGTCGTCGCTACTTTGTATAAATAATTTGTAGATTGTTTTGTTTTTAATCTCTACACAGCAAGTGTGTCTATTTAGATTATTTTGTCAGCTTATCCCAGTTTGAGTCTAGGAGGACTTGTTTGCATTCACTCCATGCTTCACTCATTACAACAAAGGTCAGTTTCTTTTTAACACCTCATTAGGAGAAAAGCGCACAAATGTATATGGGGCTGGAACACCTCAAAGCAGCACATGTCTGTATGTTTTTTTTTTTTTTTTTTGAGTAGTAGTAGTTTATTCGGTCATTTCATTCCTTTAAACAATAAACAAACAACAAACATTTCCGTTATTTGTGTACAACACGACCGAAAGGGTTTAGGCTGAAGTGAAAACTTATTATGCCTAACCCAGTTTACATACTTCCACGAGAAACACAAACATTTATAGAAAACAATGTCAAGTGTCAAACAGAAGAGAAATAAGCATGTATTTAGAATTGATTTCAACATAAATTTCAAATATTCCAACATATATGTATATATACATTTGTTTTATGTTAATTTATTTAAAACTAAATCATGTCATTTAAATTCATTCATAATGGATCTATTGAAGTCTTTTCACTAGTTTCTTACTTTATTCATCCTAAGCTTATATATTTTTGAATGATAGTTAGATAGTAGATTTATACAACTTTTTGAAAGCTTTGACTGTTTCAGACTGTTTTAACTGATCTTTCAAATCGTTCCACAGATTAACACCTCTTACAGAAATACATAGACTTTTTTTATTCTTTTTAGCTTTTACTTTTTTGAAAATGGCAGTTCCTCTGAGGTTATACTGACTTTTCCTGTGTTCAAAAAGCTGCTGTATGTTCAGCATGTTGTCTGATTTTGAGTTTCTGACAGCAATCAGTTTGGTTGACTGAAAGCACCTCTGTTTCTTAACTCTTTAGCATTAGCTGTTGTATGTGCTGTATGCATGGTATCTGTAAAACTAGGTCCTACGCTACACTCACTTTTGTAATACCCTTCAGTAAAGTGGCCTGCATTTTAATTGTCCCCCTTTATTAAGGACAGGTTTGTCTTTGTTTTGGTGGAGTCCCAGTGGCCCCTTCCAAGCCTTCTTTTCCTCTGCTTTATTCTGCAGGACCCATCGAGGAGCCTGCCAAATACTAAGAGCCTTAAGAGCATAAGTGTACCCAAATAACTTTCGCTGTTCTCACACAACCATGTTACTCCATTATAGATATGACAATGACAGTCATTTATAAGGAACATTAGCATCTCCCAGTTTTGGCACATTATACCCATATCTAATACGTATAGGGGCTTCGCTCATCAATGGAGTTTATGATACTGTATTTCTGAACTGATGTGAGGAGAGTGGTGTGAATGAATTTAAAACCTTGTTTCATTCCCCAAATAAATCATAAATGGATTGGTTTAGGTTATATGAAACTTTAATGAACCCCATGGGGAAAGTGGGTCATGGCAGCGGTACAGGAGAAGATACACTGCAGGTAGGATTCAAACAAATGATGAGCACCACAAAAGATGGAAATTGTGCATAGCAGCAGTAGATACAATGCGGCATATAGGCTACAAAGATATTAGCAATCAAAATAACTAAAATTTCATTTATTTCAGGCCAGAGTTGCTAAATATTTACTTGGGTAAAGTTACCTTGAATAAAAACCTAAAAAGTACAAAAAAAACCTCTACACTAAAAAGTAGAGTGAAAAATTGACACAAATAATTATTCGAGTATAAGTAGTAAAGTACTGAAAATACAACTAGAGTATTAAGTAATTGAGCATAAAAGTCTGATTTATGTAATAAATGTAGCAGTGCTGCAATACCCAGCCCTCTGACACAAGCGGAGACACCCACTAATCCTTTATCCTTCAAGGTTTTGTCAATTTTAGTACTCTGAAATGCTTTTTTAAATGTTTGAATAGTCATGTGTCGCCACTGTCTTCCGCTCTCGTTGTTAGACGTCAGGGCTCACTCAGACCTTCCACCACAGCCAGACCATCCCGTCAGACCTCGGAAGCTAAGCAGGCAATGGCCTGGTTGGTACTTGGATGGGAGACCGTTTGGAACACCAGGAAGCCTGGCGAATGGAGCGTGTGAGTGAGTGGTTGGTGGTGGGTCCGATGGCGCAGACTGGCTTCCGTCAGTCTACCCCAGGGCAGCTGTGGCTACAATAGTAGCTTACCACCACCAAGTATGGAGTGAATGAATAATGCAATGTAAAGTGTCTTTGAGTGTCCATAAAAGTGCTATATAAAACCAAACATAAATGCATTATTTACAATGTTCTCCCAAAATTTAGCTTTAAATTTATCTTTTGGACAGTTCAGCTTTTTTTTTAATGGCTCAAGACTGTGGAGCTATCTGCCCACTGACTTAAAATTGCCGACTGACATGATTACCATTTACAGAGGTCTGAAACAGTAGTAGAAGTCAGCCCAGAGCTGCACACATGATAATGCTGCATAAAATGTAAACTGTTAATGTGCAACTCCTTTTTTATATACTACATCTGTTTTGTTGAATGTGTTTAAAAGCATCCAATGGACAAGTGTTGAAAATTTGCAGTTTTGCTATAACACTTAAAACAATGCTATCTGCTTTGTCCAATATCAACTATAAATAGATAGATAGATAGATAGATAGGTAGGTAGGTAGGTAGGTAGGTAGGTAGGTAGGTAGGTAGGTAGGTAGGTAGATAGATAGATAGATAGATAGATAGATAGATAGATAGATAGATAGATAGATAGATAGATAGATAGATAGATAGATAGATAGATAGATAGATAGATCTACAAATCATAGCAAATGTACTAGTACATTTGCTATGATTGTGTGACTTGTGGTTGAAGAGATCTTAGTTGCAGAACATTAGGGTTAGGGTTAGACAACAATGAAGTAGCATATCACCACAGTGCCTGAAGAATGATGATTTCGCCACATTAGAGATGATTCATTACAGTTTCTGACTTGTTGAAAAGCTCCCTGACGTGAACGGTTGGAACCGGATCTCATTAGTGAGATGAGAGGAATTGTTTTCTTTCCACAGATGTACATTCAACAAGCACAATCGAGCAGCATAGCAGTAAAGCCTACACAGGGTTTGCACATTAAGTGCAAATCCATGAAAGTTGCAGTCTATTATTTACATACAACATTATTATTTACATCCACTGCAAATCTGGAATATGGATGATTTAATACAAATCTTTGCCATTTGTTTCTTTCAGTGAATAAATAGTCAGTCCCTTCAGAGGAACCAGCCCTCTCTAACACATAATCTTAATTTTAAATACCTGAATTCATTGTGATGTCACTTATTATTATTATTATTATTATTGGGCCGACAGTGGCGCAGATGGTAGAGCGGGTTGTCTCATGATCAGAAGGTTGGGGATTCGAATCCCACTTCCTGAAGGTTCACACTGTTGTTGTGTCCTTGGGCAAGACACTTCACCCACCTTGCCTCCAGTGTCTGCGTACTTGGTGAGTGGATCCTTGCTGTAACACTCTTTGAGTGCCTTATGTAGGTGGAAAAACGCTATATACGTTGAGACATTTACCATTACAGTAGTATTATTATTATTATAAGTCAAAAGTTGTCACTCCCCCCAAATGACTCCATTAAAAAAAGTACTTGGTAAGAACACTTTGTAGTAACTGAGCGTAAAAGTAAAATTCATGTTTTAGTGTCGATGCAACAGATACATTTATAATATGCCACAAAATAACACAAATAATTCTTAAGATAAGACACGGGAAAATGTATTGAAGTTTTAATGAATTAAAGATTGGTTCATTTTCGTATATCAACATAAATCCTTAGTCACTTAGACATTTAAAATCTTAAGTAGAAGTAGCTTACAGTATAATGCGCTGTGTGATAAAACTGCTCCAAGTGCAAGATGTACCTCAGTAAATGTAATTCAGTATCCCATTACACGATTATTACATGCACTTCAATTTGCACGGAAACAGTGGTTCTCAATTAAACTTTCCACATCAAGTAACACGTCATAATATTTTGCCTTCCAAGTAGCACTTCTTGTGTTTAGTTGTTGCAGCCCTGGCTACTATGCAAGCATCCGCCTTTCAGACACTTCTGACACAGCGCAGGGAAAACTCTTCCGTGTTCCCGTGATGCATTGGGTAACTGTAATGTGTTGTTGTTGAGAGGCTAAACATTTTAAAGTAGGGTGTAGCAGTAATCGTTCATACTTATTACAATATATGCCTAAAGTGTGTCCAGACTTCGATCTGTTTAGTTAGCTTTAGCTCAGGAAGCTAAGCTGCTAAGCGACAACTGAGACAGTTGTCGCTTAGCAAATAAACTCTTTTCTACTCTCAGTTTTGCAGACGGCTACTTTGTGATTAAAACATGGAAATGCAGGGTTTGGGAAAGGAAAGACTGATCGTGCCAACAGATTTTACAAGTGGTAAGTAACATCGTCAAAACTCTGGTTTGCTTCTGTGATAGTAAATAAACATTCAAACAATTGCCAGACTTGCTGCATATGATTTGAATGAAACTTTCTTTTCACCTTTTGTTGAAAAATCGCATAACTTTGAAGCTTAACTAACAATAGAACAAAGTTAAGATGTTAGCCTTTTTATTAGTCTATTTATACCTTTCATCATTTAAATTTACTCATAGGTAAGGTGGACAGCCTTGTGCCACCATCGCATTTTGCATCCATCCCGACTGGTGGCGCACAAAGATCAGCAGGAGCGAAGATGCCAGTAACAGCAGCTCCAATTAACTGGACCAAACGCAGTCTCACCTCATTACCTACTGCAGACCACAGCCACAATAGTTATTTGCTCGCCATCTCTCAAACCCAGCAGGAAATATTAGAGCTGAAGAAGGAGAATCAGAGGCTTGTGATGCAACAAGCAGAAAACATAAGTAGAAGAAGCAACGTGGTGGATTATGGTGCAAGGTATGTAAGCGATGTCTGTGCATGATCACATTGCATGAACATAATTTGTCTTCATCAAAAGGCCTACAGGGAGCAGTGAGCAGTGGGCATCAGGGTGGCATTCGGAGGCTGAGAAGTACAAGGCTGAAGCTGAGAGGTTGAAGGACAGGTGCAGGCATTGAAAGAAGCAGCTGTGTCGCAGAGGGATGAGATGAGAGACAAGGACATCGCTCTAAACAGGTCATTGCTGCTTTAGAGGTGTAGAGACATAACCTAGTAACGACAGTAACAAAGTGTTATCTTGTAAACAGACAGGCACACGAGTTGGCGGCAATGCGTGAGGTGCTGCAGAAGACTAAAGCAGAACTTGGGCTTGTCAAAGAGGGGTTGTCTCGGAGCAACGCGCAGAAAGAAGAAATAAGTTCACAGGTAACAAACACTGCTGTTGTTTCTAACAAACACTGCAGTGTTTGACTCATTCCCACTGTGTCTGAAAACTCATGGATGATTTTCTTTTGTTACAGTTTGATAATCTAAGTAGGAAATCAAGTGAAGAAATTGAAAAACTAAATGGGGACCTGAAGAGAAGCTGGGAGGAGATAAAGGCCCTAAGTGTGAAAGCAGACCAATGCAAACTACAGGCTGAGGAGGCGGTCAAATGGCAAACCCAAAGACTGTCAAAACAACTAGAAGACTTGCAGAAGAATCAGGAAATTGAGGTTTGTTACAATCCCACATAATATTTCACATTAACAATACACACAAACTGTAGTTTTAAATGTCTTTTAGCTACAAAAGTTAACATCGTCACATAGTGCTGCGATACAAGAGGCATGCAGAGTAAACAATGAGCTACAGTGTCGACTGCAGAGCATGACTTCAGAAGTGCTTCAACTCAAAGACAGCCTAACACAAGTATCATCCGAGAGAGACGGCCTCAAAGAACATTTAAGGTGCCATGTTTGATCTTTAAGAAAATCTATGAGTATTTTTTTGGGCTTCTTTCTAATTAAGTGAACTTTGCAAACACTTTCTCTTGCAATGTCTTTTTTTTTTCTCAGCCAAATGAGACAAGCTTTTGAGACACAGTCCACAACTCTGCAGAGCCTCAGAAATTACATCGGCCAGCTCACCCCCGTGAGTGGAGAGAGGGAACGACTTAATGAAGCCGTTGAGGTGCAGACAATATAAACAGTATTGATTCCAATCAGCCTACTGTAAAGTAATTGCATTTGTCAAAAGCCTTACAAATGTATTCTTTTTCTCTGGAGACTTAAATAAAGATCTGCTTTGAATATTAACATTGCATTAATTAGGTGTGTGTGTTTATATTCCAGCGGCTGAAGAAGGAAAAAGCAGCTCTTCAGACAACGGCAGAGCTTTTGACTATCAGACTCAACTCAGTTAATGAGATCCTTGCCCTCCAAGAAGAAAAAATTATAAAGAAGGTCAGTGTATTCTAGTGTATTGTGTTTTATCAAATTATCGAATACTTGCAATTAAAATTGGTACTTTTACTGAGACTTTGTCAACTGTTGCACAAGGTTATAAACAAACACATAATGATGTGAGCAATAGATTAAAAGTCTAAACTAGGCTTATTAATTTCTCTTGATACTTAGATACTTAAGTTGCTACATCAGATACTGTTTTTTATAATAATGTATTTCTTTTATATAAATATTATGTTTGCTATTACAGAACTCCTCAGACTCAGTTGTGAAGGATGAATCTGAATATGTGCATGTGCTCCGACTCTGGAGAGAAAAAGTCTTCAAACTGTGTGTTCAACTTCGAACAAAAGACATTGAGCTGAGAGGGGAAAAGCATAAACTACTGTCACAAGTATAAAATTAGCATCTTTTACAACGGCTGTTATCATGTGAATGTACTTAAAAACTCTGTGTGTTTCAGGTTAGATCTATAGAGCAGCAGCTCCAGCAAGAGCAGCATAGGACAAGTGTGCTCCAACACAGCCTGGACGACAAGGCTGCGGCTCTGGACCTGGAGCGTGTGGAAAAGGAAGTTAGTTCCAAATAGTTGATTTACATGGCTGTCTGAAAATGTTGATGATGCACAATAAATTCTGTGTTCCATTAGAAGGCAAGGCAAGGCAAGGCAAGGCAAGTTTATTTGTAGAGCACAATTCATACACGAGGCAATTCAAAGTGCTTCACAGTTGCAGAAAAAATTACAAGAAAACAGTTAAAATCAATCAATAAAACAACAACACAAAGTTAATCAATTACAGTAAAAGTCAAGAGTGCAGATAAAATACTTTCAGTTTCATATGCACGGGTAAAAAGAGCTGTTTTCAGCCTGGATTTGAACATTGTCAGAGTTGAGGCCTGTCTCACATCCTCATGAAGACTGTTCCAGATTTTAGCTGCATGAAACTGAAACGCAGCCTCACCGTGTTTATTATTGACTCTGGGAACCACCAGGAGACCCCTCCCTGAAGTTCTCAGGGCCCGAGATGGTTCATACGGCTCTAACATGT
Organism: Neogobius melanostomus; assembly: GCA_007210695.1. NCBI lineage: Eukaryota > Metazoa > Chordata > Actinopteri > Gobiiformes > Gobiidae > Neogobius > Neogobius melanostomus. The sequence goes on from VHKM01000281.1 coordinate 94,036, forward strand.
CAGAGATGTACTTTGGTGCTAAACCATGAAAAGACTTGTACACAAGCAGAGCTGTTTTAAATTCTATTCTCTGAGTGACAGGAAGCCAGTGCAGAGACCGGAGCACTGGACTAATGTGGTCGTATTTCCTGGTTTTTGTCAGGACTCGAGCAGCAGCGTTCTGGATGTACTGCAGCTGTCTAACAGCTCGTTTAGACAGGCCAGTGAGCAGGCCGTTACAGTAGTCTAACCTGCTAGAGACAAATGCATGGATGAGTCTCTCTAAGTCTGGTTTTGACACTATTCCTCTGATCTTAGCAATGTTCTTCAGATGGTAAAAAGCTGATGATGTTATTGCTTTGATGTGGCTGTTTAAGTTCAGGTCTGAGTCCATGATTACTCCTAGATTTCTAACCTGATTTTTTGGTTTTAGAGCAAGAGACTCAAGGTGACTGATAACACTTTGTCTTTGTGTCTGTGGGCCAAAGACAATGATTTCAGTTTTGTCTGAATTTAGTTGGAGAAAGTTGTTTTGCATCCACAAACTGATCTGTTCGATGCAGTGACAGAGAGTATCTACAGGCCCATGTTCACCTGCCGTCAGTGACACGTAGATCTGAGTGTCATCTGCGTAGTTGTGGTACGACACATTGTTGCTGTTTATTAGCTGACCCAATGGAAGCATGTACAGGTTGAATAAGAGGGGTCCCAAGATTGACCCCTGGGGGACTCCACAGGTCATGGAAATTTTGTCTGAGACACAGTTGCCAATTTCGACAAAGTACGTCCTATCCTCGAGATAGGACTTGAACCAGTTTAGAGCAGTACCAGAGATTCCCACCCAGTTTTCTAACCTGTGAAGTAAGATCCCATGGTCCACTGTGTCAAAGGCAGCGCTCAGGTCCAGCAGAACTAAAACTGAGACCTTACCTGCATTGGTGTTCATACGGATATCATTTGTCACCTTGATCAGAGCTGTCTCAGTGCTGTGGTGGGGCCTAAATCCTGACTGGAAAGTATCAAACACATTGTTAGATAGGAGAAAGTAAGTGAGCTGTTGATATATTACTTTCTCTAGGACTTTTCCTAAAAACGGTAGGTTTGATATGGGCCGGTAGTTGTTCAGTACCTTGGGATCAAGGCTGCTCTTCTTTAGAAGAGGCTTAATGACCGCGGTTTTCAAGGCCTTTGGAAATGCTCCAGTCTCAAATGAGATGTTAACAAACTGAACAAGTTGTGGTAACAAGCTGGTCAGCACAGACTTCAGAAATCTAGTGGGTAATTCATCAAGGCAGCATGTACATGAACTCAAACCGGAGATGACCTCTTCGATTGTTTTGCCAGTAACAGGTGTGAAATGTGTCAGCTCAAGGTGTCTAGTTGGTGGCAGGGTTGGTATTTGTGTTGTGGAAATTATGGCATTTTTTATGCCTTGGACTTTATCATAAAAAAATATTGCAAACTCATTGCACTTAGATGTAGAGATTAGTTCTAAGGGCAGTGAAACTGGAGGGTTAGTTAATCTGTTTACTGTGGAAAACAGAACACGAGAATTGTTTCTACAGTTTGCGATGATTTTAGAGAAGTATTTCTCCCTTTCTCCACGCAAAATCTGGTTGAACTCACAAAGCACTTCTTTGTATATCTCACAATGAACCTGGAGCTTTGACTTGCGCCATTTCCTTTCGGCTTTTCGGCACTCCCTTTTCTGTGCCCTGACCGAATCTTCACTTCTCCAAGGTGCCTTTTGTCTATTGTTAACCATTTTTACCTTGACAGGAGCAATAGTATCCAAAACATTTAAGACGCTTGATGTATAAGAGTCCAACAGATTATCAACATTTGAACATGGAGGATTTTCAAATCTGATCATTTCCATAAACTGTGTCCTTGTTGTATCATTTATGTGTCTTCTTTGAATAACTCCAGGCCCAACCACTGGTTTGGGTGCAACAGACAAGTCAAAAAAGACACAAAAATGATCAGATAAAGCAACATCAACAACATTCACATTTGATATATTAACACCTTTTGTAATAACTAGATCTAGAGTGTGACCTTTGTTGTGGGTCGCCTCACTCACGTGCTGAGTTAAACCAAACATTTCAAGAACAGCATTAAGTTCTTTTGCATGCCTGTCATTGGTCACATCCACATGCACATTAAAATCACCTGAAATGACCAAACAATCAAAATCAGTGCATATAAATGAAAGTAATTCAGTGAAGTCTTCGATAAAACAATTCTGTGGTGGTTTGTAAATAGTCATATAAAGAATGGAAGATTGTTTTATCTCCATTTTGAAAGACACATACTCAAATGATAGAAAAACCCCAAATGACAATTTGTGGATGACTATATTGTCCCTGAATATTGCACAGACACCCCCGCCCCTCTGGTTTTGGCGTGTTTCAGACACAAAATTGAAATTTGATGGACTACACTCAATCAAAACTGCGTTACCAGTGTTTTTGTCAAGCCATGTTTCAGTTAAAAACATAAAATCTAGATTATAAGAAGAAATAAAACTATTTATTAAAAAGGACTTGTTTTTTAACGATCTGGCATTGAGTACAGCATGTTTAAGATTTATCTGTGTTTGAGTGGATGGAATCTTTTTGCAAGGGATATGGATTAGAGTTCTTTGATTGGACGGTCTGACTGTTGCCCTCTTATCTAATCTATGTTGTTTGACTGTACTAATTGTTTCAGAAGAACACACTCCCTCTATGGACCTCTGGTTGGTTTTGAGTTTGCTATGCATGGTAGCAACGCAGAGGCCCTTAATGTCCTAGACAGCAGCAGTGAAGCTGCTGGAAATCGGAGGTGGGGGAGGGGCATGATACGTCTTCGGGGATGAAAGCCTTGGTCTTGACATGACTGGAGTGCGGGGAGTCATTTGAATCCCTTGTTTTATCAAGGCTTCAAAATGGCTGGGAAATCCCATAGGTGACTTTGGTGATGGGAATGATTCAGAAAAATCTCTGGAGGGTGTAGATGTACCAGTCGGGCTCAAGGCCTGCGGTGGAGTTGAAGAAAGTGCTCCTTCGGCTGAATCATTTACTATAGATGCAGGTGGTGCTGAAGCGGAGCTTTTCCCCGGAGATGCAGATGCAGGTGGCGCCGCTGCTATGGTTGAGATGTTTTCCGGCGCAGCTGATTCCTTAACTGTGGCTGGATCCTTAACTGTGGCTGAGTCCTCTACTGTAGGTGCTGCTGGTGCTGCTGTGGCTGGATCCTTAGCTGTGGCTGAGTCCTTTACTGTAGGTGCAGATGATGCAGCTGCGACTGAATCTTTTATTGGGGATGCAGGCGAAACCTTTGCTGGTGAGCCAGGAGCTCTTCTCATGCTCCTCTCTGCTCTCTCTTGTTGCTCAGGCCTCCACGGATTCTGCAGAGCGTGGAGGAGATTTTCCGTCAGTCGTCTCACTCCACCTCTGCTCAAATGTGGGCCATTTCCTTTAAACAGATCGTCGCGTTTCCAGAAAAGATTAAAGTTCTCTATGAAAGTAAGTCCTCTTGACTTACAGACTTTTGACAGCCATGTATTCAACTGAAACAGCCGGGAGAATTTGTTTATTCTCCCGTCGATGTTTGGGATAGGTCCACTGATGAAAATTTGTATCGCGTCTTTGTCCAGGCAATCCAGTCTCTCAAAAAGTTTATTAAACTTTTCTTTCAGGACTTCAGACTCTCCGTTTCTTGTGTCCACAGCACCAACATGTAAAACAAGTTTATTTATTCCAGGGTTGTTTGTAATTTCCTTGTTTAGAACATCTATGATGTCAGAAACTGTAGCAGACGGATAAGTGACTGTAGTCATTATCTCATTGTTTATATTAGATATGGCTCCGTCACCAAGCAACAGGGTATCTCTGGCCTTGACACTTGGAACAGTATTTCTCTCCATCTTTGTTTTGACTTCGTGTTCCTTGTTTTTCTCTGACATTTTTTGCTTGTTATACACATTCTCTGAGAGAGGTGAAAATCTGTTTGTTAACTTTATTTCAGGTGCATTTTTACGAGCATGTTGTCTTTGCTTTGGCCTAGCACCAAGTTGTCTGTTTAGTTTCGGAAATGTTATGGTATCGTTTAGCTTCAGGTTGCAAGTATCAGTTTTTCCGTCTTCTTACCGGGTTCCACAGGGAGCGTGTCATTAAGTCCTCTTTCCGTCTCTAGAGCATAAATCTTGTCCCGTAGTAGGGAAATTTCTTGTTGATACATCCGACAGCTTTCACAAGGCGATGTTTGCCTTCCTCCCTCAGCCATGTTGACAAGATTGTCGTCGCTGGTTCGTCAAATGAGTTGTAAAAATGGCATTAAAATGAGTAAAAAGCCTTGGTTCACTTAAAAGAAGAGAATAAAATCATATCCAAGACATGTGCCCAAAAATAGAATGATTTAAAAAGCAAATAAAGAGGCAAGCGGCAGCAGCAAGCAGAGATACGTCTGCACTCTTGATAAGCAGGAAGCAACAACATTTATCACAAGAAAGCGATAAATGGTTGTAGATTTTTACCACAGCAGAGGATGCTGACTGAAGTTTTTTGTTGTTGTTGCTAGTTTCGGCAGCAGCAGCAGCTGGATGGAAACGCTCAAAACTTTAATTTAAGACTTTTACTTGGGTTATATTATATGGGTGTGACGTTTTTATTTTCAGACCGTGAAACTAGACTTTGCCCAGGCTCAAGGGAAAAATTCGCAACTAAAGTTACAGATTGAGAAAGATCAGAAAGACCTAAAATATCTGTCAGAAGCTGTGCAAAGGTATGATGATGTCCTTTTTTTTCCCTTCTTTTTTTCCACTTGCACAGTCTTTTATACTTGTTGTTACTACAGGTTCAATTCTGTGTTCAACACCAAAGTGTCAGAGATGGACGCAGCTCAAACCAAGGCCAATGTGTGTGTACAGAGACTAACATTTGCTAAAAGACGAGTAGAAACAATTCAAGGTGTGCAACTCTCTGATAAAAAAAAATATTTTGACTGCTCATCACGGTTTCCTGATACATATTTTGGCTTTGCAGGGCTAATCATGAGGAGAGCAGCTCTTCAGAAAGTGCAGCAATCGAGTAAACAAGCAGAGCAATCTGCTGACTGGTACATATTTAATTTGGCAATGGAAATTATTTCTAATTACTTTACTAGCCCAAATAGTCAAGTAAGACCGGATTTCTCTTCTCTCCTCTCTGATCCATTATTTGTTCACTGTGTCCCGTTGCAGCATCCGAAATCTGCAGACAGAGCTGCAGCTGGTATCTGAGGAGAGAGACAAACTCACATTGGAGCTCAAACGAACCCCAGAGTTAATAGAGAAAGCCCTCTCTGATCTCAAAGAACAATGTAACAGTCAAATGCACAGGCGTACGCAATATACTGTACGTGTTTTGTATGTGTTGTCTGACTGTTCCTGTTTGACTTTAGATGAGGGAAGATTGATGCAGAAGCAGCAGAGGTTAGAGCAGAGTGTACTAGACGTTCAAGAGGCAGTGACTGTTCGGGAAGAGGCCCAGAGGAGTCTAGAGCTGCTCCAGGACCAGCTGCAGCAGGCTGAGGTCAAACTGGAGCAGCTCAGCAGTGAGCTGCTTTCTCAGCAGGAGAGCAGCCAGAGAGGTGACACTCTTCACTTGGCATTTTACACCAAATCCCTTTCATCACAGCCCTCCACAAGACATGAGCCGCACTGTCCACTCTTCAGTCGAGCCGCCAGGATAAAGTGACATGCTCAAGAGCACCTTGACAGTGGAGAGACTATCACCGTCTCCTCAGCCACGTTTCACAGTTTTGTTATGTGCTCCAGTCATCACAGAAAGTCAGCTAAATTTAATGGAACTGAGTAATTGAAAATGTACTACTTAACTTTTTGCCTGTGAAATGCAAACATTTCTTAGATGTTCTTAGTTGTTTAATTTGTACTGTAGGATATCAAAATCTCATATCTTAACAACGGGCTTAATGTCATGTCCAACCCAATATACATTTGTCAACTCCAGCTGTTGTCAGTTCAGTTCTAGTGCATTCCTTAAGTCCTGTTTTTCATTTTGTCTACTTTTTGCAGCCCTGGAGGAACGAGTGTCTGAGATCGAGGAACGCTGTGCTGCAAAGTTAAAAGAAATGGAGGATCAAGTCAACAGAGCCAGAGCCGAGCACACCCGAGCAGGTAACACAGCCTCGTCACACCAGGGAATAGAGTCGTGTCTGAGATGCAGACAATATGATCGCCACTGTTTACAGCGAATATATCATTTACTGGTGGTTTCTGCTCTGTCGGTATTGTCTCACAGTAATGACGCTGCGGCACTTTGAGAGACAGACGGCCAAGAAGAGAGAACATTTGCAACAAGACACACAGATCGAGGTACACAGTAAAGAAGTGGAGCGATAATTTTTGCTCAAAGATTGTACAGCTTGCAAAAATCATAATACAGTCTGTGCAATAACATGATTTAATAATTGTTCAGTTATATGAAAGAAGTAAAATGAGGTCTTAATAACAAATGACTGAACCAGGGCCAGGCTGCATGTAGACTAAAATAAATATTAATGATAAACATTATGAATGCTATACAATATAGATACATTAATGTTTACTGCAGCCTTTAGATGATCACATTTGTTACATTATTTCTGATCAATGTAATGCTCTTGCCCTTCATTTAGCCTGGAGTTTCTGTAAATGGCCTTATAAGTTACACAACAGTACAACAGCCTGCTGTTCTGTGGGAACAAAGAGAAGCCACTTCACAGCAGCTGACTGTGGAGTCAAAGGTTCAACTACCTGCAGATGGTGAGTCGCCTGCCTGAGCCACTGCCACCACTTTGGCTTATGAAACGTACAAGCATCCATTAGAGACATTACTTGACCGCTGTCCGTTTGGTATGCCGACAGCCCGACTCCTGTCAATGCTGGAGGAGCTTCAGAGCCTGAGTGCTGCAGTGGTGAACAGCTCAGAGGAATCTGCTGAGGAGGAGGGACAGGCCCACTACAATATGAGAGATGCACATGCTGATAGACATCAGTCTGGCACTGAGAATGAGTGACTCTGACTTTACCGACTAGATGTTTATTTAGTATGATGAAAATGCAGCTAGAGCTTTCCTTATCCATTAGTAAAACATTAATTTGTGCCTATTTATGACAGAAATCAGCCATGTTTTATATTTTTTATACTTGATGCAATAAAGGAATTCAATCGTTCTTGCAATGTAGATTTGTTTCTGGTTACCTACAGAAATTGCATAGTATTGTAACAAAAATAATTCAAAGAATGTAGCTCTGCAAATTGTTTCCTGAAAAAAAAAAAAGGCTAAGTCCCAAAAAGATTGATAACCGCAAACCAGAACAGGACATAAAGCTATATGTCAATGCTATATGTGCTGTATGTTGCTTATTATTACCAAACTCTAATTCACAACTGTATATTTGTTCCTTGGTCTAGTTCTGTTTAAGGGCATTTCTTGAGATCCAGTGGATGACTCATAATGAAAAATCAATGTATTCCATTTAAAGGTTCCTTCAGAGAGGTCACTTCAAAATGGCCTTTACAGTTGAGCAGGTACACAATAATAAACATCATGATAGCCATGTAATTGGTCAATTTGTCATGTTGCCCAGAGAGCAAAAACATTTTGCAGCAGGTCGAAGTTCTGAACCTCAAGGAAAAAGCTTGTTAAAAAGATCAACAGAGAATAGAGGGAAAACATAAGATTGTCCTTCTCTGGAAGTTTCAAAAGTATGAGTAACAAAGATCACATTGCATTAAACCAAATGATCTGCATGACTATATCTGAACAGACTACATTTTAAAAGCAAATGTATTGATGACGTAACAATTTAGATCAGTAATGTCAGAGGACACAAAATAAATGACTGAATAGTATTTTGTTTATGTTTTCAGTTTGAGACCACTAGAGGGCAATGTTGCCAAACAATGAGACCCACACATACCCGGTGCGTGAAGCCTATCTCAACAATTGTTGTAAAAACAAAGGCCATAGCCCTCTATATTGGCCACGTAGCTGAGATCGTTGTCATAAGTATATGCTGGGCGGTTCACAGAGCTTTGGCTGTTTAAAATTATTATATGTGCTCTAAAAACTACCAGCATAAGCCCTTTGTACTACTGTATATCCTAACACAACACTATTCCAATATTTATTTCTATGTTGTGAATTATGCTCTAGTTGCTTATTGCTGATTCATCACTTCCGTTTTTGGCCGTTTCTGACAAGCTTCATCTGCATGTGTCCTTGTGGTTCTGAGATTGTGCTGTCACAGTGCAGCATGTCAAATGAGAACAGCTGCTGTAGTGAGGCCAGCCTATCCTGCTGAAGATTACGCATCAAAACCCAGGCCACTCATAATCTGAGCACCAAAATGTTTGCGAACTTTAGATCTCTTGTAGATGAAATGTGGTGGGACAATTTTACTGTTTACTTTATTGAAGGGACATTTGTCCTCTGCATTTGACCCATCCTTCAGTGCCACTGAGGCATCCTGCTAGGCCAAAATGCTCAGACAATCATCTCCAGAGCTTGAGCTAGGGTTGTCATGAGGAGTACCGAGCTGGAAAAACATATTGTGCATGTTTTACCAGAGTACGTGGTGGAAAACCACACACACAGGGAAAAAGCAACTCATGACCTTCTTACTGCTAGGCAAGAGCACTAACCCCTGGGCCAGGAGGCGACCAGCACCGTTTCATCCATATAGAGTGTTGTCATTGCCTCTTTACAGTCTGAGCAAATTTCTAAGAGGTTCTAAAACATTATGCCATTGCCAAGTATAGGGCTAAAGAAAATGTACCCCCAGGTCAACTGGATGAATAAAATGATGAAATGTCTAGGTGCAGCTTATTACAGGGATGTTAATTGAAATCCTTATGTCTATGATGATGCAGACTCTGTATTCTTGCCTTGGGCCAGAGCAGACTTGGACATGGATTTGAGTTTGATGTGATGCAGTCAGTCAGAAGCGTGGAGCATCAGAGCAGAGAGCCAGGGCAGGAGGCCATGCTACAGGGATGAGGCTGTGGACACAGGAGAGGTCCAAGCCAAGCCATCCAACTAAGTAACACTATTTATAGATGCAGCTGATGTGGGGCATTGTTTAAGGGAGAAAGCAACTGTCCGGTCTTACAGCAGTCCACACTTCTGCAGCTGTGCTCTTAAAACCAGTGGACAAAAATAGATATTCTCACAAACTAGGCTATGAGCATCGAGAAAAGGGAGCATTACGTTGCAAAAAAAACCCCTCATAAACAGTACAGTATATAGAGGAAAACATTTAAAATGACAGAGTTGAGATGGTTGTTGAATACAAAAAAGCTAATTTAGGTAAAACATTTATCTGTGGATCTATAGGTCAAATCCTGCCTTGACCTGTGCATACTGTAATGACAATTCACCCACTTTGCCTGTCAGAATGCAGTGATCGGAGCGGCTTATGGTGCTGATTGACAGCCGTACTTCTATCAATTCCCAGGGCACCTGAGGGTAGTATAGCTTACTACCACCGTGTGTAGGTAATAAATGAATAATGATTTCAGTGCAATCCTTGGAGAGGCTTGTCCTACTTAAAGCGCAATACAAATGTAAGGCTGAATCCTTTTTGTGAATATTTTTGAAATCTCTATCTTTAAAGGTACATACACTTGTGGCTTAATTGATTGTATAGTTTGATCTTTATGACATTTTGAAACTGAGTTCATCATCTCAACATCGCTTACCACTATAATCATTCATTCTTCTAACTGAAACATTTCTGTACTCTACTATCATGACGGTGGGATGAGCCGTGCCGAATCCAAATGTTCCACTGTGTCGCATATTGTTTCAGGCAAAAGGCAACAGCACTTATCATGTCGTCACAATAGCGCCATGATGTCTCCACCTGTGCCAATCACACTCTTGTTGGGAGGTGTAATTGCACTTCGCCTTTGGGACGATTGGTGTAATCTGGTTCTCCAGCAGAGACACGATGCGGATGATTGTTGGCACCCGCTCTATTTGTCAGAAGAAAACACCAGAACGCCTGTATGTGAGTTGCAGGTTTACATACCATTATGAGTGATAGGTTAAACTTATTGAATACATACTTGAGTTATTTAGTGGGACAGCAGTTTATATTTGCATACAGTACAAGGGCAGTGTTGGAAGAAATACCGCAATCAGTTGCCTACTTAGTAAAAAGTATAATGATGTTGCTATTTATTTTTCAAAAGGATCACTCATTAATGCGTGTGGTTTCCCATTATTGACACCTTACTGTGAGCTGTTATACAAAGCTATACATAATCTCTAGTTTTGGATGCTTGACATTTTCCTTGTGTAAATCTGCCAACGCGGCTGACTCCCACAGTATTTCATTATGACATTTATAGAAACAGAACAAATCCTCCAAAGCCAGGAAAACAATTTATTTATTTTAATAGTCAACTGTTTAGTCATCACATTTTTCAACTTGCAAAAACATCTCAAGGCAAAGTCAGCCAAAGAGGAGAAATAAAGAGTCCTTCGAAACATCTGCGTTACAGCCTCATCAGGCTAACTATAACACAGAGAGGAAAAGCAAGCATCAATAATTAAAATGCCTGGCTAATTTGTTTTGTTCTCAAAGTGTTTTGCCTGTGGGATATTGCACCATTGAAGACATGGGAATGTTTAATCAAATTTTCATTAATATTCATGCGTGCCTCACAGTTGCCTCTACATTTTGGCTCGTTCTTGTTGCTGACATCCTGGTAAAATAATCACAGGAAGTTTCAGGATTTTGGTTTTCATTTGTCTCTCTCCATCTGCGCCGCAATAGGAGTTCTCTCTGAATCCGGTATAAACGGATTCATTGCACAGAATAGTCACTCTCGAAGGTGGAACTGTGAATTTCGATGTGTGAGGCAAAGGATGTTCTCTCTCCTGCAGGAAGGACTTTAGGAGTATCTTTTCTATTACACAAAACATGTGCACATCCAGCTAAGTAATCCTGGCCAAGATCCTGGCTCAAGGTCTGGAGATGGGTCCCTGAGCGCCACTGCGCCTGACAGGGTGCCTGAAAGATGGATCAAATTTCACAACCGCAAGAACCATTTCCACCTATGCCTTATTTTACACAGAGAAATGATGTGTTGCTGAACTACCACAGTCAAATAAAAATAACTTTAGCTTTGGATCTACTTATTAGTGATGCATTAGCTTCTACAAATACATTACCAAAACACCCAATTTCCGTAAATAATTCTGGACACCCTACTTTCACTATTTCTCCATAAGGAATTCTTTAGGATGCCAAAACAATGCTGTTTCCTTTTTCATTGTTGTGACGCATTCCTTATCCGTGTAGTTATTCCAGATCATGCCTTTGTCACATCCTGCTTACATTACTGTGATTACGCTTGGCTCTTGCACAACGATCTTAAGTCATTTCACTTACAAATTAGCTCCCGCGTTGCTGCTACCTAAAAAAACCTGACACCACATCAATTCTGTAGTTAATTCATTACAGATCACTTGTATTATGCAATCTTTATGGACAGATAATGTATAGACTTGCAGAGCTTCACAATAAATGTCAGATTTTATATAGTGTGAGGCTGGTTCAGTACATAAAATGTCTTTAATACACTAACACTGGCTCGTGATGCTTCGTGAGCATCGTAGCTGTAAATAGACATGAGGGGAAATATAACGTTCTCTTTTTATTGAGGCTGTAAACTCTGAAATCAACACAGTGTCTACTTTGAGGTTGACTGAGAGTGAAGAGATCAACATTTACATGTTTTAGAGACAGTGGGCCACAGTCGGTGGAACATATGATCAAATTGCTGGTTTGAATGTTACTCAAGCTCATTTCAAGTCACATGTTTACCTGTGTGAATATGCTAAATGTGTTGCGTGTGTAGGGTTTACACAGGCAAAAGGTAGTCAAATTTAATGCTATTTAATGCCACAAATGAAAAAAAAAAAAAATCTGCACACATTACATTTTTTAACATTTGCAAATATTTTATCAATCAGGAGAAAGAGAATTAGACAAAACTTTTTAGCAAAGAAACCAAAACTGCAACTGAATATGTTTTGGGCCATAATTGGTATTTTCAATGAACTTATAGAGCAAAGATTTTTGAGCAATGTCATCATTTTCCAATAAATTTAGATTTAATGCCAGTTTGAATCCAATGTTTTTTAATGACGTTTTTTAATGACATTTTTTAATGACGAGGCCTTGATTTTGGCACAAATTATTGAATGCCTTTTAATGCCCGCAGAAACCCTGGTGTGGGAGGGATGATTTTCTTTCTGTCTTTATTCAACTGTGAATGTTTAGTGATGGTCAGAGAAGTTGTTAATGTATAGTAGCAGCCTCTTCACCCCCTGGAGGATGAACTGTTGTGTAGTGCTCTGAAAAGCATATCAAGCCTGTGAAGCACCAAATAAAAAAGGCAGAGCTGAAGATGTTGAGCTCCTCAGTCAGAGATTGAGACATGGATAGATGGTAGAGGGATGTTGAGCTTAGGGCTGGAGGCGTATAGTTTGTGACCAGATGTCCCAATTTACCCAGGAGGTGGGACAGTCTTTGTCCAAAGTCCCCGCAGATTTCTCCAAATCCATTTATTTTGTCCTACTTTTACACAGGCTCCATCACGTGTGGCTGGTGCTTCCAGACTTGAATATTGTGATGTTTCTGATCAGGAAACAACTTTACTGCAGATTAGACATTAGAGACATTCACCTGAGGCACGTCAACCAAGAGACAATAGCAGAAATAATGCGTTTAAACGAAAAATCCAAATACTTGATCAAACATGTAGTGGAGTAAATAATACAAATTTGATGCTTCCAGACTTGACTCAAAAAATGTACTTTGTGTAATGTGAAATGTTTACTTTTACTTTGTACTTTTGTTACTTTAACAAGTGAAAAAATGAAAAGAAATGTAGTATTCACTTTTTCCCCAAAAATCAAAACAAAGCCATCTTCTGAGTGACAGCATTAAGTCTTTAGTTTCCCCTTGTGAGCAACTAACATTTCATCTTCAATGTCGCCCTTGTCAAAAAGTTTTAGTTCTACTGCAGGCTCCATATCAATCAAAAGCTCCACCCGAAAATGCTTAGTCTAGGTCAGTTTTTCCCGGATCAAATGAAAAATCTAGCTCACTGTGGGGCCTGTAGTTTTTCTGCTTGTTCATGACATAAATCGGCTGCTCTGTTCTGGGTGGCCTGCAGCCCCAGTGCTTATCACCCACAGGTCAAACACACAGATGTACTGGCTGTAATGGAGTGATTACTCAGAGATGTCAGATACAATCAGTGTCACGCCACACGACCAAACTGCGCCGCGCTTCTGTCCACTCAGCGGCTCCGGACATGAGTGTGGACGTCGTCTGTACACGCTGCAAACAAACGGCCCGCCAATACACACAGGAGGCTTTTAATACTGGAAAACTGACCGACTCTTTTAGTATTAGAGTAGGTTTAAATGTGCAAAATAGGCGCCATGTAATCTGCAAGTGAATATTATTGGTACTTACTGTATTTTAGCAAGTGCACATTGCAATGATAGGACTTTTAAAATACATTATTTAGTTTATGTTAGTACAAAAGCATTAGACTGGAGTATGTCATTACACTGCAACACGCTGTAAATGTAAGCAAGTGATACAAGTTAATTATCACTTTAGTCTTCAAAGATTGTTGGCTGTGACATTGCTCCTGACCCGCCTAAAGCCCAAAGCGCCAGAGGATCAGAAATATAGCTTCAGGGAAGTGACAGGTTTTATTGAAGGATGTGGCGTGTGGAGAGCCTCATAGCACTTCAGTGAAACTGAGCTGCGGCGAAGGCTCTTCTGGGACTGAAACATGAAAGACGTTTTATATGGATTCTTATTGTTGCCGACGTGTTTTATCAGCTGACCTTTCTGCCGGGCAGCTAAAGTCACGCTGAAACTGAGAACAGTGAGCCCTTGATGCCAAAAATGCAATGCTGTTCACTCTGATGTTGTGAGATTTTCCGGGTACAATTCTTAATGAACTGAATCTACACAAATCTAAACTAAATAACAAAGGCTTAAACACAGAGCAAACCAAACTAAGCCTGCTTCATACTGCAGCAAACAAATGTCTCTATTGAGGGTATGCAGGTGATGTCACAGCATCACAGTTTGGAGTGAAAATGATGAAGTGCACACCCTTCATTATCAAACTGGGTAAGAATCCCAGAAGAACACGGAGAAGAATCAAGTGTTACCTGTTCCAGAGATTGAGAACAAATGCCTTTTAAAAAAAATATGATCAGCCTCCACTCTTGCATATTGAAATCATCAATAATTCCTTTTAATTAAATCTTATTCTTGATGTTTCTCCAGGTTCCCACTGCACGAAGTTTATGATTAAAGACACGATTCTCCTGCAATTAGCGCATATCTTACCATTTTATTTTCTCTCTTGATCCCTGACCGAGAATAAATAATGACTCTACACACTGTGCGCTGTTTGCTTTAGAAAACATTGTTTACTAGTGGTTTTTATCACTAATTATCCTGCACCAACCCTCAATTCATTATGTGCCCAAGGAAATGAGGCGACGCATGCATCAAAGCTGCTCAATCTCTCCCTGCAGGCCTAGCCCTAATGTCATTTTAATAGAGATGTGCGGCAATATGTGGTTTCAGCCTGGCAGTCCTGGTAGAGCAGTGACATGAATGGGATTCTAAAGGCACTCCACCAACACATTTTGGCCCTGTTTCACAACATAAACAACAGCTACATGATATACATAACTGAGCCTGCCAAAAGACCATCCCTTTACTTAAAATGCATAGGACACAGACAGAATTTCCGTATAATTTTTCCTTCATTAACACCTACTGTATCTCTTAATCAAAGCATCCATCCATACATTTTCTTCCGCTTTATCCGGGGCCGGGTTGCGGAGGCAGCAGTCTCAGCAGAGATGCCCAGACTTCCCGATCCACGCACACCTCCTCCAGCTGTTCTGGGGGACCCCAAGGCGACACCAGGCCAGATTGGAGACATAGTCCCACCAGCGTGTCCTGGGCCTTCCACGAGGCCTCCTCCCAATAGGACATGCCTGGAACACCTCCCGAGGGAGGCGACCAGGAGGCATCCGAAACAGATGCCCTAGCCACCTCAGCTGGCTCCTTTCGACGTGAAGGAGCAGCGACACTACTCCGAGCTCCTCCCGGGTAACTGAGCTCCTCACCCGATCTCGAAGGGTGCGCCGAGCCACCCTGCGAAAGAAACTAATTTCGGCCGCTTGTATCCGCGATCTTGTCCTTTCGGTCATTACCCAAATCTCATGACCATAGGTGACCATAGGTGACCATAGGTGAGGGTGGGAACGTAGATCGATCGGTAAATCGAGAGCTTTGCCCCCCGACTCAGCTCCCTCTTCACCACAACAGTCCGATACAGCGACCGCATCACTGCTGACGCCGCACCGATCCGTCTATCGATCTCACACTCTATCCGTTCCTCACTCTTGAACACGACCCCGGCCCGAGATACTTGAACTCCTCCACTTGAGGCAAGGACTCTCCACTGACCTGATGAGGGGAAGCCACCTTTTATCGGTGGAGAACCATGGCCTCGGATTTGGAGGTGCTGACCCTCATCCCGGCCGCTTCACACTCGACTGCAAACCGCCTAGTGCGGTTGCAGATGAAGGTCCTGATTTGATGAAGCCAACAGAACAACATCATCTGCAAACAGCAGAGAGGAGATCCTGAGGTTCCCAAACCGGACACAGTCCGGCCCCTGGCTGTGCCTAGAAATTCTGTCCATAAAGGTAATGAACAGAACCGGTGACAAAGGGAAGCCCTGGCGGAGACCAACACGCACTGGGAACAGGTCTGACTTACTGCCTGCAATGCGAACCAAGCTCCTGCTGCAGTCATACAGGGAACGGACAGCCCTTAGCAGAGGGCCCCGGACCCCATACTCCTGGAGCACCGCCCACAGGGCACCACAAGGGACATGGTCGAAGGCTTTCTCTCCCACTAACCCTCAAGCACCCGATGAAGGGTATAGAGCTGATCCAGTGTGCCACGACCGGGACGAAAACCGCATTGTTCCGCCTGAATCCAAGGTTCGACTACTGGCCGGATCCTCCTCTCCAGCACCCTGGAGTAGACCTTACCAGGGAGGCTGAGGAGTGTTATCCCTCTGTAATTGGAGCACACCCTCCGATCCCCCTTCTTAAAGAGAGGGACCCCCACCCCGGTCTGCCAATCCAGGGGCACTGGCCCCAACCGCCACCCGATGTTGCAGAGACGTGTCAGCGCCAAGACAGCCCTACAACATCCAGAGACTTAAGGTACTCAGGGCGAATCTCATCCACCCCCGGAGCCTTGCCACCGAGGAGTTTTCTAACTACCTCGTGACTTCAGCTTGGGTGATGGACGAGCCCCCCTCCGAGTCCCCAGCCTCTGCTTCCTCATTGGAAGACATGACGGTGGGATTAAGGAGATCCTCGAAGTACTCCTTCCACCGCCCACAACATCCCCAGTCGAGGTCAGCAGCTCCCCGCCCGCACTGTAAGCAGTGTTGGTGAAGCACTGCTTCCCCCTCCTGAGGCGCTGGATGGTTTGCCAGAATCTTTTCGAGGCCGACCGATAGCCCTCCTCCATGGCTTCTCCGAACCCCTCGCAGACCCGAGTTTTTGCCTTTGTGACCGCATGAGCTGCACCACGCTTGGCCTGCCGGTACCTCTCAGCTGCCTCCAGAGTCCCACAAGCCAACAAGGCCAGGTAGGACTCCTTCGTCAGCTTGACGGCATCCCTTACTTCCGGGCGCCACCACAGAGATTTCCGGCGGAGATTTCCGCCGCGACAGGCACCAGAGACCTTATGGCCACAACTGCGAGCAGCTGCATCGACAATGGAGGAGAACATGGTCCACTCGGACTCCATATCCCCAACCTCCCTCGGAATCTGGGTGAAGCTCTTCCGGAGGTGGGAGTTGAAAACCCTACTGACAGAGGGATCCATCAGACGTTCCCAACAGACCCTCACAACACGTTTGGCCTGCCAGTCTGACTGGCTTCCTCCCATGCCAGCGGATCCAGCTCACCACCAGGTGGTGATCGGTTGACAACTCAGCCCCTCTCTTTACCCGAGTGTCCGAGACACGCGGCCGGCGATCAGATGACACAACTACAGTACAAAGTCGATCATTGACCTCCTGCCTAGGGTGTCCTGGTGCCACGTGCACTTATGGACACCCTTGTGTTTGAACATGGTGTTTGTTATGGACAAACCGTGACTAGCACAGAAGTCCAATAACAGACCACCACTCGGGTTCAGATCGGGGAGGCCGTTCTTCCCAATCACCCCCGTCCAGGTCTCACTGTCGTTACCCACATGGGTGTTCCCCAGTAGAACAATGGAGTCCCAAGTTGGAGCACCATCTAGTACCCCTCCCAGGGACTCCGAGAAGGCCGGGTACTCTGCACCGATGTTGGGCCCGTAGGCTGAGACAACGGTGAGAGACCTGTTGGGTACACTGCACCGATGTTGGGCCGGTAGGCCGAGACAACGGTGAGAGACCTGTCCCCGACCCGAAAGGCATAGGGACGTGACCCTCTCGTTCACCGGGGTGAACTCCAACACGTGGCGGCTGAGCTGGAGGGCTATGAGCAAGCCCACCCCGGCCCGCCGTCTCTCCCAGCGGGCAACTCCAGAAAAATGGAGAGTCCAGCCTCTTTCCAGGAGTTGGGATCCAGAACCCAAGCTGTGAGTGGAGGTGAGCCCGACTATATCTAGCCGGTACCTCTCAACCTCCCACACAAGCTCAGGCTCCTTCCCCCAGAAAGGTGACGTTCCATGTCCCGAACGCCAGAAGCTGCGCACGCGGACCAGGTCGTCGAGGCACCTGCCTTTGACTGCCACCCAGTCCTCTCTGTACCCGACCCTTACGGATCCCTCTGCGGGTGGTGGGTCCACAGGAGGGCGGGCCCACGTCGTCCTTTCGGGCTGAACCCGGCCGGGCCCCGTGGGCAGAGGCCCGAACCCCAGGCGCTCGCATTCGAGCCCCAACCCCAGGCCTGGCTCCAGGGTGGGGCCCCGGCTGCGCCATACCGGGCGACGTCACAGTCCTTGATTTAAAACTGTCCATAGAGGTCTTCTGAACCTCTCTTTGTCTGACCTGTCACCTAAGACCTGTTTACCATGGGAGACCCTACCAGGGGCATAATGTCCCAGACAACATAGCTCCTAGGATCATTCGGGCACTCAAACAACCCCACCACGTTAAGGTAGCAGTTCACGGGGTCTTAATCGCGGCTATTTTGATAAAACATGAAGTATTTCAGATCGAGAGATCAAAACAATTATCGACTTTCTTCATATTATTATTATTGATTAATACTTTTAAAATGTATTATTTGCCAAAACATCTTCCCCCTTTGACTGGAATAAGAAGTCAGCGTTTATGAAATTTCCAGTTTGGTTGATTAAGAGTGGGTCTACATTTTGACAACTTAATTTCAGGAGATGTGTGATGAGTGACTGCTGTATTCTCTGCGTTAACGTTGGATGTGCGAGAATTGAGGCCATGCTGTTCCCTCAGGCCTACAACTTGTGTGCATAATTCTTGGCTTAGTGCCAGCACAAGCTATATGAAAAACAGGGTTATGCTTAAAGAGTGTTGAGCTGTGACGATGCGTTCAGTGCAGTGCATATTCATACATTTTTTTCCTTTTGTGAGGGTTTTTGGAGTTACACTTGCCTGTTGTAGATTATTGTAACAATGCCAATGTATCCAGTGCTACTGCATTTAGACACTGTAAATGACAGCTTTTCTTTAGCTTCAAAGGACAAGTTGTGAAATAGATTAAATTCACATTCTATGTTTTCCAAAGATAGAAGATTTGGTTGTCTTGTAGAAAAGACAGTTTGATATAATTTAGCAAATCTGAACTTTTGTGAAAATACTGCTGTGAGTGTGAAGTACGAAACACTTACTCCAAGGACTATGCTATTGGAACCATTCAGGGGTATTGCTAGACACTCTGTGCCCCTTGAATAAATATAAATGACCTCAAACTGCAAAATAATACTTTTGTGTATTTTGTAGTATTATTTCTTAAATAATAGTCAATAATGGTTAATTACGGTGCTGCTGTTGTGGTGGCCTGTGAAAGACGTGTATGCCAAACATTAAATCAGATCTGGATCAATAAGGTGAGGCTGTGGGCCGTTCTGCTGTGCTGGATTCTGCTGCAGTCTTAAAACAGTCCTAATGATTCCTCCTGCCTCAACACTGGCCATATAAACTCAGCCCAGCTCCTCGGCGTCCAACAAGTCCCGCTTCCAGAGAATAATTGATATTGTATTGCACTGCTAATTTAATGGAATGTAACGCATAGTGAGTAAGCAATACAGGGGCCCAATCTCTTCTTAAGAGATGAATGAGCAGAAGATGCAGCCATCAAGCAAGTGCAAGTGAGCTAATTTGATTTTGGAAAAGGAGGCAGTAAATGTAAAGTAGACCCTCATAATATTTCACAATCATGACATACAAGATGCCAGGCCATCCATCGAGTGGATGGCCTGGCACCAAAAGTGAGTTTTAGTCTATATTGATACACTAACATTATTTCAAAGCTTTGACCCTCAACCCATAATGTTGTTGTTCAGGTCCAGAGTCCTGTTTCTCTTTACTTTAGTTTTAAGGTAAAAACAAACAAACAAACATATAATACAATAAAATAGATAGATAGATAGATAGATAGATAGATAGATACTTTATTATCTATTTTATTTTCCAAATAAAATGTGGTAGTGTCCAAAAGTGAATAAAGTGTACAAATCTTCTACTCTGGGCTTGTGACTGACACAAATGTGTGATCTGAAAATGTATCAATCCTAAACTATTTCAACTCCATTTGAATCGCAGAGAACAGGGCATTGCTGTAATAAAACTACTTCTGACTCTGTAGATAGATGACAAGATAGATAAGATAAGATCTGTAGATAGATAACTTGTATTCAAGTTAGTAGCTCTTCAAGTTAGTAGCCTCCTTCAGAAACACTGTAAAAGCTGTTATATTTTCACAAGTGATATGTCTATGCTGCTAATATAGCTTCTAATGCTGCACCTATACCCAGCAGCACTTAGTCAATTAAGAGCCTAATTTATATCATTAGTGTGGCCACTTGGCAACTAGTGATTAAATAATGATAAATCGCAGCATTGGAGCCTGTTTCTAGATGAAGTGCATTGGGAGGCCTGCAGGGGACAGCCTAAGATTACACTGTCACTGAGAGGAGAGCTGCATGAGAATGCTTCATGTGTAAGTACTATTTTTAAGTTAAATTAATAAGAACAAAACTATCCACTAAATGTGAAAATGTCCCAATGCACAACTCAATATGATATGGCTACCTATTGTCCTAACGCAATGACCAAGATTTGTTCCGTGATTAAAAGCTTGTTCAGAACTACAAGTGTAGCTGTTTACATGAATGTCCTTTAAAGCTATTAACTGGGAACAAAATGACTGCTTTATTACTATTTTTATTCCTCACTATATTCTAGTGTTTAATTTGTGTTTTTTGTTCTTTGTATTTTGTATGCTTCTTAATATTGTGATGGACTAGTTGCTGGTGACAACTAATGTAGATCCTAATAACAAATAAACAAAATGAGGACGCGAGATTCCAATTACAACAGACTATTAAACTAAACAAGACGATTAAACCACAGTGTTACTTTTAAGGAAATTTGTATTGTTTGTGTCCAACACTTTGAGCCTGAAGACTGAAAGAAGAATATCCAGGAGGAGGAAGGTGGTGGTGTTTGAGTCAAGGCTCTGAGATTTTGCTGAATTTCTCACCCCGTTCCCCCCCCCCCCCCTTTCACCCTGAACGGTATAGTCTTAAAGCCAATTGACCAAAAATCCTTAAATAAATAATAATAAATAAATTTATATTAGGCTAATATAAATCATATTGTTGATGATTTATATTAGCCTAATATGACTTTTTTTGCACACTAACTGTGTAGGCTACTTTCTGAAGAAGTCGAGACAAAATCACTGTAGTCTTATTTACGATCATTACGCAATCATAGGCAATACATTTAGCGCATCTCTGAGTTGTGCTGCACACTGAAGTAGTGTGGGTGTCTTTGGTTCAAGCCTATGCAGCACGCTCTGCACCGTCTCGCTTCAACTCTGCAGTGACGTGAGGAGAAAGACGGAGGGCTGCTCTTATTATAATTCACCGTCAGACCAAGTTTGATAAACGCCCCCCTCCCTGCGCCTCTGCCTGCCGCCCTCGCTCTGCCTCTCCGTGGCCCATTTGAATGCACCCACAGGACGGAGATGCGCCTCGGCTCCGCACAGTCCCATCACCACCATCTTTAAACTCAAAAACCGGCAGCGGCAGCAGAGGAGCCGTGCGCTGCAGTCGCGCTGGCATACACTCTGCTTGAGACAACGAGCCGACAACACATCTTGTGGATTTCTTTGCGTATGGGTACATGGTTTGCCTCGCTTCATCTCAAACGCGGGAGTTAATTTTTTTTCTCCGACCAAAATGTGGCTTCAAAAAATAGTGGCAACTATTCTTTTGTTGTGTTTTTTGGGAGAAACGCGAGCTGGCTTCCCGAATCAAATCAACATCGGTAAGTTCAATGGGGCACACTGACTCACTAGGCTGCATCTCTTTGTTGAAGCTGCTTTCTTTCCTCTGTCAAGTTCACCCCGTTATAACGTCCTGTGGGTGGTAGTTTAAAAATAGAGTTGATCCAAATTGTCTTTTTACGCACTCCGCAGTGCATTTTTAGTGAAGAAACGTGACATGTTCTGACTTGGGTTAAAGTAAAGTCTTCTCATCATGTCCTGGTGATGCCTAATTGTGTGCAGGCGCTAACAGTGGCATCTATCATGCGCATAAGGACCACCGAAATGAGGCCCGGTGGAAGAGTCTGTTGAAGTGAACTAATGAGAGCCTGTTGTGTGACATTGTCTTGTCTGCGTAGGTGGACTGTTCATGCGCTCCACGGTGCAGGAGCACAGCGCCTTCAGGTTTGCTGTCCAGCTGTATAACACCAACCAGAATGCGACAGAGAAACCCTTCCACCTCAATTATAATGTGGACAACCTGGAGTCCTCCAACAGCTTCTCGGTCACACATGCCTGTAAGTACACCAAACAAACACACTGCCAATCCCAGCTGCCACTTCTGGATTTCAACTGTTGTATTTGGTTATTTCAAGAATCTGACATAGATGGACAACTTGATCTGTTATAAAACATTTTTTTTAACAAGCCCAGAAGATCAATTACCAACTCTAAGGCACGATTCAAACTAAATTGAGGAAAACTTGGACAAGGCCTATGACTGACGAAACAATTTCTCCCAAATTATATTCCAGACAAAATTCAAAGCACGATCAGCACAGAAAAACTACTCAAGTATTTATGGGTGGACTCTAACCCAGAACATATCCTCCATTAGAAATAGATTTTAGATTGACTTGTTGAATCAGTCAAACATCCTCATTGTTCTCCTCCAAGCCTCTTCCAGAAATGACAGATTTTGAACAGTCGAAATCCTACACACTCATTTACTCTAACACCTGCCAAGTCATGGGCTGTCCTAATGCACGCAGCCGTCACTGAGATGTACCAGCTGGATGATGAGCGTGATGGCCAGTAATTGGACAAAACACAGTGATTTTCTAAATGCAGTAATTCAGTAATTCAAGAGAAGCTGAAGATGAGCAGCACTTGTATGACAGTGTGTGAAGGAGGCAGCGAGAAAACATGGCAATGCAATAAATCTCAGTGTCCGCAAGGCTGGATACAAATGTTGATGGGTATTAACAGCAGTTGAAAATAATAGATATGTCTTACAATGAACATTACCAGAGCAGAGGTAGAAAGAAAGTGATCCAGGGTCGTAATACTGATAATGTATGGAATTATCCCAAATACTTAGTCAACTCTGCAGCTCTGTATAAAAGGGCAGGACTCCACACGGGTTGCTGAAAAAAATACTGTAACTTCAGGTAATCTATGCACTCATTATTACAATGGACCAGTATAAAGTGTAAAACTATAGTGTTGAGATGTTGTCATTGGTGGTTTCCGCTGCAGCCCTGGGGAGAACTTGAGGAAAATAGGCACTCTCATTCACACAGTCACACATCAACAGTGTCCAGTCCAGCCTTGTACTGCTGTAATTACACTGTGGGGTCAGCACTTTGCTCAAGGGCACTCAAGCAGTTGCGGGTGATGAAAAGATGCACATTACGCACTTGGGGCCAGGGATAAACACAAGCTCAAACCATTTAAAAAAAAGTCTCAGACTTTGTCGCTACTGACAATTACTCAAGCAGAACAAACACGTATTGAGAGCGCGTCAGTGAGCACAGTGCGTATTGGTAAAGCAGCTCTTTTTCTGCCATCTTGACTACTAATGGGCTACAGAAACAAAGAGGTAATGGCTATATATAAAACTGGACAAAGCCAGTATGAGTTTGCTCATTGACTGATTTAAGAATATTAGCGAGGTAGCTAGGGAGCCATCTTGTTTTGTAACAACATTGATGCACAATGATAAAACACATATTTGATGTGTAAATATATGGGCTATGGACAGTATTCACTTAAAATGATCACCTTGTTTATTACATCTGGTCATCAGATACAAATGATTAAAGTATATTAAAAATGTATTTGATAAATCTCCATTTATCAAGGCTTTGGATGGGAACAAAGCAGACGTTCACTCAGGACCTCTTTCTATTCAAATGTTGCCGCTCCTTTCTCCCTCCTATCCTGGTCTTACCATACCCTCATACTCATTTCGTACAAAGGGTCTGGAACTTCATAATTGAGCTCCGTTTTCAGGTGGGAGGGGTGAACTCTTTTAAAAGTTTGAAACGATTGGATCTGTTTTCAAACTACAACCATCAAATCCGGAGCAAATGCTTGACGTCAACTACAACAGCCGCCTCCCCCTCTCGCTGAATGGTAGGTTGAAATTCAACCGATGTAACGTGGCCATTGAGATCAGACCCAGACGTACATGTAGGGAAAAGATAATTGACCGGAGTTTACGGATGGCAAAGGCCATTTGACTTTATATTCTGTCATTCACAGCCAGTTTGAAAGTTTTTATACTTCTTATATCTTTGCTCCACTTCTTTTGTTTTTACTTTGATAAACAATTTGTAGAGATTGTTTTTCTTTTTACAGGCATTAATTATTCCTTTCGTAATCCAAGGGCTTTAAAAAAATGTTTCCTTTATAAAGTATTTTTTCACAGCGCAGTGTTTATTATGCAGGGAAGTGAAGATATCTAAAAAGTTACAATAAGCACTGTCCACATTTGGTTCTCTGTAAACTGAAGTCCAATCCTGGAGCGCCAAACTATTATTTAGGGCATGGATCGTTTCCTCAGTTGTTATTCGTTTAGAGATTTTTACCATAGCGTCTTTTGTTTTCTTGAGATTACAGTCATACAAAGTAAAAACAGGTAAGTGGTCAGTGGTCAGTGATATCACATATAAATAGGCCACTTGTGATTTGATTCCCCATGATGTTGTCAGTGATTGTGGCACTGTGTGACGTTATTCTGCTCGGTTTTGTTATAGTTGGATACAGAGACAAGCTGTACATTGTGTCAATGAAGTCATCAACGGTTTTTAGCTTGGTTTTAGCTTGATAATGAAGTTTTTTTGGTACACAGTGGAAAACAGTTTACCCATCCACTCATTGAAAGTTTCTATACTTGAACCAGGTGCCCGGTACACACAACTCATGAAGATATTAGTCTTTTTATCATTTAGAATTTCTACTGTTAAGCATTCAAATAATCCATCCACAGCTATGGTCATATTTGTTAAGACATTACATTTAACAGATTTATGAATGTACAAAGCAACTCCCCCTCCTATTTTATTTATTATGTTTGTATATCTTAATTCATAGCCATCAAGACAAAATTCAATACCTTTATCATCATTGAACAGGTTTCAGTAATTGCAATAATGCTAAATGAATGAGCGAAGTGTTTCAAGTAATCTTTGATAGCCTCAAAGTTAGTGTACATGCTTATTATTGAACAGGTTATCTTCTGATTTTACACTGTTTTCACATTGTTCTTGGGTAAAATAATTACAGTTTCAAACAATCAAAGAGAGAAAATTATTATGAGGGTCTATCTCACTATCTGTCTCTGTTGTGGTGTTCTCATGATACTCACTCGTTTCCAGTTCCATTTGTTGTTGTAGGATATTCTGTAACATGTCCATATCAATGCTTGGTGTAGTCCGGGTTCTTGGTGTGTTCAGCATTGTTATCATGTAAAAAGCTACATTAATACCAGGTGCTGTCAATACTTCTCAAGATCTTCCATTTTCTTCACCACCAAGACTTTTGCTTCCTCCGGCGAACCATTTAGTTTGATGAAGATCTTACAATTACAGTAGTTACCGAGGTTTGTTGGATCTTGCCTTGTTTTTTAAGTTGTCATGCAATCCTTGCGATGTCAGCATTTTTCCTTGTCAAGTGTTCATTTATGAAAACATTTGTGCATGGTGGTCCACCGCTGGTGGTCTCTCGTTCTTTGTGGGCAGTGGGTGACATGCCTCGATGGGCTCCAGGTCCATCTCTATCCCCACGCTCTGGAGGTAGGAAGCCACCTGTTGCTCCACCGACTGTGTCTCCTGGTTGCTCGGCTCCCCGATGTCCGTGGCCACCGCACACGCGTAGGAGTGCAGCCTGATCTTGATGCCGGTGATGACCACATCATTCATGCAGGAGTATTGCTCCAGCTCGTCACTCGCCGCTCGAGATCCACAATGCGCTGTTTTTTTTCCGCGTTCTGGAGGCATACAGTAGTTGTTTCACCTCCTCCAGTAGCCCCAGAAGCTGCTCCTGCTGCATTCTGACCGCAGTCACATCTCCACACAAGGGGTGGAGAGAGAGCTTTATCTTCTCGAACTCCTCCGGTGTCGGCCCTTTCCTCGGCGGGGGCATTCTGATGTTTTTCACGTCGAAGCATCCAGTGGCAGAGGATAAACACAACTCTATCTCCGCTTGCTGTTGTTCCAGTGTGCTAGCTCGTGGCAACGAGACAAACTGTGTAACAGGAAGTGACGTGAAAGTAGTGACTTTACATTTTTTATATTCATCTCATGCCGTTGTTTAGAGTTCACCTGGGCCTGTGGAGCAAGGTTGAAACACAAACACTATCACAGTATGATGTTGTATCATGGCCCTATTAAAGATTTAGACCCGAGTCAGGATTCACTTTGAGGAGGCCTTGATACGAGCAACAGTGACCTTTATTGTCCTGCAGGAAACTTACATATAAAGTACAGAATGGAAAACAGCAGATAGACTAAAGCACACTAAACCCTTGGACACTGTGAATGACAAATGCCAATGAGCTGCTAATTAGGAGCAGCCAGAGCAGTGACTAAGGCAGCACTTGAAAACCTCCCAAACTACACACTTCTTATTTTAGGGCAGTGCATTGCATAATGGTCACACTCCATTGGCAGGTGTTGATGTAGTGAGTCGTTTCTGTGATTACTTTGACACACAGCAATTCTGGCATGACTGAAAAGGGTATTTTGGGCACAACTCCCCCTCCACTCAGACTTTAAATAATGAGAAAAATAACATGCCATCACGTAAATTTGTTTTGGTATATTAGGCGACACCGACTAGCATTTAATAATAATTATAGAAAAATTGTTCTAACATCTTTGTTGGATGTTCAATCTTGTCTTAGAGGAATGGAGGAACTGACATTTTGTTCTATTCATCTCAGAAATACAGTAAAGCCTGTTTATCAACATGTTTTAAAATTGTATTGATTTTAATTGGTTTGACCATCCCACTAGTCAACACCATATTATTGTAATTCTTAATTAAGCGGCACAGTAGCGCAGCGGTTAGCGTTCGTGCTTCACAGCTAGAAGGTGCACCTGGACGAGGCCTTTCTATGTTTAGTTTGTATGTTCTCCCCGTGTCTGCGTAGGTTTCCTCCAAGTACTCCGGTTTCCCCTACCACTAGAAACATGTACAATAGGCCAGAATGAATGAGAGTGTGTTCAAGAGTGGGGTTCAACTGATGCAAATTAGCCCATTGCTACAATCTGGCGTGGTGTGTTTACATGCATGAAACCATGTGTGTTCATTAATATGCACTGCCCCGATCAAATGAATAAAGAAATAAAATAAATAAAATTGACAAGATCGCAGATACAAGCGGCCGGGTAACCGAGCTCAGTTACCCGGGAGTAGGGATGGGTACCGTTAGTTTTTTTCCCGATACGACTACTTTAACGATACCTGCTTTTCGGTACCGGTGCCTTAACGGTACTTTTTTCGATACCTATGTTATTTTAATTCAATTCAATTAAAATAACGTGTATAAAATTTGTTCAGGCAAAAGTCCTAAAACAGCACAACAGAAAGCTACACAGGCTGCAGCAGCGTACCTGTGACTTCGTGTTTTGAGCACAATTTCCACTTAAGCAGTGATAAAAAGAAAGAAAGGACATTATTACCTCCTGAGCTGCAGAGACAGGACAGATCCACATCAGGACACGGTTTTCTTTTGGATAAACCTTTCTAAACACACTGACGAAGCGAAAGCACTTCGCACGTCAAAGATCTTTACATAGTGAGAGCGCTCACTCTGCCACTAATAATTTACCAAAAATGTCTAATACAGAGTGAGCGTTCACTTTTCCACAAACAATCTTTGATATTCCCCTCGCTGCAGCTGCTTGTAAAGTTGTAAACTCAGCCTCTGTGTGTCTGTCGCTAAAGGTAAAGACGTGTTTCTTGTTGTCACTGCTCTGTTTTGCTTTTCAATTTGCCTATGAACAAGTTTCTTATTCAGTCCTGGTTTATGTTTAGTTTAGCTCTGGGTTTTACAACCGGTGTATGTCCTGGTTTAGTCCTGGCTCAGTCCTGCCGCAGACCGCGGCTGAGCCATCTCTATTACAAAAGTTTAGTACATTATAGTACGTTATAGCAAAGCTATAACTTATAGCTATAACTTAAAGCTTTGCTTTAAGTTATAGCTATAAGTTATAGCTTTGCTTCGCTCCATTTGCGCTGAAGTGGCTCATTATCTGACGTTCATGTTGATTTTTTTTAGACTCGCTGTGGGTCATATATTGACGTCTGGAGAGAAAAAGAACAGAAATTTGGCACCGAAAGAATTTTTGTTTTTCGATACCACCCCCGACCGGTCGGTACCAAGTAGGTACTGTTTAACGGTACCCATCCCTACCCGGAGGAGCTCGGAGTAGAGTCGCTGCTCCTTCACGTCGAAAGGAGCCAGCTGAGGTGGCTAGGGCATCTGTTTCGGATGCCTCCTGGCGCCTCCCTCGGGAGGTGTCCAGGCATGTCCTATTGGGAGGAGGCCTCGTGGAAGGCCCAGGACACGCTGGTGGGACTATGTCTCTGAGCTGGCCTGGTGTCGCCTCGGGGTCCCCCAGAACAGCTGGAGGAGGTGTGCATGGATCGGGAAGTCTGGGCATCTCTGCTGAGACTGCTGCCCCCGCGACCCGGCCCCGGATAAAGCGGAAGAAAATGGATGGATGGAAATAAAATAAATACATACATTAAATATAATCAATGAGATCATATAATTTGTGCACATTTTGTGAAATAGAGGACATACTTCAGGAGTATTGTTTGTATATTTTTGTAGTCTATACTGTTCTGTAGTCGGGTCAGTATATAATGATTGTAACAAATCCCTGATGGCAAATGACTGTGTTATTGGCAGCATGAATCAATAGGTTGGAAGGCTTTAGTCCAGCCATGTGTGTGCAAGTGCTTGGTTTATTCAATATGGAAAAATCAATTCTCGCCAAGCTTTCATTTTCTCTGTCTCAGTCTTTTCATTTAAATATATGGGTAGACAAGTGCCAAACAGCTTCAGTTCATCAGATTGCTCTGCCTGTTGAGGTCAGCACAATAACAAGGCATAAACGAAAACTTTGAATTGCTTTCGACAAAATGGGAACTTGGTGTTTTATAATCTGAACCAATGTGTGGGACGTATTGATGTGACACAGTGCCCCGGGACATGGCTGATTGTGTGCATAAATGCAGAAACTGGGAGTTAGTAGCCATTAAAGACAAAAGGTCAGGGACAGGGGAGATCGGGGCTGAGATTTACAGGGAGGAGAGATTTAGTTTCTAACTTTGGAAGGAGCTGAAAATTACATCCAGTAATAGAGGTAATGATTTTGCTCGTGTGTGGTTTGTTTCTCTTGCAAAATACCGCAAAAGAAAACAGGCCAAGAAAATTGGAAAAATGCTTTGGTACAATAGGAACAAATGTAACTCCCACGCCACAGCGCCACATGGTGTCATTAAAGGATAATGATTGGTTTTAGTGGGTCTCATTGCGAGAAGCTGCATGAAGACACTGAGACCTGCTACTCCTGAACTCTTTTCAACGGTTCTTAACATGAAAGGTTCAAACAGGATCTAAATTACAAAAACAGATGTATCTCTTTCTTCCAGTTTTTTCACTCAATTTCACACAGATTTAACCTGAACGAACTCGACAGCAGCATAACGGCAGAGAGAGAGAGGCACACAAGTTAGGGCTTTTTGCACCAAACACCATTTTGCAGAGCAGCTGTAACATCTTTTCATTTGTGGCACAACGTTTTGTTTACATAAATGCTTTAAAGGGATAAAAATAAGTCCCATTTTAAGTTTTGGATAACTTGAATCAAAAGATGTGCCAGTGATTAGGTCTCAGATAATATGATGTGTCCGGCTGGTGAAAAAAAAAAGGAAATCGATATGAAAATGTTTATTTTGAACAGCTTTTGTAAAGTTTTAGTGACATAATGATAGATAATGGTGAACTCTGGTATAATATCCATTCAAAGTCGGTATTTAGATGCAAGCTGTTGTTGCATAACGGTGCAGAAGAAAAAGCTGACTTGTGAAGGCCAGTTGCTGGTACAAACTTTGATGACATTTGGTCCATTTTGTGCAAAGACTTTTATTCTCACTAACTATCCTCCTCTGCAATGACTCACCCGTGTGCGCGTAGACACAAGCTAATGTTAGAGTGCGGGAGTGTGTAGGCACTGGACGGCCTCACTAATGCTCCTGCACCAAACATTTGATGAGGCCAGATATTCTCCCCCTCCACCTCCTCCATAGTTCACTTTCATAATATACTGCAGTTAGTCACTGGCTCTGTTTTATATACAATCATCTGAAGAAGTCATAGTTAAAAAAAAAAGAAAGGATTTTTGCTTATACATTACAAATGGCAAGTCATTTATTACATTTTATCAAAAATATTTTCAATGGCATGTGTTTATATGTTCTTGCTGTCTGTAAAGCACCTTGTGCACCTTTTTGGCTATGGTGAAGGCTCTGTACAAGGAGTTTATGTTAGATTCATTGATAAACTATGGATATATATCCATCCATCTTCCATTTTCTTCCACTTGTCAGCTGTTGGAGCTGCCCAAATCACATGCACCAGCCCCTATGGCTCCTCCTGCAGGTGGTGGGTCCACAGAAGGACGGCCTCATGGTTCTAACCGGGCCTGTTGGTCTCTCATAAGGGGCTTCTGAACCGCTCTTTGTCTGACCCGTCCTCTAGGACCTGTTTGCCATGTGAGACCCTACCAGGGGCACGAAGCCCCCGACAACATAGCCCCCAGGATCATTTGGGTGCTCAAACCCCTCCACCACGTTAAGGTGGCAGTTCTAGGAGGGGATGGATATATATATGTTAAAGAAAATATATAATAAGTAAAATTTGACTGATGCTGGCACAACCAGATTAGAAGTGAGCAGTCTGGTTTCATGTACCAAAATTAAATGATTATCATGCAAAATCAAGGAAGCCATGACGGATTGTTCTAAATAAGGTACTGTATATTTGCCAATTAGTTTGTCTTCTTGAATGTCACATTTTTACAAGGGATTTTCCCAGTCACATATTGTCTTTAAAATCTTTGCAACATTTATACAGACCGTGATTATGTAAGCTGTTAAGCATCGCCTTGCCTTAATGTTTTGTTGATTTCACTCTGCACACAGACTCTTAACACTTTTCCTCCCGCTAAATTTAAAGGTCACCATTGTAGCGCTGTGCTCAGTTCTTGCTAGTTACTGCTGCTAACAATTGTGTCAATATGTAACTAAGCAAGAGTAACAACCTTGGCTTCGTCACATTGCGGTGGAGTCATTTAAAGCGACAAGTCATGAATGATGCATGAGACGAGCTCGTAGTTTGGGCCCGAAGGGAAGCTTTCTGCATGATCATTTCCGTCTTCAGTCTTCTTAATAAACGTGTCTTTTTGTGGCAGAAGTGACATTTGCAAATATAGCGGGCCTCATAGGCACACAAGGTCAATGATAATCAGAAAAATAAGCAGCATTCTGTAATGAAGTCTTGCATCTAACTTGTTTGGTGTCAACCACTTCCTGTTTACAATCCAGGTTTTGGGACACAGACAGAAGAAAAATATCAAGGCGACTACAGCCTTGATCTTCTCAAATAGAATTATTTTATTTCTAAGGGAAAAAATATCAAACCTCAGAATTACGATGTTAAATTCATACTTATTCTTGTCTCAAAGTAATCTTAACGTCACAGTAAAAAGAGTGCACAAGTGAATAGGCTTGGGGGCGAGCCACTGGAGATGTGAATGTACTTATATGTCAGCCCAGTTACAGGCGATGGTGATCACTCCTGACAAGCTACACTGATGCTGCAGCAAATCGTTGCACTGCAGCGTCCTTCAGAGAATGGGCATTTTGAAAGCTGTGAATTAGTCAATGTTACCTGAGATCATCAAGGGAGGACAGGATGTACAGAGTGATGAGCGGAGATGCCAATGTGTGATGAAATATTTAACGATTTTTTATTGTGTGTTCAAAGGCATTGAAATTGTACCTGCCATAAAGAGAAGGCTTTAGCTGTGCAATGCATTTTTGTCTGCAAGCAAACTTAAAAATGAATGGGCTGATTTTTAGGACAGTCGTAGCTCGAGGAGAGGAAGCTTTAAAATACTTAGTGTGGTTATTGTCACAATTGAAAATGACTACTTACACATTTCAGAATAGGACCAACAGTGTTACTAAAATACTGCTTTTTTACATTTTGCACAGCTTCAACATTCAGTTTTTAGGAGCTTAGCTGCTACGTAAATATGGCATTTACTTATTGGCTTTGAGGTGAATTGGCTTAAAGTCTTCAAAGCACTTCTTTCTTTTAACATTTGTCCTGAAATTACCACTGAAATGTTCATTCAATGTTAAAAGATTTTGAATAAGCAGAGAATCTTTGTCCAAGTTTTGAATAGCTCCCACAGTATTCATGTGTCCCTGGAAGTCAATTGATTTCTGCTTTGTTACAGAATTACAGTCATTTGTTGGGAGTAGCAATTTCCTTTTGCCCCTGAAGGATGCTGTGCTCAGATATTCGTAGGTTGGGCATTACAGTGAAAAGTTCAGTATTAGAGGCTCATGGCTGCTCTCTTTTCTCTATCAGGATGCTTTAAAGGGGCTCTATAGGGCAGCAACCTAAATATTTGCATTATTTAAATATGTGTGTAAATTTGATAGTTACACCTAAATCATAGGAAAACTCCATGAATTACAACAGCTTTAGCTGGGAGTAAAATCCTTGTTGGGGCCAGCCTTAGTTTAAGCTTTGTACAGTTTTATCTGTAGTCTAATTCTATAGGTTTGTGCATTGTTGTTCAAAGCTGGTTAGGTTTTATGGTGCAACAATAACGTTGTTTAACATTTTTAGACTATAATTCACCTGACCTGAGCTATAATTTTCACAGTGGAAGTGTTTGTCTTTACAGCTGATGAGGAACTATTGATTTTTTACAACAAAAAAACATTGTGTCCCAATCCTATACATTAACAATGAATAAAAAAAAAAATGAAGATTTTACTAAACACACCCCTGCTCTGGCCCTGTTGCCTGTTAAACGGTCAGCGGCGATGAACTGCACAACAATGCAAATCACTGATCATTACAGTGTGCCCAGTAAATCTTTATACTGAATAACAAGGGCGTAACTACAACACCCATTTTAATTATAGAAGAAGAGTAAAAATTATGTTCTCATCACAGTACTCGTGTTGCTTTCTGATTCTATTTGAGATATTTCCTTGACCTTAGATGTATCATGCTTGTTGTCAGAGCTGCCCTTTTGTTTGACTGGTTGTGTGGCTGAACCGGCTCTTTCCAAATCCTCGCTGGCTCCTATTAGCTTCACAATGGCGGAAATAAGCAGGCTTTATATGTTTAAGGCCTCATGTTAAATGTGCCTTTGTGATCCTGTGCAGAATACAAAAGCTTATTCACAACATATTTAAGTGCATTTGTGTGTAGAGATATTAACAAAATGTCAATCTATTTGTTTTCTGACTTTGGACATTTAGTAGTCATGTCAATTTATTTCTTTTATCTTTTCTACCTTTTCCTTGAAGTTACCCCAGGGCTAATTTTGAGAGAATAAAATACATAACCCTTTGGTCTTCATTTTAAGAGTGCTGTTTCTTGTTTTGTTGACAATTACTTCATGTCAATAATGACAGTGCGAGCAGATACATGCCTCACATTATGTAAACACCACCTCCACCTCTTTTTTTCTGTTCTTCTTTATCTTCAAACACAACATGTTTGCATGTCATGTTTATGCACATAAATCAGTTGCATGTTATGCCTGTTTTGAGAGATACAAGGATAATAGGATAACACGTTTTGTAATCTTGTTTTTACTTTTTCGGGTTAGGCGCAGCCCGCAGTGAATTATCAGTTATTTTTTAACCTATCCACAGTATCTTCCTAGCTTAACAACAGACAATTTAAGGTTTCTCTTTCCATATCCATGAATTTTATCTGCTCTTCCTCTTGGTCTCCTGCCTGGCAGCTCTGACCTTAGCCTTCTTAAACTAATATATTCACTTTCCCGACTCCAGAGGTTCCAAACTGACGCGGCTTCCAGATTAACCTGACAAGCTGTGACCCAAATAAAAACATTCATTTCAACTTAAAATGAAAACATTTAGCCGTTTGACCCTCAAAATAAATTTTTCCACAAAGATTTCTGTTGTTTGAAGCGTTGATCGTATAACAAACAACAAACTACAATTTTCAGCAAAGCGCCCACAAAAGGTTTCCTGTGAGCCACAATTGGGGTCTAACCCATTAGTCGAGTTGTCCTACTCAATTTAATGTGGCCATCGCCTGTATGCCACGTCAGATGAGTAAGCGGAAGGCTGTTAGTACTTGGATGGGAGGGTAAAAGGAGAGGAATGTAGTGAGTGAGTGAGGGGTGGTGGAGGGCGATGCGCAGACTGTTGCCCTCCGTCAGTCTAAGGACTGTCAACATAGCTTACCAAAAAAAAAAAAAAAAAAAAAAAAAAAAAAAAAAAAAAAAAAAAAAAAAAAAAAAAAAAAAAAAAAAAAAAAAAAAATTTGATGTCAGCTCACTCTGATACAACTTTATTTATTATTATATTATTTACAAACTTTGAATACTCCAATGCTTCCAGTGAGGACATAAATTTCCCCATATACTAAACCTGTTCTCATCATCACTTCCTGTCACTCATTGTGAAATTATTGCTGGCCTCTCTCATAAATTAACAAACTAAATGCAAAAAAATCTCCCTGCTTAAATTTCAGGTGGGACAACCGCCAAACCAGTTCGGAAGCCCAGTGTTTTTCTATGAGAATGCCTATAGAGTCTGTCAGTCAGCACTTTCCAAGATTTTTTGGCATCTGTCCTCTCGCTCAGAAATGTTGTCCCATATGGCCATCCCTTCAAAAACAGGAAAACTCAATTACTCTTAGGTTTGGAGACTTGCGTCCAGTAAGTTTTTTGGTTCCAAAGACAAATTGAGTGCATAGCGGCACCTAATTAATTACTTTTTAAGTTGGAACCAATGATTTCCAGTAGTGCAGTCTGTCAATACTGATGGTCTTGGCAGGAATAAGCAGAGACAGTGCCGCTGTAATTAAGACATAGGCACAACTCTTCTCAAAGTGGCACGTTCTGCAGAATAATGTCAATATTCTTGAACACTTTATTTCGCATGATTGGATTGGTATGAGAAGTGGCGCAGTGGTGTTAGCATACTGCGCCTCTCTGTATTTTGATACGTTTTCTGGCACAACGTCACTCCTGGTTCTGGTGTTGACATTCAGCAGCTGCATCCTGGAGAGCTGCAGAGTTTGTGATGATAAAAAACATATTCGGATTCAGCTGCTGAGAGTGAGAACATTTTCCATAACGGAGTGTCACCACGGACAAGTGTAGATTTACTCTAATAAGGACAGTACAGCGTCAACAACAGCAGATGGAGCCGACAGGAAACAACATTTGGGGCCACAGCTTAACCTTTCCAGTTGAATTAATACTATGACTGAAATGTAGAGATGCTTAATTAAGACTCATTTATCGGTATATGACCGTGCGTTCAATTATTTAACATAATAAAAAGCTGTTAGATGTAGATATGTATTGTACAAAAGATGGAAAAGGTTAAAAAACAAACAAACAACAAATCGGGAAACATTAGGTATTTTCTTTGCTAACTCTAAAACATTGTATTGTTTGTATCTATATTTCCCTTTTTCAAGACCATAAACAAACTCATACTGAAAATTACTAGCCTTCATTTTTGGAAACCTTTATTAAATGTGCTATGTGCTTCTGCCTGTCCTAACTCTGACTGCGTGTCCCTGTTCCGGGACAGGACAGGAGTGGACAGGTGTATTCCTATGAGACCTGCCCGTCAGCCCCGGCCTTATACCTTTCCCAGAGGGGAACAGACGGCTCTTTTCTCCTCTGGCATTACTGGAGGCACTGCTTTATGGCAGCTGCAGAAAAAATAACTTCCATCTCACATCAGCAGGCTTTTTGTTACCGCCACAAAGTCAAATGATTCTATCCATGGGCAGAATCCTATCTTCTCACTTTGAGCGCACTCTAAATTCATGTCTTCTCTTTTCACACAAGGCCGTGACTTTCTCCTTGCAATACAGCTTCACGGATATATTTTGTAAGATTTGGCACTATGCAGCAGTGGCAGCAATATCCGACTGTGTAACACCAAACGCGGCAGGTTCACCCCTACATCAGCAAATTTTATGATCGGTGCGCAAAATAGTCTCCACTCTCAACAGGAGAGAGCTGAAAGAAGATGAAGTCTCGGAGATGAGTCTGCAACCACCTAGCCCTGCTTTATAGAAGCACAAGATACAGTAACGGGGGGTGGTGGAGGGGGGATCGGGAGGAACAGGGTCCATGAAGATACATGTGGTGCAGCTTCGGGTCATGTTTTATTACTATGTGCTACAGGGATACTCAGAGGCTGTAGTGCAATGAGTGTGTTGAGGTTGGCAGTTCAATGAATGGGATCATTATTGAGACCATTTAATATTTTGCCTGAACGAATCTAAAAAACAATACAATTAAGAAAATGATTTGATTAAAGATGTGTCAGTACATTTGTAATAGGGATAACAAGATGTATATGATAATTTGTAATTACACTTTATGAAACCTAAATAAAACTGATACTTATAACTGAACCTTATAAAACTGATGCCGTACGTTCATCTTTTAACAATACCTGTGTCACAGATAAAGTACTTTAAATGTCATTACATTATAGTGAACAAACGGGCACACAGAACTCAATGTGTCCCTGATCTCTGACCTCTTTCTTTCCGAGCTGTCGCTACTTAGTGCAAGACTTTTCTAACCTTTTCTGCCCATATGTCCTTTATCTATAACTTTTTTCCAAAAGGCAAAAAGGTGCCTTGATTATCGCTCGCACTACTTTTATCCTAAATACAAAGTGTGCTTATAGATAACATATTTGACAAAACTTTCTGAGAATTTTGGACCTCCTTCTGACTGTTCCTGTGCAATCAGCATTAAACTAAACACATTTTTGAACCATTAGGGCATGAAGGTTCAGATTACAAGTCATTAGAATAGTTAAGCAGATGTGAAAGTTTTGGAAAGTGTACATTTTTCACAATGTAGCATTACATGGTTTATAAGCTGAATCCCAGATGATCAATTTTCAAATAATAATAATAATAGAAAACATTACTGTACCTATTGAACAAATATTGGTTGCAAACAATTTCCAATTTGTGAAATATCATGGCAAGACTAATGTGCTGTAAGTAGTGCTGCAAGTGAAGAGTGTTGTTAGCAGCAGCCTGTGCAGGTCTAACTACGTCTCTAAATAGGTACAAATCATGTGCGAGCTCAGGTAATGAATGAGATTAAACTTAGATTTAGTGTCTCCTCTGGGTTCACCATTGATCATTTCCGTTGTTATGAGACAAGGGTCACGGCCTTGATTCAGTGCAGCTCGCGCTTATTAAACCATTTAGTATGAACAAATAAAATAAAACAGTTAGCTCCTTGTAAGACCCGGTATCCGCTACAGGATGGACTTTATAGGCCCCAGCTCATCCCCGTGTCCCTGTAGATGGTAACCGATAGGGCTTGTTATAAATCTTTTATAGTGCAGCAGAGCCGGCCGCCTTCACATTTGCATGCTCATATTTAAGGCTATTTGTCCATTAGGAGCCATGGCCAGTGCACTGATTTCCACATTATTTCCAGTTGATTACGCAGAGCGCTTGCATTCAGACCAAGGGGAAGTGAAGGGTAGTGGGCAGCGCGGCACATCCAGCAGGCACACATTCACACTAATGTAGTCCTTTACAAAGTTAATTTTGGTCAAACTTTCTACCTATACCACCCTTTGGTCCAAGAACTGGATAAAGACATCATAGCTCCTTTAGTCCATCTAGTACAATCTCAAACAGCATGACAAGACTCTCGCAATACATGTTTCCAGTACTGTCATGTGTCACGATTGTTCTCATGAATAATTAATTTCACGTTTCAGATACAGCATGAGATGGGAAAGCAAAGCTGTATGGATCACCGTACATTGTGCCGATATCTTTGGCCTTACTAACATGTCAGCGATATGTTTCACACATTGCTGTGTTATAGCGATGTTATAGTGGGAAAGAACTCTACTGCAAGAAAACCAGATTTAAATGCTATTTGAAAGAGTCTCTTATGTGGTGAGCGCGCTATAATCCTGCAGGCCTTTGACTCTGGCACCCCTCTTTGTGTCTCCAGTCTGCTCCCAGTTCTCTCGGGGAGTCTACGCCATCTTCGGTTTCTACGACCGAAAGTCCATGAACACTCTGACCTCCTTTTGCGGGGCACTCCACACCTCCTTCATCACGCCCAGCTTCCCCATCGACACTGACGTGCAGTTTGTGATCCAGATGAGGCCCAGTCTAAGGGGAGCAGTGCTCAGCCTCCTGGACCACTACAAATGGCAGAAGTTTGTGTATCTCTACGACACGGACAGAGGTAAGCATCGTCAAAGCCACCTTATACTTATGCATCTCCATCAGTGTTTTTAACATTTCACACCAAACACCCCCAGCAGACAGTGTTTGCCTTGGACTAAATAAAGACCCAGCAAAACACTTCTGTGCCTCCAGTAAAAGCCAGTGCAGGACCAGCGTTTCCTGTTCTAGCTTGAGAATCATTGAAGTTGACAATCACTTTTCTCTAAAAAGGGATTATCGTGCCAATTTCTGCATGTTGTTTTGCAGTGTTTATGCTCAGACTTTAATATGTAAATCCCTCAACCACAATCCTCATTGTACGTAGCCTGATGCATTTAAATTTATGCTGCTAATGAGTCTAAATTGCCTTGCTGCGGTTTGAATACAGCTCAGAAGACGTCAATAACTCCTTCCTTCCACCCCGTGACTCACTCCCAGGTGTCGCTGTACAAGTCAGAAGATGTTCCTAATCCTCACCAATCGCTGTATAGAAATGAGCCCAAATTAAATTATACTAAGACAGAGAAAAGCATGCTCCTCTGCTGCATACATTTCATGGACTCTTGCTTTGCTGATAGCTCTCATCTGGCGGTGGTTTACGTTTGACTACAATTTACAGTATTTGCATTTTGAATGTCAAGCTTTGTTTCATTCATAGCCATCGGCTAAATATAGACAGTATGATGTCAAATGCTTGTAAAATGAGATAATAGAAGCGTCACCGATGCCTTGTAAGTTACTGACTTCTACAAATCCAGCACCGACGATTGTCTTTTGTATCAGTAAGATGAAAGAACAGAAAGAACTGGCATGTAGTCACTGTTCACAAATAGTCAGGTGAATAAACTAATGGGGTCATTTACCAAAGCATTTGCTCATGTGATGATTTGGAGCGCTAATACTGTAAGCAGTATTAGGTCAATCAAATGGTAAATTATGTGCAACATGCCAACAAAATTGCATATTTTATTTTTCAGGTTGCACCCGCTATTTAGTCCTGATAAATAACCCCCATCTGCTGGCATTTTGTTATTTCCCCCCAAAAAGGGAATCTTGTTTCAGACTTTTAACTTGGTTGACAGGTGTGGGTCATGTGCAATGCACTTACCCATGTTCTTCCTGGAGCGCACGCACATGCCGGGTCTGTGAAACGCCGCTCCCTTATCAAGGGAATAAGTCATCCAAATGCACTAATCTGAACGAGATAATTGCACTAGTAGCGTCGTAAAGCAATGCCGCCCAAGATCAAACCAGAAGAGATGGAAGAAAAGAAATCAAGAATTCCCTCAACTTCATGTCGGAGGAGCTTAGCAAGGTGGCTACACAGCAAACCAAACTTGTGGGGCTACTGGAAGAGGTAAAACATCTCATAATTCATAAATGATGAAAAGGACAAGAAAATTGAAACATTGAAGAAAAGTAAAGACGATTTGGAACAATACACAGGCATGGATGACTTGATTATCACTGGATTGGAGACGTGTCACCAAACGTAACATGGAATATGGATAAAGGTTTCTAGTATTAACTTACAAATGGGCGACAGTGGCGCAGATGGTAGAGCGGGTCGTCTCATGATCGGAAGGTCAGGGGTTCGAATCCCGGCTCCTGCAGATGCAGACTGCCGTTGTGTCCTTGGGCAAGACACTTCACCCAATGCCTATGTGTGAGTGGTTGGTGGTGGTTGGAGGGACCGTTGGCGCAGATGTGTGCAGCCTCGCTTCTGTCAGTCTACCCCAGGGGAAACTGTGGCTACAAAATGTAGTTTACCACAATCAGCATGGAGTGAATGAACCCCCCTCCCTTTCATGTGTGAAGCGCTTTGGGTGTGACTTGTGTCATATATAAAGCGCTATACAAATAAGATTCCCTTCCCTACAAACACAAGCAAACTACTGTAGGTTCATTTAACTAATTTTGCCTTTGTCATCAGCATTTTTACAGCAATATATTCACATGGACATATTGATCTGTTTCCATAATTTAACAAATTATATTATAAATAGGTAATTAGTTAGTTAGGAATAATTTTATTTAGTTAGGTTTTCCACAGTGTCTCTGAATCAGCAATAGTTCTGTATGGAAGCTGACATCAATCTGAACTAATAATACGGACATATTTAATGAACTATGAAATATCAACTCAACAGTAGTAGTAACAGTATTGCTGCTATGGACAGATAAATACATACTGGGCTGAGACACTAATTAACTAGTCAGCACGTGACATGTTTTGACATGGAGACTGCTAATTCTAGCCTCTCAACCTCTACATGCTGTAAACTTATGACTATCCAGCGTCCCACGTACTTTGCAGATGAAGGTCTAGATTTTCAAGGTAAGGAGTCTCTGCAGGTGAAGTGTCCTGCGGTGCGTCTAAGGTATTTTTAAACTACCACAGAGCATTTCTAGGACATGAGCACCCCCCCTCTCTTCCCCCGCTCCACCTTATATCTGCAATCCAGGTGGGTGTCACTTACTGCGGCTGCTCTGCTTAAAGCACACTCAAACACACCACCCACTCCATTTTGTCTAGTTTTCGGGCGGTTAAATTCACTCAACTCAGTGCTTAGTAATCTGCCACCGAGCAGCATTTCTGAGTAAAGCGTGCAGCTAGGAGAGCCCCTGTATGGCTGTAATAGTGATTTATACAAGTCCTTTGAGACCTGTTTCATTACTTTAGGGACTTTGTTTCTGTAAAATGTTTGAGAGCTGTGTGTGTCATTGATCTATGTGTCAGTGCCATTTTGCAAGCAGATAATTGGTTTGGTGGCAGTAAAAATAAAAAAAATAGAAAGAGGAAAAACCATCAAAAGAGAGAAAGTCATTTGTGAGGTCTCCAGGGCACTATCAGCTGTCTCCCAGTGCTCCCTGGTGTGGCCCCTGTCACTGGCTTGGCTCTAGTGACCTCTTAGGCCTGAAAGATGGCAGTGTACCATCTGTAGCCCTCCGCCATGTTCACAGAGCAGGTGAACAGTCGAGTTTAGGACTGTGCCTCACAGCACAGTTTGTGTTCTCTCAGTGGACAGTTGAGCAGTCCCATTTTAGATAGTGTAATACACACTACTTTTACATTGTCACATTGTCTGTATTAATAAAATGGACCAAATCAGCAACATGTACTAATTATACTAAAGTTAAGGTTAATAAGCAAAAGTAATCGGGATTGTGGAAAGGTTATGACTGTATGTACATATGTGCAGTAAAAATTATACATTACTAAGAAGCTTGCCTCATCTGCACAAGTCTTTCATCAGAGCGAAAGAAGTCTCAGTGTCAGTCTCCTACTAGAGCCGCATTAACATGGAGCTGTCGATCCCTGGTGCACTCCTCGCTGTAGTGGACTCGTCTTTCCTTTCATCACAGACCATAAGAAGGATTTCTCTTCTCTAATAGCCCCTAGGCACAACTCACATCAAAACCCCGATCAGCGTGATGGGGTTTGACCGTAATAGAAATTAAAATGCCTAGAGATACCACTTATTGTGGCGAAGCATGAACTCTGTTTAATTTCCAATATGAGCCTCAGATTAGCGATGGTGCCCACATCCAGAGCTGGTCTGACTTTCATGTCAGAACAGCGCTTCACAGTAAGTGCACTGCTCTCATTTAAATGTTTCTCTGAAATGGCATTTTTATTAGTTTGCAGAAAAACCAGGTATATCTGTGTCATTAAGAGACAGGGTTGTTGGATAAACAAATCTTATCTGAAAGCAATAACTAAAGCAGCCACTTGGCTCCAAAAACACAAACCACTGCACCACAAGGAGAAAGCCTTCTCCATAAAGAGCGACTCGGGCGACTGCAATGCAACATCACCTATTTATCCAGGATACGGGGCAGATGAACCGTCCTCATTAAACACTCTAATGGCCGCTGGCACAAAAGACTTCTTGAACTGAGAACATCTGGGCTTCAGCATCTGTCCACTCAGCTCAGGCACCCGTTTATTTATGGGAAAGCCAAGTTACAACACCCACAGTTAATTAACTGGGATATTTAATGAATTTTGTTCATATTGAGAGTAATTTTTGATTTTGCACACCTGTAATCCTGTATTATTCAATTGTTGTTAAGCTTAACAGTGAAATCAAGGGGGAGACATAATGTTAACGAATTTGAGCCAATGCCAACCAAGGTGTAGCCTTTGCTATTTAACATCATGAAACATCATTTATTTATTGGTTTATTTGGTCGGGACAGTGCATGTTAATGAACATACATGGGTCTCATGCATGTAAACAAGCCACACCGGATTGTAGCGTTGAGCTAATTTCCATCCATTGTCCCCCATTCGGACTCTCAAACACACTCTCATTCATCCTGGCCTATTGTACATGTTTTTAGTGGTAGTGGAAACCGGAGTACCCGGAGGAAACCTACGCAGACACGGGGAGAACATGCAAACTCCACACAGAAAGGCCCCGTCCAGGTGGGAATCGAACCCGGACCTTCTAGCTTTGAAGCACAAGCGCTAACCGCGGCGCACGGTGGCGCCGCTATTAATTGTTTACCAATTATACATCGCATAATTGGTAAACATTTTTCTTAACACTTGCTATAACAAGACTCCCGAACACAAATGCAGGTAATGAATGACCTGATGTCTGGTGCATATAATGACACCTCAGCGTGAACAATAGTTTTCTCTTTTGTCTTTTTAATCCCAGTTAATGTGCAGCAGTAAGTGTAATATAAACCTCTGCGACTACTGTATCCTTCTGTTTCATAGACTTTGCATAATGCAGACTAGGCTTTAATGTCATTTCGCAGTCATCAAAAAGAAAGACAACATCTAAGAGCATTAACCACAGCTCCTCCCGTGTTCCGCTGCAGCTCTGACAAATGAGGCAGGCGTGAGCGTGCAGGCATTTGCATGGGCGTGTAATCACTGTGCCCCGCTGCCCAATGTCTGCTCGGCTTCGTCTCCACCAGGAAACCTCAGATTAATTG
This sequence comes from Neogobius melanostomus, assembly GCA_007210695.1. NCBI lineage: Eukaryota > Metazoa > Chordata > Actinopteri > Gobiiformes > Gobiidae > Neogobius > Neogobius melanostomus. The sequence continues at coordinate 137,378 of VHKM01000281.1, forward strand.
CACGCTGCTAAAGAGCTGCTCTCAGCAGTCAGGCACGGGCCTCATTAACAGAGTGGGAAAAGAGACTGAAGTGAGATGGAGCGAGTCTGGCACAAAGCAGCTGTTCCCTCCTTCTCTAAGATGGACACCTATCAATAAGGCCTTGACCTGGTCCCTTCAGGTAACACTGCACTCTTCCTATGTCCTCATTTCTACAGAGGGAATGCGTATATACATCACTGTCATTCTAAATGGAATCCAAATCAAAATCCAAACTAACTGGATGAAATAACAACTTTCGTAACTCGTAAGTTTAACTCTAACTCATTTTGCCACTCATTGCGAGCATTATGACATAATGTGCATACCCTCTATTCACTCAACGAACAGTATCAATATCAAGATGCATGGTTTACCATGGTGCATCACAGTGAACCTGAAAAGGTAATTGGGTGACACCTAGTCATCAATCAAAACAAGACAATCACATTATTACTTGTCGATCTTCAGAAGAAGAAACTAAATTGAAGCGAGACCAGTCTTAGGATGGGAATAGGAGTCTGACTGGCCAGGCTAGTAGTTACTAGCAACTTTGTTGCTCAAAGAAGATCTGCTGAGGCCTTGATTATCTGAGATGATGTGCATAGACTAAATCCACCTTTTTATCGAACGCTCACTGTGCTCTGCCAGGCGCAAAACATGGCACTCGTTGATCTGTCCATACACTCACGCAGAGGCAGCACAGCCCCAAAACATCAAACAACATGCCCTCTGCAGCCCATAGTTCAACCACAAATAGAGGGCTTGAATTTCACCCAAAAAGCAGACAGACAACAGGCAGATAAATGAAAGTGATCAGGGGATAACAGTTACATAATGCTAGAAGTTACAGTAAATAAGTACAGTAAGTACAATCTTTCAGCGACATCTTATCCCAATACTCACACTTCCACTATTGTACCCTTCAATTGCACATTCCGGATGATTTCATCCTGCCCCCTTTGTGCCTTTGGTCCACACTTCTGCAAAGCATGTATCCATTTGGTCTTTGCCAAAGCATATTGCCGTGTTCACAAAAAAGTTGGAAAAATGCCAACGTTTGCCGACATGCTGCTGTGCTTTTAACTTAGCAAGTAGCAAAAAGCTTAGCTTACCGGCTAAAATGTTTTAATAGCTAAATAGTTCAACGGATTTTACTTTAAGTTGATGGTGTTTTCTGATTGTGTTTCTTCCGGCCACATGAATGGTTTGATGGTCGTGGTTTGGGTGTTTGGATTGGAGAGTGGGGGGGGTATTATGGTATTATTTTATTTGTAAAACTATGACATGAAATATATAGGCTATAACCTATAGAAGAAATGAAATCTTCCTTTCGAGCAGCATGTCATTGCAAAGAAAGTGCTCTGGCTTTGCGTCTTGGCTGAAGGAAGCTGCAAGGTCTAGTTGCCATATTAGCTACCCTTAGCATTGCACTAACACAGCCATCACAAACAACACAAGACAACTGTGAATAAGTGTTAAATAATTAGCTCTGCTATTCCTTTCCTCTGTGCCTCTGCACAATCGCGAGTTTCCTTTCCTCTCTTCTTTCTGGGACTGGGTGCTTGTGTATTCGGTGCTTGTGTGTCTGTGGATGCAGCGCTATATCGGGGCTGAGTGAGAGGGTGGACTGGATAGAAGCCAAGGGAGAAAGAGAATGCTTTAAAAACAGCTACATCCATTTATGGATCTATGGACAATTTAGATACTAAAAATGTTTGTGGCCATTTCAACAAATGATCTGCTGCTGGTGCTGATAACTTTTTGATTAATCTGCTGAGTAGTTTACCTTCATGAAAAAGATTAGCTCATCGCTTTCATATCATGAGAGTATAGCGTGAAGTATGTATACTGTCCCAATTCATATGTTTAAAACCTCTACATACTTGCGCACTACACGCACTTACACCACTTTCAGAGTGTGGGTATAAGGATGCAGCCATAATAACCATTTGTTTTTGAATGCCAAATTTCCTTCAGTGACATCCTTTTACTGTTAGCATTTGGTTGGATGATGGAGCCTACTTTAACTTCAGCACCATGGACAGCTCCTAAAGGTTATCAGGGAATCCATACCTTCCAAATTCATTTGATAATAAGTGTCAACACCGAGTAGGTTTGGACTAGACAGCTTAGAAAATTAAATTTGTAACAAGCACAAGCACCAAAAGCCCCAACACATAATATTTTGAACATGCCTACAGTACCTTTACCACACTGACACTGCAGATATCCTCTGTCTTTACAATGACATAAAAAAGGCTGACACTGCATTTTAAGCCAACTATGAAAAGTCAGGGAACGATGACCTTGTGCTTTGATGCCAATCTAACAATAAAGAAAAAACGTGTTTTATACGATATTTGTGCAAACTGGTTCCAAGACTTCAGACAAATTTCAATGTTAATGGAACAAAACACTAATCTATAATTGAGAATATATTAGTAGCACATTTTCTTCTCTCTGGCTTGTCATGTACATGTGTGTGTGATTCATATGAAATAAAGAGAAAACATTAAAGTAAAGGATATCTTATGTTCTTGTTATTTGCAAGACAGCAACAAGACAGTTTAACATGTGAGAGAACACTGGAATATGAACTAAATTAATACAAGAAGCAAATCCCTATGTGAATTCCCATAGTTGTTTCTTTTTGTGGATTGTGGATTTTTAGTTTAGTTTAGTTTATTTGAGCAATTTACAAACATAGTTTGCATCGTTACATCATTAAACTGTAATAAAAACTTAAAAGGAGTAGGCCCAGCAAGAAAGCTTCTACAGTAAGTGCCTACCCCCTATTCAAAGTGATTACTTTCATGCATTTCAGATTAGTTCAAGAAAATACAAAACATAAGTGTAAGTCCTTTCAAGAGAAAGGCCCATCATAGCACTGAGAATATACATAACTGAAACGCACGTGTCCAGCTGCAGGTAAACCCCAATAGGGATAATAATAACGGTGATACAAGCAGCATCTCGTGTTTTCACTTTACATTAAAAATTCCTGAGTTATCCAGGCAGATGCACATCAGAAGTGTGCCTGTGTACCTGCTTACGTACAAGAAATTAGTGAATGACAAGTTTCATTTTCCATACTCATACACACAGCCCTGTGGGTGTGCCCATCTATGAATCACAATTATGTCCTTTCAACAATTACAATTGTCCACATTAACCTTACGTATAGCAGCATTGATAAAGAAAAGCATTCATGTTTTACAAGAAAATCACATGAGGTTTACAAGACTTCCAAAGTAAGAAGACATAGCACGAAAATAGAAATGTATGCGGTTTACCAATATATAGATATACTGGTATTATAGTGTTCTATCTACTGAGCTTAGAGCTCTTCTGGTTGGTGCAGCTCTCTCCTCTGACATAAAAAGTTGACTGGATTATCCTTTGTGCAACTCTGTGCTCAAACTAATGGCCGCTGGTGGAATAAAATGAGGTTGTTTGATTCTGAACCAAAAATCACATGCATTTCAAAACATGAGATTTCAACTACAAGGTTAGCAAGGTTTACAAGGTTAATAGAGCTCAGGATTATATAGTCAAAAAAGCAAAGATTTCTGGAATTTCTGGCATATTCCATTAAAATAAACCAATGGAGATTTTAATATAAAAACATTGGTATTACTGTTGACATAAAAGTATCTGGACACCACAGTGCTGTATTTACCAGAACTGGCCTGGCAGCTGATGGAGTTGTTCCATGGTTCTTATCTCTATTTTTCATTTTTATATATCGTTTTGGTTTTGTCAACCTATGGACGTTGTTGCCCTGCTCCAGAAAAATGGCAGATTTCTATGGTATAGTTGAATTTAATTAATTCGGTCCCAAATTCTGTATATAACAAGACTGCATGGAGATGTTTTTTGCAGAGGACATTATAAAACATGCAGCTTGTTTATAAATGCCATTTTGAATGTGATTAATATTGTAGCCCTGTGTTTGTGCTAATTCAGGAACCACAGAGAAAAAAACATATTTATACAAGAACAGTGTGACAAATGAAAACTGTGAAGGAATGCAGAAGTCAGCAGAGTCTTGAATCACAAAACAGCCCAGTGCTCTAAGGGCACGCACTGTCACATCCACTGTCACCAAACACCAGCGTTTACTTGGACCAATCTCGGCCACCCACTCTCTTCTATTTCTGCTTCATCTTCTTGTCGTATCTAATCTAGCCTAACCTTTGTACCTGCAGAATAAGGAGGCAGGTAGAGAGATGCAGTGAGTTTGTGCCTCAGATTTTTAAAATAAATACAGCTCTGAAATGTAAACACACCTTTCTGCATATGAATGATATGTGATGCCTGATTTAACATTGCAGCAGAAATTAATTTTTTATGTCACAAAATGTAATTTAAGACAATTTGTGGGTAACCACTGAATTAACAACCTGAAAGCTTCAAAGACAAATGTTTAATTTCATCAAAATACTTTTTTTTTAGATATCTGATCTGCCTTGATTTGAGAGCCGTTTTAATTATTTCTTATTTTGGTCCTTTTGTTATGTTTAATCCTGATTTACTTCTCTGGCTACCAACTGAAAGACTTCTTAGCAGGACTAAGCCGCGATTGGTATTTTCTGGAGTAGCTGTGCCCAACTAGACCATAGTCTAAGGCTCACTTTTGGTCGCACCATCACAACTCTCAGGCCCGCTGAAGACAAGCTGCTAAAGAGGTCAGGTTCTCCACAGAGACCTGCAGCTCAGACTTACTCAGAGCTGAGACTGCACTGACTGCCACGTGACGCACTGGAGACGGGGCCAGGTGCCAGCCAAGCCTCACTCAGCCCTATCTCAAAGTCAGTGACCTGCTTTCAACAGATGTAGTACAAGTATACCGGAAACTTTTCAAATTTAATAAATGTTTGTGTTTCGCAGTTAAACTGAAGCAGACAAGAATAAGATAGTTGGAAAGGCATTGGATAAAAATAATAGCCTAATAATAAAAAATAAACACCAATTGACAGAAGGGAAAGTCAATAGTAAAAAAAGATATTGTAGGCTAATTGATTAAAAAATGCAATAATGTATTGTAAACATGAATAAAATGTTTCCTAAAGCACTACATTACAGTCATTTTCATGAACTCCACACTGGGTGGTTTCAAGCTACAGCTGCCCTAGAGCAAACTAACGGAAGTAAGGCTGCCAATCTGTGCCATCAGCCCCTCCAATCACCACCAACCTCACATACTGCATACAGTACATACAGTCAAGTGTCTTGCCCAGGACACAGGTGCAGAGATTCAACCTTCAGGTTATAGGATGAGCCGCTTCTCCATCTGAGCCACTGTCTCTTTGCTCAAGCCTGCACCACCACATACACATGAGCTCAGCTTAAACTGCTTGCTTTGTCAAACTTATTTTATTTCTAAATAAAGGCAACAAAAGTGGGTGCCTGATATTTTAACTCGCCCTTTGGGAGTGTGTATTTTACATTTAAATTGCAGTGCTGTGTCTAAAGCAAATCTATACAGTGGTGATCTCCTTGGCGCCACTGTGTGGGCTATAAGCTCATATATATATATATATATATATATATATATATATATTCAAAAGAAGCCCAGATCCATGCCAACTCTTCGCGCTGCTTTGTGAGGAAGGCTTTAGGCGTTTTTCTTGGCTCTGTGTGGGCAAACGAACAATCTTTGACCAACAGATTTTCATCGTTTTTTCTCCAATTTGATTATTATTCGGGCATGTCTTTCGACTGAGTCTAGTTTCTGTGAAGCTGCAACAGAGAACAGAGATGATGAAATAACAAACTGACCAATACTACAGTAGCGTTGGATACACCACAGACAGAGCGCAGTATCTCCAGTCTTGTCTGCAGTAAATCTACCAGTAAGATCCATGCCTACAATGTGACGCAATGTTTTGTAGTCTAACATAAACAAAATGTACTTAAATCTTTTTCAATTCATCATCAAACACACAAATACATCATCTTTATCGCAACCATTACTTTACATGCAAGTCACAAGAAAAAGTGAAGTAATTTTAAATGCAAGACTGAAGGTCTTGAAAGCATCTAGCATTAAAACGTAACTAATGATGAGAAAATAATAAATAATAAGAAGTATCTATTTTGCACAAGTCCATGACCATAGCCTCAGCTGTAAGAGTGTTGGATGACTGTGGTCTTAAATCTGGAGTACTGCAGCATAGCGGCTGTGTTGTTATCCTTGAGAGGATACCGGGTCAGCGCAGCAAAGTCTTTTAGAGAAGGGAGAGATGAAATAGTATAAATTCTATATATAGCTGTGCTGATTCTTTTGAATATGTATTACTTTTCAGGACGCTGCTGAATAATTGACTGGGTAAAATGCCCTTGATGCTTGTCCTGCCTTCTGGCTGCAGTAAAACACACCATCTGTTTACAAAGTCAAGAAACTCTGCCACAAGAGTTTGGCTCTTTGTGCCCGGACTACTAAATAATAGTAACTCCAATCAAGCTAAAGTTGAGCTGCAGTCTGAGAATCTCACAAAGCTGAACAGATGATGGTATATGTCTAAATCAAGAATATCCAGCTTGGCGTCGGGAGAAATAATCCCGAAATAAAACTCTCAAGGAAATCATGTGTAAATCCCCAAATCCTACTGTGTAAATATCTGCTAACACATTTCAAATGTCACGACTATCCCAGCTTACAGTATAGCAGGAGGAGAAGAGACACGTTTGATTCTTCTATATTCTTCTGGTGATCAAGCAAAAGTGACGGTGACAGGACAGTGCTATCAGTCATCATATTTCACTCACAGGACAGTAAAGTGGAACCTCTGAATTCCTTCCCCTCCGAGTGTTTCTTAAAGGGCTAATGTGTGGCGCCCAGTAAGAGCCACTTGTCTTTAAAGGCCAAACCTGATCAGACTGCTGTCTGCTCCTCACTTCACTGTGAAGGTCAGCAGCAGGGGAACTAGGGGACCAGGGGAGAGAGAGAGGAACGAGTGCTGAATACTTAAATACTTAACTGCTCTGTCAGGGTAGCAACTCATGGGTTCATTACTATCAGAGGGATCAAGCTTGCTGCACTGGTTACTATTTTATTAGCAGATGAATAGTAAATGAATGAGAAAAAAGATTGACTGTTTAGTGGTTTCTCAAGAATGACTTACAAAAGCCCAACCAAAAAAAACTTATTGTAGAGTGAATTAAATCAACAATATTTGAGAAGCTTCAGTTTATGTATTATGTTACGTAAACCAGACACTAGGCTGAATGTGCAACAGTAATTCGACTGAGTAGTAAAAGCATTTCAGTCTGTTTCTCTATTTTCTATCTTTTAGACAGAATTTAGGCAGTCAGCCTCATGTCTTGAGGTTTTTTCGAGTCTCACGCACATAAACCGTTTTGCAATAAATGCGTATAATGAGTGTTAACTTGAACGACTGTGTAAAAGCAGCTTTATTCATCTAATAGTCTTTAGTAAGAAATGCCTTTCTTTGAGTTGCAATTACAGCTTTAAATGCTGCATTTCTATTGTATATATTTGTAATAATACGAAATGAGATTTGCGGCTATTAAAGATTAATAGTTGTTTGTTTACTGCTTAACACTGTGTAAAATGGATTTAACATGAGCAGCTCATTGGTGCTGTGTTTACTGTGAACAAATAGGACTTGTAAATGGGAAGCTAGTCGGGCTGTAATGCTAAATACAGTCTGGTGTTTTGTATGTCCCTATTGTACTCATCGTACACAACCCATGAAAATACAACTGGTGTAGAGACTGATGCACATTTCCATAAACATATCTCTCCCGGTCTTGTTCAGCGATGAGAATAATATGCATTATTTCATAGATCAGCAGTTTTATTGCAGCAGCGAGAAAAACCCAACGCAGCATTTGTTCAGCTCAAGTCAGTGAGAGCAGCCTTCCTCCATTAGTTCTGATCCACTACAGACACACACCTAATGAGCCTGTGGTGTCATTGTGCAGTAGATAAGAGCAGTATGTGGTACGTCTCTGTCACTCTCTGAGCCGGGACTCTTACTTACTCTGCTCATTTACTGACATCCATATTTTTTCTGCTTGATAAGGTATTACTTTATCAATGGTATTCTGTCATATGACATGACATTTTAAGCACTGCATCAACTTATGTTCAATGTACTTCACAATAAAAAAGCTTTGCTGTATTTGTTGGAGGCAGCTGTAGAGGCAACAGAAGCAGCAATATCAGCTAAGTAGTAGCACATTATACTTCGATGGTTTACTTTGTTTAGATTAATATAGAACTTTTAACCTCCACGTGACATATAGACAGTCCTTATTTCTAGTCAGAGACATTAATCACGGCTAACCCAATGGAAGTGACCTAATCAATTAACTAAACGAACTATCAAGAACCTCTGACCCATGACCACCAGCGCCACAACCCCGTTAACACCTTGTTACATAAACGCAGACCTACATGGTCTTTTGCTCTTCAGTAACATTAAAGTCGACATGCGGTTGTGCAGTTATTTCCTTCAGCAAGCAATATCACAGATCAGCCAGTCCACTGTCAGCTCTCTGTGCCAGGTTATACCTCCAAGTACTAATAATTCAAGTATTTCTGCCAAAACTTGTATTCCTAATGATTAAAATAGGATTATTTGTTGGCTTATGTGGTCTAGCACAAGGGGCACGGGCTATTTGAGGACAGGGAAGAAGTAGCTGAGGCTATATCAGCGTAAACCTTATGAGTCAGAGAGGAAGCAAAAGAAGAATACAAAAGAACAGTGGACCTCATTCACGAACGTTCACTACACGTTCTTACACACACATTTGTTCTTAAGGCCTTCTTAGGAAGATTTTTGGCATTCACAAAACTTGTTCTTAGCCAAAAACGTTCCACTGTTAGAACAAATCCTAAGAACAGTCTGGAGGACTCTTACGCACAAAACAAATCTTCAGTTCTGTACAAGATCATGCTCCTGACGGGACCCAACATTCTGAGTCATATATATTTATACATATTAAATCATGTATTAATTAATTCTAGAATGTAAATATCCACACCATAAATACAGATGCCTTTATACAGCATAAGTTGGTATAATATCACTTGTAGTCTACTTTTATGAATGTACCAGTGTATTACTGCTAAAACTTTTGAATGCCGTGGATCACAAATAAAGCAGCATTAACTGCGCTGCATAAACATTATTTGATAAAGACCATCGTGGGCCTCGATCCTGTGACCTTGTGTTCCCGAGGCGCGCGCTCTGCTCTACAGGTTATATCTATTTAAACATTTTGTAATCACAGCTAATTCGCGGCCCAAAGGTTTATATGGGTCCAGGAGCACGTGGCGCCGATTGTTTTGGGGTTTTGTTGGTTATTATTAGTTTTGGATTCGTGTTTGGTCATTCATTTCCTTACATGGTGAATCAGAGGCGGTGACATATGCTAATTTGTCCTCACATGCACACGCTTGCAAGTTGGGATTCACAAACTTGAGAAGACAGTTTTCCCACGTGTCGTGAATCTGGCGCAGTTTCCTGACACTGCCTTCGTAAGAATGGATTTTAAGAATTTCTTAAGAAGAGGTTCATGAATGAGGCCCAGTGTTGTTTGGTGCATGTACATAATCATTTACAATATAAATATCTTTTGCTGCAGGGATGTTGCTTTTTGCACGTTTTCTCCCATTCCCCAAATGGGAAAAAATCTACCTGATTTTTCATCTTGCCATATTGCCACAGGTTATTATTTGAAAGAAAGTAGAAATTATACATATGTATGATAATTAAAAATAATACGGCAGGTCACATGGTATAGCCCTGGAGTCAGTAGTCACTAACTTGTCTTGCATTGGCAGCTTTACTCTGAGCTCAGAGTCTTCCTTTGAGACCCATTCAAAGCCATTCATCCCATGCCACAGAGGGCAATGCAGCGAACACACCATTGTGCTCACTGGACCACTTTAATAGCATTCCCATTCACCTTCATTTGCCAGTCTCTGAGCTGCTTCTCAAAGCTGTATCCAACCAATGTGTGTGTGCGCGTGTGTGTGCTTATACTTTGGTGGCATTTTAAATGTGCAGCTTATACTGACCACTTCCAACACATATCAGTAAATACAGCGTAGAATATGTAGTGCAAGTATGGCAAGTACAGTGTGGAGTACAGCCTTCTGAATTTTTTTTTACTGAATTTTTTGGATCTATGTTTTACCGGAGAGGACAGCACAGCGTGAAGGGGTGAGGAGCGGGGAAGTAATTTAGAGCCGAGACTTAAACACTTGACACTGAGGCAGGAGCAAATGTATAAAAATCACACAGAGAACTAAGAAACAACTGGCAAAGTACTTAAGCCTAAGAATCAGAGATGAGAGAACGTGTAAGGTTTGCACTGAACAACACCTTGATATTTGAGACAAAATGTCTTTTTACTCAATTGAAAAATGCACAAATAAATGACTGTAAATAGATTGTCCAAAATGTGGCTGGTGGAAATGATTCACTGATGATTCACTGGGTTCCAGAGGCTCCTGCTTTCAAATAGAAAGTAGGAGTGGCAGACTACAAGAATGCATATGCCACAGCAATGACACAAAAAGAAAGCTTTGATGCTAACCTTAGCTTGATGGAAACCTTAGTGTGTCATAAATGAAGAATTTATATTATGTGCCTCTGAAAACAACTGCACTTGACTGTAGCCACGTGATTACAGACTTTTCATATTGTGTGCCCACGCACAGCACCTTCAGACAGTGGGCGAGTTGAGGTCTCTCCCTCTCACATTGTTTGTCACCTGAAACCATTTTGTGTATTAGCTTTATCTTCAATCCTGCTACAGGATTTTAAATTACATTTAAAGTGGAACATTAATCTATTTGACAACTTCGATCTATAAAACATGCATTGGGCTCATTTGAATACAAATGAGAAGTTCTGTAGCATTAAAGAGCTTCAAAGTGGGTTGCATAAGGCTATTCACAATAAAGGATTGTGGCCCAAAACTGGACAGGGTGGTTGAATGTCATAAACGTACTTATTACACGAAATTTTCCAGCAAATTTTACACTGCTTGAAGCTTTTAAGCTAATAGTCTTCATTGCTGGGTCCTTTCACTGTGCAGTCATTAGTCCTGCTCTGTCTATCTCCGTAAGACTGTTGACAAAACACTGTTGACTTGCTGTAAACATTGTGAGACTTTTAATTCTGGGCATATTATGTGCAAAAACAACTTCATGCGTTGGGAATGTGATTGATTTACCTCTTGCAGTTCGCCTAAGAAGCTGCTTATTCTTTTAAGCAGATGTTTTATCTCAGCTCTCCCTTGCAGGATTTGCCATCCTCCAGTCCATCATGGAGTCTGCTGTGGCCAATAACTGGCAGGTGACGGCGCGCTCCGTAGGGAACATTGTGGACCCCACTGAGTACAGACGCATCATTGAGGAGATGGACCGGCGGCAGGAGAAGCGCTTCCTCATTGACTGTGAAGTGGAAAGAATCAACTCCATCTTAGAGCAGGTATTTAATAAACACACGGCTTACAAAGAGGCCTGACTGGTCTGAAGGCTGCAGAAAAACACTTCACCACAAAGTAAAAGGCTCATTCAAATTCACTGGTTTATGCTATTCTTCAAAATATAGTTGGACAGGTGATAGAATATTTCATCAGTATTTGGATAACTTTTCGGCAGCAATCACTCTCACATGCTCTCGCTGGGGCACGAGGGACGGCACATTAAATGAGGTATTTTAGTTTGTTGCGTTCAGTTTGTGTTATCTGAGGTCACCTGGGCTGTATTCGCTCAGAGAAACTAAACAGCCGCCTCTTCCCTGTTTCCTTGGTGATCGTCAGCTTTGTAATGCGTTTGCTGCTGAAGCTGCAACTCAATCTGACGGTGCCTCGGAGCATATTTATCGTGCTATAAGATTGGAAATTTAAGAACTCCTTTCCTTTTATTGCACAACAGATTATTAGATTCCTGTGTGTCTGAATCAAGGTAAACCTTTTTTTTTTTCTTTATGTAATTATTTCACAAACAATGTTGCGTCTGCTTCAGAAAGAGTTGGACCCTCCAGACTAAAGACTGAGCAACTGTATTTACTTCAAATAATGCAAATTGTTTTATTAGGATTTTTATTTAGCCATTGTCAGATTCAACTCCAACTGATGAAATTACGCAAACAACTTCTGGGACAAACTATTGAAACTTACAACACTCCTAAAGTCACCAAATATTTTGTAAAATAATATTCAGCAACACCCAATAGAAACCTCACGGCTTGTGGATGCTGACTCAACAGGCAAGACTGTTCAAGTTTCACGGCTTTTTCTAAAATAAAAAACAGACAAAGAACACACACAATCTGTTCATGGGATCATTATCCATGTGTTAGAGGCTGTATGTTAATTCGGCCTCAATTGACCCGTCAATCGTGAGCATATCTTCACCTTGTGTTCGTCTGGCTCAGATTTGTGTAAAAGCATCTGCCCTCTGCGTAATGAGCTCCATTATCAGCGTCCTTATGAGTTTTATTCTGACCTTCACGCCTCTCTCTTCATCTGCTCTGATGTGGGAATATATTTTTGGTGGCAGCAGCGGTAGCCCTGACTTTTAATAATGACTTCTTCAGCTTTTTCATACCCTTCACTTTGATTCCACTGGATTTGTTAATGTTCTGATTTTCATTCTTATTAAATTTAGGTTATCCAATCACTTAATGGAGGTCTGTCAGTGTCGGGTCAATAATCTCTTTAGTGTAATGTGAGTGGTGGCCTTCCAGTATCTGTCAGAAGACGGACCAGTTTCTCCCCGGATGCTCTGGAGGGACAGGACAGGCGCTGTCCCAATGGAGTTAGATTCCTGTATGAGCGGTGACATCAACACTTGCTTTAATGTAATATCAGCTCCCGGTGTAAGTAGGACACACTGTCCCATAACAGCAACAACAATGAGCCTGCTATAAATAGCCTACCCTCCTAGCCTCAGGGAAGATCTCTCACAATGGCAGCAAATAAAAGTGAGATCACTCAGGCATCAAAAAGCACTCATCTCATTTTATCCAAACTGTTCACTCACCAAGGGCCCTCCTCACAAGCCAGGATCCTCCTTGTTCCTGCATCAAGCCTGGATAAATGGAGAGGGTTGTTGTGGGAAGTGCACCTGGTGCTGAACGTTTAGAAAATCCAGCTGAATCTCTGCAGAGGATGATTTTCCCTGTAAGGACAAAGCCACAAACAGATTCAATGACTCTGAAAGAGAGATGAGTAAAATATTTACTCAGTAAAATTAACGTTACTTTAAAATAAGTCCACGGTGAAAATACTACAACTGCTGCACTTAGTTAAGGTTTGAGCATAAAAGTCTAATTTTCAGAAATGGTTTCAGAAATGACGTACTCTGACAAACACAATTCAGATATAATCAAAATAGATCCAAATAAACAATTCTTAAGGTAAAATATGAGAATTACAAACTTAACATCTTTTTAAATGTTAACAAAAAGCGTTACACTAAACCATTTTTTACTCAGGTAAAAGTATTGATACTTAAAATAAAATATTAGGAGTAAAAAGTACAGTCTGTTATTGTTGCTGTGTTAAAACTACTCTAAGTTAATTACTTAAAAAATTCTCAATAAAAGATGTGCGTGCCTCTGCTCTCAATCAAACATTTGAGAAATCGTTACTGTTTCTTTTCAAACCATGGCTTATCCCAGTCATCGTAATTTAGCATGAGCATGTTTGTCACCAGCGCAGTTTGATTTGTTAATAACTGTTTTTAGGCCTTCTGTTCCCCTTCAGGCTCAGGAGGCATCAGGCGGCTCATCCCTCACCGTAAAGCTGAGACGCACACATACATACTGAAGGCTTCTCATGGATAATAGAAATAAAGTGGATTTGTTATCGCTGCCATGATGACCGGTCTTAGGCTTGTGCCCAGTCTCAGACAGACAACGGAAAGACTGGGCGAGTGGGAATTGAACCTCGCATTAAGTACGACTCTCTGGAGCCATAGAGAAAGCATAGGGGACCGGTTACTTGAGAGGCAGTGCATTAGATCAGACAAAACTTTTGTTACAGATTGTATTCAGTTTGAGAGATGGCAGAATAATAGTAGCTTGACAGTTTGTTTAGTAAAATACAGTACCTAGAGTTATAATATATGTGGTTTGTCAGTGAAAAGGCAAATACCATTGAATTCTGGTCAGTCCTACACCTCAATATTAAACTATATGTTCTTTAGGATGTTGTGCCACATGAACATGCTGAGGAATTTCAAAAACTCTGTGACAGATCTGTGCTTGTTAATTCCCAGCGGAGTCACCTGCAACCGCATCTAAACATGCACTAATTAAAATAAGTTTGCTTCCCCAGCTGCCATTAAAACTTAGAGAGGATAGTTTAGTGAGCTAATTTAAGGCCGATTATATAGAGAAGCAATTTTAAGTGGTGAATGAAAAACTCCCCCCTGGAGTGCAGCCATTCCTATGTATAAACTGTGTAACATGTGAAATCCACAGCCCTACTACACTACAGTGTGTCATAATTGGTACCCAGCTCCAAGTGTTAATAAAGTGCTTCCCTGGGCGTATTATTAATCATCTGATGAAAAGCTGGAGACATCGTAAGTGCTTTGGCATCCCTTAAAAACAACGAGGCTTAAGAAAACATACAAAAAGGCTGAATAAATAATAAATGAGGTGGAAATACAGTGACCAGGTTAAACCAATGTTTGAGGTTTTCCCCAGAGAAGCAAGCGTTACTCTGTGTAAGAGACCACATATTTACATAATGTGTGGTGGAGGTTAGAGCGGTAATATACATATATTATATGTGTTTGGTGCTGCCCTGTGCAGCAATTAAGAACCATGGGAATATGCTCTTGAGGCTAAGTAAATAAATCAAACATACTCGTATGTGTGAACCAATTTTTATTCTAATTTCTGTACCACTGAGACATTTTTGACTTGAAATGTCGACTCGGGAACAAGGCGGTCCCAGAGATATCCCATATACATCATGTTATGTCTTCTATATCAGATGTCTCTTCATAAATGAAGTACAGTAGGAATAGTGTTGAAAGCTTTAAAGCTCTTTAGGCTGGACTAACTGTGGCATAATGAAGTGAACCAGCTCTCATTAAAGGCTTCTGTGATCCCTGACGACACAACAGTCTTTGGTATTATCATATTAAAAAATGTCATGCTGTGGTATAGTCGAGCACAGTGGTTCTCAAACTGTGGTGCATGTACCCTTGACTTCTTCAGATGGTACTCAGGGCTTTCATTTAGACCATTTCATTCATGCTTCACTAATGCATTTAAGTTGAGTGTTAAATCTGGTATAGCCATGATTTAAACCCAGTTTAGACATAATTTTGTTCTATTTTGGACCCTTTTTAGAACCTGTTTAGTCCTGATTTAATATCTTATAATGTGGTACTAGGGGTGAAATGTTTGAACTGGTCTCGTAGACTATATTGCAGACATTTTCTTGCTAATCGTTCTACATTCCTATGGTATCACTGGCTTTCTGCACTGAGTAAAATGTAGTAAGGGAAAAAAAAGAAAAAAGAAAATATGTGTAAAAGCTGCAGCGTGTAGCAAAACGACGACACAAGTAAATCACCAGTGGCATGCGAACAGAAAAAAGGTCGACAGCAAAGGAAGGATTTCTAAATCAAAGTGTTTAAAGACTTCTTTGTAGCTTGTACCTCCACAGCAGAGATGAGTTGAAAGCAAACGCCTGACTGAAAAACAACTTCAAGCCAGCACATGCGAGGGAGCTGGCAGAAAGACAACCCTGACAAGGATGCAATAAGGACATTACAGCTTTTTTTTGTTAGGTAAAACTAATAACATGGCATGCAAGCTCTATTTATTTTACGATTTACTATTGTTTCTCTTTCCTTATTCCAATTAAATCAAATTAATTTCTACATAAAGTATAAGATGTATAAGAAGGTTACATAATATTGTTATTGTAGTGTATAATTAAACTTAAGTTAAGCTTTAAAGAAACTGCTTCTTTTACAGTCAACATTTAAACCCCCCTCACGGAGCTGATGTAACTTGTACATATTTCAAGAAAGAAGAATTTGAGTAATCCAAAAGCATTGCCTTTTTTTTTCGAAACCGCAGTCTAAAATCTGAATGTGAAAACAGAGCAGTTCTGTTCGCTTTTTATGGCAACCCCATTGGCGCATCGGTCCCTCATCAAATTTTTACTCCTTTGTCCTATAATTAGTTGGGTTGGTGAATGGGGACAGTTATCAACTTTCAAATGCTAGTTCCACATTTGGGAGAAGTTGGCAGATGACAAATCACTGTAACAAAAAGGCGCCTCCGTCGGTAGGAGGCCAGTCAGACTCAGATCCTCTTGAAGCCACTTGGCGTATTGCCAGCTCTGCACAAGACTTGGGTTGCAGTCTGCTTAATTAGAGTGAAATCCCAGGGGAGGATCCAGGCTCATACTGCAGCCACACTCACAAATAGCGGCACGTTTCTGCTTTTTTTCCAGACAGGTGGACAGACACAGCCCAGAGCTCTGACAAATGAAGGGAACAATGCCTTCTTAGTCTGCTGCAGTTTGGTTTATGTCTCCTCGCGGCGGCAGTCTCAACGTATTTCTTGTTGCCGCCTTGTTGTAGAGGTGAATACTAACAGGCTATGATACAATGTGTACGGTTTGTTTGTCTTCTGTTGACAATTATGAAGTGAAAGGTATTGCAAGTGTGATACCATACAACCAATTTGTTAAATTAGCTTCAGAACAAATCAAATTACTAAGGTCTGACTGTCATTCAAGCCAAGTAAATTGTTGTATAAATTAAGGTGTACTGACTGTTGAATAAATTAGTTTAGTTTAGTTTAGTTTATTTATTTGTTTGAGCAGTTAACCTGCTCAAAGGGAGTGGGCTGAAGCCAAAGGCTTATAAGCGCCCACCCCAAAATAAAAATAATAACATTACATTTAATATTTACCAGGTAGCAAATCATAAACAAAAGAACATAGGGCAAAGTAACAATAAATAATGAAGAATAAAATAAAAACAACAGCAAAATAAAGAAACAACAAAAGAATGTGCTACTTTTATGTTATAAAGGTGCATTAATACATATTATACTCTGAGATCTTGCTACTTCCCAGTTGTCATTACCATCCTCAATATAATTTAATTTGGGTTTAATTATCATTATTATTATATTTGTTTAATTGAGTTATATGTGAAGTATGATGTAAGCCCTGCATAGTGAGGTGCATTAAAAAGCCAGGGTGTAGAGCGGGCCAGTTGAAGAGGGCAGTAACTCCCCATCAACAAACCCCACAGCTGCCCTAACAGCTGATTTTGTAGATGATGTTCCTATGCTGAGTGGTGCATTAAAAGACAAGGTTCTGAGCCCGTTGGGAGGGTCCCTCTCAACAGATTCATAACTTGCCTACCCTAATTCTCAATTTGTAAATTTGAGCAATAGAGTGACAACCGTTCCAAGCAGCAACACTCTTCCTTGATTATAGAGGAAATACACATAATTGATCCTACTGCGCCTCCTAGCGGCAACACATTTCTTCTTCTCTGTATATTTCAAAAGTCTTTTGTTTGTATTTATATTTGAACAGGTTGATATTTTGACTTCGTTTCAACTCCATTTCCAGTTTATTCCACAATTGTACACCATTAACTGTTGGGCTAAAACTTTTCAAAGTTGTGCTGTGTTTCTGAGTCCTAAAGTTTAATTCGTCACGTAATTCATAACAACCAGTACGTTCTTGGAACCTTCTTGTATTTGGCCCGGTAACAGTTTGTATCTTGCTTTGTATAACATCTGTACAGTTTGGAACTCAACAATGTCACAAAACTTCATGATCTTTGATTTTAAAAATAATGAGTTTGTGTGGTCCAAAAACCCAACTTTATGAATTACTCGGATAGCTCTTTTTGCAACAATACTATTGGTTTTAATGTGTTTTTATAAGTACTACCCCAAACCACAGTACAATAATATAAATATGGCAAAATCAGAGAACAGTATAAGATATGTAGAGCTTTGATGTTTAAAATGTGCTTTGCTTTTGCTATTACTGAAATGCTTCTAGAAATTTTCGTAGATATATATTTAATATGAGATTTCCAAGTAATTCTGTCATCTATAATAACACCAAGGAATTTGATTTCATGCACTTGCTCTATGACAACACCCTCTATCTGAATTGCTTCCTGAGCATTGGAATTACAGTTGCCAAATATCATCATTTTGCTTTTACTCAGATTTAGAGATAATGTATTTGGTTTGAACCACTTATTGACACTTTTGAGTTCCAAGTTAACAATCCGACACAGTTGCTGTAAGTCGTCTCCTGATGCAAAAATATTTGTATCGTCAGCAAACAAGATAAATTTAAGTACTTGAGACGTTTTACAAATGTCGTTAATGTACATAATTAAACAATTTTGGGCCCAGAATGGAACCCTGAGGTAAACCACACACAATTTGTCGACAACTCGACTGATAATCACCTATTTTCACACATTGTTTTCTATTTTTTAAATAACTGGTAACCCACTGTAGAGCTACCCCCTAATCCCATAATGTTCTAGTTTATTAATTAATATATCATAGTTTATTGTATCAAACGCTTTACTCAGGTCAATAAATAACCCTATGGCATATTTCTTGTTATCTACAGCATTAGTTATTTCTTCAATTATATCAAAGAGCGCGTGTGAGGTTGAGTGATTATTCCTAAAACCAAACTGATTGTCCGAGAGTAAATTACACCTTTCAATAAAGCTGTCAAGTCTAGAGTTATAAACCTTCTCTAAGATTTTTGAGAATTGCGGTAAAAGGGAAACAGGCCTGTAGTTTGTGAAGAGATGTTTATCTCCTGCCTTGAACAGAGGAATCACTTTTGCTACTTTCATACTTTCAGGAAATTGTCCAGTTTGCAACGATAGGTTACAGATGTACAGTGAGGAAAATAAGTATTTGAACACCCTGCTATTTTGCAAGTTCTCCCACTTAGAAATCATGGAGGGGTCTGAAATTGTCATCGTAGGTGCATGTCCACTGTGAGAGACATAATCTAAAAAAAAAATTCCAGAAATCACAATGTATGATTTTTTAACTATTTATTTGTATGATACAGCTGCAAATAAGTATTTGAACACCTGTCTATCAGCTAGAATTCTGACCCTCAAAGACCTGTTAGTCTGCCTTTAAAATGTCCACCTCCACTCCATTTATTATCCTAAATTTAGATGCACCTGTTTGAGGTCTTTAACTGCATAAAGACACCTGTCCACCCCATACAATCAGTAAGAATCCAACTACTAACATGGCCAAGACCAAAGAGCTGTCCAAAGACACTAGAGACAAATTGTACACCTCCACTAGGTTGGAAAGGGCTACGGGGAAATTGCCAAGCAGCTTGGTGAAAAAGGTCCACTGTTGGAGCAATCATTAGAAATGGAAGAAGCTAAACATGACTGTCAATCTCCCTCGGACTGGGGCTCCATGCAAGATCTCACCTCGTGGGGTCTCAATGATCCTAAGAAAGGTGAGAAATCAGCCCAGAACTACACGGGGGGAGCTGGTCAATGACCTGAAAAGAGCTGGGACCACCGTTTCCAAGGTTACTGTTGGTAATACACTAAGACGTCATGGTTTGAAATCATGCATGGCACGGAAGGTTCCCCTGCTTAAACCAGCACATGTCAAGGCCCGTCTTAAGTTTGCCAATGACCATTTGGATGATCCAGAGGAGTCATGGGAGAAAGTCATGTGGTCAGATTAGACCAAAATGGAACGTTTTGGTCATAATTCCACTAAACGTGTTTGGAGGAAGAAGAATGATGAGTACCATCCCAAGAACACCATCCCTACTGTGAAGCATGGGGTGGTAGCATCATGCTTTGGGGGTGTTTTTCTGCACATGGGACAGGGCGACTGCACTGTATTAAGGAGAGGATGACCGGGGCCATGTATTGCGAGATTTTGGGGAACAACCTCCTTCCCTCAGTTAGAGCATTGAAGATGGGTCGAGGCTGGGTCTTCCAACATGACAATGACCCGAAGCACACAGCCAGGATAACCAAGGAGTGGCTCTGTAAGAAGCATATCAAGGTTCTGGCGTGGCCTAGCCAGTCTCCAGACCTAAACCCAATAGAGAATCTTTGGAGGGAGCTCAAACTCCGTGTTTCTCAGCGACAGCCCAGAAACCTGACTGATCTAGAGAAGATCTGTGTGGAGGAGTGGGCCAAAATCCCTCCTGCAGTGTGTGCAAACCTGGTGAAAAACTACAGGAAACGTTTGACCTCTGTAATTGCAAACAAAGGCTACTGTACCACATATTAACATTGATTTTCTCAGGTATTCAAATACTTATTTGCAGCTGTATCATACAAATAAATAGTTAAAAAATCATACATTGTGATTTCTGGATTTTTTTTTTTAGATTATGTCTCTCACAGTGGACATGCACCTACGATGACAATTCAGACCCCTCCATGATTTCTAAGTGGGAGAACTTGCAAAATAGCAGGGTGTTCAAATACTTATTTTCCTCACTGTATGTTAACGGCTTAGAGATACTTTCAATAACAGTTTTTAAAGTTTTCATATCCATGTCATGGTAATCTGTCGAGGTTTTATTTTTGCACCCTTTAACAATGTCCAGTATCTCCTCTTCCTCCACAGGTTTGAGGAAGATGGACAGAGGATTTGTGTCTATCAGTTCACAATTATAGTTCTCAACATTTGCAATTTTTGCAGCAAGATTCGGTCCAACATCTACAAAGAATTTATTAAATGTATCGACTACTTCATTCATATTATTTAAAGTGTTATCCTCATCTTTGAAATATTTTGGATAATTAATCGATCTTGGTTTATTTCTAATTATACTATTTAAGATATTCCATAAACCTTTAATATTATTCTTATTGCTATCTAACAACTTATTATAATAATCCTGTTTACATTTTCTAATGATACCTGTCAGTTTATTTTTATATTTCTTATATTTATCCTCAGTTTCTTTTGTTCTATTATTTATACATTTTTTGTAGAGTGAATTTTTTTTTTGCATGCATTTAGCAATCCCTTAGACATCCATGGGTTTTCTTTACACTTTCTGTTTTTACAATATTTCTTCATTGGGCAATTTATGTCATATACTTTATGAAATATTCGCGTAAACTCATCATATGCCTTATTAGTATCATTCTCTCTGTATACAATACTCCAGTCTTGAGCTAATAGTTCCTTTTTAAATGCATCAATAGTTTTCTCTGTTTTTACCTTTCTAAACCAATACATTTTTTCATCTTCAATATTTAAATATCCATTTTTGTACAATACAAAAACTGGCAGGTGATCACTAATATCATTTATCATTAATCCACTGACTGTATCACTTTCTATTTCATTTGAGAAAATGTTATCAATCAAAGTCGCACTATGGGTTGTGATTCTACTCGGTTTAGTTATTAGAGGAAACAGACCTATACTAAATAAAGTATTTATAAATTCGTCTGTCTTTACTTGTACAAATGTTGCCATGTATGCTATTTTGTTCAATATTATTTTTACTTGTGTACACGGAGAATGTCTTCAACCCCCAATTTAATAAACAGTGAACCAACAAAAAAACAAACATTGAATATTGATGAATAACCTGGAGATTAGATAAGACTGAAAAAGATAGATACAATATAGACCCTGCCGAAATTGCCTCGCTTCTTTCTCTATCCTATTTCTAAATTCATATCATCAGGCAAAGGGTTTGAAAGTCTGAAAAGGTTTCAAAAAGTGGGTTGGATATGCTGCAAAAATATTTATCGTCTGAATTGATAAAGCAAAACATCTTTAACTTCAATGAAGGTACTTGAGTCATCTTCTGTACTCGGTAGTTGAAGTCTCCAAACGTTTCGCCTCTCATCCAAAAGGCTTTGTCAGTGGACAAAGTCCCGCTCAGCACGCAGCGTAGATAAAGACCATGGGGAGCAGTTGGGGAAGGCCTGGTTCCTCCCCTCTAATCACAGCTACTCTCAACTGTGGGTAAACAACCTTTGGGGTAGAGCGTCTCTAACGACCTGCTCAACCGCAGTATCGGTCAGTCCTGTCCTATTCATAGATGATCATTGCTAATTACCTGCCTATTGTTCTTTTGTTAGCTGAGGTATCGTCTCCTTGGACTGGGCGTGCCCTGTCGGTTTTCCCCGAAGGAGATTGGAGTATAGTGACGAGAGATTAAATCTGAGCCCACCATTCCGGTTCATGGAGGGATTTTCTTTCTTGACAAAAATTGCTTCTTTTACTCCTCTTTCAAACCAACGTTCTTCTTTAGCTAAAATTTTGACTTCCCCGGACTACTGGGGTTGAGCAGGTCGTTAGAGACGCTCTACTTCAAAGGTTGTTTACCCACAGTTGAGAGCAGCTGTGATTAGAGGGGAGGAGCCGGGCCTACCCCAACTCCTCCCCATGGTCTTTATCTACGCTGCGTGCTGAGCGGGACTTTGTCCACTGACTAAGCCCTTTGGATGAGAGGCGAAACGTTTGGAGACTTCAACTACCGAGTACAGAAGATGACTCAAGTACCTTCATTGAAGATAGACAACTCCTGTACGACTGAGAACTTACACAGAAAATGTCTTTAACTTAAAAGTTAAGAAAAAATAGTTTTAAACTCAGTCAAGCCAACATTGGATCGAACTCTGTTTATTCCCAAACAAAGACAAACTCAGCACAGTGCAATATTTGGCACAAATAATTGCCGTCAGTTTTTCAGTCCAACCATAAATGTCAGGTTGGTCCCAAAATGGATAGAATTCATATTCTTCAGACCGCGACTGTCTGCCTGGTATTTTACAGCCATCCATCCAAAAGCTGTAAAGTAGGTTCAGTTTGGACCAGGAGTCTCAGACATGCGGCCCGGGGCCAAATGCGGCCCGCGAGATAATTTTTTGCGGCCCGCGAGATGATTTCTTATTTATATTACATGCGGCCCGCCGGTAAATGGCATTAAACACATTAGAACTACATTTCCCATGAGGCACCGCGCGGCAGCGCCACTGCATCTGCGGACGTGAGAATGACCACAACATCAGACAGGGGAAGAGAGATGCGGCGCTTTTGCAGATGATTTATCAACTTTTTTCAACAAAGAAACGGACTAACAGCAACATGTACGAAACGAAATGAGTACGAGGGTTTGGTAAAAAACAGGCTATCACAACAGTAAAGTGAGGAGCCTTTTCTCTCCATCTCTCTCTCAGAGCAACATTGTGTGCTCACACACAAGAAGCACATCATATCAATTAATTTAATCTTAAGGACACGTGCGAACACATGATCCATAGTTACATTAAAAATAGAGAATATGGAAATGTATAAAAATACTGCAAATAATTACAGCAACATTGATGGTAAAAAATATAAGCCCCATCCATTATCTAACTGTAGGTCACAAAAAGGCCTGAGGCCAATGACTCCACATTATTTACTTGAGGTGAAGCTTATTGCTAGTGCTCATTATCAGCTCCAGTCCCTGGTTGGGCCTTTCTACACTAAATTAAAATGACATGTGTTGTACATTTTGCATTTCTTTCTAAATAGGCTAACAGACAGAAACTGGACCTGACTCCTGAAAGATCATTCACTGATGCCCTGAACCAATTTACCTGAACCAAAATGAGATTAATTACAAAAACACTAATTGTCTAAGTCTGTAATTTCTAATTTAGAAGCTCAGCAAATGTTTGGCCAATTGGAAACCTCTGTAAGCTTAAAAATATGCAGATAGTTAAGGTACAGTCTATTTTAAGGTATATTACAGCAAACAATAAAAAGTTGCTAAATCATAACTGACTTAATAAAAAAGGCTTCGTCTGTTGCGGCCCCCGACCAACACTGGATTTGCATTTGTGGCCCCCAGTCCAAATGAGTTCGAGACCCCTGGTTTGGACCAAAAGGTAGACTGTCCTTCAGGGGCCGACATGTAACAGGCTTTGAGATGGCTTCTATATGGAAAGGGCTTTAGATTAATAATTTACCATTTAGGACAGATACAGTTGACTGAGACATTAACTCTCAATTGTCTTCAGCTTGTCTTGACTGGATCTGTTTTGTTTTTGTGCCTAGCCTCAGTGTTAGTGTGAATTGAATTTAGAATAGTAGCACATTTTGACTTACCCCAAAGAGAAACTAAAATCACTCTGCCAGATTGTCTTTACTTCAGAGATGAGTGAGTGTAGCGTCTGCTGCCAACAAAATACCATTGATGCAGCTGTCAGGGGAATTTTTAAGGTGAGCATTTTCATTTATCCCGCAAAGAATCACACTGAAGTGGCACTATTAAAACTCTCACACACTCAACCAGATTGTTGCTGTGTTGTTGTTGTTGTTGTTGTTGTTGTTGATATAGGAAGACAGTCAGTCAATAATCATTTGAGTCTGTGAAAGTAACTCAGCAGCGGAAGTATAAGAACTGGAGCGATGGAGTCACTTTCTGCCTCCGTGTTTGTGACAAACTACACTTGTAGCCAGTTTTTCTCTGTAGGCGTCGGGCTTCATTAAGCTGTTGCTACATACAGGTCACAGCAATGGCCTTTTGACAAGCCTTTTATGACAATGAGGAAACTTGTAAACTGCAAAAGCCACCAAGGCTTTTTTTTCTTCTGTATTGATTGATTTTCCTTGTACAGATGAGTAAAATCATCATCTGTCAAGATTTGTAATTGGATTAGCCACGTCTCCTCCGAGTGTTTACGCAGGGTCAACCTTGGCACATCAAGGACAGTTGGGCCTCAGAGATAGACACAAGAGATTGAAGAGGGCACAGGTGTGACATACAGAGAGCTTTCAGATGACTGTAATGGAAGAATACTTCAAAATATAAGATAACCCTTGCACAGCAAAATGGAGCTGCTTCCGTTTTATAATTTTCACAGGTAGAGGCTGCAACCAACTGATCAAAGATAATATTGTTTTGATTTAACCAACAGTAGCCTTGTGTAAGCTTAATTTAGTAATCCACAAAACACAATTCACTGCAACAAGGTAAATGCTGCTAAAACAAATATATGAAAAGTGATACTTTGTTAAACATCACAGATATTGCATGGTTTCATTTCTCTAAACTGATTCAGAGCAGCATGAGCTTTGTTCTCATATTCATGATATCACTGACCAGGCTGGACATTTGATATACAGATATTTCAGCACTGGCTATCCAAAGTGTGGAGGAGTGAGCAAGAGCACAAACGAAAAAGGGAAAAATAAGTATCCACCCCCATGTTGTCTTTGTCAGCCTCATCTTGTGCAACAGAAAATCCACATAAAGACGAGCTGGTAAATAGTTCACCTAAATATCTTTCTACAGACTTGGTTTAATTGCGTCTAAATCAGTGTCTGACAAGTGAAAGTAGTGAGAAGGCACTTCAGAGCAAGACCACAGTTCAGCAGGAACCTTGACCTTATTTTACATGTTGAAGTTAATACAAAGGAACAAGCACTGTCATCATAGTTCAACCCTTTACCAACAGGACCACACAAATGTGCAACATACTTCTATGCCTAAAAAGTCTGACTAACTCTGCTAATCTGTATAAACCAACATGTATGCTACAAACTGAAGGACTATGAAGTGACTCACTGTGTGCTTCTGCCTTCTGTAGGTGGTGACCTCAGGAAAGAACAGCAGAGGATACCACTACATTCTCGCCAACCTGGTAAGAACAGCATGCTGTAACTTACAAAAGTGATGCATATGTGGCAAAGGAATACATTCAAGTTATGCAACCTAACACTAACTACACACTCACAAATGTTTCACTTGCTAATAACAAACTACAGGCTATAATTGTGCCTAATCATGGCAGCTAAAGATGCCCTCTGTTTATTCTTCTCAGGGCTTTTCCAACATGAGCCTGGACAGGGTCTTTGCTGGTGGAGCCAACATCACAGGCTTCCAGATCATCAACCCAGACAGTCCTGTTGTGCAGCAGTTCCTCCAGCGCTGGGAGCGCTTGGATGAAAGAGAATTTCCTGAAGCCAAAAACACTCCACTGAAGGTCAGTGAGGCATCGCTGCCATTGCTGCACATTTTACTCTTCATCAAGGATGTTTTTTTTGTTCTTAAACATTTTAGGTTAAAATTTGTCAAAGAGAATTTCCTCATGGAGGCAACTGTTACTGATGTCCTAGAAAAAAACGGCACAATTATCAGAAAAAGATTAAGCTAATTCTAGTCTAAAGCCACCAGTAGGGCAATGTTAAAATATCCAATACATTTCACATGGGACGTATGCGGTCTATTCTTCTGAATGCAACTACAGTGTGCTTGACTTCTCCTATTTTTCCATGGCTCAGTACACATCAGCACTGACCCATGATTCCATCATGGTGATCGCGGAGGCTTTCCGATACCTACGGCGGCAGAGGGTGGACGTGTCCCGGCGGGGGAGCGCGGGGGACTGCCTGGCCAACCCTGCAGTGCCCTGGAGTCAAGGCATTGACATTGAGAGAGCTCTTAAAATGGTATGCCTGTTTAAACAACAAAGAGAAGAACGCAGTTCTCTTTCATGTTTGTTGCCATAGAAACTTGGTTCTTTTCGCGTTGATTTTTAGGTCCAGGTTCAAGGAATGACAGGAAATATTCAGTTTGACACATTTGGACGAAGGGCCAATTACACCATTGATGTGTATGAGATGAAGTTAGGGGGACCCAGAAAGGTGAGTTAAAGCAATAGACAATATTTGTTTGAATCGATATGTTATAGAATATTATTTTGAAGCCACTGTGTGCTGAACAGTCAATGAAGATGTAAAACCATATCCTCCTGACAGTGCAAAAGTCTGATTTTGATTTGAACAGAAACTGCCAGTAGCTAGGTTTTGTGAAGCCTAATGCATATGAGCTTGCATTCCCTCTGAGACTTTGTCTGGAAAAGTCCACAGCCAATCACTCTGTGCTTGCAAGAAAAGCTGTGCCAGACTGTTCTAGTTGGTAACCCAATCCAACAATGTCAAAAATGAATGTGTGTGTACAGAAACACAACTTTTATTTTAAGAATAGATAGCAAAATTGTTATGAGGTTTAAACTCTGTCTGCAGTAAGGCAGCATCATCTGGCAAAAACAAAGAATGCTGATATTTACTTTTTATTTTAGTCTGCCTTTTGAAATATAGCCTTCCCTCATAAAATGCCTTTCACAATTTTATTGAAATAGCAGTGCAGAGTCTATAAGCACCAAATAGTGGCACTTCCTTAAAAACGTGAAGGGGACCTTGTCTTAGTGGTAAGTTGACCTTTTGGTGAGTATTTTACTGCATTACAACTTACAAGAATACAGCAGATCTGTGTAAACTATCCCTTCCCTGCACCTCCAATCAGCTAAAAAACAACAACACACTTACTGAAAAGCTAAGCGAATTTTGGGGAGGGTTAAATGCTTGATGCAGGTTCAGGATCAAATAAAAAAACAAACTGTAATGATAAATAGATTATAAAGAACATCCAAGTAGAATTACTACCCATGCTGTTAATCTGTGGATTAGTCAATAAATAATTTTTACACTTTGTCAATGCTTAAACTGAGCTAAATTATCTGTAATATAAAGTATTGTAATGAGTGGGGGTTGAGGGAAAACAACCCACATTTTAAAATATCATCTTCACTGAATGCCTAAGTTAACAAAAAACGTATTAACTTAAGTTTTTGGTGTTTATTTTAGGAATGAGGGTGTATTTTTAGCACAGTAAAATAACCTGGTGCACTTACTAAAAGGGGCATAACTAGACTGAAGTGTACCTAGCTGCGATTAAATTGATCATTTTTCAAGTACTCTGCTAGTGCTGCTTTCTTGTTATGTAAGTGAGCCTGGAATAGATTACACCTACTCAGTTCTAGTGCATAAAAAGTGAGAGGCTCCGCTACAACTATACAAGCATTCAATATTATCTTGTGCAGATACAGCCGACCAACTCGTACGTACTTGGGAGGCTGTATCTGTAGAAATGTCCACGTACTGTGTGTTCTAACACAAAATCTCTTGTTTCTTTCCCCAGATCGGCTATTGGAATGAGTTTGAAAAGTTTGTTTATATAATGGATCAGCAGGTCACCAACGAGTCCTCTTCTGTGGAAAACCGAACAATTGTGGTCACTACTATTATGGTACACTTTTAAAGCTGGTTCTAATAGTTTGATATAAAGATTTCTGCCACTCAAGGTCAAGGTGTCCATTGTTGCAATCTGTCCTGGGACGGTAGAATTATTTTGGCTTGCGTTGCTTTCCATCCACTCACTACATGTTGAAACAGTCGATTCACCAAGAGTGTTTCAACTGTATCCGTGTGGGTGCCAAAGCATTTAAAGTTTTTACTAATCAGGTGGCTGTTGTAGTAGTGACGTCACAATACCGGCTCTTGATAATAAAATTGTTAGGGACTTAGATCGTCGTGTTTTCATTAAGTCTGTACGTAAGTAAAAATATTTTCTTTTCATTAAGTAAATTGTCAGTGGTGCTGTAGACAGTCAAATTAATCATGACAAGAAACACTGGCCAAGATGAGGACATAAACAGTCAAGGGTAGCAGCCATTGCTCCAGGCTAAGAGAAGACATAATGATAGATAGATGTATGTAAGAAAGATAGGAATCCATAGGTCATTTTTAAATGTACGATAAGGTGCGCCTTATCTTACATTTAAAATCATGGCTTCTCGTAAATTCTGACTTTGCCTATTATGTTCGCATCTTAAGCAAATTCAGAATAATCATATGTGTCCATTTCAGTGTTGGCTGACTCATTGTCCTCATAAACAGGCTCAGACAGGTCAGGCAGATGTCAGGGATATGTAAACAGGAGAGCTGTCATCACATCTTTTTCTCACTGTAAGTCTGTGATTTAAGTTGTAGTGACTGTTGTAGATACATATGTCATTTCCTGGATTAATTCCATATTGATTTCAGAAAGAGTAGAAGGAAAATCATATTTGTTGAAAGGTCAACCTGATAATAAAAGGTGTGATACTTTCATTTTGTAACATTGTCATTATTCAAGAAAAGTAAGAAACAGAGGTAGTAATGTCAGTGTAAGCCTCAATGCTAGAATAGTTTAACAGAATATTTATTGAGTGGATTTCCTGACACTCAAGGTTGCTGTACATCATTAAAAACACCTTAATACAAGATTAGATTAGCCAGAAAATAGAAAATATAATAGAAAAACATGAAAATAGTATATTGTAATGCACTGAATAACCAACTTGCGTGTGACTTAATTTTAGTACCATTGTCTGTAGCAATACTAAAGTAGATGGTTTTCTTGTCAGACAAATTGTATCACATCAATGACTAACTAAGTGATAAGGTTCAAAACGGTTAGAAAAATCTTCCAATCAGCAGACACTGATATTTACTTAATGAGTTGGAAAAGTTCTTCGTGCAGCCTGTCCTGCCTGCGTGCTGCTCTGACGCAAAGCACATGCAATCCCCTTGTTGCCTACGAGCCCATTCCGAGATTTGCTTGGTACATATTTTTATATGCCCTGTAGTTGCTTATCCTTTTCCCAGCAGCCCATTCAGCTTCTTAATTCCACCTGCAACCTACCTTTTCAACCCTTTGAATCTTATTTATACTACAGATCTCTTACCCTTACTGTCCCATGCTGTGTGCCCCTTTGCTCTTTTGCCTTTGCTGTTATATGCATGCTGTGTGCAATAAGGCCTCATGTTTGTAAGGCACGAGCTCTTCTAGCCAATCGCCATTGTATGAGTTCAACATTTATGTCTAATTAACAGGAAGCTCCGTATGTGATGTACAAGA
This sequence comes from Neogobius melanostomus, assembly GCA_007210695.1. Lineage (NCBI taxonomy): Eukaryota > Metazoa > Chordata > Actinopteri > Gobiiformes > Gobiidae > Neogobius > Neogobius melanostomus. Next base: position 167,186 of record VHKM01000281.1, read on the forward strand.
AAAACTATATGCAGAACGAAGGGAATGAGAGATATGAAGGCTACTGTGTGGATTTAGCTTCTGAAATCGCCAAGCATGTCGGAATAAGATATAAGCTGTCCATTGTGCCAGACGGGAAGTATGGAGCCCGAGATCCAGAGACCAAGACGTGGAACGGGATGGTGGGTGAACTTGTATATGGGGTGAGTATCTACTGCAACTGTATTAATTGTAATTGGGGAAAGATGGTGAAATGTTAATACTTTAGCTTTTTACTGAGCAATGTAACTACACTATTTGTATTTAGGCCTACTTGGCAATAGCCTCCATAAATGATGTACCTTTTTCTTAGTTAATACAGTGAAGTGCACTGAATAATAAAGTGCAAAAATATCTATACAATTCTAGTATAAGACAGGATCATGCAACTTTTTCCAGTTATCATTTGACTACTGTATTTAACAGAATACTTTATAACTGGTAAGCTGTGATTGTGACCTCAACGTAAACTAATAAAAGTAATGCCTTCCTTTCTCTAAATATTTTTCCATTAGCACAATGCCTAATGCTCATTCACTGCAAAGCACAGCAAACATTTATCAGGCCGTTACAGATGAGGCTTTCTGCCTGGAGGTGACTTCAATGCTGTCCTGACTTAAAACATGTACAAATTGGTTTTGTAATTTATGAGGTAGAACTGGGCTAGGATAACACCTATATATGTCAAAATTGTGTCTGTTTAATTTTCAATATGAATACATTTTGGACACGGCCATATGCATGTTTACTGTTTGAGACTAATACCCAATGTGCCTGTCTCTATTTCTGCAGAGAGCTGACATAGCTGTGGCTCCTTTAACCATAACGCTGGTACGAGAAGAAGTGATAGATTTCTCAAAGCCTTTTATGAGCCTTGGCATCTCAATAATGATAAAGAAGCCTCAAAAGTCCAAGCCAGGCGTCTTTTCCTTCCTTGACCCTCTGGCCTATGAAATTTGGATGTGCATAGTGTTTGCCTATATCGGCGTGAGCGTGGTGCTTTTCCTGGTCAGCCGCTTCAGTCCGTATGAGTGGCACCTGGATGAGAATGATGAGGCCAAAGACCCTCAGAGCCCCCCTGATCCTCCAAATGACTTTGGGATTTTCAATAGCCTGTGGTTCTCCTGGGCGCCTTCATGCAGCAAGGATGCGATATCTCACCAAGGTTGGTTATTGTTGTGTCCATTCTCCACCATTTGTCAGCTGTCCTCATCATCTCACTGCATTTTATAGTCCTGTATGGACACTTCATCCTGCCATGGTGCATATTGGTTATTTTGAGCTTTGCTCTTGCTGCTCTTCGCCTCACATGTCCCACTTCACTGCACTCTCCCCACCTCTCTTCATCATCAGCATCCATTTGTTGTTAGGCTGCATGCAGGTTGTGATGCTTTGCATCCACAAAATAACTTATATCCACCATGCTGAGGGCTGTAAAATGCAAAGGGGCATCATATCTCATTTACAAATCCCATGATGATTCTTGGAGGGCTACCGTGTTTTTGCTGCATGTCTCATTTTACGGTCATCATCTTGGTGCATATAAAATATTTTTGTGTGATTTTTTTTTCTGCACATCTGTGTTGTTTTCATTTTATTTCACTTGTCCATAGATGACCATATACAAGCTTTATTATTATTATTATTATTATTATTATTATTATTATTTCAGACATGCTAATAAGTGCTGCTACCTATGGCAAAGAAATTGATGCATGTTTAAGGCTGTTGTAAAATGCTTCATGTACTAAGTGGGATAATGTGCTGGCCCATTATGCCGCTTCTTGTGTTAGACAGCTAAGTCGCACCATTAGCTGTAGTTTGATAAAGCTATAAAAATAAACAAATACTTCGTACATACAGTATGAGAGTAAAACAAACAACATGCTGGAAGTCAGAATACATGTATGGATTTACTGTACTGGCCATGGACCCACCCCGCTATCGACTGCTGCTGCTGATTAGCACTTGCTGTGGAGGAGCATTATTTGCAGGAGGAGACAGATGAGGAGACAGCCATATTCAAACCTGTTTACTCAGTTTTTGTCCTTAATTTACAAAGTTCTTTGTTGTTGTTAGTCCTGACTTAGGAAAAAACAGTCCCTCCCACCAGGAGCTCCTATCCATCACCAGTGTGGAAATAATAACAGCTGCTGTGAGGAGAGGTTTGATAAAATGCCGCCTTGACACGTCAAAGGTCTATTTATTTGGCGCTATCATGATCATGATACTTATTTATCACATAAAAAGACATAAAAGGGTTAGTTATTGTTTTTTTCTATTATTGTTCCTTATTATTTGTGGTTACCTTGCCTTATGTTCCCTTGTTTATGATTTGTTATCGTGCATTACGTTCCTTCCTTTGATGTAAATATTATTGTTTTAATTTTGGGGTGGGCACTTATAAGCTTTTTGCTTCGGCCCACTCCCTTTGAGCAGACTACTGCTCAAATAAATTTAAATTTAAAAAAATAAAAATAATAAACAATAGGAGGTGACAGAATAATAATTATTAATAGGCTGGCAAATAAATTGCAACTTTAAGGCTAGATTTATACATTTTATTTTATTATGACTGTATTAAAGAGTCTTTTGTATATTTCATTATTAATCATTAACCCAAATGTACACCCATTATAGAACTCTATACAGAGAGAGCTCCAAGTCCAAAAGGTTTGAGTGCCCTTGCTATCATTTTTCTCTAGATTGTCATTCCAAAGCCATATTATATCTTTAGAACATAAATTGATGAAAGACTCCACCAGACAAACTGAGTGAATAAGATAGCTTAATGTTACCTGTGTGTATGTCAATCCTTTGCCCGCTGTGCTTAATCCTCCAGGTCCCTCTCAGGCCGCATCGTAGGAGGAGTATGGTGGTTTTTCACCCTCATCATCATCTCGTCCTACACGGCCAACCTGGCTGCCTTCCTCACAGTGGAGAGAATGGTGTCCCCCATTGAGAGCGCCGAGGATCTGGCCAAGCAGACAGAGATCGCTTATGGGACCTTGGACTCAGGCTCCACTAAGGAGTTTTTTAGGGTAAGCTTTAGTCTGTCATGCGCTACGCCAAGGCAAACTATAACATAATACAATAGTAGCAGAGAAGTTGTTGAGCGTGTTATTTCTGTAGAATGTCAGTTCAAGTGAAAGTAAAAGCAAATATCTTTGGTCAGTCTTGATGATGTAATTTTGTTTAGAACTGCATATTCTTGCAACAGGTGTTACACAACCAACAAAAATAAGATTCACAAGAATAGGCACCAAAAAAAAGTTTTTAAATTTAATCAATCTTTTTTCTCTCATAAACATGGCACTCTCAAAAACTTAAACTACAAGCAATTTTTGTCTACAGTGAAGACTGTAGAAAACACAAACAAACTGTGTTGTTTATATTGCCATTCGGGTGAAAAAGGTTTAACAAAATTTTGAATCAGAGATTGTTTAGAGTTCGTATCCAATTCAATCAGTCACAGTCCAATTTGCTGCCTCACCATACGGCAGTCTGATGTTTTTAAGAGAAATGTCTCGTTTCACAGAAATTGAAATGTCACTCACATCCAATGTGCTGCTCAGAGTTTGATCTATTTTTAGTCCCATTCTGCCGCTGTGATTGGCCACAGTCTGAGACACCGACACTGACCATGTGATAGTTTTGAATGTTTTTACAGTCTGAGTCCGGCCAACATGCTCATCTGGCAAAATGGAGTGAGAGGACATCCTTTTGTTGTAAAGGGACTATTATTTCGTAATGTGGCCAAATGAGAGCAGTGTCGTTTGTGCGAGCCGGCCCATTTTTAAAGGCGTTCAGGCAGAATAACTTGCTCTGCTGTGCCAAGCTGAGCTGAGGTTTAAAGCCTGAAGCCGAGGTGGTCATTTGTAACTGACTGTCCTCTCCTGCACTGCCCAGAGCTCTAAGCATGAGGCGTCAATAGTGTGCTTCAGATTTGTTAAAAACTGTAGTGCACTTACCTTTGACTAATATGTTTAGAAAGCATTTCCAGGCTTCTTGTGAGTAGATTTCCAAATGCAGTTCACTTTCTATAGAAGATTTTATACACTGAATGCATATGACACAGGCCCCTCCATGTGCCCAGTGTTTTAGAAGCTTCCTGGAGACTCAAGCCTTGTTTTGTGAAAATGGGTTAATTGCCCGTGATTTGCCAAAGATGCTTCCATTACATAAAGAAGAAGAAGATCTTTATTTATATAGCGCCTTTCAAATTAAAATTAAAAAATTAAAAATGAATAATAATTCAATATTAATAATGGAAAAGACGATGCCCTCCCTTGATATGAATCTACAGTATATAAGTTTCTAGAGATAGTGCATTTTCATGTACCTAAGCAATGTGGCTGTTATCTTCACAATATGGCTGAGCCTGTCACCAGCTGTTACTGTCATGTCCACAGTGTTTGTGTGAACGCTCAAGTGAACTGAAATCGTGCATATGTCAAGAATGATCACTCAGATGGCCCCGGTCTGTAATCCATTGCATTATGTGGCAGTACATAACGTAGGACCCTCAAAACCTCTAAATGTGAATATAAAACTACTGCTAGTGATGTGATCACTAAAATATATTTGTGGATTTATTCCAATGCTTATGTGGTAGCGCAAACCACTTGTTCACTTGTTAATACAAATCTCCCACATGACCTGCAGTTTGTATCTGCTGTGCTACCAGATTGTCAGACTTCAGGCAGCTGGCTTCAGGCCGAATTCTCTATCTCTATCAGTCGCTGCATTTAAGTGTAAAACACAAGTGGCACATCTGTTTTCTGGTGGATGAAAAATTAACATGGTTAAAATGAGGCTGATTGTAGGAAATGTGAACTTCTAATTTTACTATAGTCTTCTGTTAAATTGAGAACACACAATGTGTTAACTTCTTTAAAATAACTTTAGGCATCAGAAAGTCTTACTTCAGCTCCTATGCTCAGCGGAAACTTAATCAGATTGTAGGTACTGTACTGTGTTTTACGGACTGTTCTTTTACTAAAATGTCTGTTTTCTTTGTTCCCTGAATGCAGCGCTCCAAAATAGCAGTTTATGAGAAAATGTGGTCTTACATGAAATCAGCTGAACCATCAGTGTTTGCCAAGACCACTCCAGATGGAGTGTCCCGGGTGCGAAAGTCGAAGGGCAAATTTGCCTTTCTGCTTGAGTCTACAATGAACGAATACATAGAGCAACGGAAACCTTGTGATACCATGAAAGTGGGCGGAAACCTGGACTCTAAGGGCTACGGTGTGGCAACACCTAAAGGCTCTGCATTAAGGTGGGTGGGATATTATAACAATGTCCTCCATGTTGTTATAGTATTCCACCTACCCTGATGTTTCCTTTACCATTTCTACTTCACTTCTAATGTCACCAATTGCACAGTGGTCATTTTTTATGTCTTCTGTCTGTCTACTGTGTCTCTGTGACTTTTCTCCTCTCTCTTTAGCACAACTCTTGGTATAATCATATTCTGTTAATCCATTTGAATGTCAATGTGCATTGCCACCATTCCCACCATTTTCATTTTTGCTTTTCTCTTTCTCTCCCCTCCCAACTGATTTGTGGTGCCCTTTTGCATTGCCTCTAATTTAATTCTCAAATACCTCCCTAATTAACCCGCTCCTTCAAATGCTGCTCTGTCAGTTGTGATGAATGTTAAGCTGCATGCTGGATGTCCACATCTCTGACTCAATAATGACACAGCGTCCCCATCCCGCACACTTCAGTTAGAAGCAATGTATCCTCCATACCACCTCCTAGATAAGATTTCTTTGCTGTAAAATGCTTCTTCCCCTTTCACACCAGAGAAAACTACAACCAATTTGCCCCTCCCGTTCTCCCCTTATATGAACCATTAATATTTATCTCTATTTCTTCACTAATATTATATTATATTAGATTTCTCACGGACCTGTTCATTTTCTTACAAGCTATGTTTTATCGTTTCAAGAAATGCTGTTAACCTGGCAGTGTTAAACTGAATGAGCAAGGCCTCTTGGACAAATTGAAAAACAAATGGTGGTACGACAAGGGAGAGTGCGGCAGCGGGGGAGGTGACTCTAAGGTCAGCCTCAATGTCACCAAAGTCGGGTATCCTACAGTGGAGTAATCGGCAAGGCTGGAGTCACTCACGGTAGACTTTGGATAAAACTTACTCTGAATATTGGATTAAAGTGGTAGATGTGATCGAGTGGGAACCCTTTACTTGGCTACTGGGGAGTTTTATTCATAGGATTAACTTTTGAGACTAGTTATTGGCCTGTAGTTATAAAATCAGAAATCTTTCCCTCTGCTTTTTATGTCTACATGCCAATATGAAAGCTTTAGGGTAGATTTTTATAGCTGTACTAAAATTTACGCTTATACTATTTCATTTAAGTGTAGATTTGAACTGAGAATGCACTCTCCGATCCACCTCCTGGGTGCTAGGGACCGCACGGGGGCAGCGTTGTCTTGAGGGGACTAAGCATCAGCAGGCAAACGTGAGAATTCTAATGAAAGCTGATTCACAAGCATCTAATGGTCCAATATCCTCACATCAAAACCCAATGTAAGGCTGACAAAATATCACAAGCTCTTCTTTCAAACAAGAGCAGTGACTTTCCCCATGGCCACTTTAAGATTGTATTCAAGACAATTTGATTTGAATTGTTAATCTTAAACTTGTTAATCTTAAAGTACAACAAGGTTGCAAATGCTAAAACCATGGAGTTGACAGATAAAATATATTTAAAAAAACTGTCAACCCCAGGCGGCCGGTGATCATTTCGTATACTATAAGCAAAACATGGACACTTCTTTTCAAATCAAATGTCTTGTAAAACTTTAAAATGCAGCCCCTGACTCATTGTTATCTGAATGCACGGGTGCAGTGAGAGCCCAGAAGTGGTTCCACCTCTGCTCTGCGCCGTCATCATGACTGCGGCGGGCTGTGACAGAAGAGACAGGCAGAGTTTGCTGTTATAGACAGTCATCCATACCGAGTGAGCGGAAAGTGGATACTACCGAAAAGATAACGCAAATATGCCGTCTCCTCTCATTAGCAGTGCGCCCTAATTCACGGCTAATAGGTTCATGTCCGACCTGACTGCCATTTTTCTGTGTCGTCATTTCACTTTCAGAAAAACAAGTGTGAGTAATTGACCAATATCACTGGAAATACTTATATATATTTACTGAAACTATAAACTTGATTCAATGTGGCCCAAAAATGTATTTGCCAAACAATATCCACAAAACGGCAGAAACAATGATGTAATTATTCATTATTTGTATCTACATCCCTGTGTATTATATTTAGTATGTGGCCATTATAAGTGTATGCATCAGCATGTGTTGTGTGCGTTGACCTGTCTTGTCCAATTTTGTGTCTGCTTTCAAAATGTCTTTCCTTTTTCTTTCAGACTGAAAGATAAAGTTATGATGCACAATAAGTAGAGGCACATTAGAGGCAACATTTGTGCAATGGAATACATTCAAGGCACAATAAATTCTGCATTTGCTGGAATTAACGTTTTTTAAACACAATCGTTCTGAGTAACGAACCTGGCCAGGTTTTCTCAATATCTGCAAACTAAATCCATGAGGGTTTTGAGACATCTACGCAGCTCTAACCTGGAAACAATCAAACAACTAGTGGGCTTACATAAGGTTGTGTTTGGAGGCAAAATGTCGATTTCAACCGTGTGTAAGTCCAGCAGCTTTTGTTTGATCAAGTGAAAGTATGAATTATTGCAGTTATAGAATTTAGTTTCAATGGAGTGAAGTGTTGATAGTAAGTAAGTAAGTGCTTTACAAGTGTCATTGTACAACCGTACAACAAAACTGTGTTCAAGTGTTAGTCCTGAGCCACTGCAACAATGTGTCAAGCAGTTCTTTGTTTGTTTTTTCAAATTATGGTTGGGTTTGTTAGCCGAATTTACATCTCTCTTTAAATTTTGTAAATAATTTGTTAAATTCTTGAAAAAAACAGGGATTTTTACTGTATACAACCTTTATCCTAAAACTGGTCTCTATAACTGTATTCTGTTACTGCTTTATGTAATTAACAAAGTTATCAAGTTAACTTTGTTAATGGGACAGACGTTAGGTATGATATGGCCCCATCTACTGGCTCATCAAAGTAAATACACTGTTGCTTCACTGTTCTTTACGCTATACACAATTGAGCGAAACAAAAAGGGCCATACACTAATGGTAAATCTAATTCACAAACATGAATCACATAATTTTAGGATTTCTCTATGGCTGGGTCAGTAGCTGATGAAACAAACTTGGGGGGGGGGGGGAAATCTATCAAGAGGTGTAATAGTAATACATTTAATTTATTGGTTTATTTGGTCAAGACAGTGCATGTTAAATGAGTTAAATTAACACACAAGGGACTCACACGTGTAAAAACACCACGCAGGTTTGTAACCATGGGGTAACGCTCACACTCTCAAAAACGATCTCATTCAACCTGGCCTATTGCACATGTTTTTAGTGTTAGGGGAAACCTACACAGGCACAGGGAGAACATACAAACTCCACACAGAAAGGCCCAGTCAGACCCGGGGATCAATCCCTGGACCTTCCAGCTGTGCAGCACAAGCGTTGACCATCGCGCCACCGTGCTGATTGGGCATTTCAAATATAACATCTGTGTAAATTTACCAAAAGATGTTTTCATTTTATTTTTTATATTGCACTTTATAAGCTTGCGAAGCTTCTCATAGCGTTACAAAGTAGTCCATTATTCTTTCAGTCTTCATACTTCGCGGCAAGCATCTCTTTCCCAACAGTCTGACCACCAAATCACATTCAAGCACACAGGTCTGGTTACATGTCTTACCCACCTTCTGGTAACAGGGCAATCGCTCTATCACTTTATCAGAGGCAACATTAGTTAGTTATGTCTTCAAGTTGTGCCAAGTCCAAAGTTCACAGTCAAAATAAACCACATTCAGAAAAAATTGTTACTGTCCATATTTAAGTGTCTCGCCTAGTCTACACACATTGAAATATAAACAAAAGTCATCATAATTTTATCCTTCAATGAGCTCTGACCAGTGAAAAGGAACTACAAATCACTCATGTGCATGTGTCTTGACTTTGCATATTTTTCACTCATTTTACAAAGGCTGTCTGTCTGAACAACCATTTTATTTTGGATTATTGAATTACAAACACTGATTATGTTTCTGAAAGGAAATACACTTTGAAATCTAGCAGTCAACTTACCTTGTGCAAATATCCAACCCCAAACACAAAGATGAGTTCTAGCAATCTGATGTAAAGCAGCCTTATTTGACTAGTAGGCAAGAGAGTAGAGCCTTTATTTGGCCCTCTGGCTTACCTGATTGGTATAAAGTGTCTTGTCTTTATTGGCGCTTTATGAAACATCTTCTCTGTAGGTTCTAAATGAAATTGGACAGCTTCATTTTTGCCTGTAAGTCAAGAAAGGGTTCCTGTTAGATCCAGCTTGATAAATATTTAAGGCTGCCCATAGCACAAAATGCACCACATCAATTACTGCATATTTTCCTCATTCTGTGCAGCAGCTGCTTAACTTGCTAATTTATATCTTCTCTCTTCTTGTGATCAGTGTGTGCCGATTACTCAAAGCGATATAGATGGGGTCTGGCGTGATAGGGTAGTCATTGTGGGTTATCACAAGTCATACGTTTATTGTATTGTTGCTTGCTATACTGTGATGTCTTGGCCAGGACCCTACAATATCGCTTTGCTAAGTATAAAGTAGATAAAAAGTTGAATAACATAAAATAACATAATATAATGTTATTTATGTTATTTCCCACGTGAAGAACTCCTGTAAACCTTGCAGTATTGAAACTCAGTGAACAAGGCATCTTAGACAAGCTGAAAAACAAATGGTGGTACGATAAGGGTGAATGTGGAACCAAGGACTCGGGAAGTAAGGTCAGTCGCTGCAGGTCTTTCTACACAAAAATGCATTTTGACCTTCATCTGCAAACATCTATGGCACACATCCGCCTAAACACACATTATATATCTGAACACTGCTTGTCTATATTTAAAATACTATAAAGATTTCACAAACAGAATAATTTATGCTCAACTTCATTTGTTGCTAGGCTCAGCATGATACACAAAAAACACATGTATTTTCATACCATTTTCAGAAGAGAATTGATACCATTAGACTGCTGTTATGACATCCAAACCTCTATTGAAATTTAGCTTATTGGTGTTCTTAATTCATTTATTTAGCTTTGAAAACACCCTGTACGTGTAGAGTAAAGGGTTACAATTGAATAGTGGTTCTCCATGTTACTATTCTTTAACTTGTAATCAAGAGGGACCTATGGATTAGAATGCACATAAATGAATTTCAATGTTTGGCCCTAAATAGCAGCAAAAATGGTTCAATTCACCTTCCTCAACTTTTCTATTTTATTGTTATTACAATGTAATGTAGGTTGAGAAGCCATCCTTAGTCCAAATCAGAGGTTCTCAATAGACATACAGACCTGTACGACCATGACCGCCTTCCTTGCATAGAAACAAGTTAGCATACAGAGAGTTAGCCAAGTTAGCAACTAGCGTTATTTCTACATTCACCATTTTTGGAAGTAGGTAACTATGTAAGAAACACAAATAACTGAAATCATTACTTTTGGTGTAGGTAATCACGATAAATTATGTAACTAGATATATTATATTAAGCTTTTTTGTTTGTTAGCAAAACGTTACAATTCAAACAGTAGCTTAACTGAAGCTATTTTATTTGTCATTTGAAGATGTCTTAACGGTGGTCTTTACCTTTCCTAGGACAAGACAAGTGCTCTAAGCCTGAGCAATGTGGCCGGGGTCTTCTATATTTTGGTTGGAGGGCTGGGACTGGCGATGACCGTGGCCTTGATTGAGTTTTGCTACAAGTCACGCCAAGAAACGAAAAAACTCAAATTAGAAAAGAACGCGCAGAACTTTAAACCAGCCCCTCCAGCAAACACTCAGAACTTTGCCACGTACCGTGAAGGCTACAATGTCTACGGCACAGAGAGCGTGAAGATTTAATGGGTGACCCATTTTTTTCTCCAAGTTTTTAAGTGTTTTATAAACGGTGAAAATAGAAGCTTATCAACAACTGTCTTTTAATTATAGAGATGAAAAGAGAGCGTTTCTCTGACGTGTCCGGATGAACACTACCACTCTGTGACGCTGGCACACCTTGGACAGCCTTGACACCAGTTTTGGAGCCAAACCTTGAAGTCCACATGAGGTGCTCACTTGTTGGCTGAGGCTTGGCTGTCCCATGACTGTACATACAAGGGCCTGGCCCCGCACACTACCGGAGCAGCAAGTTGTGAGCATCTGGAAACATGGATTTGCCTCTTGCAGTGCCTTATGAAGCATTTGGCGTTATGGCAAGCATTTAAAAATGAATTGACTGCAGAAGAGATGCGTATTGCCTCCCGTAAAATTTAGATAATTTGTGGCAAACTTTTATACTTAGATCCTATGTCCACGAAAAAAAAAGCCATGGTTCGCAATCAAAGCATCATGAACATTCTAACATTTTTGTGGTGAAATCTTTGCTTAGATAGGCTATAATTATAATATAATTAGTAATAAAATGTTATTTTTGGTGTTTAACATAAGGGAAGCAACGACCTAGAATCAAATCTCTTCAAACTCTTTTAATATAACATTTTGGCAACTTGCCATAGTGTTGTTTTTTCTCAGAAATGTGTTGGTTGGGCAGGACATCATTGTGTTTTTAAAGATGAGAAGCCTACTTTGTAAGATTGCTTTGTAAGACTGCTGTTGTTCAACTGCCATATTTTATCATCATTTTGATGAAAGCTTTTAAGGTACTACTTCACAGTAGACATTGAAATTGGTCACATCAATGACTCTTTTCAGAAACATGACTCTTCAGTTGGTTTGATTAAAAATCCACCTTTGTGCAGTATTTACAGCAGTGAATCAACAGGCCTAATGTCATTGCCACTTGGGTTGTGAAAAGGTTTCATTGGGCCATTGATGTACAGTGAAGCAAGAGATTAAGTCTAACTTGTTTATAGCCTATTCATCTTTTTACCAACGAAAGTCCGCAATATCGTGTTTTAAATCCAGGCCCTTCCTTCCCAAACTGCATGTGACTTTGGGTGTAGTTGTATCACAAAACAACTTGAATGACTGGATGAATTGTAAAAGCCTCGATCTGACCCACTCTAGGTAAATTTTGGCATTTTTTCATTTGTACCTCGGCCATGGGAGTTGCATGTATGGACATAAACCTCTGAAGTGGTAGTGTACAAACATTTTTAATACATTTCCTTAATAAAATCAGGTTTATATTACCTTTTGTGAGTAAGTGGAGTTGCCTTCATTGCATGCAAACTTAACACAAATATTAATAAATATTATAAATCTGTTCAGGCCCGGATCCTATGATGGGCTAAATGCCGTGGTGGAAAGTAAAGTAAAAAGTACAAATTATAAGTACTTTTACTTTACTTAAGTACATTTTATGATGAATACTTTTTACTTGAACTTCACTACATTTTAGAGTCTGTACTTTCTACTCCACTACATTTTTAAATTGGGTTAAAGGTAATGAGCCGAGGCACCACATGTACCAAGCACTGGGAGCAATGTCTCAACGAGCTGTCACTTATATTATAGTAGATCCATGGCTGTCACTGATCGTTTTGAGAAAATCACGTGACGTCACTGTCACCTACGCAACCAGCCATAGGGGGCGTCAGTGCAATGGAGAAACATCTGACTCATTTTAGTTGGATTTATAACATGCCGTCACTAGCAGAGGTAGGGATTTCATTTTTTCATCCCGGTATTTTATCTTGATCAGGAACTTCACTGATTCATTAACTTTTGGTTCACTTTTCTGAACGAGAATAAATGAAATCAGCCAGAGTTCTAATGTTTAGGTTGACTGCTGTAATGCATATTCCACCACCAGCAAGTGCCTATACAATGTAGCCAACACTGTGCGATACAATTATAACCATGGAGATGTGCCACATTCACACCTTGAGCAAAATATTTCCCCATCACTAATTAATCCTGTATAAAAACTGTACAATTGTGCAAAAAGGCTTGACTGGTTATAGCAATGTTTTTGATTATCCATTCTGGAGGTCGATGAAACATAAAAATATGTTAGGACATTGAATGAGCGGTGGGAGAAATCCTCTGTCCAGTCAAACATGGGGCATGTTTTTCATAAACCCAACAGTAAAAGGCCTTCTCAAAAAGAAAAATTGACATTGAAATCCTGCGGGGAAAACATCATATGACAACCATTATTAAAGTGACACACTAGGAAAACTATCATTTATTGAGTTTTCATTTTGTATAAAAAAAAAAAGTACATTGAATACAGCAGATAAAATTTTCAAAAGTCATTGTAAAACAGTTATTTTGGGTACAGGGCATCAGGTCTTTTGTCTTGATTTTTTCTTTACAACTCTACATTTGAATCAAAATTGAACTGGCTTTTTTTTTTTTTTTTATAAATTATATAAAACCTGATTAACATAAATTCACAAAAGGACACTGTTGGGGTGAAAAGAAAACATGTGAAAAAGCAATAACATGATATGGTGTTCATGTTACCCTTTATTGTACACAATATACACACACTGGTCCGTGTCTCATTTCGCTTGCATTAAAAGATGAAGATAAATAAATAAAAAAAATATCTATGCATCTTTAAAGGATGAGGTAAGTGAGTATGGAACGCGTAATAACGCCAATAAAATGGTTTTAAGCAGAGCAAGATAATGTGTACAGAAACTACAAATCTTTTGAGCAATCATACCAAATCCATGAACAGACGTTACCGAAAAGAATTTCATACAGTAACCATTTCACAAAATGGGCATTCTAATCCAACCGACATGGCGTAACATACTGTATAATAAAAAGATATTTTAAATGGGTTACTGTATAATCTAACAGTTGTGAGGGCAGGATTCTTAAAAAAGAAAAGGCAGAACTCGAAGCATGACTAAGTAAAACACAGTACAGATGGAGTCGCAGTCTTCTTGACGGGAAAAATAACCGCTACTCCAGTTCTGCTGCAAAAACCAAAGAGAAAAAAAGCGGTACTCAACAACTGACGGGTTAATTCACAAGTAAGAGGAAAATATTACTAACCTCCATTATTTTCTGCACATCATCTGTGCTTGTCAGAGGATTTATGAGTGAGACGGTTAAGGCATACACATTTAATCCATAATTGAAGGTGTGTTAAAAATGTAAATAAATACATCTCTTACTGTCAAGTCTCAGTAAAACTGGTGTCGTATAGGTTTTTTCAGAGAAATGCGGTAAAGACCTGGTTCTCACACTACACAAGTGAACTTGGCTCATTTACAAAGACTCAGGCCTGGGACAAACTACCTGCATAATGCAATTGCGACTAGGGGTGGGCGATATGGCAAAAATAGAATATTACGATTTTTGAATTATAAACTTACGATTTCGATTTTATCACGATTTTTTATAATGACAAAATTACTTAAATTACACACTGAAGAAGAAAAATACTACACTAATTTATTCAACTTTGTGATAATCAACACAGCAATAATAGACTTGGACCTAAAGCAAACTCACTTTATACATGAAAAACACAATAAAACTCCAGATAATAAAATTAAGTAGAAGTAAGTAAAAGAGCAAGTTTGGTAAAGGCTTGTTAGTGTCTGTTGCTGTTTGGCATTTTTTCTGAGACGTCTCTCTCATGACGTCGAGCTGCTGTAAATGTAACGCTCTGTCGCTGTCGACCCTTTCACAATAAGAGTCTTACTAAAGCGATAACATGCAGTGATTTTTGTTGTGTAAAACTCAAACAGGAAGACGTTTGTCACTGTTAGGAGAATTTACAATAATGAACTCAGACTGACGGTGTTTTTGGGGAACTTTTATATTTTCAAAGACATGGATAAACAGCGCATTTGTGAACACGGCCCAGGATTTAAATTAAACAAATGAGAAGGATGCAGCGCCTGACAGAACTGTAAGGACGAAGGACACTCGCTTCTTCGCACATGTGTCGCCAGATAAATAAATAAACACACGCTGAGCAGAGCAGCTGCATTACGGGGGAAAGACACTGACATAAATACCGCTGAAACAGAGACAGAACGCTGGGTTTAAAAGCTCTAGATTGAGGAGCCTGGTCGTGTATGCGACTGTAGAGGAGCGGCTCGCTGCCAAACGCTCACATTAGCGTGCGACATTGCGTAGCAGAACGTTAGCGGCTTGGGTTTACGTCACTGAAGGTGAAAAGAGTCAACTGTGCAGAAGAGCTTAGAACCGTGATAAAACGATCCCACAAAAATGACAGATCGTCAGCTCTGGAGATCGTAAGACGGTCTCATATCGTCATATCGCCCAGCCCTAATTGTGACCCTGATAAATCAGCTTTCATTGAGGTGGATTTGACGTGGCCATACTGACTGTACGCAACGCTTTCACAAAATAGAATCAATCCTTTTTGGTGCATGAACGTCAAGTGTGTCTTTCAGTCAAAACATTGAAAATGTTATTGCTGTAATTGTGCAACTACCTTGAGCACAATGCCACTGACGCAGTTTAATGTTTGAAAGGTTTCTGGCTGTGGCGAATCAAGCCTATTCAATTAGTCGTTTGTTACAAATGTGTGCAAAGGGTTGGAACGCCTTTGTCAACACAAGCCAGAGCAGTAACACCAGTGCATACTGTGGGGCCAGTGTGGCTTCTCTTGCATCTGGACAGCCACACTGATGTAATGCAAGCTCACATACATAGACACTGTGTGTCCCTGATCTGAGGGTCCACACTTAAGTGACAATCGCAAGAACAAAGAATGGCTGTCACACAACTGAAGCCACTTTCAGCATCAGAAAACATAATCGAACATAAGATACCGGTATGTATATAGATATTTATTATTCGTAACGCAGGAGGACTCTAAATCATTACCTTTATAATAAAGTAGAGCAGGAAGGTAACAAGTTACTTTGTAAGTGGATTAATTAAATTAGGTAACTTACCTAATTTACCTGATGAAGCCTTTCATTTGCAACTGTCTTTGTGACCTCTGCAAGATCCTTGCCACCTTATGCCCCTTGACAGCAGATTTTAAGCGTAAACTTATAAGATCTTGCGTTTCCGGCACCTAGGATTAAAGCCCACATGTGTGGACATAAACCAGCACTCCTACCCCTAAACCACTTGGGACGCATCTAAACACATTTGTAAAAGGCTTTTAAATTATTATAATGCAAGAGCCTTTCTGATTGGCTTTATGATTTTCAGTCATGTTAAGTCTTTCCCAATCATAGAGAAAAAGAAATATCAATAAACTCATGTAGCGTGGCCTCAGCTTAACCGCATTTTACTGTCGTTAGCACAGGATGGGCCACATCCATGCAAATTATTGTTCAGCTTTAAGGATATTGCTTTTTTTCTTCTTTTCCACCAGTGCTCTCCCTCTTTTCTTTCTTTTCAGATTTGTCTTTGTCGTGTCTGGACTCCTGGGGGAAAAAAAATAAAAAAATACAGAAAACTTGTTTTGACATGGAAAAAAATATTAAAACATTTGAAAACATTTTTCAAGTCCAAGTCCCCGAGAGGTTCTGACTGATCAGAATGGTGGCTGGCTAGAGTAGGGCTTAGTTAAAGAGTTAAAACCAATTTTGACACAATACTCGAAAGGAACCATATCCATGATGAGAAAATGGACTGATGGATTGTGTGCTTTATGTGGAAGACCTTTCTGGACCAGGACTGCAGTACCATGCAGTGGCCACTAAACCATTAAAAGAGCAACAGATTAGAGGCAGTGGTTAATTTTTCAGTTCTTATAGTTTATGGGATTAAAATCATGATCAAAGCCAAGTCAGAGTCAAGTCCCAAATCATCTGTGTCAGTCACAAGACCCAGAAATGACTCAAAAACAAATTACAACTTTGGGATTTAAGCACTACATCTCTGGGCTGGGCCAAATAAAACGGATCAATATATACGGTAATGGTCAAATAAAAGTAATCACACACACAACTGAAAAAAACATCTCTTTTTTAACTGACCTTTTTGCTTCCAGTGGAAGTTCGTTCAGCTTTCAAAGACTCGCCTTTCTCTTTGCTCGAAGA
Source organism: Neogobius melanostomus (assembly GCA_007210695.1). NCBI lineage: Eukaryota > Metazoa > Chordata > Actinopteri > Gobiiformes > Gobiidae > Neogobius > Neogobius melanostomus. The sequence goes on from VHKM01000281.1 coordinate 184,345, forward strand.
CTTTGGTCTTTTGCTCTTCTCTTTCTCAGTTGAAATTGGAGAGTCACTCGAAGGACTTGTGCTCTTGTTGGTCTTAGAGGAATCTGCAGTGACAGTAATTAGACTTGAGTTTGTGCATATATTAAACACCGAGTGATTACAGACTAATGATTACTGAACACAAACGTACTGGTTCCATTCTCGTCTTTCCGACGCTTGGCTTCCTGGCTTGCCTCATGGTCGTTGACAACATAGTCCTGAGAATAAATGACAGTTCAGTATCATAAACACTGTAAAAGTATAATGAATGTGTAGAGTTATAAGAAACACAGACCCTTTTCCTCTCTTTACGATCCTTTTCTTCCTTCTTCTCCTTCATTCGTCCTGGTGAATCTTTCTTCTCCGGGTCCCTCTCTCTGCTCTTGGATCGGTCGACTGAATTGTAGTTGATATGTTGCTACAATGGCATTTAAAACAAAACAAAAATAAAAGTAACACACTATTATTTTTAACTGAAGTAAATGGGGTCAATTTAAATCATACAAAATACTACAAATTAGGGCTGGGTAATTACTCGAAATCGCGATCTCTACTTTGGTCAATCTCAATAATCGTCATGGGACTTTATAAAAATCGACAGGTTCACCGTCATTTCTTTGGCATAAACAGTAGTTTGGACGAGACAATGGAAGACTTGTGCGGTACATGAAACTGGAGGAAAGCATTTGCTTATGTTTGAGCTGAGGTTTAAATTAAAGATGCATCTAATTTTATGAATCAGCCAGATGTATTTTATTTATTATGAAAAAAAAAAATCGAGATTGATCAATATGGTGAAAATAATCATGATTATTTTTTTCCAAAATCGCCCAGCCCTACTTTAAATAATGACCATGTTTTGTAAATAAAATGTTCAGAAAACTGTTCATTAAATAATCTCACATTAACGGTTACATTGAAATTGCAAGCTTAAGGGAGGAAGGGTAACGAGAATTGCTGATGAACTATACAGCCGTTAAAGCTACATATATTTGCAATATTCACCAATGTTATCAGCACTGAAATGTAGCTCATACCTTGCTTGTAGTCTCCTTGAGTTCGGTGCTATTGTCCTGTAGGGATGAATGGAGATGACACATGAGCTGGGAGGGGGTGGGGTGGGTGGACAGCAGTAGTCGGAGAAGGGGTTGGGGAGAAAGGGAGCTGGTGCTGGTCAGATCAGCTGCAAGTTGCTCCCCTTACCTCTGACCTTCAAGGACTGAGGTTTTCACATTGTTATTACAAGAAGAGTTCAAAGACTCGACATGTGGAATGTACTCACTGAAGTGGTAAAGTCCTGAGTTAATTAAATACTTCATAGATCTAAAGACTACATTCTAACTTTGTCTGAACTTTGAACAGACATGATTTTAAAAACGTGCAGCAGAGCGGATAGTTAAATACAACTAAAGTGCAAGTGCTATAAATTGTGCCTACAGGAGTGTGCCTGTGAGTGCAGGGTCAATTATTCAGTACTGGACAAGTGCCCTACTTACAATACTTAATTGTTGCTGGAACTTACAGGTTAGGAATAAGACACTGGGTGCCTATTTCTCTGGTGGAAGGGACAAATAAGACCTATAACATGCTTCCAGTGGTTTGGGCGAATCTCCAGATGAGTCAGGCTGCGCCCACACTTCCCTCTTTCTCCCTCTGTGTTGGGTCAGGTATTTGGATCATTAGGTGATTGTAAAGCTGCAACATTCTTCCACCGCTGATCTCGGCTGCTGGTAAATCCAACTCTCAAGGTTTGCTTAGAGGTAGTACGACTGTTGATAGCAACGGCTGCTGGTGATGAGGGTAGAGCTCAAAGGACCAAACTGGACTCTTGTTGGATGATGGATGAATTCAGGCCATTGCAACAAGCCAAAAAAGGAGTGATTGGTGCCAAAGCTGCAGTGCAGGGGCTCGGGACACCAGCCAAAAATTAGAGGTACATTCTCTGACTCTTCTCCGTTAGCACAGGGTGAAGAAGAAGAAGAAAAAAAAAACTAAAGCTGTAATCAGGAACTCTTCAACCAGAAAAAGGACCAAAAAGGGCTAATGTAAAAAATAGTGCTTCCAAAAATGCAAACAACGGAAAAGCCAACTTTCATGATGTGGCAAAAGGATTTTAGCTGGTGAAAAAAAAAACAGTTAAGAAAGGCGCGTAAAAAAAAAAAATCTTCAAAGGCACACTTCCATTACAAAAATAGAAATATTTAAATATCAAAATATTCCATATATACAACATTCTCTTGACTAAGTCCTGAAGGGGTGCCTTCATTACGCAAAACTTAACGCTGATGTCCATGTAGTAATTTACATCTTCCGTGGAGAGAATGGGAATCCAGACACTTGAATGCAAGAAGGCTCCTCGGTTTTCTTCTGAGCTGCTGGAATGTGCAACGGCAGGGAGGGCTCCAGCAGAGAGAGCGGAAATGGGCACAGCCTTCCTCAAGCCATACTAACCTTAACAGACGAGGAGTGGGATGGAGAGGAGTGGCTGTCAAGCTTTCTTCTTTTGTGATCTTTAAAAACACACAAAATTCAGTTGAAGATAAAGCACCAAATTAAAACAATAGTAATTACAGTAAGACAGAAGGGTTCCTTACCCCTCTCAGATTCGGCTGACTCAGATCTAGGAATTGTCATCTTTAGGGATGTGGCTGCAGTGATGCGGTCTTTCTCCTTGCTCTTGGATTCCCTGGGCACGTCGGGCTCTCCATTGCCAGCCTTGGAGTCTTTGGCATTCTTGTCCTCGGTCTTCACTCGCTCAGCTTTGGGCGTCTTCTCCTTACCCTCGCGTGTGGCCCGCTCCTCTTTCCCCGTGCGCTCGTCTCGGTGCTTCTCTCGCCTCAGTTCACTCTTCAGCTCAGGAGTGCTGGCTGGGGTCTTCTCTTTCTTCTCCTTCTTCTCTTTTCCACTCTTCTCTTTATCATCTTTGACACCTTTAGTGCTGCAACAGGCAATTACAGTATTTTTAGTGTTCTGCAAGAATTTTACGGAAACAAACAAAAATCTAACCATCCACAGTATCTGTAGGGGCTGTACCTACCTATTGACAGCACCATTTCCATTGCTAGTGGTAACTTTAGCTGTTGTACTGTTGGCTTTCCGACTGGTTTTGTGGTCCCCTGAGACTTCTCTTTGCTCCGCTCTGGAGTAAGTAAAAGCAACATTTTACAAACTCCAGTAACACATTTATAGATACAATACACAAGTATAACGATTAACAAACCCTGACCTCCATCTTCAGATGTTCCATCATCAGTCTTGTTTGTGCTGGTGGCAGGTTTGCCTGAGCCTCCAGGACCGTTCTGTTGACTGGCCGGAGTAGCACGTGCAGGCTGCTCTTTGTGATGAAACTCATTTTCAGGAACCATGTGCACCTTCTGGATTTTCAATCGACCTGAATAACTACCAGAAGCAACAAAGATTTATACAAAGCAAACACACATTGATGACAGTTACAACATTAAACAATAGGACTACTCTGTACTCATTGAAAAGAGAATCATGTTCAATGCTAAAGAGATTCTACTGTTCAAGGTCTTGTACCCATTTTTTTAAATCTGTTTTCAAACGTCAGAGGAAGCTAGTCAAGCTGTGATCCACACTTATACTTTCCTGTCACACTTCTTGAATGCCAAATCGCCACAGGGGAACATTTAGAGGCAATATTCAAGTTGATTTTTTTTATGATCAAACAATTATACCTTTACTAATATGGATCATAGGCAATATTTTAAAATAAATCTAAGCTTAAAAAAAGCTTTCAATTCCAGTACCATTTAACAAGTTGTAATTGCACAGCCCTACAACATTACATTCCAATAAAACAGCCAACGCTACAATCGCATCCTGATACACCCCAATACAATGTCCATAACACAATGCATATCCCATTCATCTTATAAAAAAAAAAGGGGGGGGCGGGGGGTTTGTTATGCTGTTTAAGTGACTGAGTGTTTTCATCGTGCTGATTAAGGCTCCATTAGTTAAGATTTGTATTGCAGTATCAATATCTATTTAGTGGCACAGCAGTTAGTGCTCCTGCTCCTTTCCCAGCCAGACGGTCTTTTGTGTGTGGAGTTTACATGTTCACCCTGTCCAGTTTCCCCTACCACTAAAAAATGTACAGTAGGCCAGAAAGAGTGTTTTTGCCTGTGTGAGTGAGTGGAGGGGCTGATTTACAATAATTTACTTGAAGGTTCCAACATGTAAAAATGTGTAGGTCAATTTAATATAATACACAAGCTCATTAGAGAGCTGGACAGCACACAATGCTGTGTTACCCCATGGCTAAGGCATAAAGGTCTGGTCTCTTGTCCTTCTCTTCAAGACAGATCTTGTGAACGCGGCACTCCAAAGCTTGGCCCAGGTTCAGGACTTTTGGGTAGCAAGGCAGGATCTTTGTGAGCACAATAAGAATATTTCTTATGTGCGTATAGTCTCCCGTCTCCAAGCAGTGTACTGAAGCCTGTAAGACAATTAAATCATTGTTATTTAGTTTATGGTTCAAAATGTAAGTAGCTTGAGGCACTCACTTTCGTCAGCATATAATGCCATTTGTGTACTACATGTCTAAAGTTCTCATAGTCCAGCTGATCAGCTTTATTCCCTCCATCAAAGCCCGTGGATCTAAAGATGGTTACAAATCCAGGATAATTGCTGCACTCCTGAAATCACACAAAATTAAATGTTTTACCAACACATGGAAAAATTGGCGATGAAACAAAGAAAAGTTAAATCCAACGTTTTTTATATGTATGTAATATTCTGAAGTCAATTAGACACAACAAGCAACTTTTGTGGCCAATTTCTATCAAAACTGCAGCTGAATGTGTTTGACCATAACTTGAATTTTCAACAACAACAACAATGCAATGTTTTTAATGGCATTAAGAAATAAAAAAAAAACCTTTTCATAGGTAGCTCGGTCACTATGCCAGCGAGTCACAGTCTCCAGCATACAGCAAAGGAAACGCCCAAAACGGTGAGATTCATTCTCTGTGCAGCTGGCCACTGTGTAGATAATAGCTGAGAAAACCTGCATAAATTACAATTGCACATTAGGACAATGTTAGAAATAGAAGTTTGGGAACTCAAATTTTATCTGAATTTAGGTGAGGGCTCGACTTACCCTGTCGTAGCATAAAAGGGTGCAGAAGTTGGGGGTCTTTTGCTGGTGAATTAGCTCAACAAAGTGGGCACAGTACACAGCGTCAATGGATGAGAAGATGCAGCGTGGAAATAGGCAGAGTTGCAGGAACTTAGTTATGGTTTCATTCTTTGTTGATCCTTTAGAAGAAAATGTTACAAAAAAAATAGTAAAACAATTCAATTACAAGCCTGAAATATTTGTCAAACAGCCCTCCATTTTAAAATACTCCAAGGGTTTGTGACTACGTACTTGCCAACAGCCAGTTATCTTTCTCCAGTTTGAGGCGATGGAGCACTCTTTGGACATGTTCAGCTTGCTTTTTTTCTTCCTCTTGTAATTTTTCTTGTAACGCTGTGCAACGCTCCTTCTCCTTCTTTTTCTTATTCATCGGCTAAATACAAGTACAACTGTGATCAGTGCTCTTTCTTTAACACAATAATAAACTGTAAATGGGCATTCATTGTGAAATGAAACTATTGAAGACGCTTACAATTTCAGGGTTGTCCTCAATGGCTTTTATCTGGACTTTGAGCTTATTGACCTCACGCTCATATGCAGCGTGTGGCACAGCCAAGTCGTACATAGAGAGGGACCAAAATGTCACATAGAAATCAGGGCGCATATCTTCCCACACTCGAGTTGCATGGAGCGAAACAACGGCTTCATGAACTGGGCTCATGACTTGATCACAGGCTGCCACATATTTGTGTATCTTTTGCTGCTGTCGGTTGCCCTTATCTGCTTTCTTTAACTCGTCATACTTGGACTGTGAATACAGTAATATCAAATAATCTGCAAAACAAATACTGACTCTTATCATTTGTTCTACTTACCATTATGTGATGTGCGTACATGGGCCTAGACAAGAAAAATGCAGCGTCGTGAGGGGTATGGAACTGGTTGCATAGAACATCAATAGGGGGAACACGCTTAATGTAGTCTTCAGTGCTGAGGTTGGAGGCCAAAAAGCCTCCAAATTGGACCAATGTGTCATGGCACTGCAAAAAATATGATTAGATTGGTTACTGGATAATTTATATCTATTAATTGATAAATTTGTGTTGTACCTGATCATAGAGATGACCAACAAGTTTCAAGTGATTCTCTCCACCTTCAAGGAAAACTACACCGTTGCGTTGTTGCGCCATGAGTAAGCACAGTGGCAGTGCCAAATCATGCTCAAGCAGGGCGTCTTTTAGACGTTGTGATGACTTTTTTGTATTTCTTATCTGACCAAAGTAGCCCCCTGTAGACAAAATATGCCAAGTTGAAGCTGCAACATACCCCAGTTTCATTTGGATCAAAGCGTCTTCTGCCTCTACCTCAGCCTTCAGTTGCTCTCCTCCCGTCATGGCCTCCAGCTGTTCCGACGTCATCTCATCTGTAATCTCGATCCCAGCCATTTTCTGCACAACTTCTTTCAGGATCAGCAGATCAAAACTACAGCAAAGGAAACAGATAAAGGATGTGTGAAATTCAGAGGGTATGCATGATGAATCCAGCATACCTTACCCTTAAAGGAACAGGCCATCGTTTTCCATACTGAGATCTGTTCTTACCTGAGCTTAGACGAGTTAATGCGACCCTGTCTGGTCTTTGTGCCGAGGGTTAGGGTTAGGTTAGGGCCGACCAAAGATGTTGTTAGCATTTGGCCTCTCCCAATGTATTCCTGTGGCCCCAAACGGGGTGAAGTTATTTCGGGGACACAGGCCGGGCTCGGGCTTTGTTTTTCCCTGCCAATTAAAGCGCTGCGTTGATTTTTTTTAACCAACTTAAATGGCGACATTAAATGCAGCACCTCTCCTCACTCCCTCTCTCCCTGCCAACCTGCTCTCTCACACCCCATCTTGACCCGCCAACTCATACACAGGCACGCACAAAGACCAGACAGGTACGCATCAACTCGTCTAAGCTCAGGTAAGAACATATCTCAGTATGGAAAAACGGTGGCCTGTTCCTTTAACAGATAATTAAAATGATCTTTAAAAGGCAATGTAACGATTTCAAATAATCCAAACAAAATTACCTCTTTCCTGCTTTGAGTTGATTGGTCACATACTGAAGAAGTCCAGCCAACTCTATTGGGTATTTCCTGAACACAGCCCCACAAAGACTTGCCAAACCTAATAGAGAAAGAGAGGTTTATGGATATAATGATGGTGTAAAAAATAAAAAACTATATACTAACTCTGTAGCCAGGAGGAGATGGTGGTGTCATCATGCTTCATCTTTTCCTTTTCAGGATTGGCTAGAGCCTCTATTATGCAATCTGAATATGGAGTCAAGGAGAGTTTTGTGGAGTAAAGCACACACTTTTTAAGACACATATTTACAGGATATATAAAAAGGATACAGGCCAAAACATCATAGTTGAGTGATGTGAGGAATTTCAATGAGTCGACAACGGGGACAATAAGGTTGTCATACCACTGGATCTGCGACAACATCTGTTAAAGTGCACAAAATAGTTACAGTAATTACCATTCAAACTTTTGTTCCATTCTTTTTCTGTGAACATCCAAATGTTACCATATATGTACTTACATAATCAAAGAGAATTGTGGGATTGCTATGGCTCAGCTTGCCAATCTGTCTTCCAGACTGTTTTACATTCTCTTTGGTCAGACGCCTAGAGCATAAACAAGATCACTACAATATAGTCAAAAGTGTCATGTCTGGGGAAACAAGTGTGAATCTTGCAGAGCCTGGACAGCCAGACCAGAGCCTTCATTTATTCTATATCCTGTACAAGATTTTCAGGTCCTTCAGTTAATCCAATTTAGAATTTTCTCAGTACAGACAAATTCAAGGTCTGTTAAACGTCAACCGCCCTGAAATCATTTTTTCCTTTTTGCAATCCTTCTAACTTGTTAATAATACTGCTCCACCCATATTCACTAAACTTTATTCTGAACAAACTGTGCCATCTTAGTGTGCACCAGCCGGAAGAATTGTTAAATCTGATACAAAGCATCTTTTCTTTAAGATTAATGTATTTTGAACATGGTCCCCGCCAAATAAACTAATAAACCAAACAATTTCAGAGGATCAAAATATCAGATCACACTTACTTCATTATGTATCGGGCCCTTTCGATAGTCTGTGCTTTGACCTTGACCAACAGTGGATGGCTTAAATAAGTCTCATTCTTCCACTGTCCATATAAACGGTACCTACACAAAAAAAGAAAAAGATGGCAGTGTTATGCTTGATTAATAATTTATTGCATTAGGACTTAGGGCTGGGCGATATGGCCAAAAATTAAAATCTCATTTTGTTACTCAGTTTGGATGATTACGATTTTAAAATAAATTTTATTGGTGTTTTTTTAATTTTATTTTTTTTAAAAGGTCTCCTGATCTTTCATAATAAGACAACTGCTCAGAGTCCAGACCATTAATATTTAGATTCATAATATAGCCTACAATTAGGCCCATTAGAAAATTGTATTTCTCATTTAAATATTCCTTGGCTGCTCTCAAAAGGTAAACTTGTAAATAAGCCATGGAGTTTTCAAAAGCGTTATAGTTTTTTCATCGTCATGCCTCTAATGTGATTGACAACTGTCTCCATGGAGACTCAAGGGGAAAGGGGCGGAGTTAAGCTGCTGCTGTGCCTCCGCTCAGAGCATGGCTCTGGGTGAGAGAAGGAAGACGATCAGATTGGGGAAAACTCAGTTTTAGCAGAAGAAAACTCTATTGCGCACTCCGAAAACACAATGTGCGCCTTTGTAAAGCAGCAGAGATCGTCAGAAAGTCTCCGGGTTCTCTTCGGGTGACATTTCCGAAAACAGTCGCTGCGGAGCGGTTGAACACGCTGCTAAATTGGCAACACGGCGCACGTGAGGGGGACATGGAGCGGTGGACACGATTTTACGATTTAGCCATTTTCCACATCGTCTGTTTTTAAAAGCATGAATTAATTTGATTTATCGCCCAGCCCTATTAGGACTATATCAATCCTTTGCACATACAGTGGCGAGAAAAAGTACACACACCGTGGTAAATGTGGTCTGATCTTCATCAAAAGCACAGGAAAGATTAACCAGTGTCTGCTTAAATTAATACCACCCAAACATTTACATTTGATCATATTTTTTATTGGCCATAACATGTTAACATTCACAGGAGAGCGTGGAATAAGTAAGTACACCGTCTGAATCTCACTGAACTGCAGCAGTTTTGTAAAGAGGAATGGTCCAAGATTCATCCTGATCGTTGTGAGCGTCTAATCTGCAGCTACAGGAAAGCAGTTATTGCTGCAAAAGAAGGGTCAGCCAGCTATTCAATACACGGGTTCCCTTACTTATTCCATGCATGTTGTCAATGTCTCAGGTTATTCTGAAAAATATCATGGTAAACTTGTGAAGTAATTTTTCTATTGATGATCGCACGTTGTCCAGGCCCTGAGGCAACAAAACAGCCCCACACCATAATTTTCCCTGCACCTTACTTCAAAGTGAGCATACATTATGTTGTGTGTTCCTCCCAAACTGTTCAACTTTGGGTCCAATAGTCCACTGAATATTTTGCCAGTAGTGCTGTGGAGCATCCAAGTGCTCTTTTGCAAACCATCCTAAATTTTTGACTGTCCTCCTAAATTTCAGAATTAGGAGCACAAGCGCTACCAAGAAAAGAGTTAATATCGGCTGACCCTTCTTTTGCAGCAATAACTGCTTTCCTGTAGTTGCAGATCAGACGCTCACAACGATCAGGATGAATCTTAGACCATTCCTCTTTACAAAACTGCTGCAGTTCAGTGAGATTCAGGCAGTGTACATATTCCACGCTCTCCTCTGAATGTTAATGTTATGGCCAATAAAAAATATGATAAATGTAAATGTTTGGGTGGTATTAATTTAAGCAGACACTGGTTAATCTTTCCTGTGATTTTGATGAAGATCAGACCACATTTAGTGACCAAATTTGGCAGAAACGTGAGAAATTCCAAACGGTGTACTTACTTTTTCTCGCCACTGTATAGACCATAAGGAGTATTCCTCTCACCTGTGCTGGTAGGGGAAGAGTTTGAAAAGACCCCATAGTTCTTCTGACATACAAGCGTTGCACTCCATCAAAGACAGAGATGGCAGTAGCACCTGATCTGAAATGCTGAGGAAACAACTCAGAAGTATTTCCTGTAGTGAGAAAACAGTAACAAGATTAAATTTAAAGAATAGCCAAATGCAAAACAGGATTTAAAAAAAAAAAAAGAAGAAAACTCACCAATCTGTCTTTGTCAGACTTGGTATCACTTTGGTACTACAATGCAAAGAATGTTTAATGTTAGTGTGACTCTAATGAGCTTGTTCAAATGCTTAGGGTTATAATCTACCTCTTTCATAAAACCTTTGCCCAAGCGCACAATCTTTGCAAGAAGAACAGGATCATGGGACAGGTGAGGACCAAGATAACCAAGCATGCTAAAAGTGTCCCGTCGCAGGTCCTCAAAAGTCTCAGCAGGTCGAGGGGCACGCTTGTTTCTCAACGGCTGCATCACACGCCCTCGCGCTCCTTTGGGAACACCAGCCCTAAGTAATCAATGAGAAAAATGTATAAATTGCAAAACTTTGAAATCAGTGCATGATGCGTCTGGTGATACCTTACCTTCTGTAAAGTGGCTCCACAGTTAGGTGAACAAGTCGGCAAAGTGCCAGTGCAATAGCCTTGTGAGAAGTAGCATAGAAAGAAGGCATCTGGTCCATAATACACTTGGAATGTGGCCAGTCTCCAATTCTAAGCAATGCTTCCAACAAGCCAAGCTTTTGATTATCAGGGGACTGTGGGCATAAAACGGTCAGGAGTCCAACATAATAAATTAAACATTAATGCATACACCTTAGCATTTATGATATACAGCTCTTTTGATACAGAACATACTTTTTCATTCTTGTCGTCGTCTTTGTCCTTGTCTTTGTCCTTATCCTTATCCTCGTTTTTCTCTGAAGGAAGGACAACCATCACCAGCTTGCGGGCGATCTGTTTGGCTTCTGAAATGTCCCGTTTATGTTCCTCTATAATGGCGGCATCTAGTGGCATAAGCTAGGACGACAAGAGATACAACACACTAAGATGGATAGATTGTTGGTGCATTACAACAATGGTTCTCAAACTGTGGTTTGTGTGTCACTAGTGGTACTTGCCGTTCTTGATCTAGATCTGGTGGTATTGGGAAGGTCAAATATTAGATGAAACATTTCATGAGGTTGTACTATGTGTGGTTAGGGGTGGGCGATGTGACAAAATAGAATATCACGATTTTTGAATTATAAACTCACGACCAACTCAAATTACACACTGAAGAAGAAATAGATTGAATGAATACACTAATTTACTCAACTTTGTGATAATCAACACAGCAAAAATAGACTTAAAACTAACTCTATACATAAAAAAAAAAACAATACAACTTCAGACAATAAAAGTAAAAGAGTAACACTAAGTTTGGTAAAGGCTTGATGTTCGTGTCTGTTTGGCATCTTTTCTGAGAGGTCTCTCTCATGAGGTCAAGCTGCTTTGATGTGACGCTCTGTCGCTGTCTGACCCTCTGTCGCTGTCTGACCCTTTCACAATAAAGAGTCTTACTAAAGCGAAAACATGCAGTGACTTTTATTGTGTATAAGGTAAACTGGAAGCAGTTAGCTACTTGACAAGAAACAGAGTCACGGTGTATTTGGAGAACTTTTATATTTTCAAAGACATGGATAAACAGCGCATTTGTGAGCACGGTCCAGGATTTAAATTAATCAAATGAGAAGGATGCGGCGCCTGACAGAACTGTAAGGACGAAGGACACTCGCTTCTTCACACGTGTCAGGTTAATAAACACACGCTGCGATCTACGCAAAGCAGCGGCATTAGGGGGGAAAGACACTGACATAAATACCGCTGAAATAGAGACAGAACACTGGGTTTAAAAGCTCAGGATGGAGGAGTCTGGTCGTAAACACACACCGTAGAGGGGCGGCTCGCTGCTAAATGCTCGCATTAGCGTCTGACATTGCGTAGCATAAAGTTTGTGGCTTGGCTTTGCTTCACTGACAATGAAAAGAGTCAACCGCGTTGAAGTGCTTAGAACCGTGATTAAACGATCCCACAAAAATGACAGATCATCAGCTCTGTAGATCGTAAGACGTTCTCATATCGTCATATCGCCCAGGCCTATGTGTGGTGAGTTTTAGAACCGATGCATTACAGGACAGTATATGAACAAGCAAATCAATTTGATAAGATATGACTTCATTGATCTTGCATTAGAGAAATTCACTTGTTACATCAGCTCTCAAGAACACTCAGCGGGGGTGCAAAATAGACAGGAAAATGTGCAATCAAGTAATAGTAATTATACAGGACTTACATGTACATAGAGATCTTCCAGCTGTATTAGGTTGTGGTGGAGTAAAGCAGCAGCAATATGATATAGTGACTTGGGTGTTTCCTCATTTGGCTCCTAAAGGCAGAAACTGAATGTAATCAAAATATTACATGCAACTGTTGTTAAGAGAGAAAAAAATTACCTGATAAAATTTAAACTTAAATCCAAGGATGTGGCATAGAGTGAGAGGCTCACACATGTACGACTTGATTAGTGACAGAAAAAACTCATCCTGGTCTGATCGACTCTCGTAAACCTCTAAATTATGTCCAGAACACGATTTGGATCTAAATTAAAGCACCCTGTGGAACAGGAAAGTGAAATTGTTACCAAGACATACAGTACCAATGGTCAGGTGACAAAACACACCTTTTTCTAAAAGATATTCAAGTTAATTTACAGCCACATCTCTCTGTGTAAAGAAGATATAATTTCACCAACCTATGAGGGACTTGATGCTTTCCAGAACTATGTGGCTAGTGATGTTGCCTGAAAGGTCTTGTCCCAACTCCGTTATTAATTTAGCATATCCCTCATTTTCTTCTCTAAGCAAGTTAAACTTTTGTTGTTTGTAGCTGAAAAACAAAAACAAAACTATGAGCATGGTTTAGAGAAATTAAATTGGAAATTTAAGGCATTTCAGTCATGTTATCTGTACTGAAATCAACACGTGTTAGTAAACCTATAAACAGCCACACTTACAAAAGTTTTGTCTTGATTTTCACAATTTTCTGATTAAACTGATGGGCCTGCTTTATTAGTCCGAGAGACTCCAGGGTTTCTGGGTCAAGCCTTTCTTTAAGAATGACTTCTGGTACAAAGTTCTAAAAAGGAAATACAAATAACTTTAGAAAGCGCTTATTACATCATTATTTAAATAACAAGTGTGATTTCTTACCAAACACGCTAAAACTAGTTGAGTGTAGTGTTCACGTTTGTTCTTTTCTTCAAGCGTACTTGTCTCCAAATCTAAGACAAGCACAAAAGGTTTGCTACTAAGCAATATTTTACATCTTTGTACTAATTCACAAAAGAATCAAGACACACGTACACACACAAATAAATCTGAAATGGAAATTACCCAATATACTGAAAACATCAGCTAAAATTGATGACATGTCATCTCTGAGTTCCTGTAATCAAAATAAATGTGTAACATTTATACTACAAAAACAACTGCATTATTATTAACATGTTACTTCAACTTCACCATCATTTCTCCAAGGACAGAGGCAACAAGATCCACTTTGAGACTGCCCAGCACAACCTGGGAGCACAGCTCGTATAAAGCAGCCTGTATGTCTGCAACAAGCCCACGAAGACAGGGATTAGAGTTAATTAAAAAAAAGAAAAGAACCAACACATCAATTTACTAGATACTATTATACCTTTGATTTCACTTCCATGATAAGTTCTCTCCGTAAGTGCTTTGCAAAGCTGTACGCTAAGGAAAGAAATACAGATTTACACAGAAATCTGTCAAAACATCCTTTCACTCAGTTACTTTTGGCTAACACAATGTAACTACAACGCAGATGCTAGATGCGAACTCTCCTGACAACACAAAATGTTCCTGAAATTTAATTTTCATTTTCTGATGTGGTCATGTCCCATCTTGAAACTAATATCCACATCAATGGGCTAAAATAAACGCAGTTATTCACCTCAACGTCCATGTTTACAATGATGCTGTTGGAGCAGCTAGCTAGTTAGCATTTGACTAACATAGCTAGCAGCACAAGGTTGCTACAATTAGCTAACGATGCTAACTCAATAAAATCCATGTTATGAATGGTGTTGGAGATTAAATTGATAACGTAGACAGGATCTGACTACTTTCTTCGTATATCTAGCCATTATATAAAGAATCTAAGTAACGGTAGGCCTGCAGGGCGATAATTTTGCAAGACATCGAAGCTAACATTAGCTGTGAACTGCACGCTTCTTCAAGGTGGTTCTACGTCGAAACATTAAATAATCGGGATATTCAGATCAGGGTGAGTGGAAAAAAAACCTTTGCGTGTGTACAAGTACTCACAATTCGTGTTTTCCTGATTTTTCCCAGTTTTTGATCCATTCAGCAGGGAGGAGAAGTGTCGCCATCTTCCATAAACACTGCCCGGATGTATCTATCACGGCGGCGCACAGAGGGTCAAAATGCGGCTTAGCTAGCTATGTGCTAGCGATTTGTTGTTGCTAGCTAAAAAACAAAACTTTTCCAAGAATCTGATTATACTGACTTATTTCAGTCGGTTCAGTGAGACTCGGGAGTATTTTCCATATAACCTAAACGACTTCCTCGTGTGGTTTGTTGAAGGGTATGGACATTTTTGAATATAAATACAAATAGATCCTTCGACATTGCAAACTGAGTGACAATTAGGCTAATGCAAAATGCACACTTTTGCCCCGATAGAATGCTATGCTGTGTTACGTTTTTCATAAAATTAGAAGCATAAACTTTAACTTCAGAGACGTGCATGCATTGTGGGCATAGGCACAGGGGAGAGGGAGGGGGGGAGCTACATCTTTGATCGCTATCAGTTGCTTCTGTTGCAACATTGTAGCCTATTATTTGCTCATTGGCAAATTAGATCGTATATAGGCTATATTGTAAGAAACACCTAATTATAGTCCAATTAAATCCAAGCAGCTAAAGAAAACTAATGTAGGCAGTTTAGTTCAACATGTGAACAGCAGGGAGCAGCAACAGACCTTATGTGAAGCGTAGCCTTTCACTAATGAACACAATTCTTTATGTAGGCCCAAAATAGCCCATGTGAGACTGAACGTCTTTAAACATTCTGTGTTTCATTCTGTCTGTGAAATAGGTGAATAGCCTATTTTAACCCAAATTTTGTACATGGCACTCGCACGCCATCTGCAGGTAACGTATCAGTCAAATGTTGCTGTTCCCCTTGTTTCCTAATCATTATACTTGCAGTGAAGTTGTATTGTACATTGGCAAACTGAGCCAATGCTGTAGAAGTCCTCACTGAGTCCAAGAGCAATTGGCTCTTATGCCATATTAAGCAAAGGAGCTTTATGCAATTTGAATAACAAATAGAATGGTTCTTAATAAGGATTTCTATTTGTTTCATATATGATAATATTAGATTGGCTATTATCAAACTAATTGTCAATATAATTGAATATAAAAGAACCCATTATTATATTGACAATTAGTTCCATAATATTTACAATATATATAGCCTACTTCTATTAAGTAAGTAGCCTAAGTAAGTGCTTTAGGTATTTGTCATTGTACAGTCGTACAACGAAATTGTGTTCAGGTGTTAGTCCTGAGCCACTGCGACTGAGCCGCGTTGCCACTGTGGGTCGACCTGACCAGCATGTTTATGGAGGTCAGGGAAACCGTAGCATCCGGATGAAACCTGGTTGGCTGCCTTCAATGCTCCTTTGATCCTCTGAAACGGTGCAATGCCTCCTGGGTTTGTCTCTGTTTCAGAGCGTGGTGTCCTGCACTGGTCAGCTCTACCTCCTCCTCCTTCCGCTTCCTCCTGTGCCGCTCCCTCCGCTCCACAACAGTCTTTCACCATCTTCTGGGAAGAGCTTAGCAGTTAATCTGTTTTATTCTCCAGTGAACGTCCATTAGCCAGAACACTAGGGATAGAAGGCATGTGTGGCTTAGCTGTGAGTATTGCCCAGATACCTCCTCGTTTGTTTGTTTCGTCCTTTTTTGTTTCCTGTAGCGCCTCTTGTGACGTCTCCACTGTGCTGCAGCTGTGGGGGCTCTTGGTGCCTCTTCAGTGTTTCAGAAGAAGACATGTGTAGGTCTCAAATGTCTTTAGCTCATAAGCTAGCTGTTTAGAGTCACCGTGTGTTTAGAGTCACTACTAAACACGGTGAGGCAGGGTTTCAGTTCCATGCAGCAGAGGTCTGGAACAGCCTCTGCGAGAACGTGAGACAGGCCTCAACCCTATGTTTAACTCCATGTTGAAAACGCACTTACTGTATTTACTGCTGCCTATGGCAATTTAACCTATTTTAACTAATTTTGATACATATATGTATACAGTATTTGTATTTTTTTAATGTAATTGTTTGATTGATTGTTTTTAATGCTTTTCATTGTATTTTTTATTGTGTTTGTGTGTTTTGGTGTTGTTATGAGTCACATTGAGTTGTCTGGTACATGAAATGTGCCGTACAAGTAAATTTGCCTGGCCTTTGTTTACTTTTAAAACGCTGCTTTCTTCAGGACCATTATGGACTCTCTGCAGTGGGGGGGAAAAAATCCACCGAACCCCACAATAACACAGCAAAGATGTACAAAAGTATCTAGCAAAACAATGTGGAACACAGAAACCACAAATGCAGTTCACAGAAAAAGACAAACAAAAGATGCAGCTGTACCAAGTGAGAGAGAAGTTGCCTCTTGTCTACTATTGATTGAGAAAGTAGTTTTAAGTAATAGTTCAAATCTTCAGTTTTGTTTCGTCAATTAAAAAAAGACCATTAACACATATCACTTCTTACAGCATTGATATTTTATTCTTTCATTAAGTATATCTTACACATTTGGCATGCGGTGCCAACTGGAAAGCCATCCTGTTAGTAAATTTGACAGACATTTGGAATATTGGGTATTTGTTTCAGCCATTGTAAAATATGAGATTCATTCCCAGCTACATCTTCAGAGTGTAATAAGCTTTATGTGCAACCAATATGACATCACAGATGGGAAGCAGAGAGTTCTTGTTGGGGTTTCTGCAGAAGCATAAGCTACACAAACTCATTGAAGAAACTGTTTACTGTTCCTTCAGGCGTTTCCTCCAAAGGCTGGTACTCGCAGAAGGCTGGTACCATCAGAAGATCAGGCTCCTTGATCGTATTGTCAACTTCCATGGTGCTGCATAGTAACACAATAAGTTACATTGAGTTGGATTATTTTTGATTAAAAATTAGTAATAGGCATATAGGCTAAAATGGATAATTGACTAACCTGAACAAGAAGGATGTGGACTCTGTGGAGTAGAATGTGGCCACAGGCAAACAGCCCATAGTGACGTACATGCTAAAAGTGCCTAGAAAATGAAACAAGCCATCTTTCTTACAATGATGATTGGAATAAAACTGCCATTCTTTATATCAAAGTCTCCAAAGTATCCTAAGGAGAGTTGTTTGGTATAGCCACAGTTCATGAATTACCTTTGACATTATGCATTGATCCTGTCCACATGTTGACTTTCAGTCCTTCTCCTTCGATGCTTGCACTGCCACTGGTCGCCGTGGTACAAAACTTTGCACCTCTGGGGATGTCCAGAGGGTGATCGGTGGACTGCAGTGACTTTTTCTCACAGCTCTGGTTCTTGGCATCTATCTCGTAGAAAACACCCTTGCAACACACAACACATCATGACTAATCAGCCTGCATGACTATCATTACGCAACTGGGAAGTAAATGATAGTTTTAGTCTAATTCTTTGATCTGTTTGATTATGACACTTGTTACATGATCAGCCACTAAGTACTGAGAAATCGGTCTACCAATAAAATCAAGTAATGGATTCAGTTTGTTAATTAAATAGTAGTAGTCAGTAACAAGTCATCACTTGTCACTTACTTCATCAAAAAACATGAGGAGATCCAAACCCAGAGAGGTATTTGTGGGGTGGCTCTCATTTGATCTGAATCGCAGTTTCTTTCCCGTTGAATCATAGGTAAATGTTCCATGTGTTTTAATTTCACCTTTTAGCGACATCTGGTTTAGACAAATGTAAGGAAATAAGTTAGTCATTTTTCAAAAAATGTTTGTGATGTTAAATGATTAACTTACCACTGACATCTGTCCTGTCATGTTGGGTGCATCTAGAAAAAGACCAGAAGAGTTAAGAGAATGGTTGATTGCAATGCGTCAAAATCAGTTAGTTACGTACGGCATGGATGATGATGGTGATCTGCATTGGTGGTGGCTGTCAAGCACACAAAACAGACAAATGTAAGAGCTGCAAACATTTTCCCTGTCTGGAGATCACAAATCACAGATGACAAGGCGACCCTACACTCTCTGAGACTGAGCAGAAGGTGTCAACACTTTTATAGGACCATTGGGCTTGTATAACCTGCCCATGAATGATGGTCACCCTTTGTGTCTGACACCAAGCTGAGTAAACAGCATCACTCGTCGTTGCTGGAGGTAAACTCTATCACAATATTTTTATAAACCCATTTCCCCTGGTGACTCTGCAGCTGTCCTCAATTGTCCATTCAAATGGAGCCCGATTTGACCCGGGCTCAGATGTCATTTATTTGTTCATTTTATTATTTATTTATTTATTTAAAATGCAAATGCAACAACTTATGAATGAAAAGGAGCAGAAAGAAGTAATAACTTTTATAATATCTGCCCCCATCAACACAAACTCATTTACAGTTGCAGTTCATTTGAGTTTTTTGATGCAGCCGTCTTATCAATTACAAGACACCTATGCACAACAATACATTTATAAGCAAAAGTTGATCTGCTACTCCGCAGTGTCATATTTTTGTAACATTGAAAATGTAACATTCTTCTTCACACATGAATGGACTTAAAGGTTTTAATTCTACAATCAAGACTGCTCCAAAGACTGATGCATTTTTCTTTTACAGCTGATTTAAACCTGGATTTTTGTTAAAAAAAGCTCAGTTTCTTTAAGTTCTACTTTCTTGGTAATTTTTTCTGATGAGCTTTTACATGGTTTTTAGAAGGTTGCATTCTACTAATTAATAAAATGTCGGTGTTTTTAATTGTATAAATATAGGATTTGTTGGATTTCTGTATCCACTGACGACTCTGATTGCTCTTTTCTGTAAAAACAAAAACAAAATATGAACGTAGGTACAGTATTTTTGGCACTTCCCCTCACTTCAATGGAAGAGGCCAGCTGTGGAGCAATCAGTGAGTTATACAACAGAAACAATGATCACTTATTTAGAATTCAGAAAATATTTGACCTTATACAACAGAGCTATAATTTGGGACATGACTTTGACATTTTCAGTAGCTACATGATATCCGGCAAGTATTCGTCAATCATAATACCCAGAACCTCGATCGCGTATGCCTTTTCATTCTCTGATCCATTAATTAATAAATTATGATGCTTAATTTTTACTACAAAAAAAAGTAATCATAAATTTAGTTTTACTAACACATAAGGACAATCCATTAAACCACTTAATTCGTAGTACCGTATGTCTTTTCTATTTCTCCTGAATAAAATAAATTGGTATTGTCTGTAAAAAAGAATGTGGTACAGTAGCGGTTAGAGCTTGTGCTTCACAGCAAAGGTCCAGGGCTCGATTTCTGCATGTTCTCGCCGTGTCTGCCTAGGTTTCCTCCGGCCAGTTTACCCTACCACTAAAAACATGTACAATTGGTGAATCGTCCAGCCAGGTGATATAGACCGTCAGCCTGGCTACATCTGGAGAGGCCCAGGCCCATGCGCTGCCGTCGCCCACTGTTCGGGTTGCCCCAGCAGGATTGAAGGATGGGTCAAATGCAGAGGACAAATTTCCCTATGGGAACAATAAAGTATACCTTAACCTTAACCTTTAGTAACTGAGACACAGACACAATATCATTTATGTAAAGAGGAAAGAGTTTAGGGCCTAGCACTAATCCTTGGGGTTCCCCGCAAACTATGATACAAATTGCAGACTTTATGTAGTTAATTAAAAACAAACTAATTTATATCAAATAGCTTTCACCCACTGATGTGTTACATCTCTGATACCATATATATATATATATATATATATACTGTATATATATATACACATACATATTTGCCTACTAAATAGTGTTGTTTGTCCATAGCATTGCCAAGTTCCATATTTGCTGTAGCAGTTGAGTGATTAGAATGAAACCCATATTGGCAGTCACTTAAAATCCTGCAGTTATTTATGAATTTATTCAATCTAATCAAAAATAACCTCTACAGAATTTTAGTGCAATGATTCTCAACTGGTGGGTCAGACCCAAAAGCGGGTTGCAAACCATTTACAGTGGGTTGTGAACTTGCAGGGTAAATTTTGTTCAATATTTCCTTCTATAAAAGTATAGAAATAAATTAATCAGTAAAAATCACTGTTGTTTTGGATTTATTTCATGTTTATTCAACATTAATTTGCGGGAAAAATGCAGTATTTTACATGAGGAATTAAATTCTTATTTGGGTCATGGCTTGCAATCCTAGGATTATGGTGGGTTCTGACAGCATCCCAGGTGAGAACCACTGTTTTACTGCGGAAGTTATGAAATGGGAATATAATGTGAAAATTCACATATATTTCCTTTTTTTTTTAAAGTTAAATTATTTTTGTTATTTTCATGCCGTCTGGAAATTACCCTGAAGTAAATAACAAATTACAGATATAGGCCTAAGTAAAAGGCTCAATAATTACGTCAAATTTTCTTTGTAATGCGTTATTCACATCAGTAAAATTGTGTAGCACAAACACAACACTCCACAACCGTGAGGCTAAAGAGGACACCCGCATCAAAAACTACACCAAATAAATAAGATACTTGAAAGCAGGTGTTTAGCTGAGGCAACCTCTGAACAAAGATGCCAAGTATAGCTTTTTCAGTTCTGGTATGTCTGGTTATAATACTGCATTTAGTGAGATGTCTAATATATTTTTCATCCAAGTAAAATAATCCATTAACTCAGAGTTCATATCAGGTCATACAGCTGGCTTTTGCTCTTTGAAAACAAACAACTCTAGTCATGATTTACTTCAAAATAAAGTTTTCCATCTTTCTTTAAAAATAAGATGTGCTTTACATCAAGGAATCACTCACCCATTCACACTCTAATTCAAACACCAATGTATGTGAAATATGTGAAAAGGTGTGTGCCTACTTTATGTTTTCCTTTGTTTGTTCATTTTATCCAGAGACACCACAGTCACTGGCTTTCAGTTTTTTAAGTTTTATATTTGACATCCAAATAACACAGCATTACCTTATTTACAAATCAGAATACTGCAGGCAACATCAAATAGTAACATTTTAATTTTTAGCTTGCACCTGCCTTAATATCTCTGCAATGTCTGTTGTCATTTTGTGAACTGTTTTTCGTAATAATTCCAAAAACATTATTTATTTATTATTTGATTGATGATTGATTGATTGATTGATTGATTGATTGATTGATTGATTGATTGATTGATTGATTGATTGATGATTGATTGATTGATTGATTGATTGATTGATATTTGCAGCAATAATAAATTGTGTCCCTGTACACTTTTTTTCACCTATTCACCCAGAGTCAAGTTGTTGCGGATTGCAGGAGGAATTAAAGTGTGTCTGTTTATGTAGGGAGCATACTATCCTAACCCCTTTAAAATCAATGATAATAAGACCAGCTCATAGCCCATTACTACCAAATAGAATTCATTCAAACAGGTTAGAGTTACAGAGCAGACGTATTTCCTTCCTGTAAAAGGGGAAACTCATTAGAAACTGACAACGTTTTTCTGAAACCATGAATGAGACTGAGAGCGAACGGCTCACGAGGGACAGTGTGTGGACATGTGGAGGCGGAGAGGGTTTTGAAAATAAGGGAAGCCCTTTTGCTCCTCACTCAACAGAAAAGGTCATGCTTATCTCAGAGGCTCAAAGGAAGAAGACCCTATGAATCACCCGGTTTCTGTTTTATCAAAAAGTGGGAATGTGGGACACAAGATTGATCTGAACTTTGAACTTGATTAACTGAACTAAAATTGGTTAAAATAATTGTTCATCTCTGATCAATCGATCGATCAATGATCGATCCATCAATCAATCAATGATCGACCGGGTTTAGATCTATCTATCTATCTATCTATCTATCTATCTATCTGTCTGTCTGTCTGTCTGTCTGTCTGTCTGTCTGTCTGTCTGTCTGTCTGGCCTGGCCTGGCCTGGCCGCTTGAGGGTTCTGCGCAGTATCTTCACTGTTCCTAGAACTGCACTCTTCTGGACTGAGATGTCTGATGTATTTCCTGGGATCTGCTGCAGCCACTCCTCCAGTTTGGGGGTCACTGCCCGATGACCACGGGCACCCTCCAGGCCTTCTCTAGCTCTTCTCTGAGCCCCTGGTATTTCTCTAGTTTCTCGTGTTCCTTTTTCTGGTGTGATAGTTCCTTTGTCTGGTGTGATAGATCTGGGCCTCTATTGCTCTGGTGCTCAAGGCCTGCTCCTGTGCAGCCATGATGAGTGCCTCTGTGCTGTCCTTCAGGCCAGCTCTGTCTAGCCTTCATTGGATGGATTTCTTGACACCAGCCACTGGCAGGGCATAGCTGTTTATTGCCCGGGAACTTGTTCTTGCCATTGAGCTGCCTCTTAGGACCTGCCTTAATATACATATTGAAAAACCACTCTAACTTTTGAACTCTAATAGAGTGCAGCAACCACAATGCTACCTGACCCAAAACTTCTACAAAACACTATAAATGATGAATTAAGAAAGTAGACACCTGGTTCAATTGTAATAAATTATCATTAAACATAAATAAAACCAAATTTATTGTATTTCGCTCTAATAGAAACAGGAAAAATCTTGAAAATCTACATATCTCAATAAACAGTATAAATATTGAAAGACTAAATTGTATTACATTTCTTGGAATTCAAATTGACGAACACCTGAATTTCAAAAAACATATTGATCATCTTGTTAAAAAATTCTCCAAATATGTCGGCTTATTTTATAAATTGAGACATTTTCTTCCCCTTGAGGCCCTTTTGATTTTGTACTGATCCCTTTTTGAACCCCATCTAAATTACTGCAACGTGATCTGGTACAACACATTCCCCAGCTATCTTTTGAAATTACAAGCTCTTCACAAGAAAGCCATTCGAGCCATCTCTTGGGCCAGGTTTAACAACCACTGATCACTTATTCTATAAATATAAGCTTCTGAAACTCACTGAGTGCAACCTTTTCCAAAATGCATGTATAATGTAGTGTTTAGACCTAAGGACAGACTGGCTCAGCTCATCCCAATCTCTACACCTGCTCATGATTACAATACAAGACATAAAACCCTCTTACAGGGAAAAATTAGAACACTCAAGTGTACAAGCTTCAGTGTGGCGTGTAAAGGCCCACAAGTTTGGAACGAGCTGAACATTAACATTAAAACCGTAACATCTCTGGCTATTTTTAAAAATAAACTAAAATTGAGCTTCTAGAAAATTATAATAAACCCTAGCTGATGACCTCTAACAAGACTTATGTATTCATGTTTGATGGTAATATGTAATGTGTGTAAGCAAAAAAAGCAACAACAAAAAAAAAAATAATAATAATAATAATAATTCGTACCTTTTAAGTAAATTGATGTAACTTTAAGCTAGTAAAAGTAAGGTAAGGCAGTTTTAATTAGAGTAGGTAAGGTTAGTTAGTAGGTAATAGAATAGGTATCTAAGGTAATATGTATCCTAGGTTACTAATGTATGTTTGTGTTCTTAATATTGTGTATTGTCTTGGGCCCCATATATAAGCTAAATGTTGCTTCAAGGGTGTCCCGTTTATGAATATGCACTATCATCTATGAATGGATTTTAAAATGTTTTTACTGTATATTTGTAATAAACTGAAACTGAAACTGAAACCTGATAAGCTGTCATTTACTGTAGTCTGTGCAGTATATTCTAACACAGAGTGTTTGTGCAGTTCATTCTAACACAGATGGCTGGTGCCGTGTTGAAGTGAAACCGACCACAAAGAGGTTGGTCAAAACCTCCCACTGTCTGTTGCTCCAGCAGGAATTTACATCAACTTTATTCAAATTTTCAGCTGTTTTGAAATGAGTCCAACAGTTTCATAGAAAGTTATGTTTTCGGTCAAAGTTTCACGTGTAGCTACTGTGGCATAACCTGAAACAAACGTTCACAAACAAGGTGAGACTGGTTTTGCCTCTGCGATAATAACTGTGAAGAATGAGTAACTCCCAAATAGGACTTACTGTTAGAGAAATAACAATGATGTTCGAAATGATTGATGAAGAATAGGCAGCAGTCAGGATGTCTTATACAGGAGAAGTTTATTTACCATCATTACGGGACCCGGAGATATGAACTCGAGACATTGCGCTAGTCCTAACATTCAAGTCTGTCTATGCTTCCACAGAAGAGGGGTAAATACCCTCTAAGAGCGTCATACTGATACGAAAGCAAAACATTCAGTGGCTGAGAGTGGGCGTCTGAGCCCCACAGTCAAGGCTATGACAGAGATAGTACGACTTTACAGCTTGACCCAGTGTGATAAATAGCGATTTACTGTTACCCTCTAACACTTACTACAGTGGGAATTCACCTCGGCACAATGCAAACCCCCTTTTACAGTTTTTCTCCATTGGTTTGGCTCATTTCCTGAAACAGAAATTACATTCTCAAAAAAAATGGACAAGTCTCCAAACCACTTGGCAATTGTTCACAACATAATTGAATTTCTCATTAATTTCATCAAATTTTGAAATGCCTAAGTCCATGTCTCAATGTCTCAGTACATCTTGCAACTGGTGAAGTACATGTAGCATACAATTAGCACAATTTCCAAGTGTATAGAGCTTGTTGATCTAAACTGATTGTTGATTCTCAGTCTAATGGTTGTTCGCTCCAAAACGTGTCAGCGTCATTTCATTGTATAAGTCATCACATGCACAATAGTCTGTTCAATTGTCAAAATTAGTCAAGAACACAATACCATGAATACCATATATGAATCCCTTGGAACATTTGATAAATTTATTACAGCAATTAAAGCTGGGGTACCTGATTTTTTGGTGTTGTAGAATACATTTATTTTTGCCACCTTAGAGTATGTTGCAAACACAGCAAAACACAGACCTTGTTGTATTGTCTTCACCTAAGGTTTTATTGAGCAATGGATAGAAGTGTAATCTAAATTAGTGGAATTTATTTTGGGGTTGGCCGCATCTGCTTCACTTTGTCACCACTCAATGCTGTATGTGGGTGTGAAATGTGCATAACATTACATTCTTTGAACAATGTGAATACACAGGAGGGACTGTGAGAGCTAGAGCCAATTTGGGCCAAAACAAAAAATGTCACTGTTTGAACAGGAAAAATCAGGTACCCCAGCTTTAACAGTCAGGAGAAACTAGAACTTGACTAATGAAGCACTGTAGGCTGCATATAATTTTCATTGTTTTTGTGTGTGTGTTATGTTACAGTATGTTATGCTCAATACATTTTCTTTTTACTCTGATGTATGGAATTTACTTTATTTGTGTGAATGATAATGGTTACAATTTCCTTGGCAGTGTGAGTGCAATGTGTGATGTCAAACCTTGGCGGCTACTCTTACCCTCAAATCCTATTTCTTTGTTGTTGTTTTTTGTTTTTTAGACAAAAAAAAGTTACAGTAACCATTGTCAATGAAGGACTGGGCTAAGACTGAAAGGTGGACATGAGGGACATTTCAATGGTCCTCTGCCATAGTGACAAAACACTTAAACATAGACTTGCAGTGCTTACACAGTGCCAAAGGGACAAAGCATTTTGGGGGCAGTGACTGTTTGAATGAGAAGGAAATTTAGTTTTGACCATGAGTGAACTGTTTTGGGAGAGGTTTGAGCTTTTGCAGGTGAACCATGGTGTTGTGCAGAACCATCCACGTTATTTTGGCAAAAGCATCAAGAGTGTTGAGAATGTTCAAAGCAATTGAGAAGGATCTTTGCCATTTTGGGGGAATTGACTATTTAAATAAGAAGGAAATGTAGTTTTGAAGCATGAGTGAACTGTTTTGAGAGAGATATGAGCTTTTGCTGAGTGAGCTATAGTGTTGTGCTGAACTTAAGACTGTTTTGCCAAATGATCTTAGAATTTGAGAATGTAATTTCTGTTTCAAGAAATGAGCCAAACCAATGGAGAAAAACTGTAAATGCACAAAGTTCAAAAGGAAGCACTATTATGCAACAAGAAGGCACCCTTCAGTGTCACTGGCAAGTACTGTACACCACCCACTTTACCACAGAAATTACTTTTGCTTTTCTGAGGTTTTAAAAATGTACAGGAGTAACATTTTACCCCCGCCCCCCCCCCCAAAAATAGGTCTCATAAAATTTACCAAGAGAGTACATATGCCTCAGAGAAAGTATATACACCTATACAATAAAAATAGTAAAATATTGATATTAATAATTACATCAAATATACTTATTATAAAATATAATTATAAACAAATACAATGTTATGAAATAAGTTCACAAGCTGCTGGGTAATAACTAGGATCACATGTATCCACACAGTATTACGGTAATTAAAGTATGTCATTCTCGCTCCTGGTTTTGTGTGTGAAGCTCTAGTTCCAGTCATTACTCATCAAAACCAAAACTTCCCCAAAACCTTTAATGCTGTGTATCCTAAATTTAAAATGTCCTCATGTAGACTTTCATATTGTTTTACACAATGATTTGAATTATGTAAAAGAAACAGAACATTTGTGTAATAATGTGTTTCAAGGATCAGCTGGTCGTTGATTTTGTGACACTATATGTGGAAGTTGTTACATAAGTGCTTCCTCCTGAGGCAACATGAGTGGCCAAGATCAAAGAGAATCAGACAGAGTAAAAGAGAAAATAATAAAAACTCCACTTGAGCAGGAAACCGAAAGCAAGACAAGTAGAAGCCCCAAGAATATATAAACACTCACACAAGCAACATGAAGGCATCTCATGGTCATTCACTCCTCAGCTCTATATTTCAGCAAGGTAAGTTCACAAGGGTTAACAATGAATGGCTTTTCGCATACATTAACTACTTACAGTGCTGGTTCTTTATACTCGGGTTTAGCGTCTTATTTCATGTACAAAAGATTTTAGTATTCCAGAAATTGATTGTAAACTGGCGGTGTAGAATTTTGGGACAGTAGAATTGCCCATTGCATTGCTGCTGTTTTAGTCTGACACAGGATGCAAGTTCAATGTTACAAACATTGAAACAATTTTTATAACTTATTGGGGAAATTTTAAAGAAAGAATCATTGTAAAAGTCATTGAAAATAGCATCTTGTATCGCACTCCAGTCTGTATAAAGGTTTCTTAATCATTTTAGTAATAATGTTGCAATTTGGGAAACGCTATATCCTAATAATGTCTACTTCTACGATTACTGTTGTGTATAATAATTATGTAATTTTCTGCTTTCAACCATCGTTGATGAAAAAAGTTACCACCAGTTTTGTATTTTCTATTGCAAATATTACTCATTTGATTAAGAGATCTCTGAATTATTATTATTTTTTTTTAAGACAGCTGATATGATTGATAGTTACATATTGTTGGTGTTGTGTGGCAGATGACTCTGTGGTGGCAGGCTCTCCTCCTCTGTATCACTCTGAGCTGCATTCAGTCTGTCCCGACTGCGGTCCTCCACAGCAAATACCTCAAATCCTATAACCTCACGCGCCACGCAAGACGCCAAGTCCGGCAGTTGCTTATAAAATATGTAAGTCCTCTGCGGTCGATAGATGCATTACATTTGAAACTGTTTGAAACTTATTTGTGTATTGTTTGTTAAAAAGACAGAAGAGTTGGGAAGCGAAAATGGGGACAGGAGTCAACATTTGAAAGGCCTGCCGTCACCGTCTATTGACTTCTACAACTGGCTACAACTGACTGTAAGTACATGCACTGTTCTACATGAGTCAAGAACTTTAGCGTTATGTGTACTAATACTTCAATCTGTAAAGTAATTCAATTCAAAATGTACAATGAGTGAAAGTCTATAATGGCACCAAAATCATTTAAAATTCTGAAACACTTTGTACTTGGGAGACTGTAACAAGACAACATTTGTAAATCACATGCTGCTGTGTGTGTGTCTCTAGGACAGGGAGCGACTTGCCACTGCCTTCTCAGACCTGCAGACGTTTCGGAGCATGCTGGAGTGGAAGAGGGAAGAGCTCAATTCCACAAACAGTCAGATGTTCCTCAGGATTGAGACTGACCTTCGGGATCTGGTATTACAAGTGAACAGCTTTCTCAGAAAACATTATTATACTCATCTACTGAAAAAGTATAGAAACACTACCCGTGTCTTTCAAAAGCTTTGATTTAAGCTTTTTTGATCATGATGCTTATTCAACAATAATATGAGGGGAAAATATATTTTACATTATGTAATAAATTACTATTTTTTCATTTGGGTCGCGGGTTGTCGTCTTAGGGTGATGGTGGGTCCCGACGTCATACCACTTGAGAACCATAGCAGTAAATCCACCTGCATGTTGACCAATGTATTAAAATAACGGTCAAAATATTTAGGTGACTAAAATAAATGATGTCGAGGAAAAAATAGAAGGGAAACTTGACAGGAAAAGCCTAAATTAGAGCTTTAAGTGAATCTTACAAACATGTACAGTAGGCAACCCCAGTAAGAGTACACTAATTTTCACTTTACCACAAATTGAAAGTGAGTATTAGAGAATTTACAAAGAAAGTACATTTTTCACAGTGAGAGTATAGAGAGTTCCCCTACTCAGTATAAACATATATAATATGATTCAGTCTGGGAATAGGGTAGATGTTGAAAATGTCTTAAAACAAATCACATGTAGCCTATCTTCTAACTCCTGGTTTTGTGTGATCAAAATCACAAGACGATGTTTTGAGTGCACTTTTAAGAATAGGTTGCCTCCACGACTTTGTATAAATTCACGACTTTGTATAAATTCAGATAGAGGATGGGCGCCAATATACTGTACCTCTATGGGCAATTCAGTGTTTTTAAAAGAAGTGTCTGAACTGCTAATGTTGAATTAGAACCTGCTCATTTGTTAGGGTCTGCAGTTGTAGCATGTTTTTGTTTCCTGTGGATAGCCCCAGTAATTACAGGGATATTAACCACACAAATCAATCAAACCGTCTGCAGTTGTCGCTTTCATACAATTGAACTCTTACCAAGCTGAAACCAAACTCAACAACTCACCAAACAAACACCAAACTAGTTATTATCGAGGAACTAAGGCAGGTCTAAGCATGGACTAGCTTTAATTGTTTTTAATACAGAACTACAATTTCAACTCACAGAACTAAAATTACAGTAAAACTAGCTCTTTATTAATTAAAAACTGCCAAAGTCAAGTCTGAACCAAGCTTCTTACCACTCGTTTGGAAAACCTGCAATGTAATGGTGACTCTGGGTTAAGTGAAGTTTGCTTTTTTGCTTTCGCAGATGATTTACACTGGAGTCACTTCGATGAGGCCTCCCAAAGTGAACGCTACGAACCGCACAACACAGTGGGAAAAGCTAGTGGAGGGTTACATCATCCTGAGGGATCTAGACCTCTACCTCATCAAACTGGCCCGAGACTTTCGCCTCCTGTTAACTAAAACAGCAAAAAGCAACCAGAACTTATAAGTGGGACAATCGTGTGACAAAGGCATGGTTTACAGTAAACTCGCACTATTTTTGTATTTTTGTTAAGGGAAGTATGGGGTATTTCCTAAAGGTGCTGTCATCTTTGTACTGGGCTCCCAAAAGAGATTAATTATGTAAAAAGCACTGGACTTTCCAAAATGTACTGTATGTGTTCTATTTATATGCAATCCATATTATTTATTAGTAACTTATTTATTTAAGAGTGGTAAATGTTATTTTATTTTTATTTTTTACATGTTTACTGTTTTTATTTAATTTATTTTTTTACAAAAGTTAAATTGTAACTTTTAATAAAGACATGCATTTGGAGCTCTGGCAACTTCATTATTAGTGTTATTCGTAAGAGTAAAGAGAAATTAATCTTCTGTGCGACTGCGTGACAATAGGACCTTCCCAGAAGCAGTCGCCCACACACTGAATCCGGTCCCATTAGCCTTGTGTTCCTTCATGTGTTGTTGATGCTCGGCGCCGTCTGTGGACACATTTTAAAAAGTCATGGACATTTTCTAATTAATGCAACAACTCTTCAGACTCACCACCAGCAGATGTCCTCTCTTGCCTTTGACCACCCTCAACTCTGAGCCCCTGGCAAAGTCTATAAATCCTTCTCTGCGACGAGCTATGACAAACCGTATGCTGCAAAGTATCAACATAAAAGTTGCTAAAATACCATGAATTGAAAAAATAGGACTTGAACAACTACGTGTTTTTTTCTTTTGTGTCAGTATGAGTGCTCTGATTAGACCTCACCTGCCTGAGCTAATGTTGACGTAGTTGGTCTTGTTTGCCATCATAGCTAGTTTTGTCACCACTTCAATGACATGTGTGCAGTGCAGCACTACATCGCCCTGTAGACACAAGCATCATCAAAGGTCTGCAAAGCTGTCGTACTTAATGTGCCCTTTTACCTTCTGCTTTTTGTCCTCATTGGGCATGTGCAGGACAATCATCCCATCACTGAAGGCACTGACAGATATGCCTTTGTCAAATGAAAAACATGTCTTAATTAAGTCTATTCGCGTCCACATATTCTCCAGCCTTGACCCACTGATCAAGGTAAAGGTTGTACCCCAGCTATAGGCCATATATGATAAGTAAATATAAATATATACAGTATCTGCTCCTCACCTCTCAGAAGGTGATAGTCAATCTTCTGCTTGATTTTGGTCCTGTCCACAAGCACTGCAAAGGTGTTGGTCAGAAGGAGCTGACGCGGACGCGGCTTGAACCCTCTTCTGTCGTATTTAACCACATTCACGCCGTACTAGACAACACAACAGTGTTTCACAGGTACCTCATTGCCTTTTGTTAAGAAGTCTGAAATAAAAACTCACCAGGACTTTGTCATTGCCAAGTGTCTGAACAACTTTGAGATTAATTTGCTCACGCTCTGATGAAATAAAAGGGGGGGAAAAAGGTTTAAAAATCAGTTGTTTGCATGTCGAGAAACACTGATCACTTACCAAGCCTGGAGTCTAAAAACAGTCTGGCAACAGTCAAAGGATAGCTCTCTTTTGATCACGGAACAGCTCACTAGCTACAACTTTCTGTGTCATCTATAAAATATACAATATATATTTACTCTACAAAAATATAATTCCGGACATACAATACAATTTCCTTTATGTACCTGTTTCTTCCACTCGGGCTGGATGCTTCTGCAATATTTTGTCACCATATTGCACAGATGAAGTCTTTGTAGATGTTCAGAGGTCTGACAATGAATGAGAACACAGAAAGGCAACCATTTGACATAAGTACGGAATATACCAGAGTATATACCATAAGGTCTATTCATAACCAGGCAGTACCTCCGTGAGTAATGGTGGAGCTGTGGGCCAGTTTTTGTCCAAAACATTTTTGGGCAGATTTTTGCTCAGCTTCATGAGAAAAGAGCGCCGTACATGATCAATGAAATACTCGTTTTCAGGACAGTAATCGTTATGACGGTAGATGAAGCCTTTGATTAATCTGATAAAAGAAAATGACATTCACACACAGAGCTCATGATAATGATGTCAATATGGATAAATATAAGTGAAGTACCGGCGTATCAGGTTGGCAGCTTCTCTTCGCCTCTTGGCCCGTCTCCGTGCCTTCATGCCCCGCCAGAATGACTGGATGACAATCACTGCAAATACACATGATTCATTTCAACTGGATCCTTAGTGAATGCATACAGCTACAATATAGTTCAAGATAATGTGCTGAAGCAAAATGAACAGAGACTTAAATGTGATCGTTTTTGCTGACCTGCATGTCTGATGCGTTTGTATTTGGCTCTCTCTCTGTATCCTCTCCAGGATGTTTGCAGAGTCAAGACTAATACAAAGAGGATTACAATATAGTGACAGTTTTTGGTCATGCATTGACCTTTCTGAGTCTTATCATCCTTTACTCACCAATTTCAGGCTTTTTTGCTTCGAGAGCGTCCTCTGTGTTGAAGAGAGTTTTTGGGAATTGAATGAAGATTTTCGACCTGCAGAAACATGAATACAGGGCTTATTCTTGTGAGGGTTAAATGATACTACTGTAAGCGTCCTGTCACTACCTGCCAAGTTTATACTCTTCTGGTTTGTAGCCCAGGTGGTTTACCAGAGTGGAGACCCCATCAGCAAGTGGACCGTGCCAGTTCGGCCATGTCTCTGGACAAAGCGGCTTATATCTGAATCAAATTACAATGTTTACACAGTTTAATGTATCTTCTGTATGTTCTTTTGGAAGAGAAAGGACTCACCTCAGTAGGAAGGCTTCAAAGCGGCGTCTATAAGCAAAGCCAGCTCTCGGACACGCAGGTTCTCCATCAAACCCAGGTATTTGACCTGGTGCCGGATCAAGACCTCATCAAATTTTCCTACAGAATAATAAAGTAAAATAAAATATATTTTTAATATCATATTATTCATTCATTTATTCGTCTGTTTAATTAAAACGACCCATACCAGGCAGCTTGCAGTCATTTGGCTTTATACAGCGCACATAGGATGGCTCTTTGGACATGAGGATTTCCATGAGTTTCATAAGGCTATTTTTAAACTGTGTTGCAGCCTGAAAAAAAAGAAGCATTTTCACAGGGGATTTCTGTGTAAAAATGATCTTTGCAAGGGAAAGTTCAATAACTTCTCACCATTACTGGACGTTTCTGGTCAAAGACTTCCTCTCTTCTGAAACACAGACTCAGGATGCGGTTGTCTGACTGACACATGACCTAAACAGAAGAAACACCCCATGCGTAAGAACTACACTATGTTAAAAACTGAACACACACAATAAAGGATATTCTGCTGTAAATGCTTTACCTCTTTCAAATTTCTGTTTAGTGAATCATTGTTTTTATCCAGAAAACCTGAAATAGATCAAGGTAAAATACAAAGATCAATTTTGTGTTATTTTTATTGTATTACAAGAATCAATCACATACCATTAACATTGTAGTTGACCTCTCCCGCGTAATGCAACAGTCTAAATTCTTCTCTATTCATGACTCGGCGAGTTTTCCCATTGGCCAACTTGTGTCTGTGAATGTAGAATAGCAAGAAATGTATACGGTGAAACATTTTTGAACGAATAAAAAGTCAAAATGCTTACGTGACAAAATGTGGATGACCACGCAGGGTGTCCTCCAGTTTCTCTAAAAAGGAGACGTCACATGTTTCCCCGGGTCTCAAACACTCCTCATCCTAAAGTACAAGAATAGGTTTAAGAACAAACTATGACAGAAAAAGTATTCGCCGTATAGTAGTAGTTGTAGCTACCAAAATGGATATGATGCCTTTGTGCTTTTCTTCTATGAGGTCACAAATGATCTTGTTGTCAAAATACGTCACTGGTTCCCACTAAAAATCACAAAGAAACACATTTCGGTTCAGAAAGTGTTCACACCTTTACATTATTTCTATTTTATTACGTTGCAGTCTGATACAAAAATCATATAGATTTCTTTCTCTGGTAAAAATGAACCCCAACAGTCTTGAAAAAATATATTAACAGAAAAAACAGAAGAAAAATATGCTCTTAATAACAGGAAAACAAGTCAGAGTCCAGAACTACATCTCTGCAATATAGGCCTAAATGTAGACTGTGAACCTCTTACCCCCGCCTGAGTGCACTCACGTTTGGCTTTAAATCTAAAATAGTAGTAGTAGTAAGTGTTTATTTGAGCAATTCCAAGTTACAAGTTATTTGACAAAAAAGAAAGAAGCACAATAATGCCCAAAAAGGAGTAGGCTGACGCAAACAATGCTTATTTATGCCCTACCCCCATTCAACTTATTTACAAACTTTACACCTGCCGTTTGTTTACATTACGGTTTGTTCTATGAACCAGCTCTTATAGTACAATTAAGATAAAGATACATAACCATAATCGACACATAGTTTAAGATACAGATACATAACAATAATCAAACATTGGAAATCCGTTTACATAGTCTTCTGATGTATAGAATCAAAGTTTACAAGAATGCTGTATATGCTGCCATCTGATACTGCCCCATATAGTACCATCATTACCATATTTATATAGTACATGTACACATACACGGACAGTACATGTATATATAAACACATAGTTTGTTCTTGTGTGTCTTGTATGTTTTATCATTTGTGAGTACATTTACATACAAAAGAAGCAAGGTTTGGTAGGCTGTTGCCAGAAGGGGGCGCCCCTCGAACACCAAAATCATTTGTCGTGTTGTCCCTCGTTTATGTCACATTTTTGTCACGTTTTCGTAGTTTTTTTTTTTTTTGGCAGTTTCCTCAGATTTTTTGTCATTTACTGTCCCGTCCTTTTTATTCTTTGTTTTTTGTTATGTTTTTATCCAAATTGTTTGTTTCCATTGTGTTTTTGTCACATTTTTGTTGCATGTTATTGTATTTTCATCCTCGTTGTCGTCGCAATACTGATGTTTTTTTCGAGAAACTTTGAATTGGACAATGGAGAACTGGAGATAATGTGCTCGGTTCAGGTGGGAGTTAAGAGATTAAAAAAAGACATTCCGTATCAGACTTCAACATAACAACATAGGAGTAAATGGAACATGAATATTTTCTGAATCAACTGTAAATATTTAAGATGTTTTACACATACCTCAATGCCCTCTGTCTCATACTCCTCCTGTTCAGATCTGAGGGTGAGCTCAATAAACAGCTGCTGCAGCTTCTCATTGCAGTAATTGATGCAGAACTGCTCAAAACTGAGATGAAGATCTTAAGATTAGGCCAAAGGTACAGTTATGTAGCTGACTTGCCTTACAGCGGCTACCTGTTGTGCTGCAACACCTCAAAGCCGTAGATGTCGAGCAGTCCAATCACTGTGGAGGATTTCCCGCTCTGATAAATTTCTTCCTGCAAGGAACACTTTTTAAAGCCAGCCCAAAGACGAAGTGTTTCAAAATCCCAGGACTTTACCTTGACAGCGAGTGACTGGTTGATCTTCTGTACCAACCATGTAAATGTGCGGCCGTACACAGCCTTGGCCAAGGCATCCCGAGCCGACATCGCCTGTTCAAAATTTAGAGGGCTGATCATCTAGAAGATTAGGGATGAAAAAAACAAACAGTTAAACATGTGAGTGTGGTTTCATATAATATGCCCCAATTCTCTAGATCTTTGCCACCTTTAAAAACATCTGATACCCTACAACAATTATTAAAACAGGATTAAAACATGGCCACCTCTTCTCCTTTGGCTGTGAGTTTCCTGTGAGTGAGTGCCTCTCCCAGGGCCGAGCCATCAACTCCCAGCAGCTGCAGAACAACACATCTGTTCACACTTCCAGATTTTGTACATTTTTGAGGAACCATTAATACTGTGCTGGGATTGCTCTGACCTTTTCGAGACTCATTATCTGCGTCTCGGTGGTGATATTAGTTTCCCCGTCCTCCCCTTCTCCAAACTGCGTGTTCCCCAGATGAAGAACGCTGCCGATAATGTCCAGCAAATTCTGAGGTCAAACATTATTCATTTAATCCTTCAACAGCCGTTTGTAATTGTCATGAGAGCACAAAACATGCAATGTAACACTAGGACTGCACAAGTGGTTTTATGTTTAAAATCAGGATTCAGTTCGTTTTAAACATTTGAGAGAACAAATACTAACAAAACAACTAATACAAGGATCACATACTTTCAGGTCTAGATATAATCAGACCTCATACAGATAAGATATAATGTTGTTTGCGTGCACAATCACATTCTACTAAAATGTTGCAGTCTTGAGGTTTGCTACTGTAATTACTACCCTTCAAATTATGATTTAGATTAATTATGCATTTATAAGTGACACAGACCTGCACTTCATCCTGAGTGAAGCCAATTACAGGAAGGGCATTCATGACAACTTTCCAGTTATTCTTGTCACTGATGGAGCTCACTCGGGGGCAATTTCCCTAAAAATAGTTAGATGACATTAGATGAGACATAATCAAATGAATTACTCGACATTTACAATGGTACCTGCCATCACACTCACCTTGACTAAATACTGGTAGCTCTGAGGGTTCCTGTCTAGGTTCAACCTTTTGATCAGTTCATCATCACCTCCTTCCAAAAGCTGATAAAAGATATGGAAGTTTCTCTCGCCATGGTTTTGATAAACAACGCGGGACTTCTCCAAAAGGTAGTTTAGGATATGACCACCCACTGGTGCTCCCTAAAAATGTGTCAGCGTGAGGGGTATGTTTGATTTGTTTGTAGTTTAGTAAAGTTGTTATATATAAAACGAAATTGTAATGACTGCGCAATAGCACTGACCTTAAAATCAAACTGCACGTCCATATATTTTCCAAAGCGACTCGAGTTGTCAT
This sequence comes from Neogobius melanostomus, assembly GCA_007210695.1. NCBI lineage: Eukaryota > Metazoa > Chordata > Actinopteri > Gobiiformes > Gobiidae > Neogobius > Neogobius melanostomus. Next base: position 221,096 of record VHKM01000281.1, read on the forward strand.
TTCGAAATGTTTTAGCATTGCCAAAAGCCTGCAACAAACATTTCAGACAGCACAGGAAATTAGAAAAAAAGAAACATTACAAAAGTCTTAACGGGTGACTTTTATTGATCTCCATTGTGAGATCAGTAAAGGCTATCTTACCTTATCTTATCTTATCTTACCTCGAGCACAGGGGTAGACTGCAGGAGTCTCTCCCCCAGAGTGTCCATGTGGTCCTTAGCGGGACAGGTGACAGCGTAGTACAGAAGGATCTTCTTGGATGCCTCTGTTTTTCCTGCCCCACTCTCCCCGGATATGAGGATGCACTGATCTTTCCTCTCAGTGCACATGGATCGGTATGTGTTGTCTGACAGTGCGTAGCTGCAATATGACAAACAGCATAATCAAATATCAGCAGGTTTTGTGAATATAGAGCAGAATATTGAATATTATTATTCATTTTATGTGTATAACTGTTGACATTCTTCATTGTATGCACTAATAATATAAATTATAGATTTATTATTAAATACAGGTGTTATTTATTTATTTAATAATTAACTAAAACTGCATTCATACTCAAGAAAAATCAGTCCACTGAGAACAAATTGACCATGCTTGACTCACATGTGAGGTGATATCTCGTAGAAGCTGACCCCTCGGTAGCGCTCCATCTGTTGTTTGGAGTAAATCTCCAGCTCTTTGTACGGATTCATTGACACCAACACAGAGCCAATGTATGTCTGAGCCCATGCATCAAAACAATATTAAAATATATTACCTCGACATAAAGAAGCATTTACGGCTAATAAGGAGGCAAAAAGTCTTACATAGATAAGATTTTCTCTGAAGCGCCTCCGTAGGTTCTCAATGAAGGCTGCCTCACTGTTGTAATTCTCCAAAAGGACAAAGTCCTGGACCCCAACCCTGTCCCGAGCTGTGAGAGTACTCTCCATCACCAGACGCACTCTTCCCTCTACATCCACCTCCTGAAAAAGAGAAAATTACAGATCCAGAATCTGAATCACTGGTGGCTGTAATAACACTTGCTCAAAAGGCAGAGGGCAGACATGTCATATTTCACCCCAAAAATGTGAGGAACACAGCTTTCCTGAAAAGAAAAGAAGACCTAGTGACAGAAGAAACAATCTAACATTAGTCATGTTTCAAAAACAAACAGTGCTGTTTTTGTACAGGTCGAGTGGCCAGAAGTCACAGTTGTTCCACAAGGGCCTGCCAAGATTGAACAATGAAGACGTTCAAACATCCAGCGATAAACAGAGACTCAGTATTATGTAATAATCACATGCAGAGAGAGTATTATAATGTTTAAACAACACACACAGCTTTATCACCAGACATGATTAAACACGTTAAACACGATTAAACACAACCCTGAGTGATAACAAGGGGAGTGCAGTAAGGGAGTAATTCAATTTACAATCAAAGTTACATTTTAAGAACCTCTCCTCCACACAGATCTTTGACATCTCAAATACCATTTTCAGTACTTACAGAAATGTGACCAATGAATGCTGGTTAAAAGCAGCCCTGGATATAACCTGAATCCCACCAGTCTCTTCTCAATGTCTAAGTTTCAGTTATGAGAACTAGATTATACAGTGGAACAAAGTGACCAGCCCTCTGCAGGACTCAAAGAGTAGAGGCTCTCAAGGGTCCCATTTGGCTGTGGTTTAGGTCATTATCTCTGAGCTCTAGATGCAGGGAAATCCTTCAACTACACAAAAGGACAACAGTGGAACATCGCCAAGACAGGAGACCAGAGGAAGGTCAGAGCGCTCCTCCTCCTTCACCTCCTGCATTGTTCCCTGCTACGGCAGGTTGGCTTCCTATCGTAACACTTACAGATCACAGTCACATTTTCCAAAGGATACAGCTCAGGAATGTAAGTCGAGCTTTGGCCAGGACAGTGGATGCTTTATATTTTATATTGTTGTCTGTTGCACCGGCAGGAATATGCCCAGTTATGAGCACTATATGACGATAACATGTGATGTTACCCAGTGCTAGCCATCAAAGGTCTGGTTTTCATGCTCACTGTCAGGAGCCAATTTAGACAAAACCAAATATGTTTATCTCTTCACAAAAATGTATTTTAAAATGTATAATTTATGATAAAATTATCTATCCATGCAGGTAACACAGTTTATAGTATCTATCACTGGCAAAAGCCAGTGCTTTGAAAAAAAACCCACTGGAGTGAGGCTTCTATTTAGAGTTTTTGCAGCTGAGTAACATTACAGGTAGTGTATAGTTTTAGCTCCTGAAATATCCATAGCAACTTATTTAGATTGGCAGAAAGTTGAAGACTGACTTTGAGGTCAGTACTTTCACCTCGGACAGACAAGCAGAAAAGAGAGTTGCTTTCTACTTGGACAAGTAGGACTTGGCTCTGAGCCCCATGACTAAGCTCTGTTGGGCCAAATACATGTGGATAGTCTTCCTTATAAGGCATGCCCACTCTGGTCTGTCCTGGGGTGAGCTGATCCAGTACCACAGCTGGCTCTCGAGCACCCACCATGCCTGTATGCCAAAATTATGGAAATATAGCAACTTTAGATAGCTTCGGGCGGCTGCTCTGCGTAATTAAAAGCTCAAGACTGAGTCATAAGACATAAAACCTCTGAATGAGTCACTGGTCTCTTTTCTTTTGGGCTCTGAATAACGGATCAGAGTAGGAATGCATGCAGAAATGTCCGTTTTTAAACAAAAATCTTCACCCGTCTGCTTACCCTCGCTTGGTATCTCATCTTTGTGCGATAATTGCAGTCAGAAGCCTGAAGTTGTTGTAGCCTCTTGGGAAGGCTTTCTTCCAAGGCACAGTCCTGAAAATGATCAGTTCATCCACCTTTTTCCATAAGCAAAACTTCACCCAGTACTTTTCTTTAAGCCTTCAATCACTTCCTTGTTCCTGGCGTCCCTGTTGGGCACAAAAATAATCTTGTTTACACCTTGAGTTCACCCACACGGGACAGGTCAAGCAAACGTCCGCCTCTCCTTCTTTTTAAACGATACAGTACAAAACACTGAAGGCAGGAACTTCACGTCACACGCCTTAAATCCAGTATGCTGTGGGATTGGCTAGGAAAGCGTTGCTAAGAGCCCTGATCTACAAACAAAGAGTATAATCACACTGTGCAGGGTATAAAAGCGTATAGGCTATGAGATCGCTACACATTCTTTCAGTCCTCTCTTCCCGTTTAAGCTTGCTCCCTCCCTTTTTCTTCCACAAGCTCAGACAGATTCACATGGGATGAGAGTTATGGCAATGTTTGACCAATGAGACGGCGCGCCTACCTTCAGATGTGAAAATAAAGAAACAAAATAAAATGTTGGTCCCTCACCACTTCAAATACGGGCTGTGAAATATCTTCAAAAGTTTCTAAGAGATTACAGACGTCAAAAGCTAAAAAAAAAACAGTGCCCTCCTCCGGTTTCCCTGCCCATTTTTTCCCCCTCTCACTTTATTTTCCCCGGTCTGTTTCTACGCCTTGCCAGCATCATCCAATATCAAACACTGAGGAATCTGAATAATGTCAGCCAGATGGGGAAAGCACTATTCCTCAACCTCTGTCAAAAGGTTTCTTCTTGTGCAAACTAATGCATTCAAAATGCCTTGGAAATCCTGCCATAATTGCTAAAGTGTGCTACTTATCCTGACTTGACCCTGAAAATATCTCTTGCACCTGATTTTGTGACAAAAACAAATTTCTCATTAGTGTAAGAATTCAAAAGAAAGGCAATACAATACATACAATCACAGTGAACTTTGCTATAGAAATGTGGATCAAAACTGAACGGTCAGTTTAATGGACTTCATTACGGAAATGTCTTTGAAATTCATTGTGCACCAGGATGCAGTGTGCTGTTGTAAACTGATCTGACAGAAAGCACTGCTCTAACGCTCAAACCATTTGAATACATGCAAAACTATTGCCCCAACTCCCCAGAGTTGTCTTAGATGCGTGCCAAGTAAACACATGTGATGGAGTGAGTTCAATTTTGCTCACTGTAAACAATTGAGATTTTATTTGCAGAACTTTGTGAGATGACGCAGTGCTAGTATACATTACGATACTTGTGTGACAACAACCACGTGGGAAACCAAATAAGGAATAAATCAGATAAAAAAACAACAATAACCAAGTAACTCTTTGTTACCTCGGTTGCATTGCATTCCTTTACCAGGTCTTTTTCCAATTACCGTCGCGCTGTTTGTTCGGCTGTTCCTGCGTGTGCAGTTTCCTTCCTTGCGGTTTCCTTCAGCACCTTTTACTTCACTGTAATCAAAATGGGCATAGTTTTAAATTAAAACATCTCCCATGTCTTCATCTGGACATACGGAACAATGTCAGTAATCCTCTGCTGCCCAAATATGTCTCTTCTGCAACACTGTCTGACAATTTTAGACAATAAGCATATTACTTGGCATGAACATTCAATAACAATTATAAAAAACACATTACCAGAAAAATGGTGAGCACCGACTGAGAACCATTTCACCATGTTTTCAAACTGCACTTACAAATTCCTGTTTAAAATAGCAGTGACTCATAGATGAGTGATTCCTTATTTGGTGCATGGTTTTCCTTTCTGGTTTCCCTGTTTTCCACGGTGTGCTCTTCTCACTATCACTACGCTCTCATCTTAATATCTTTAACTAGCTCCAGTATTATTCCTTATAGTAGTTTTCACCACAATCGTGCTGAGATCTATATCTATTAAAGCTTTTAAAGAAGGTTGCTTGAGTTACCTAACTTGGCCTCCCTTCATGTCTATTATGTCTTTGGTGGAGGCAGTGTTTCCCAGCCACTGTCCATCTGCTGCAGCCGTCACCCCGCACTAACCTCTCGTGCCCCATATCCCTGTTACACCAGAGAGGATATAGTCTATTATAGGCAAGAAGAAAAACTAAATGTGCCTAAAATGCCATGCACATTTCACTTGTAAATTGTCAAAATAACAGAGGCGTCATGATGCAACATTCTTTGTACAGCATTATGTTTCAGTGAAAGCAACTATGAAGAGCGGTGTAATCCATACATGAGGCCGGACACAATAGCAAACATATTGTACTACAATGACTTGGGTCAGTGCCCTCTGATGCTGTGTGTAAGCTTAGGGCTCAGCCTAGTGGTAGTCGTATCAATTACACTTAAATCATTTGAGGGAAAATGTGTTTATTAATGTTTACAACAACTATTAGATGAAAATGTGCCCTCGTCTAGATTACGTTGTCATTGATACATAATTAGCTATATTTCTGAACACACACAATAACATTCCAATATTAAATTGATCTTTCACTACAGTATCTTTCACTATGTTGTGTGTGTTTTTTTACATGCACAACTGGGATATGAAGTATAATTATGGGTCCAAGTAAAAGCTGCATAAAACACATCCACCCACACAGCTGCCAAGGCTACAATTAAGAAAAATACTGCATGAAATTACATGTCAATTACACTAAATGCCCATACTCTGCCTTGATATTTGAGTTTCTTGTAGATGTTGATACAATTTGCACACATTGTAAATTGAGGCACATACCTTCTTTTATAATGGCCGAGGCTCAGTTAAAAGTATCGTCTTCTCCAGTTGGCTAAGTGTAGGAGGATTGTTTCTTTCAAGATTCAACGCTATTTCAGAAATCCCCACTAGAATTCCTTCGCTGGATCCTGCAAGCACAAAAGGGGGGCTCGTCAAGTGCTCAGTCAGACTGATACAGGACGTTACATTGAGATGCTATGAAACATAAATCCGCTAGGAGGCGGCAACGTTAAAGTTTTGATTGGCTATAAGTAATTATGATATGAAAATTCAGATCATCATGTTATCATTTTGTTTAAAGAAATGTGGAACTGAGAGACTTTGCTACTTCCTGCATTTTTTCTTCTTTTTTTTTTTTTTTACAAAGATCATCAACAACAGGCGGTTTTTTTGGTCAAAGCCCCTACGCATGACAAGCAAGGACTAGAAATCCCCAATTTTCATGCGGAGTTCAGAAGATTGCAACTTATTATAGTGATCTAAAAGGTTACAGCGGGCCAGTGTAACGCCTCATTTGAAAGCTAAGACCTACAAATCTTTCCCTTGTCTTTTTGTTGCGTGGTTGTAGTCACTTTTTGACATTTCTTTTCATTGCTTTTTTGTCACTCTGTTGCCACTTTTGTCATACTTTTGTGGCGTTTTTGTTGCTTTATCATAATTTTTCGTCACTTTTTCATCACTTTTTCAGTCACATTTTCGTCACTTTTCTGTTGCTCTTTTGTCACTTTTCGTCACTTTTCGTCACTTTTTGTGCTCTTTTCGGTTTGTCCTTTTGTCACCGTTTGTCACATTTTCGTCCATTTTTTCCAGTTTTTCGTCTATTTTTCCGCATTTTTTTCACTTTTTGTTGCATTTTCACCCTCGTTTTCGTCTCACTTTTGTCACTATTATGTCACTATTTTTCAAGAAGCTTTCATATTTGGGTAAAGCCTAACTGGAGAAGATTCCGTTCTGGTGGGGGTTAAGAGGTTAATGAAGGATGTAGCACGTTAATTCAACAACAACATAAAGGTAAAATGTAAGATATTAGCCTCTGATGTTGTGCCTCGGCCCATGTGACTTTTGTAACAACGTGTTACTTACATAGACTCACCGTAGACATGTTTTGATAGTGTTTTTTGCTTGTTTCTCGTTTAGTCTCAAATTGCCCATGACAAGACCAACAAAGTAATGCAGAGATAAAAGCTGAGCAGCCAATGCCCGGGTCGCGCCTCTTGCTGCAGTGTGTGAGGGCGCCGCTGGGTGAGTCTGCCTCTGTCTCTACTGCTCCCTTTTCCCAAAGAATAGAAGAGGAGAGCGAGGGCCGCGGGGAGGAGGGCCGCTACCGCCGCCATTATCGGAAATCTAGGCAGAAATACCGCTTTCACGCACGCAGCCGTCTGCTGAGAAATTCACCGGGACATGAAGCGTCTACGTTGCAACAAAAGCGCGTTCCTTTGAGGCGAAACCCAGCTCTATCGCAACGAAGTCAGCGTTGTTTCGTGCGTGAGACCGGCCCTGCATTATGTGGCCACAACAATGGACAGAATAATTATAGAAAAAGCAACGTGGTGAACCGAGCTGAAGATAGATAAGTAGATTTATTTTACGCCCAATTTTTCTCAAGAAAGCGAAGCGGAACAACGCCAGATCGTTGCATTTTCGGTAAATTTCTACCAGCTTTGCCTATTACATTGCAAAGAAAGCGGCAGGGCTGGACAAGGGAGAAACCAGGCATGTGCAGGGGATATTTAAATGAAGTTCCCCGGCCGCTGAAGTTGTGGTGATCGCAATATTATAAGTGGAAAAAAGAAGGGACAAACAGTGCTGTCTGCGTCTTTATGCTTGTGCACATCAGGCGGCGAGGGCTGCGGCAAGAGGTGGCCTGACAGATGCAAGAGGAGAAAGGGAAAATGCGCTGGTATGTACGCTACACGCTTACTTCTCCATTGGTTCTTCCCCTTGTGAGGTGCTACACCCTGCACCACTGCCCAGATCATTTTCCTTTTATCATTGTCGGCGTGGTGGGAGAACCGTCCCAGAATCGGGCAGTGCTGCTTCATTTTTTTCTTTTTCTTTTTTTTTCTTTTTGAGACAGTGGGCCTGGCGTGGTCAGTCTCACTCTCTGCACCCTAAAGCCCATGTTAACTAATCCTTGGCACAGATCTTTCTTTGCCAAATCTTATCTGGGCAGTGGGGAGGCACGTTATGAGGCTGGACTAAGTTGGCCATAAACCCCACTACACTGTATCTGGCTTAATAAATAAGATTAAAGGGTATTTTTCAATGGGGTGCACCGGGCCTATCCCAGCTGAGCACTGAACTGCCCATGTTCTCGTTGACCCTGTCAGAGTGGGTGTTGCATGTGGCTGCTCCATGTGAAATCTTTCCAAATTTCTTTCACATTTGCCAAACTATTCTGTTGCATTAAGATAATTTACCTGATGAAGATTAACATTTCACATTGTTCTCTAAGGTCTGACTGCAGAAAGAGTCGATACTTTCAAAAGCCTAGATTATTTATTTTGGAAACAATGACTCTGTTCAGTATATTAACATTAATTGAGCTTTTGTAGCTTAAAACAAATAAAGACAGAAGACTAGAGCAGACAAGTGAACAAAAGCAACATATTTTCACTTTTTTTTTTTTAAGATTTAGAGAAGCATTCAGTGTTGGAAAACAATTGGACATGATTATAGTATTTGTCTCTATTTGCAGTAGGTCTTATATTATTTTCTTACACTGCGTCTGGTTGACATTTGTTTTGCTTTTCTTTATTTTTCACAGGGCTGACTCATAAGGAGTGACTTAATGACCTCTGATATCACCCCTCTGCTGTATATTCAAATTGAAGTCCAGCAGAAGTCTGAGCTGCGTCTGTATGGACACATTTAAGTGAACTCCATTACACAGTGCCTGTTGTGGCAGGATGAGCGTCTGGAGATTATGATGGCGAAAAAGCAAGATGCCCGGTCGCCCATTTACAACCTGGTTGTGGTGGGTTTGTCTGGAACAGAGAAAGAAAAGGGACAATGTGGGGTGGGGAAGTCCTGCCTGTGTAATAGGTTTGTGCGGCCAAGTGCTGACGACTTTTATCTTGATCACACTTCGGTCCTAAGCACCAGTGACTTTGGGGGACGAGTCGTGAACAATGATCACTTTCTCTTTTGGGGGGAGGTGGGGCGTGTCATGGAGGAAGGACCTGAAAGTCGCATGCATGTGGTGGAGCAGACTGAATTTATTGATGATCAAACATTTCAGCCACATCGTAGCACTGCGATGCAACCCTATATCAAACGGGCTGCAGGCACAAAGCTGGCCTCAGCCGAGAAGCTCATGTACTTCTGCACAGACCAGCTGGGTCTGGAGCAGGACTTTGAGCAGAAACAAATGCCTGAAGGAAAGCTGCAGGTGGATGGCTTCATTCTGTGTGTTGATGTGAGCCGTGGCATGAACAGAAACTTTGATGACCAGCTAAAGTTTATCACCAACTTATATGGTCAGCTGAGTAAGACCAAGAAACCAATCGTTTTGGTTCTCACCAAATGTGATGAAGGAGTTGAACGCTATATCAAAGATGCACATACCTTTGCTATTACTAAAAAAAATCTGCCTGTAGTTGAGACATCTGCTCGCTCAAATATAAATGTAGATCTTGCATTTCTCACTTTAGTCCAACTAATTGATAAGAGTAGAGGCAAACCCAAAATAATTCCTTATTTTGAGGCACTGAAGCTGCAGAGTCAACAGATTGCGTCAGCCAAGGATCGATATGAGTGGCTAATCAATCGCATTGTCAAAAATCATAATGAATCCTGGTTAAACACTAGTCGGCGAATGAACACCTCCCCAGAGTACAAGGAGTATGTGTTCCTAGAGGGAACGGCAAAATGCAAAAAGCTTTTTCAGCAGCATGTATATCGTCTAAAACAAGAACATATTGAGAGACGTCGCAAGATCTACCTAAGCACCCTTCCCCTTGCACTTAGCTCTTTAGTGCCCGACCTGGATGAGATTGATCAGCTTAGCTGGTCTGGAGTGCAGAAGGTCCTTGAGTCCAAACCTCACTTCGCTCACTGGTTTGTTGTGTTAGAGGACTCTCCGTGGGAAGATACGTCTCACATCGACAACATGGAGGATGAGCGGATCCCCTCTGACCTGTTAGAGACCGGAGAAGCAGAGGATATTTTTAATGCTCACCTTGAACACCTGCGTAATGAGTGCAGGAGAGCAGAGATCAGACTGGAGTTCAAACACAAGCTTGCGATGTCTCCGTTTGTCACACCTGGGAAACCGTGGGAGGAGGCGCGCAGCTTTATCATGAATGAGGAGTTTTATCAGTGGCTGGAGGAGCCCGAGTACTTGGACCTGTATAACCGCCACCAGAAAGAGATTATTGACCGAGCCAAGGAAGATTTCCAAGAACTCTTACTTGAGTACTCTGAGCTTTTTTATGAGCTTGAGGTGGACGCTAAACCAAGTAAAGAAAAGATGGGTGCCATTCAGGAGGTTCTGGGGGAGGAACAGCGCTTTAAGGCATTACAAAAGCTCCCAGCTGAAAGAGATGCTCTAGTATTGAAGCATATCCACTTTGTCTATCACCCCACAAAAGAAACATGTCCCAGTAGTCCACACTGTGGGGATTCTAAAATCGAACAGATTTTAGCATCCCGTTTCCCCACATACTACCCCTTTTATGACATGAGGGCTCATTTTGGGGACAACAAGGCAGATAGGATTAATCTTGTTATACTAGGGAAGGATGGGCTGGCCAGAGAATTTGCCAATGAGATTAGGGCTTTGTGCACAAATGATGACTGGTATGTGTTAGATGGGAAAATGTATGAACTCACCTTACGGCCCATTGAAGGGAACGTACGTCTTCCAGTAAATTCTTTCCACACGCCAACTTTCACCCCTCACGGTTGTCTGTGTCTCTACAATTCAAAAGATTCGCTTTCTTATGTGGTTGAAAGCCTGGAGAGACTAAGGGAGTCGACACTAGGAAGAAGGGATAGTCAGTTAGCGCAGCTGCCTTTGTCACTGCTTTTAGTGACAAAGAGAGGTGTAGGGTCATATTCAGATATTGGTGGAGAAACTGCATTAAGTCTAATAACACAGGGGCAGCAGGTTGCCAGGAGGCTGCAGTGTAGCTTCTTAGACCCCGCATCCCCGGGTGTTGGTTATGGCCACAATATGAGTGAGTCCCAGATTAACCAGGTACTCAGGAGTCTTCTGGACATAAGAAGGAGCACATCCTTCAGTAGCAGCTCCCCGCCCCTCCTCCCTGAACCTCCTGGACTCAGAGACTCCCCTCATCAGCCTGTCCCAGAGGCCGACCTGCGCATTGTTCTGTGTTTGATGTGTGGAGACCCCTACGACATAGAGCAGCTCCTGTCTCCTTTCCTAATGCCACAACACTGCAGGCCTATGTCCGGCACTGGCACCTCTGTCATACTAGAGCAGACAGTGGGTGGACACAAGCTGGCTATTGAGCTGTCAATACTGTCATATCATGCCTCGTTCACTCTGAGAAGAGCAGGTTGGTCCACGGCTACATGGCGGTGTACTCAGCCTCCCGCAAGGCCTCTCTGGAGACTCTGTGTGCGTTCCTGTGTGAGGTTCAGGACATTATCCCAGTACAAATCCTGGCTGTGGGGGACAGCCAGGCAGAGCTCACAGACAGCGACTACGCCGGTGAACAGCTCATACAGGGAGAGGAGCTGGCCCATGAGATAGAGGGCCGTTTCAATACCTTGGTGTGTGGCTCTGGGGGTGTGGTAGGTGGCCTGCACAGAATAGAAATGTTTCACTCTTTCATCATGGAGGTGGTGGAGAAACGCAACATAGTGGAGGCCACACACATGTATGATAATGTTGCTGAAGCCTGCACTGGTGAAAACGTGTACTCCCCCCGCTGCAGCTCTCCCAGCCCTGTCACTATGTTCCTGGACTCAGAAGATGATGTGAGCCTTCTCCCCCGTACTATGACAGCACTCTCACCTCTCACGGAGGGGCTTCAACGTGCCCGACTTGGATGCAAGTGACATCTCTGTCATCTCTGATATTCGGGACTTTGAGAACAAGTTAAACAACAAAGTGCCACCCCAAGTTCGAGGAAAACCTGGCGTCACTTTTGATTTCCGAAAAATGAGCAGAACCCATATATTGACACCCTTGGTCATCGCCGCTCCCTTCCTTCTGCTGTCACTTGGGTTCCTGGTGGAGATGTTGGCTACGATCCATCTGACTACGCTGAACCTCTGGACGCTGTCTCAAAGCCTCGTCTCAGTAATGATGAGATAATTTACTCAGTGCCACATGACAGCACACAAGGTAAAATCATCACCATCCGCAACTCCAACAGGATGCACTCAAATGGGAATGGCTCGGACAGTGAGGCCGACAGCAGCTCCTTAGAAAGAAGGAGAAAGTTCTCTGCTGTGGGGGTTAAGCCCCGCCTTTACCGGGACCGCTCCAAGAGGCTGGGCAAGTTTAGCAGCTTTCGTACAAGCTTCATCGGCAGTGATGATGAGATGGGTGCGCTCACAAAGTCCAAGGAGGATGACTACGGGACCCTAAAAAGTGACAGTCTTGTGGAGGAGAGTGAAGATCCCAAAAGAGAAACATACTGAAGAGTCTGCGACGAACAGCCAAAGTGAGCGTTACATTTGTTTAGCCAAAAAAATACTAAAGTGCAATATATAAACTTTGTGTCATGTTCTTTTTGTTTCATCAGAAAACCAGACCAAAGCCTCGTCCTGCGATTCCCAAACCTATAGAGAGCGTATACTTCGGAGTCCCCCTGGTGAATGTAGTGTCTCCAGACAGACCCATCCCTCTATTTATTGAGAAGTGTGTTCGATTTATAGAAACAACAGGTTAGTACAATGTTTCACATGTAAATTTGTCATTAAAACACATGTCATTTGGTCTTCTAGTTTGATTAACTGATAAAACATGGTTGAATGGATGGACTACTTATGTTATACGTAGCTGATAATGATTTGTTAGCCTTTTTAGCAAACTTCTTAACTCTATTTAAACTAAAAAGTATGTAGACAATTGTCTTCATTAGCAACCGACATGAACATGGCGATGGAGTTTTTGCCATGTCGTCAGCATAAACATATTGATGGTTATATTCATTTGACTGCATCGCAATAATGAAAAGCTTTAGTAAAGAGCCTGGTTCTTGTCCTCTGTGAAATGTTATGGCATGTGTGTTGTGATGTCTGCAATGGAGCTAATGAAGTGTTTGTGCTTGGTGCTGCTTCCCACTATGTGCCCCTACACCCTGTTTTCTGGTTTCCTCAGGCCTCAACACCGAGGGATTATATCGAGTAAGTGGGAACAAGTCTGAGATGGAGAGCATGCAGAGACAGTTTGAACAGGGTGGGTTCGACAGTGTGTAATTATGTCACTGAAAAAAAGAAAAGAAAAGTAAAGTCATCAATAGTGTTGGCACTATGATTAACCCTCTTCACTTCTTCTTCTGTAGACCATGGATTAGACCTGGTGGAAAAGGACTTCTCTATCAACACTGTGGCTGGAGGCCTCAAAAGCTTCTTCTCAGAGCTGCCTGACCCCCTGGTGCCTTGCGCCCTGCAGGTGGACCTACTGGAGGCTTTCAGTAAGCAAACACCGCTGTGTTGGGAGGGTCTCTGTACAACATTAAAAGATTATTTCTTTTAGGGGGAGAAGGGCAAGGAGGCTTTAGTGAACTCACTTTGTTTGTGGAATTATTCTATATTGCTCTTCAGGCTTTAGATCACAGTTTGATAATGAAAGTTAATCCAAACATCCTCTGCACACAGAAATTAATGACCGAGAACAGAGGCTGTACACCATGAAGGATGTCCTGAGGAAGTTCCCCAGGGAGAACTATGATGTCTTCAAATATGTCGTGAGCCATTTACACAAGTAAGTACAACACATGAGTCAATGAAATCGATCCAATCCGACTTTATTACGAATTTACTCAAAAAACAGAAAAACTCTTCACCAAAGTGCAGCACAAATAACATGAATAATGACAAACACCAATGATTAATTATAAAACAGAAGCTGTGACAGTGGACATTTTTGACATAATGAATAAGAGTGGTTTGTGAGAACTTTGTTTTACTGCCATGGGTTTTCACACACACAAGTGAATATAGCTGCAGTTTACATTTGAACCAAACATCATACAAGTTGCATCTCAAAATGAATTAAAAGCCAGGAAAAATGTATTGTTGGGGCAGAAGAAAACAGGCGAGGGAGGGCAGTGGATTCCTTACTTTTGAACCTGCAGAATTGGAGCGGTCTCCTCCTTTCCTCATCTTTGGGACAATTGGCAACAAGAGATGTTGTAATATTGTACTTTTGAAAAATTTAGAAAATTACTGTGTGTATGTTGCTTTAGAATTGGAACAAATGGAGTGTGTTCAATTGACATTTTTGTTTTTGAAATGTTGATCCACTGTTTTTATATTGCATAAAGGAAGTAAAATTATTCAATGAATTGCCAGACTTTGTTGATGCCTTCAGTAATTGTGTTTGTGTCCAAAGGGTGAGCCAACTGAGCAGGCTGAATCTGATGACCAGTGAGAATCTGTCCATCTGCTTCTGGCCCACGCTGATGAGGCCAGACTTCACTACTATGGACGCGCTGACTGCAACACGCACCTACCAGACAATCATCGAGGCCTTTATCCATCAGTGCGCGTTCTTCTTCTACAACCAGCCGCTCATTGACTCCCCGACTGGGCTTGGAGGACTCCCAGCCTCTCCCACCACCGCCCTGACCTCCGCCTACACCTGTTACCGTTCCTCTCCACCTCACAGTGGTGCTCATTTCAGCCCATTGCAGCAGTCACCCCCCACTACGCCCCAGTCGCCCCTGCAGTCGCTGCTGCCGCCCTTGCACCAGCACCCACATCCACACCACTCACCGGCTGAACAGGAGACACTGTGAGAGGCTCATGCTGGACCTTTTTCACGCAAGCCCCTCCAGACATACACTATATTCACATGAGACAGAGCTGCCGTTATTAGGAAAATCATTAGTGCTTACTGGATAAAGAGCATCACATTTTTAGTGGAAGGAAGCATTGTCAATGTAGATAATTTTAACTTTAAAGACCAGTGTAAAAAAAAAAGGCCCAGGAGATATGTCTGGAGACCTGGGCGCTTGTGGCTGGATCCTGGTCTAATGTGATTAGTTTAAGCACTGGTTGTAAAAGTATTTGGGAAGATCACTAACTGGTACTGCCATGCCCTGACCCTAGAGGGCGACAGGGAGCACCGTCACTACAAGCCTTCTGATGACACCCCTTATCCTACGCTACCATGCCAAGCTGGAAGACATGTTTTAACCTGTATTTTAAATTTTTTGTCTCATGAAAGTACTGCCACTGGATTGATAGACTGTTCCTGTGAAAGTCCTGAGCAGGCCAGGCACTGTGGGTCTCTTCAGGAGCAGGGGAGGGTACATATCCAGGGATGCACTTTAAGTATCACATTTTTTTTTTTCACAGTTCAGCCATAAATGACCATTGCCCAAACAGAGCATTGGCAGATCAAACTTTGTTTACATCAGACATATTCTTTTTATATTCACTAACTTATCTGAAGCACTTTTTGATAGTGTAGTGTTAATTGAAGACATGCCACATTGACTAACTGTCCATATTGTTTAGTGGTTGAGTGTGGCATAGTACAGGCTTGTAAATCAAGATCCTTTTGTAAATACTTAAGTTCTTTACAGGATTCAGAAGTCGCATTTTTCCGAAGTCTGCATCTGACCATTTTCCTCATTCAGCCAGCTATGTGAAAAAAAGTTTACTTTAGCATTTGTCCTTTTTCTAGCTGTTGACTGATCAAAATGGATGTTAGGGCTGCATTTAAAAAGACTGTGCCTGCTTTCAGTCAAGTGAAGGAAAACTGTTGCCTTGATCTCATTAAGTCAATTGGAGAGATTTGATGTCCTACTATAACACTACTCCATGTTGCCATCTGGTGACTGGAGACTAAAGGCTTGAAACCTTAGAGGGTTGGACGTGTATCTGTGGCCGTCTATCAGCCAAGCTCTTTGTTTTCATCTAATATTAAGGCCCTGTAGCTCAGAAGGTTTAGTCCTTTCACTTTTTAGTTGTCCCAGTAAACACACAGCCCTGTAGACTTTTATTGTGAATGGGACTTGGGAAAGACCCATCTGCTGCTGCAGTGTGTTTAGTGCAGGCATACACTTCTCCTGTTACAGAAAAATAAGAGCACGTGTTCGATGGTAGCATTGTGAATGAAGACGCAATCATTTTAACAATCCAATGGAAGTGAAGCACTGTCTTTTATGAAGTCTTTGGTGAATCTGAACCAGCAGACACGTTCTGAGACTGTCCTGCTAATATATTTTTTAGACCACTGGTCAAACAAGTATTTGGGAGCTGAACTCACCGGTACTTTAGGGTCATTATGCTGTTTGCAGTTTGACAGTCAAAACTACAACATCAACCGCCATGTACACAATTGTCTTGACATAACAGTGGCAAAGTGCATACTACTCTATAATGTTTATTTAATTTCAGGGGACTCCACCCTTTAGTCAATGGTAGAGAGCCTTTCTAGTGTGTATTTCAATGATTCAAAGTCCATTTTTACAATTTTTGTGAATGGTTAAAGGCCACCTAAGTTTAATGCATGACTGGAAGAAGGATGAACGCCTCTTCCCATTTTAAAACATGAAATTAGAGCAAAACAAATGTTAAAATAGAAGAAACATATGTACTGTGCACCACGGGCAAAACATGACATTTGTCTGGCTGAGAATAGTGTTTGAAGATGAAGGCCTTATGTGAACTGTATAATAGTTAATAAATTAAATCTTGTAAACTTGTCCTCAGTATGTGTTGTTTTTTTCACCAAGGCCAGTTTCTGTACAATTTAGCAAGCAGAAGTTAAAGGGGCTATACCTGATTTTTTTTTCTAATTCTACAAATATGTTAGGAAGAGTGGGGATGAGTTTGTGCCTCAACCAAAAATGTTTATTTAGTGGTTTCCTGTTTCATTGTTTGAAATGAAACAAACAGGGCATATACTATATGGCCTAACAGATAGTATATGTTAGGGCCTTTAAGCTACATAAAAGCAGTATTATGAATCTCTTACTGTGACCGAGACCATCGATGGTAGAGATCTGACACTGCCTCTGCTGTTAAAGACTGTTATTGTGAAGAGCCCTGACAGCGCCTGAAAAGACCTATCACACCCCGCTGCCTCACAATGTAACACACGTCTAATTATGATGTTTTGATCCGCGCTTTCACCACTCGTAGTAATGGGTGGGTTAGTGATATCTGTGATTGACGGGTCAGTAAACAAACGTGGAAAGTCGAGGCTTTCGTCGTAGCTATAATTTCCTCACACACAATACCGTGGGACTGTTTAGTAAAGTAAGAGCTAATCGCCCAACACGCCGCTGATGCAGCTGGGGCCAGTGCAGGTGACTTTGTTCATATCAATTATTCACAGTATGTCCGTCATGAGCGGCTGCCCCCGCTCAGAAACACGTCCTCAGTCAGTCCCACGGTGTCACGTTGATCTCCAGAGCAGCTCTGAATTTAGTGATACAATGCCATCTGCTGGAAGCGTGCAGGTGTAGCAGGCGAGGTTAACCCCTGCCCAGATTGACAGGTATTCTTTGATACAGGCCATGGTGTATTACACATAAAACCGACAAATCCAGGAAGGGTTGAAGCTAGAACTGAAATTGCAGGTGTTTGAAAAGCATATAGTATATGTTAATGCTTAACAAAGGTGCAGGTCCAGTGGATAACAGCAAGGCAGACTAATATTCAACATCTGAAATGGTAGATGTGGGTAAAATGACAAAAAGCAGGACAGAAATAAAGCAGAGAGACTGGGTCAGATCGGGCAAATCTTTCAAGAGTTAACTAATTAGTTAACTATTAATCAGGCATTAATACGCATGAGTAATCTGCCTATAAGTGTTTTATAAGCCATGAACAATGTGCTTGTAAAGGTATTAAAAAGAAGCTTATTAATACTTTTAATATTTGCCGACAACAGTGTGACTTGACTAGACTTGACAAAAGCTACGACTTGACTTGACCCCATGACCAATTGACTTGGACTGATGTGGGACAGTCTTGGACCTTATTTTATTTAAGATGGGAGAGTGCATATTAATTAACATGAGTCCTCAAGGTCCACATGTAAATATGCCAGAGTTAGCCACAATGGCTAATTTTCATCTGTAGTCCCAGGGCAGATTGCTGTTCTCAGACAGGAAAGACACACAGAACAACAAACACAATATACATGAACAAAAGACAATAGACATGAAAGGTTCTTCACAACTTGGACTGGAGATCTGCATTTAGTGACGTACTCCCACCTCTGGGCCATAGTATACCGCATAATGCATTACACCTGGGTCATAATATAGGCATTCAATGGCAATGATATGCACCTGTGTGAAACATTTATCCTGAAAGAGGGTCAGAGAATGACAGAAGCCATGACATATGAAAGATAGCTTTATTGCACAAGGTGTTAGAATGATCTTTTTAGTTTTGTTTCTTTTCATAGAAAATGTAACTTTGAACACAAGCATTTGCTGTAACAAGCAACTCAAACAAATGTTTGGGATACCCGCAACTTTTTTCTTTTTTGATTTTGCTTTTGATTTTCATACATTTTCCCTTCAATTTCCCCTTTAGCAAAGCATGCAATGACTTTTGAGGATGAACAAAATACAAAATAATAAAAAAGTAAACGGGACAAATGACAACATCAAAAGACCTTTAAAACAATCAAAAGTCAACAAATCAGTATCAAAAACATAAAGGGAAAGTAATATTTTGTCCATTTCAGAAATAAAATTATTCATTTTGATTTTTCGATTTTGAAAGTGGGGCATCCAACCCTGATGTGTCCCCTGATTTGTTCTGTCGAAAATAGCTCTTCATACAAAACCATGTTTATGTACAAGACTTGACCTATGAACAACACTCACAAAGGGACAGATCAAGGAGCCATGTTTGGGAAGTGATATTTGAATTAAATAATCGGCGCTCGGACAGGCACCCGAACGCACCACGTGATCTGACCTGCTCATGTCCACTGTTATATACACTAGTGATCAAAAGAGCTACGGGTCCCTGATTTGACTTGGCTGGACTGGATTAGGCCACATACCAGTACTGTTTGGCCACTTGAAACAAAAACTTGGAATTCATTATTTCAAAATATATATATACTGTATATATAAATATATCCCTAACCTCCTTTAACGCAAACAAATGGACAAAGAAACAGGCAAATGAGTAAGTTCAATGTAAGACACAAAACACCATTGAGGAGGTGCCTTAAAAGAGACACTCCTCTAGGTTTTTGTGCGAACGTACGTCAAGGAAGAAAACAATGGAACATTTACAGTACCTCAGAAACAGGAAAATCTTATATAAGATATTTCAATTGAGTGAACATTATATTATCTTAAAATGATCTCCCTGACATTAAGTATATTATATAAGCTTCATTCACATAATGAAAGAGATTTATGTCGAGTTTTTTGTCAATGTAGGCCTTGATATACAGTATAAGCAATAACACTGTTTTAGTATATGGTGCAAGATTTTAGCAGCTGTTGTCCAACAAAAACAACAATACTAGGGGAGACTGATTGTAATACTGATTAGATTACATAAACACTGAAATGTACCACTTGAGTGCCACCTCTTCAGAGGGTATATAGTATTTTCATAAATGGTATCACAAACACCTTCTTTCTCCTGGTATGCTCCAAACACACAGCAAAGATAGTGCTACATATATGTGTGTTATTAGGATTTACCAGACTCGCCTTTGTATTTCATAACTATTAAGATTATGAAGAAAACTCAAATCTCTTCTCTAACGCAGTCAGCCAACAGTACCATACAGAACATACTATATATTCACTTTATTTACTCCAACATTTAAATTCCTCTGCACATGATTGAGCGATTGTCTTTTGATAAATTTAGACCATAATGTTAAATTTCTGTATGCGCTTTACAAGTGTTGAAGTGCATACAATTAATACTTTTCATTATTTCACTTAAATTTCAATACTATACATAGAAATATATATTCTTTATAATACCAAATAATCTCTATTTTATGTGAGAAATCAAAGCTGCTTATTTTGGTTGTCCTGTGATTCATTACACATGGGTCTTTTGCTGAGAGATGACATACTCACATGATTAAACTTTTTTCTTTCCTGAAAGCTAACCTGATTTTGGAAACATATTTTGAGTAAATCTGCCAATCTTAATGTGGGACATTAAGAGACATGAGAGGGGGGCACAGTAAGAAGAGGAAACATAACTAGAAGTGAATGGTTAATAAGACTAAAGTATGGAGGACAGTGCATGTATGAGAGACGGGATGGCCACACAGCTTCACACTGGCTATTATAGTCTTCATCTTGTAATAACAGAGCTTCTCAATCATAATCAACTTTTCAAAATGACCACAGAATTGCTTCCTGGTTTTGCGCAGAGCAACTCCAGTATAAAATGAGCAGAGTGAGCACCAGCCTGCTGGATCTGTTAGTTAGTTAGTAGTTTTTCAAGAGTCCCAGGTGTATATGAAAAAGTCAGGTTCGCTGGGTCTCTGCCGGGTCACCCTCCCGCAGTAACGAAGCAGCTGAGCAGAACACCAGGCACTCCACAACAAGGGTTTAAAGAGATGCCCCAGACTGCCAAGGTTTGGGCAGTTCAGTCAGTGCAAATGAGCGGGCTACACTAGTGTGTAAGATTTCGAGTAGGCGCCAGCGCTCTGTTTCTGCAGCCTGCCCAGTGCAGACGAGCTGCTCTCCAGCAGAGAGTCTCTGGAGCCTCCCTTAGAGCTGTTGTTGGGGATACTGCTGGTGCTGGAGGTGGAGGCTGTTGCTGCTGTGTTGGAGCTGGGCATAGTTAGGGTCCTTTGGGGCAGAGTGGAGGTGCCTGAGCTGGAGCCCAGGCTGCTCGGTCCCGAGTGGCCCAGCTGTTTGGAGTCTAGAGTCTTGTGGCGTCCCTGGGTATGATACCCTCTTTGCGTGAGACTGCGAATTGAAGCCTCCCGCGGAGGCACGGCAGGACATGGGTCGTGCAGCTCCCCTTGTTTACGGAAGAATGGGTCTGTTTTCATGTAGAGGGGGAGATTGCAGAATTCACCTGAGGTAAGGGAAGAAAAGGAGGATGATGTAAGCTTGTGAAAATCTTTGTTTTATAATAAATCAGATGGCCAGGAGGTTTGCTGCTGCTGTTTGTTTGGGTCTGAACAGGGAAAAAGTCGCTTTGATAAGTAGTTTTAAAGTTTGTGCACTTGTTTTGATCATGAAAAAATGCTTTGTAACACATTCTCCAAAAAGGATATACATACAGTACGTAACATTACATTTACCATAAACATTTGCACTGCCAGAATATTTTATACTCACTCTTTGCGCGATGTGGGATGGGCACAGCCACATTCTTGCCACGGTCTAGTCCTGTGGTTTGGGCGGTGAGGCGGTGAAGCGGCAGATGCCCGGCTCTGACGGTGTGCTCAGAGAAGTCATGCTGTCTGCGGGGTCATTAGTTCCAGTGGTCATTTGATCAGAAGAGCTATCAGAAATGAAGCACTCTGTGATTGTGAACTTGGCATGTTGCAGGTGTTCTTCCAGCTTAGCGTGTTCATAAGCTCTGGCCAGCTCCTCATAGGTGGATGAGGCGCTCTCTGTTGAAACCATGCTGTTTCGACCTTTATCTGAAAAACAACAGTCAGTCCACTTCAGTACTGGGAAAGGTTGTGTTTGTAAATCTCAATATGTTCTTCTATTTACCAGTGTCTTGGAAAGGCTTGCACTGTAACTGTCACTTCCGTGGCGGTGATGCCCCGTGAACCCATAGTCCTCCAGTCCGAGGTCAGAGTCCGCGCCGACGCAGTAGACTGGGTCTGGCTCGGTCGACTCAGAGTCCACTGACTTGAATATCTGTTTCTGGAGCTGTGGGCGGACTTGATGCTTTTCCGTGACACTGGGTCTGAAAAAGCACATGCAATAGTGTTAGGACAATTTAGTCTCTAGTATAAACGCCTGCCTTGACGCTGTCTAACTCACTTGTTCCTGGGCGGATATCAGACATGTCGATGAGTGGTCCTGAGTTTTGAATCAGGGCCTGGTGGTGCAGAGAGACACCCGTGCAGAAGTTCTGTGGGTTCACTGACTGGCTGAACTCTGTGTCTGTTACTGGAACAGCCGCTTTGTCTTCTCCTGAACAAAAACGTAAACTATCACACAGTCCTCGGTTGATGACATAGGACAGGGGTAGGCAATCAGGCAGGCCCGGGGGCAAAATACGACCACAGATGATTTTGAGAATTATCTTACACACTACAGATCGAAACACATGTTAAAATACCCACAACAATACAATACAATGTTGTGTCAACACTATTAAGAGGTACAGTGCAAAGCTGCATTTGGGCCACTATGGCCACACAAACTTGCCTATCCCTAATACAGTATATTATCACTTATACCTACCAATCTGTTTGATGCCCTCTTTGTCTTCAATGAGAAGCTGAACACGAGGGATGTCTATGTGGAGCCTCGGCCCTGTAGGAGGGCCCTTCACTGGAGTGTCAATGGTACGATTGTTCTTACTGTAACAAAAGAGATTCATTCGCATCAGGGATTAATATCTAATTCAATTATGGCAAATGGTTTTGACTTTATAATCAAGTCAAATAAAATCTTATTTTACCTGATAAGCATCTCTGCCAGACTTTTAGCATCTAAAAAAAGATTTAAAGTTGATTAAACCTAGATGTACCTGTAGATATTGCTAAAACTTGTCTTACCTCTAAGCCGTTTTAATCTCTTTTCCTTTCGCTTCTTTCGGATAATAAAAAGCAGAGCCACACCCACAGTGACCAGGATGACAGGCGAGCCAATGGAGAAGAGTTTCTTCACGTCATCTCCTTCTCCACGAGCTGATTTAATCGGAGGGATGGTACCTGATAAAACAAACAGGTGGCGTTTATATCACTGTCCCTTTCATACATCTGTAGAATTGTGTTTGTGCGACTCACTGCCGTCATAGTCAGTCGTGGCAAACTGCGAGGTCTGATTGCCGCACCCTGCACTATTGCAGGCCTTCATCTTCAGCTCATACCACGTGGCCTCTCGCAGTTCACTGAGGAACAGCTGAGTTGTTAAATTGGCTTTAAGACTCTGCCAGGCCCAGGTGCCTTTAGGCCTGAAGTCTAACATGAGGTCAGTGATGGGACAGCCACCGCTGGTCCACCCCTGGAGGTTGAGCCCTGCATGAGTGGAGTTGATGTGGGTGAGCAGAGGCTGGTCCTTGTTGAAAACAGGCTCTGAGAAATAAGGGAAATGATGCACAAAGTCAACACAAATAGCCTTATATGGACAGGTCTGCACTTAGTAAGCCTTATTTACAACGCCAACGCTCAACTGCAATAAATTGAAATTATTGTCATTGATCCCAAATCACTCCTCTCCTCCTCTCAAGATTTCACTCTCTCCGTCGATGGCCAAACAGTTACCACCTCTCCCCAGATCCGAAATCTTGGTTTCATCTTCGACCCCACACTCACATTTAAGCCCCACATCCGTCAGATCACCAAACTGCCTTTTTCCACCTCTGTAACATTGCTCGCCTCCGCCCGACCCTCTCCACATCTGCTGCTGAAACTCTCATCCATGCATTTATTACATCAAGACTGGACTACTCCAATAGCCTCCTGTATGGTCTCCCTTCCTCTGATTTACAAAAACTGCAATATGTTCAAAATTCCTTCGCCCGCCTCCTCACCCACACCCGCTCCAGAGACCACATCACCCCTGTCTTCCAACAGCTTCACTAGCTCCCTGTTCAACAGCGCATCCACTACAAAGTTCTGCTCATCATCTACAAACCCCTGAAAAACCTGGCCCCTCCATACCTCACAGACGTCCTACAGCGCTACTGCCCCTCCCGTTGCCTCCACTCTGCCGACTTAAACCTTCTCAAACCCAAAACCAAATCAACACACCGAGGTTTGGGGGACCGAGCCTTCGCCATCGCTGCCCCACCCTCTGGAACTCACTCCCCATATCAGAAACTCGGACTTACTGACCAAAAACCTGCTCAAAACTCACCTGTTTCAGCTCGGCTACAATCTACAATAGCACTCTCATCTTTGTTTGTCTGTTCATTTGTAAAGCGTCTTTGAGTTCCTCCTTATGTCCTTATGTATTATTATTATTATTATTTAATTAACTACTCCAAAACAGCCTACTGCAGAGACAGCAATGGTTTCTGCGTTATTCACGTATATACTCATTCACTTATATACAGCAGTTTCACCTTTTTGTATTGCTTACACTTGTATTGTATAGAAGAATACTAACTATAGCACTGGTTCCCAAAGTGGGGGTCGGGACCCCTCGGGGGGTCGCGAGGCCTCGGGTGGGGTCCCCAGATGATTGTAGGATGAAATAAAAAAGAAAAAGGCAACTGTTTTTGATATATTTTTGAGTGTAAAACAGCATATCATTCCTGAAATCCATTTATATAATCAAAATAAACTGTTTAAATACATGTTAACTTGATTTTAAAATGTTTTTCTTCCCTAAAGTAGCGTAAGAGGCAATAACTTTATACAGGGGGTCCCGAGTTGTTTACGTTTCAATTTTTGGGTCCCAGCCAAAAACGTTTGGGAACCCCTGAACTATAGTATGCAAAGTGACCAGGCAACATGTAGTAACAGTTGGCCCCTTTTACCCAGAGTTACTATAATAAAACCTTTCCAAGAAATTTTAATAGATTAGATTTTCTGCTAAAAAAAACTCTTACCTCTCCCATGTGTCTTGGCTTCAATTATTTCACTGATGCGCCCGGACCCCACACTGTTCTTGGCCGCCAGCTTGACTTTGTACCAGGTTCCACAGCGGAGATTGTCCAGCCTGAAAGACCTCTCGGTAGAGCTTATGAACACATCTCGCCATTCCTCTGTATTGTCCACTGAGTACTGCAGCACAAAACCTGCATAGGCATAGAAGCTATTGTCAAAAACATTTCCATAAAAAACATGAATGTCGCGCAACAGCTTGACTGACCACCAGGTGGTGCCATGGAGCTAGACTTGATTAGGAATTGAAAGAACTCTACCTAGAGACAACTAATCACTTCCTTTACAGAAGTCTTTTTTAAATAATTGCAGTATTTTTTGTGGATGAAAAGGACAGCACTAAATCTTAATTACAAAAGCAAAACCCTCTGTAAACTTGAAGAATACTGTACAAAATGCAGTGGCACACCTCTGATTGAACTCCCGCCGTTGTCCCCAGGTATCCATGTCAGAGTTATGGAGGAGGTCGAAGTCGTGGACACAGTCAGGCGAGGCTGGTCAGGAGGTACTAAAACACCAATAGACCATTACCATATAAGGTATTGCAAACAGGTTCTTTCTTATGGACCTTAAATCTTCTATATGTCATACCTTGAACGACTAGATTGACAATAATGGTGTCAAAGCCGAGTGTGTTAGTAGCTGTGCAGGTGTAGTATCCCGAGTCCTCTGCTTTGACTAAGCGAAGTACCAACGTCCCATTTGATAAGATCTGTTTCTGGCTGTCGGCGGTCACCGGGATGGCAGAGTTGTCACTGCATGGACAGACACATATGTTGGTATTTACAAGACAAAGTTATATTTTGGAGTTTTAGTGCCTTGATCTTGAAACCTCACCTATCTTTGGTCCATTTTATTGTAGGGGTTGGTTCTCCTACCGAGCTACAGGGAAGACGAACCTCCTTCATCCAGGGCGTGGTCACTGTGCCACCAAAGGATAGGATTTTGGCTGGAACTGTACACCAGAAAAGGAAATGTTCTTTATTTCACTTAAAATGAAACATTACAGATAAAAAACAAACAAACAAACAAGCAAAACTGTTTATTTTAGTAATTGCTTTGCTGTTATCAAAGTGGCCTTTTTATTCTGACACTGGGCACGTCCTCATTGTTGTGTGAGTAAAAGCTATTGAATTCGCTTTAACCCAGTGCGTCCCCTGGCCTCATGGATTGAGTCTATCTTTTCTCCATAGATTCTCCTCTTTATTGATTCTTGCCGGCTATTGTAGTCCCTGAGGGTCAGTTTACTAGATAGGCCCTGTTCATCACCACATAATTAACAACAGCGTTTCTTGCCACTCAATCAATACTGGGACTGTCAGTCAATATGAAGCTGCGGAGGAAAGTGAAAGAGGCAAGCATCATGTTGTTGTCATTTTTACTGCCATATTTGTAACACTCATAACCTTTATAGGAATCCTTTTAACCTTCTCGTGCTTTACACACTCGCCCCAAGGACCCACCTTTCCCAGCAGGCTCCACTGTGACCTTTGAGCTGATGTTACCGCGGCCGGCGGTTGTCACGGCGGCTGACCAGATGTGGTATTGTTTACCACGGCTGAGGTGCGTGATACGGTAGAAGAGCATCTCAGGGTTGGCCTCATACTCGCTGGGCGCCTGGGACAGAGGGCAAGCAACATGACGTTAACAAGGGGTGAACATTGCATCACTGGATTGAAAATACCTGTAGCTGCTGTGGGAAATCAAATCAGCCACAACTAAAACTAAAATAAGTAACACACTTGAAACAAATATTTCGCCAGCCTCCAAGCACAATGTTCTAAGTTAGTGGTTCCCAACCTGGGGGGTGCATGGGATTGCAGGGGGGGGGCAGAGCTTTGTCTGGTCAGAGGGTCAGGTCATACTCCAGCAGAAGGGCTTCAGGGAAAAAAGGTTGGGGGAAAAACCTGTTCTAAGTCATATTTTCAGGTTTTAGAGAAAAGAGAAAGAACACTTCACGGAGGAGTCTTAGACAGATGATGGTGATACACAAAGACAATGAAACCTAACATATGCAGCGGTGTTTGGAGAGAAGAATGATATGAAAATCTCAATTTGGCCCAATACATTTTAATAAAAAGTCGAAGGCGCAGTTTTGCTAGGAGGATTTTAAAGAATTGCCTTTTCTTGTAAATGCACTCCCTATGTTTAATGTCAGCGCTCGAACAAGCTGTTTAGATCAGTTCATGTGGGCAATTAAATGACTTGTGAAAGAATATCCATCATATCAAAGCTGTTTAAAAAGATTTTTTCGATATGTAATTGATCAGACTTGTATACAGTGAACTTCTCTAAGTGGAAAAAGCCAGTTATGGAAAAGACAAAGTGTCTCTCATTGAGTTTTCCTTGTTAAAGCCATGCTATGTAACATTTTGTGCCATACCGCCTTTGCCTGCCCAATCCCGTCAGATCTGGGAAGCTACGCAGGGAAGGGCCTGGTAGTACTTGGATGGGAGACCGTTTCGTAACACAAGGAAGCCTAGCGAATGTAGTGAGTGAGTGAGTGGTTGGTTGTGGTCAGAGGGCCGAAGGCGCAGACTGGCTGCCTCGCTTCCGTCAGTCTACCCCAGGGCAGCTGTGGCTACAATAGAGGCTTACCACCACCAAGTATGGAGTGAATGAATAGTGCAATGTAAAGCGTCTTTGAGTGTCCAGAAAAGTGGTATAAACAAAATTATTATTATTATTATTATTATTATTTTACACAGTAAATAGAAAAAAAGTGTTTTTGTTGGTGAAAAACACCTCTAAAAACAAGTGTCTTTACTTTGAGCGGCCTCTCCTCAGACCTGAATCATAACTTTGCTGGGGACAGGGCATCCCCAGCTTGTCTCCATGGAGATGCTGCATGAGGAGCAAATATAAATTTAAATGCTTAATTCTGTTAACCCACTTAAAAAATAGCATTGGCTTTATCAGAGTTTGATGACAGTTTACATCCTGGAAGGTTCCGCAGTGTGGCTTTAATCAAAGCTAAATAATGAAGACAAACATTGGTAGTATTATTCCAAAAACAAAATGATTCACTTTACATCGGGGTGTATATAATGCAACACTTTAACCTCATAAATCAAACTATCATAACAGAAATATGAGAATAATAAAAAGCTCCTAAACTAAATTTGTGGAAGTGAGAGCTTGTCGACAGATGTATTACAAACTAAAGCACATTTGGGGCTATAGCACTGGCATAAATGATATGTAGATTTTTCCACTACCTGAGGCTCAGAAAAGAACCGCTTCTTCTCAAGTCAGTGCCTCTGTTTCTTTAACGTGTCCATATCACATTCATCCCATTTCCCTCTATCCCTCTCTGTCTAGCTCAGTGGAGAGGAGCGGATGGAGGGATGAGGAGAGAGACGCCAAGACATTCCTGTATAGTGGATATGGTGTGATGAGATGTTGTGGAGAATGATATGTGAGGATAATAAAAAGATGAACAAAAGCACTCGTCTTGTTGTGACAGATCCCCTGCTCTGTCCCTGCTATGCCTCTTCCCCTCATCCCTCTTTCCCCCGGCCTCTCCCTACTTCTAATGGTGTGTCTGTTCCCCCTCCCTCCTCCCTCCGTGCACGGGCTCATTTACATGGCACTCATGCACACACACAGGGAGGGAGTCTTTGTGAAAAATAAGTGCAATCGAGGCTCGTATCAAATTTCAGGAGGTGCTGTTGTTTGTGCGCACACACGTTCTAACCTCAACCTGAAACATGGTGCATACAGTCCATGTAAAAATAGAAAATGTTCAATGTGATGCCTTGGAAAGTGTCTGTGTGCTTTGGATGCGGCAGTGTGCGTGTGTGAGCTTGTTCTCTGCTTCATTTGCATATCTACGTCTCATCACGTTGCCAAGACAACCTCATCTGTTCATCTGGGAGGGCAGGAAATAAAGTGGTGGTGCAAACACGGTGAAAGAGACACGCGCAAAGATAACACAGGTTTAATGAATAATGCGGGTTACAAATTAATTATTTCACCAATTCCACTTCACCGCTGAATGCTCCAACATAGAGAGACTCACCGGCTGTCCCGAGCCAGGGCTAGAGCAGTAGATGGTGTATTTGCGGATAACACCATTGGGTTTGAGAGGAGGTAGCCAGGAAACAACCACACTGTTGGGTGAGGCAGGTACCGCCTTGATACCAGCTGGTGGACCAGGGACTGGAAACAAACAAAACGGAGACGTTGTAGTCAGTGGCTTTAAGCATTATACACACTCTGGGTGTTGCTGCCTATTAAAATGAGCAGACTTGTTTGCAGATTGCCAGTTTATCCTCCTCTAAGCTGCTCTAGGACTTGGAGGAACTCCCTTTCAGTGGACGACAGTGGCATATGTTCATTTAGACACTGGTCAGCAGTTCTGATACTGTGACACCCAACACTATTAAGTCTTAGACCTCACAAACAGATTAGATAGTCTGATCCGCTGCTAGCCACTTGAGTCTGACACTGGACACCACTTAATGCGCTCAACGGGGTAATCAAGCTTAAAGGACAAGGTATGTTTAAATCGATGTGACATTTTACAATAAACACATCAAGAAGCAGGATTTACAAAAGAAGTGGACAATGATCCTTTTGTTACAGCAGCTTTACAGTGTGGGGTGAACTCTGTCAGGTCTATTCAATAAAACGCCCATAAATATGACTCTCTCTTGACAATGGGCCTCATCTGTGGTCTACTGAAGGGAGGCAGAACAAGACAAGATTCTTTAAATCTTTATCGTGGGGCCCTTTAGCCCGTAAATCAGCCTGTTCATCCCCTGTGCAGCCTACTACACAAGTAGGGATAACAGGAGTCAAAGTCAAGAATAAAGCTCAAACTGTGGAGGTGTGGGCGGCTGAATGGAGAGACGGCGCATTTCCTTTGGGAAGTGATGATGAGGCCAAAGGGGAGGGGTACAGAGGAAGCATCATTATCATAATGGGATGTCCATGTCAGAGTAGCAGCGGCAAAGGGAAGGGGAACTAAGTCCCATCTGGTGCCCAAAAGCTGCCCACACCCAAGACAGAGTTCTGCACATTTAGCACTGTTACTACAGTACTTTAGGGTCAAATGGCGAAACAGTTATCATAACCTCAGAGCAAGTAATCTAAGAAAGAGTAAATACACACGTAATAATCATATTATAATAATATAATTATTATTAACCTATATTAAATGGTTCACATTTATTATTACTCATTGTTGTTGGGCTATCCATCCACTATCTTTAACCCTGAGGCCCCTCCTCCCTCCACTTCACAAAGAGACATGGATCTTGCTGTAATCCCACCTCCAATGGTGTAAGCACAAAATTAATTCTCTCTAATCCAAGAGGAGTTAATCCCCATGCCTATGGCAAGGGTCTGGTAGAAGGGATGCAGTCTGACTGATGGCTGGCTGACTTTGGGATGCAGGCCTCCCTCAGCCCTGAGCTGCGTACCCAAAGCCTCTTAATTCTCATTAGTAGTGCTAATGGAGCTTCCAAGTATAAATGAGCTTTTGTCATGGGTTTGAGATACAGCCGAGCTCTGTTTTTTTATCTATCCCCCTCACATCTCCCTCCTCTTTCCTCCTCCCATTCAAGATGAAAGCAGGTTGCTCTTGCCCCAAAGGTAACTCAAAATGTATGTGCATATTAATATAAATGCATCTATATGCATAAACTTACGGTCTTCCCGAGTTTGAATGTAGAGGACGTTGCTGCGGACCCCGTCTCCGGCCTGTGTGTAGGCCAGGACCTGGACACTGTAGTTGGTAAACTTCTCTAAGCCTCTGAGCTCCACCTGCTCTCGGGTCGTAGTGATATTCTGCATCTCTCCCCACTCTGATAACAAAGTACATTATTCAGTATGCTGCACTTTTCTGTAAGAATAATTATTCATCAGAACACAGAAAAGCAATAACTTTTAACTATTTTGCTGCAATTATGTTGCAATTATGCAACCAGTTAGGCTATATGGATAATGGATTCCTCATGACAATGTATTATAAATGCTGTCTGCTACACAATAATTACTTAAATGACTTGCATTAATATTATGTATTTATTCAATAACTATGAACTATATTTAAGACATTTAAGTCCTGCATAAACAACATGCAAAGCACTATTTGCTTTATTTACTGAATTGTTTTCTACTGATGACTAATCTACTTAAAATAGGGACAGACACTGATGTAGTCAATGGAGACAAACAGTAACGATTCACCAAAGGACAAGCATGTGTTTGAATGGGCGGGTTAGTGAAGTTTAGAATGAGAGGTGATAATTACTCTGCATTGGCCACTGGGCTTGGCCCCCACAGCACCCACCTCCGTCAGGGAAGAGGGACCAGAACACAACGCGGTAGCCTTTCAGCACACCGTGCAGCGTCAGCCGTGGAGGCTCTGCCCATGTGATCACCGCCTCGTCTGACGTCACGGAGATGGCTCGCACGTTTTGTGGAGGCTCGCTGGGCACTGGGAGAAGAGAAGCACCGAGTTAAACATATAAAGTTGAACGCATCAAACTGACGATACAGCCAGATATTTTGCTGCTCTGATTGTGCCCAATCAACAAAGTTCAACATGTTCTATTCATTTTCCTTATTGTGGCATAATGAGCTAAGCCTGTTACAACATTCAGCATTTAATCCTAAAAACAAATTATGCACAGCACAAATGGTCCAAATTATTCCCCTTGTTTTCCTTGTTTAGTCTGGAACAACTGGAAAAGTATAAAATATTGCCAACTTTCTGGAAAAGGTTGTGCAGAGATTGAATCAGGAGCAGAGAGCAGTAAAGAAGCACACCGCAAAGGGTTAAATGTAGATGAAGTGGGTGGAGTGAACTACGTTATGGAGAATAAAACCAATGTAATCTGAAGAATCTGTTTGGAGATTGTTCTATAACATTATTATTTTCAGTTATCACAATAACTGTCAGTCAGTAATTACCGTCCACTTTGATTTAACACAAGTAAGACAATGTGCATCTTGTAAAAAGATAGGATAGGCAGATAAGGGACAAGATAAGGCTGGTAATAGGATGACGGATAAAGGAAGCAGAGGCGGAGTGGGCAGACAGTTATAGAGTAACATGGATCCCTGTTCCTCTCGCTTCACCAGCCTAATGAGGGTGCTAATTAAAGAAGAAAGAATAATGGGGGATGTGCAGGAAATCCATTTCTGCCATGTCCTCTGAATGTGTTCGCTTACGTCTATATGGGTAAAATAACCACTTTTATTTAATTTAATTTCAATTAGTCTGTTGTCACGTTAGTTATATTTTTCTCTCTTACCATCTTCGAGGGTTGTTGCGTTGATCTCAGTACTGGATGGTCCAGTGCCAGCTCGGTTGAAAGCCTGAACCACAACTCCATACTGGGCAAACTTCTTTAAATTGTCCAGTGTGTACACTTCACTGTCTCCGTGGCTTTCATCTCCACAATACTGTACTGCCCATTGCTGCCGGGACCATTCTCTCTGTAACCAATCTGGTAGCCTCGAATCACCCCATTCTGCAACTCCTTTTTTGGAGCCTGGAAAAAGAGAATTCATCAACTCATCTTCAAAAAGCGTTATCTCCTGCGTCATGCACAATGTAAATAACTAATTGCAAACATGTACCTTCCACGTGACTCGTATGCTTTGAGATGTCATTGGCTGGAGGAAAACTTCCATTGGTGGCCCATCAGGAGCTGTTAAAATATATATAAAACAATAAATATATTTTATAATAATACAACTACTAATAATAAAAGTACTACATTATTGCAAGACAAATATTAATATGTAAAAGACATTTCAGGAAGTGTTCATAAAGTAACATGCACTCACGTGCTTCCTCTGTGCTGATGGTCAGCTCCTTGCTGGGAAGGCTACGACCGATCTTGTTGTAGGAGTACATGCGAATGCTGTACACACAGGCTGGGTGCAACTCTACAATGTTGGCCTGGTTGTTGGTGGGTGAGATGTTCCTTGTTGTGTACATATGATCCCAGGAATCTGTCGAACAGAAACATGTTTTATTTTTGGACATGTCACAGCGTAACATACACAGCGCTGCAAAGGTCTAACCTACCAGACTTGTTCTTATACTCAATGTCATAGCTGGTGATGATGCTATTTCCGTCAAATCTTTGGATCCAGCGCAGATTCATGCTCCTGTCTTTCACCTCACGGACCTCCAGCTCAGGAGGGTCTGGAGGCTCTGTAGGATGAATTAAAGAAATAAAATAGTCAAACTAAAACATTAATTAAAATGAAATATACTAGTAATTATTTAACTATCACATTTTAACATTATATTGGTCATCAGGCTAGGGCTTTACCTTGAACAGTAAGTTGAATAAGGCCACGACCCTCTCCATAGGAGTTTATAGCGTGACAAGAAAAGAAGACAGAATCACCTCGCTCTGCTGGATTCAGCTGTAAATACAGAGGAGAGTTACAGCAACGATTCAGATGGAAACAGTGAAACTTTGTTCACTCTGGACCAGGCCTTAGCCACCTGTGGTTTTATGGCCACATGTGACTCTTTCACTCTGCGCTCTCTGGGTGTTTATTGAAAACTGTCTGGTAAAGTCCTGGTTTGACTATGCTTTTGCCATGGCCTAATGTTAGTCCTGGTTTAGTCCTCACATTGACAGAAAACATACTAACAAAAATGTGCAGACAGTTTAGTTACGAGTAGTTTCCATAAACGTTATACACCTTTTGTTTTAATTCACGAGAGGTGGATATATTATAGATATCCTAGAAGACAAATGCCACCAGTGTAAATGCTCATCACAGTGTGCATTTAGGTCAATTTACTTCTGCATGATGCTTCATTGTGTGTCTGACCTTTAGGGTAGAAATGACTTCGTCCCCTTCTTGTTGATGGAGATGGAGTAGCGAGGATTCCTCTCGGCGTCGATGACCGTGTCTCCTCTCTCCCAGCGGATGATGATGGGCTGCTCACCTCGTGCTGTGCAGTTCAGCTCCTTTGTTTGGCCCTTCCTCGCCATAGTGGTGTTGGGGTGGCTTGTGATCATGGCAGGAACTGAGCAGAAGTGCACACACATGTCAGTGTGACAAATCACATTATAAGGAGTAATGAGACGAGGGAACAGGGATGTGATATTAGAAATCGGGGATATATTACAGATGTATAGACATCTCTATTTCTACCCTTGGCCCTACATTTTCATTTCACGCTTCAAGCCCCACTAGTCCTCTGCCTGATCCACCGCCTTCTGCTCAGTTCTCTATCTATCTTACACTTTCACTTGTACAGACTATTGATTTGAGGGTTCCTGCGGTTTTGTTTTCATAACTAATTCATCAGGCCTTTCCCAAGCAAACAATCAGGAGCATGCAGACAGGCAGCCGGAACACATCAATCAATAGAAGAGTCAAGGTTTTTGTTAAGTTCGGACAGGCCTCACTAGCCTGGGGCAAAATGTACTTTACTGGAGAAGTGCTGATCCCTCCGAAAAGCTTTGCTCACAATCCTCTCTCGTCAAAGATTTGGCCTGAGCGATATATTTAAGTATGAGTAAGAGTGGTACCTACTTTTGACAGTGAGGATCATGCTTTTACTGATGTCCGAGCCAACTCCATTGGAGGCTGGCAAAGGTAGTAACCCCGGTCTTCCTCTAGGACGTGTCGGATTAGCAGAGAACCGTTGGACATGATCTGGATTCGACCTGTTAGAGGCACCGGGTGATACTGCTGTGGGTTTCCCAGACCTGTACATAAGCAACAAAAGAAGTTAAATAAACGTTAAGATACCTTCAAAATGTTTGACAGGTTAGTGCAGCTATTGTTCATGCTTTACCTTTAGCGTGTTTCCACATGACTTTTGGAGGAGGTAACCCTCTACAGAGCAGTTAAGGACACCTGCCTTCCCATAGATACAGTCCTGATTGTTGGGTTGTACCACAAATCGTGGTGGCACTAAAAAAGTATTGTGTAATATAAGCATTCAAACTACATACATCTATTTAGAGAGACATATTTATATCTGTTGCTTTTTGCTTACCAGTAACTATCAACTGTCTTTCCCAGCTGACAGTGGCAGCGATGTTGCTTGCAATGCAGGTATAGTTTCCATTGTGCTTTAATGTCACTTTAGAGATTTGTAAAGAGCTCATGAATTCTTTGGTCTCATTGCAACTCCAGAGGCAGAGCCTGGGATTATGAGCTGGCCATCTTTGCGCCAGGTGATGCGTATGGGCATGTCCCCAGATGACACCACACAAGCAATATATATCAGCTTTCCCACAGAGGTAGAGGGGATGTCAAAAGGCTGAATGAGCGGTGGCACTGTGGGAGAAGACAGAAGAGAAATCAACATAACCCAAGGAAGAGGATGGTATGGCCATCCCAAGCTCTGCTGTTTAAAAGAGAAGGTCATTGGCCACCGGGCCCCACTTCTCTACCCCCTCTGCCCCATCCTGCAACCCATAATAGCCGCTCTGGTTAGAGTCCAATTGGCAGCAGGAAGTCAGCCCGTTGCCATAGTAATGGAGGTTGGGATGGGGTACTACAGCTGAGACATCTGGGGGATTTAATCTAGGCTTCATTATTATTCATCTAATTAAATCAGAGACACACTCACACTAAGGCGCACGCACGCACCCTTAAACACCTCTGCAGCTGCCCCGCTACCATCATTACCCCACTCACAGACGCAACAACACACCAAGGCATACTCCAGCATGATTTTGACCAAAAGGCTCTTGAAGGCATAACTCTGTATAGCAGCATTTTACACATCCAAATTCTTCTGCTATTCTCTTAAAGCATGTCTTATAAAAGCAGAGCTTGATGAACAATTGGTTACTGACAAATCTTATTTTTATGAAAGGGTTCAATAATAACAAGGTTTTGTGTCTTCTATAACTAAGTGCTCCAGTCCACACTAATTGGTCTTCTTGATACATACCTTTGACCGTGACATGAACAGTCTGGTTGATCGATACTTGGGGTTGAATGAGCACACTGCACAAGTAGGTGCCCTCATCGGCGCCCTTCTGAACGTCCGTCAAGCGCAGGGTGCCGTTCTCAAATATCACCTGACGATGATTATCAGGCAGCTGCATGCCGTCTTTAAGCCACTTGATGGAGTAATATGGGTAGCCAATCACGCGACAGGTGATATAGGTGTTTCTACCTGCCACTGCAGTGATGTCCCGCATGGGTCTGATTCGGGGCGGACCTGAGGACAGGGGGGAGAGGAAGGGGTGGAGGGTAGAGATGGATGCAGACAGGTGGGAGAGCGAGGGGCAGATGAGGTGTGGGCAGTGAGCAGGAGTCATGGCAGAGTATAAGGAGTTGCCATGAAGAAGGTGAAACAGGTTGGTAGAGAGTGATCGGGTCAAAGTCGACAAGTGTAGAGAGAGGTTAGTTATGCTCAAGTATGACTTAAATGTTTTCATTAAGTAGTCTTTAAACGTATGTGTTTGCTAACGTACATTTACTGGGCCCAGTGACTAATCATCTTGCTTTCACACAAAGGCTTAATAAAACTGTAAGAAATACGAAGGCTCTCTTAAAAATAGAAACAATTAATGCTTTAGCTATGAGCAAATTCACTTAAAGAGCATTAGTCTGAGTTAGCCCACTCAGTCATTATACACTGCCTGACCACACACCAAAAAGTCGCCACACTGAAAAAGGTCACATACCCTTTAGCTTTCAGCACACATTCACTGTGACATTGTTTCAATAAGCGTCTGTAATATCAAAAGATCCAGTGCTGCATAAATGTTTCATCAGGATCTTGAATTGATGATGGGAGAGCTGACCACTGTGCAAAGCCTTCTTCAGCACATGCCAAAGATTCTAAACGGGGTTAAGATCTGGACTGAATATGTCATCAGAGAAGAAGAAATCTCTTGATGGAATAACCTGGTCATTCAGGATGTTTAGGTGGTCAGATGATCTTATTGTTTGGGCACAATGTGTTGCTGAACCTAGACTGACCAACGGCAGCAACCACAGATCAGAACAGGTGGCAACTTTTTTTAGTCAGTCAGCGTAGAATTAACTTTAAAGTAATGCTATCTGCTGTGTTCTTGATTAAGTGTATAGTGCGTTAATATTGAAAAACAGACAGGCACCTCTTACGTTTATGCGCGCCTGGTACTCTGCGCTACCGGCCGAGTTACGTGCGACGCATCGATAGACTCCTCCATCTCGAATGAGTGGGCTGCTGACGTTGACATGCGACACGGTCAGGCCGTCTGAGAGGGTGTACTGGCTGGTCTTGTAGGTCGAGTCTCGCACCACAGGCTCGTCGTCCAAAGTCCAGGTGATGGAGGGCGGAGGCGCTCCTTTAGCCGCGCACATGAGGGAGAAAGGCTCACCAGGGTTGACCACACGCTCACTGAAGGAAGACACAATACGAGGAGTACCATCTGAGAGACGAAAGGAAAGCACACAGAATGTTAGTGTTTGTCATAAACTGTCAGAAAATACAGAAGATTGACACATTTATATCATTTAATGGGCTTTTTATTGCATACAGATTTTAAGTAAACATACCCTCAAGCAAAATAATGGAGAAATCCTGAGACGTGTGGCCCTTCCTGGAGGCAAAGCATTGGTAAGCCCCGGAGTGGAACTTCTGAGCAGCAGTGATCTGAAGGGTGTCATTGTGCTGTCCCTGGATGGAGATGTGCTGGTCTGCGACAATGGGTTCTGTGTTTCGGTACCAGCTGACGGTATATTCTGGGGTGCCCTCCACGGAGCAGGTGAAGAAGAGTGTGCTGCTGATGCCCGTTTTCAAGTTCTTAGGGGACAAGGTCACTCGCAATGGATCTTTGGAAAGGATAGACACCACAATTAGTCATGCATTTTGTTAAGTATTAACATAATCCATCCATACAACTCTTAGTTTACAAAAAGATGATGTTTTAGCTACAAGTGATTACTACAAATTGTAGACAGACTGATTGTAGTAAAGGAAAAAGCATGTGAACTAACTCAGTGAACAATAGTCGAGGAACAATCAGCAGCGGAGACTCAATCAGTTGGACGCACTCATTAAAAAGCAGCTGGAGATATCTCTTCACATCTCTGTCCACTTCTGTGCGTGTCTATGTACATGTGTATGTGCAAAATGTCAGTGAGCAATAAGGCAGCTGGTGGTGAGTGCTGGGGGGCATCACTGAGCCTCCCAAACCCCCCTTGCCCTGTCAGAGTCACAGAGTGTGCAGCCATGATGTGCCCACTGGCAAAGCCTACGTCTTGCTATCCTCCTCTCTGTCTAGCCTTGTACTGCTTTCTGTTTTATTGAATTGCTCACACAGTGTACGTTTATCTCCACCCATTTTTATGATTGTGTTATCAGATGGCACACAGAATCATTCCTGTAGTGTCTGGCTGTGTGACTGTCCCTCTGTGACCCCTCATCTTTATCTTTGTCATCCTCACACTCCTCCCTCTCTGATGATGACTAGTGCTGGCAGCAGTGTTATGGATCCAGTCTCAGTGAATTACTGCTCTGTGTAGGGTTTGTAGAGCTGATATGACAGGGCATCACACGACTCACACGTTTGTCACACTTTAGGTGTAACTTACATGTGTGCCTCAAAGCTCTGTCTGCCAGCTCGCCTCAGAGATGGGATGGCGTGGGAGTGTGTCACCTTGTTTGGCGAATGTATGGGCTTACACACCTATAACATGGAGCTGTCCGGACACCTCTTTTGAGCCAAAGCTGTTAGTGACTTCGCAGGCGTAACTGCCACTGTCCTCCTGCCTTAGGTCACTGATGGTCAGTCCGGTCAAACGCCGTGTCCAGCGGGCATCTGAGGGCAGGGGCCGGCCATCTTTCAGCCAGCGCACAGTGGGCTGGGGTAACCTCCTGCTATGCATGGCAGCTCGATACTCTTGCCTGCATATACCTCTCCTGCTTGAAAAGTGTCCAGGATGGTGGGAGAGGACTCATTGGGGTCTGAAAACAAAAATAGGTGAGACTATACAAGCCTTAAATAAATAAAATGATGTTGTCACTATATGCTTACCCATTACAGAGAGCCTCGCTCCGTTACTTTGGCGTGTCTCGCCACTGTACTTATGTCTGGTAATGCATCTGTAGGTGGAGAGGGCATCCTCCTTCTGAACATCTGAGATGTACAGAGCCCCAAAGGAGGTCAGGGAGAACCTGTTACCTGTAGAGACAGAGACAGTAAAGCACGCCCATTAATGTCATACAAACATACATACAGAAAACAGGATGGTCATTCTGGTACAAATCTATTGTGCACATCACAAAACCATATGGTGTTAGGAATAAGCAGCTGCCTGAACAGTTGGCACTACCTGAACTCCTAATGCCGTGTCCCAAAACCTGGCAAATTATCAAGGCCTGGAGGACACACAGCGGTCACTAAACACCACCAGCAGACAGAGACAGAGACATGGACGAACTGTTCCACTGCAAATAATGCTAAAATACACACAAAATCAAAACGACTAATTATTTGGAATTGTTATACTATTAAAATAAATATATTGTTTCTATGAACAAAGCTCCTGCTTTCAACGTACCTACTTATTTAGCATTAATAATTTATTTTCAGCCTGTGTAAGGTATGGACTGTGGGTAGTGCTACCCACAGGGTAAGTGGGTACACTGTAGGTAGCAGTTATGGACCTGCACATGCTTGCATGAAAAGTGTTGACCTGAGAGCTGGCATAGGCCTCAATTTCACAGCTGCCATTGTTTGTCCCCCAGAATGAAGTCTTATAGGATAATGAGCACTTTAAGATGGCGACTCCCCCAACACCGACCATTCGCCTGTCACAACACTCTGACACAGGGAGAAAGGGAGTCAGCTGGCTCAGACAAAGCCACACTTTCTTACTTAAGCTACAATTGATCTTATTTGAAGCATTGTATTGAAAATGATAGTGATTTTGTTCACAAATGATTCGTATACATGTTTAAGTACAACATTTGGACTGTTTCTCTGGTGTTGGCTGTAGCTCGCAGTAACTAAGCAGAGTGGCAGACGGAGTAAAATATTAATTACGAAATCACTGTGCTCCCTCAGCTTTTATTCATGCTGACTTGACTAGATAACGAGAAACGGAGCCAATGTTTCACATCATGTTCAAGCACAGACGGCTACAGCAAAACATGCGCAAATGTACAAAGAGGCTAAGCAATTATTGTTGATAACAGTGTGCTGCTTTTAAATGGAACAAGTCAACAATCCTGTATGCTTCTATTAAAGCACTGTGTGTGACCTCTTATACACTATGTCTTTGTTTCCTAGGAAATTCCACTGAATAAGGTCAAAGATGTAAAAATGTTAATAATATACTATTACAAAAGCAAAATAATAAATAATAAATAATAAATAATAATAATAATAATAATAATAATAATATAATAATAATAATAATAATGATAATAATAATAATAATAATAATAATAATAATAATAATAATAATAATAATAATAATAATAATAACAAAGTCACAATTGACTAATGACAGAAAGATTTTTTTTATTATACACTGTCTGTGAAAAAAAGTGTTTGGTACTGGCTCTGCCCAATGAAACGGAAATCCTAAAGGGCCCACAATAACTGAAAAAAAGGAGCACTCTCAATGGAACCATTTAGAGGTTCAAGTATTTTTATCAAATATAAATGCTTTTATAAAGAGTCCTTTCACCCAGAAAGAAGCTTTACTTAAAGGCGCGCTATTGCCCTGAGGATTGTAGGATGTTGTCGGTTGCCGCCACTGGAAGTGCATTCAGTTTGAAAGCAGTGTAAACATTGGCCTTGCCTTCAAAATGTAAATGAATATTTCAGGTTTTAATTTGTATACTAGTATGTTTAGATCTGTATTTACATTTTGTTGTTATTTTAAACACTGTACTTTAGCATTTATTACGTACACATCCATAATGAAAAGGCCGACCTGTGATTCCTGTCCGCTCTAAAAAGATGCATTTCTCAATAATTGATAGACCATGGCCTTTACAAACCTCTCTTGAGTAATAAAAGTCTGAGTCATTTATTGGATTTGAAACCAACAAACGGCTTGAACAACAGACTACGAATAAAGAAATGAAGGTAAATAATGAAAATATACATGTTTAACAAATATATGTAAAATAAAGCTCTGACACTTGGTCTATAAATAGGGTCTATACTGTAGCCTGTGTAGCAGCCTCATTTTCTCACATGCAAATGAAGGCGTCGGCGCAAGGATAACGAGGCCCATATTTCCACCTCCTCAGTGGGGCCATTATTTATTGATGTTCTGCATCTTTCCCCCCTCCCTTCCGCTCTCACGCTTTCTTCTTCCTCTCCCTGTTGCTAGGGTCTTCTCACTGCCATCCCGTTTAGTTTTCAGCATTAGCAATTATTAAAGCGCTGTGTGTTTACAATCAGCAACACTGAGACATTCAGGTTGTTTGTGGCATTGCGGTGTACGGCGGCGAAAAATGTGTAACCGAATATTGATGGCAGAAAATGAAATTAATGGGACTGTAACAGCGGTGTGAAGCTGCTAAATATAGCCACGAGATGCAAATAGGTTTTATCCAATCACAAATATTTGACAAAAACTCTCGCTCTCTCGCAGTTTTCAGAGCATCAACACTAACTCTGGTCTTCTCAGGCTTGTGTTTTATTTCTTACTTCTAATTCTAATTTTCTGTCACCCCAAACTAACACTGCAGCCTTAGAAATTTGAATGGTCGCAATTGCAAGGACTGAAATAAAATACATTCTGCTTGAATCTTCAATTTAAAAGATAAATCTAAAATCTAATCACAGTTGCAATACTTTTTAGAATAAACACAATAAAAATCCTCCAAAACTGTGCAGTCTTAGTCGCAATTATCAAACTGCAAACATGGCATTATTTAGGTCATACACGAAATATCCTCAATGAGGCCTTATTCTACGACCTGCTGACACTGTAGACTAGAGCTCTACAAGGATGTTATGAAAATTAGGCACGTGATAATTGAATCAGTTTACCAGTTCATATCTGTAAACTGTATCGAGATAATGACAAAATGATGACAAAAAATCGAATCAAAAAGAAATTATGATCAGATGTTATTTTTCCCGTATTCAGTTGTAAAGTACATTTGTTGGTATAAGGGTTGTATGATTCCTGAAAGAATCCTGTGAGATTTGATGTTATGGGCTGTATATCTAATCCGTTCAGAAAAGGCTAACAAGCTATTGAACTGGCGTCTCCGTTTCCCCCCTGGTGGATCTCAGAGTCTCATCCCAGGGGTCCACGTCGAACTCCACAATGTTCATGGTCAAAGGCAGTGGATCGGAGCCTCGAAGGGCTTTTCCCGT
The DNA here is from genome assembly GCA_007210695.1 of Neogobius melanostomus. Lineage (NCBI taxonomy): Eukaryota > Metazoa > Chordata > Actinopteri > Gobiiformes > Gobiidae > Neogobius > Neogobius melanostomus. The sequence continues at coordinate 262,850 of VHKM01000281.1, forward strand.
TAAATGAAGGTCAGATTGTTTTTAGAGCTTATTAGACAACTAGGAGTAGACAAACTGCACGAGGAAGCAGAGGGTCATAGGTTTAACTCCTCCACGGCAGACAGCAGCACTGACATCGATGCCTACAGCACAAGACAGCAGACTGTGTTGATTCACTCACACTTTACACACTCATTTTACCATAAGTTAAAGAAGAGGCATCTTTATGAGTCCGAATAAAAAAGGACGGTGGAGTATTATCAAAGTAAAACTATGTTAGTTTGTTTATTGCACCACACGCCAGACACCGAGTGTTAAATGTAATGTTTGTTGGGTTGCCTTAAGCTGTATATGACACAAGCACATTATGTAAACAGGCCATTCCTCATATGAAAGCCAATGCCAGAATGCTCTAGCACAAATTTGGGGAATACTAGGGATGGTGCTGAGAATGTGGAAGTGAGAGAGCCCTCTTATGTTCATTTCCAAACTGAACCCATATCTCAGGTCATGTTTATAAAAACAATCTTCCATAACCTTCCTTTAAACATAGTTGTTAATCATAAACTGCATAAATTATTAGAATTTACAAAAACATCCAATTCAATCATTTACAGTGCCTCTCGAAAGTACTAATACACCTTGAACTTTTGCACATTTTGTCATGTTTACAGCCATAAACATAAAGATTTTATTTTGAATTTTTTACTGAAAGTTCACACACAAGTAACAGACAACTATGAAGTGAAAGCAAAATGATACATGATTCTGTTATTTAAAAAAAAATAGAAACGTGAAAAGTGGGGCGTGCATAAGTATTCATACAGCATTTTTCTGAGTGCATTAAATTGCCTTTATAACATTCCTAATGAATGTTCACACCTTGCCCTAACCATTAAATAGAGGCCACGTGTGTATAATCTACTCTCAGTATAATTCCAGCTGTTCTGTGAGGGCCTCAGCGCTATGGTCAGAGTGTATTGGTCACTAACAACATCATGAAGGCCAAGGAGCTCACCAGAGAGGTAAGGGATAAAGTTGTGGAGAAGTTTAAAGCAGTGTTAAGTTATACAAAGATTTCCCAAGATTTGAACATCTCACGGAGCACTGTTCAATCCATCATTCGGAAATGTAAAGAGTATAGCACCACTGCGAACTTAGCAAGATATGGCCATCCACCTAAACTAACAGACCAAACAAGGAGAGCACTGGTCAGAAATGCAACCAAGTGCCCCAAGATAACTCTGGAGGAGCTGTGACGTACTGCCGCTGAGCTGGGGGAATCTGTACATGGGACAACTATAAGTCGTACTCCACACAAATCTGGCCTTCATGGACGAGTGGCAAGAAGAAAGCCATTATTGAAAGGAGGCCATAAGAAATCCCGTTTGAAGTTTGCTAGAAGTCATATGGAGGACACACCTACCATGTGGAAGAAGGTGCTTTGGTCAGATGAGACAAAAATTGAAAAACGTTATGTATGGAGCAAACCTAACACTGCTCATCGTCCTGAGTGCACCATCCCCAGTGTCAAATATGGTGGGAGGAGCATCATGCTATGGGGCTGCTTTTCCTCAGCGGGGACTGGGAAGATTGTAAGAATAGTTTGGAAGATGGATGGAGCCAAATACAGAGACATTTTGGAGGAAAACCTGCTGGAGTCAGCAAGAGAATTGAGGCTGGGGCGGAGATCCACCTTCCAGCAGGACAATGACCCTAAACACAAAGCTAAATCTACAATGGAATGGTTTAAAAACAAACATATTAATGTGTTAGAATGGCCCAGTCAAAGTCCTGACCTAAATCCTATTGAAAGTCTGTGGAAAGACCTGAAAACTGCTGTTCACAAACGCTCTCCTTCTAATTTGACAGAGCTTGAGTTGTTTTGTAAAGAGGAATGAGCTAAAATGTCAGTCTCTAGATGTGCAAATGTTGTAGTCATAGCCCAAAAGACTTGCTGCTGTTATTGCAGCAAAAGGGGGTTCCACAAAGTATTAAGTCATGCTGTATGAATACTTGTGCACGCCCCACTTTTAACTTTTCTATTTTTTTAATAATAACAGAATCATGTATCATTTTGCTTTCACTTCACAGTTGTCTGTTACTTATGTGTGAACTTTCAGTAAAAAAATCCAAATAAAATCTTCACGTTTAGGGTTGTAAACATGACAAAATGTGCAAAAGTTCAAGGTGTATTAGTACTTTTGAGAGGCACTGTATTTACGTTTGTGTCGACAACGATTCAAATATTTTCACATTTTAAATAGTTCAGCATCGCATTCTTTCAAAAGATCAAATGTACAGCTAATAAGCCATAACAAATGGAAAGATCTACATCTATATTCTTTACCTTCACTGGACTCCATTTTAAGCCAGAACAGGAGTGAGAAACAAAAAGGGAGGAGCAGATCAAAGACTTTTGACTGTCACCAAAAAGTGGTGCATTCTGGAGAATATTCACTGAGCTGCTGAGGGAAAGCGCCTTGTGCTTCCAAATGCAGACAGTGTTACAATGAAGAGCAGTGGATTTAAAATAGGACAAAACATCCACAATTTTGCATGTGAAATAATGTCTTGGGCCCACATTGCTCCCAATATGTCTCAAAGACCGGTTTTGCAGTGACTTGACATAAAGATAAATCAGAAGATAAAAGAGAATTGTTATGGAAACACTTTCTGGAGAAGAGTCAGTTGTGTTCTCTGGCCTGTGCTTCCCACTCAACCTTTATGCAAAAAGGGGAGCCCATTTGTATTCAAAGTGAGCAGCCACTCACCCTCCCGTTTTTCTCTCCCTCACTCACTGTGTACATTAAAAGCCAAAGTAGAAGCAGGTGTCAGCCAATTAAATATATACACTTCCCTGTGCTTTATTCTGCTGCTCACTTACTGAACATTTATGAATGGCGCCCTCTTAACTCCATTCAATTCACAGTCAAAGCGTGTTTTATTGGCACAACTCATGTGTTACAACTGATTGTGCGACGGGAGCCCACCCTTCTGCATCTCCTTCATAAAAGAGACTTTGTGAGCTCGACCAAACCGCTCAGGCAGAGCATGACTCGCGCCACTGCCACTTCAGGCAAACCCGCATGAGCGAAAAATCTGAATCTGGGCGTTAAAAAATACTCTTTCTCAGGCACTGGGCATTTTTAAAAGGCAACAAGATGCGTGGACATGGCAGAGCAGAGGGCTGGAGGAAGCAGGCGCTCTGTCATGTTTTCATTAAAAAGCCACGCTTCACTGTCTCTTTCCTGCTGCTGCCCGCTCTCCTAAACCAATTCTGACTGCTTACCTCATCTTTCAATCATTTTTCCTATGCTGAATAAAGTGGGGTCTCTGACGGAAAGTTATGGGGCCCAGTATAAGCGACGAGGGGGAGGTGTAGAAACAGCAGTAAGAGTCCAGCAGTTTCCACGTCGCTTCTGCCTCGCTGACTGCTATGTCCCAATTTGCCTGTGTGACTCTCAACAGTAAACACTGGGGGAGGGGACCACATCCAGGGGTGAGTGCGGGAGTGGGGTGCGTCAATCGAACAGGGCCAGGTCGGGCGCAGGGCGTAAACTCTTGGTATGCAAAAGAGCACTTTGTGTGGGTATAACTCAACGTGAAGCCGCAGCGATGCCATGTTCCAGTCCATAAAGCCGTCCTAAGCAGACAGGCAGACGAGGCCGCATAAAGCTAAATGATCCATCTCAGATAGAGGGACTGCTGAGGAGATTAAGCATCAGTAGAAACATCAGAGGAAACGAAGGATGGAGGAAAAAGGGGTGGGAGGACGGAGAGCAAGAGAAATGGGGAAAGATGTAGAAATAGGACTCCATTATTCATGACGTGTGTTTCATGTGCTGGGTGACATCTGGGACAGCAGTGATAATGAGAGTCCCAGGAGAGAGAAAACTACATACACTCCAGATACATGTCCCGATACGCTACAATGAAAGTGTGCCACTGTGGTCTGAGCACCTTCCTCAACCCAAACCACACCACCTGTAAATTACAGTTCAAGCTCATCCCAGTGGCGATTCCCGGTCTAGCCACTAATAGGAGTGACGGTATAGTTCATGTCTACCATCATATGTTTGTGTGTCTGGATGATGCGGTGTAGTCCAGCTTAGCCCATGGCCTGGGGCAGTGAGCTGCATTAGCGGCACTGAGCGAGCTGCCTGGTCCCTCCCTATTAGAGCGCTGGTGGTAGAGGAGTGTCACTGGCCAGAGCGGAGAGAGTAGACGGCTTAACTGCCAATGCACATGGCCACATAAACAAGTGCTTAGACCAAACATAAGGTCAAACTCCCAAAGTCCACATCACACTACAGTAGCTCTAGACACAAGCCTTCTTCAACTAAGTGAACAAAAAGTACAGCGGCTACAATCTAAAAGACCACACAGTTAGTATCACAACAGCTGAAAGCTTGTGAGAAGATGAGGCAACAGAAAAGAGGTCTCTCTCAGACATGAACATCATTAAACCTAAAAAACAAACAAAAACAAAACAGTTCGCACTGATGACAGTATTCTCCATGAAGTAATTCCCAGTCAAGTTCAAAATACAAATTACGTTTATAAGTGCAGAGAAGTTGAACAAATATAGCGTCTAAATAAAACTACAACACAAATGATGACAATCATTATTTTATCATTTAAAAACATTATCTTCAAATAAACACTGGATCCTCCCAAAAAAATGTCAGATAACAACAACTGCAACAACAGAAAGGTGATCACCTCGACCATGCCACATTGCTCTGTGGGGAGCAGATCCCCACAAATATAATAGGCACAGTAAATACTGCGCATATTAGAACAAAAGTTTTTACATTGTACAAATATCTTAAAAGATGAGTCTGTCCCTCTCACGTCCTTCACAATTACTGCGGTCCATGAAGGAGCAAGACTGTGTTTGAAAAGCTAATAGTGTAGAGTAGATCAATAGGCCTGAACCAGAGGTCACGTCAAGGAACATGACATGAAGACCAGTGGTAATCCCATCTCGACACACTGAAAGCTCACAATGGTAAGTGTTAAATTAAATCAACAATAACATTTTTGGTGTCATGAAAAACATGATTCCATCTGATTCAAACATAAAGCGAGATCAGATCTTTTGTGTCACGACTGCTGCCCAAGTAAAATTCCTTAAATGAAATGTCTTAGTAGATCCCGCAGTAATCGCCTTGCACTAATCCGTCGTTCGCAAGTCTAAACAAAGGAGGAGAAACCTCCCAAATCCTATTTCTTAACCCAATTCAGGACACATACACATCTACTCTCTTCTTTTAAGCTTGAGCTTTCACTTTTGTCATGACTCCAGTTCAAGATACAATACAAAGATCAACAGGCCATTATCGAAAACACCATAATGAAGCATCACAGCCAAAGTTAAATATGTCTATATAAGAGCAGGTGAGAGTGAGTCTAACAGGGCTGTGCTTGCAGGGCTTCTCACTTCGCAATCTCTTACAATGATTGACACTGATACACTGCGTGTATATTTGATTGAGACACAAAGAGGAGAGGGCAGAGGGAGAGCAGCGGCTACAGTGAATGTGCACGTCTGTGTTAAGTGCACGTGAGTGGACATGTGTAGTACTGTGTAAATAGTGGATAACAGGCGACACTTGTCAGCCCTCTGCTCTGAGCACACAAAGCCTTTGGACGGGCCATTGTTGAGGTCCTATAACTCTCACCCCCACCATCTTCTCCCAAACTGGGCCCCTCAAGCAGAGATAATTATGCCTATTGTGCCCCTCCCGCGTACACAGACAACACACACAGATTTGGGCTAATTAAGACACCCACCCACGTGCCTCTTCAGAGTCAGAGATGGCTGCCAGCACCCCATCTGTTCCTGCTCTGCTTCTGGACCCGTCAGCACTCTGGGTCAAATGTAAGAAAGCAAAATGTGCTGAGGGCGAATATTGTGAATGCACACCTCAAGTAGTTAGTCCTCTATCAGCTCTCTTTGTTTGTCAAACGATACATAGACAGACTCTCATCTGCATGTGTTTATGTCTCGTCGACCCCAAGCCTGTGTCCTGCTGTGTGCCTCACGGACAGAGCAGATGAGTGAGAGAGTGGGGGCGATGGGTTATGTTCGATGAGCCCTGGGGACGCCACGTGTTCCTGTCCTCCCCTGTCACTGCGTGTCCCAACTGAGCAGCACCCAGCAAACAGCTGCACAAAGCACAGAACAGCCTTAATGTAGCCCCAGTTAATGTTTAATGAGCACTCCATATTCAGCTAGTCCATGCGAAATCTGAAAATGGCTTTATTGTGTTCGTTTCGAGGGCAGACAAAGGGAAACACGTTTGTTGGAGGGACATCCCTGTGTATTTACACACTTTTGGAGCAGGGTGTGCATGTCTAACAACAGTATCTACAAGGGCGAGACAGTCCCAGACAACTGTAGTTATTAATGTATTCCTGCTCAGAGTGCACAAACACAGATTTACACACTCTGTCTCACCATGAGGTCCGTCTGCCTTTAGCACCTCCCCTCACTTCACCTGCGTGTGGCCTGTATCTACAACAACTTACTGTGAGTGGATAAGTTACTTATGAAATCTCCTTTTACTCAAGCCATTTTTGTTTATTTTTGTTGATGTTTTTATCAACTTACAAACACTGTCCTTGTTTCCTTGTCAATAACACCCCTGTAGAAGTATCTTGCTTGAGTCACTCTTATGGTGTTTCTGTTTAATTATAAATGCTCTTTACGTTCATGGAACAAAATGCAAATGAATTAATGCAGACCAGTTCGGTGAAAGAAGATTTGCTTTCCACCGGCACCATCATCCAAGCATTCAAAACAACAAGAATTAGGTTTTATTATCAAACCTGAAAGTTAGAATAATCCAGATTTGTTTTTCTGCTTCTGAGCATTGTCTATTGTTTTGTTTGTTTTGTTGAGGAAAAGGTGAAATTTAAATTAGGAAAACATTTTAACTAAAAATGTTAAAATAAAATGATAAAATAGTGATTACACTTTATGAACTAAGAACTAAAAGTTGCTTAGTGTATAAATTGTTTAAATCAAACAGTAATTTTGCAGATGCTCCCAATTACCCTCAGAGTGGCTGTATGTATATGTGTGTGTGCTGTGTCAGATACTGACCTCCAGCAGGGCCCCCTGGGGCCCACAATTGATCTGAAATGTAGCCTGTAACTGACCTGGACGCCCTGTAGACCCCATTACAAACTCAGCTCACATGAACACCCGGTAATACCACTCATGCTGACAGGTTAAAGACAAAATGATTTGCTCTTAAAGGTAAAAAATAGAGACATTCTTCAGAACATCGACAAATGAATGATCAGCCACAGACTTCAACAGTATTATGAAAGGACAGAGTGTAAACAACATTCATGAAGTATCCTCTGCAAATATTGCCAGCAAATACACATAAGAGCACATAACATAGCAGGTGAATTAGATGAAGCATGTTTGAGCGTCTTCTGTGGATCAAAGCCATTTGCTAATGTGGTCCTATCATCACAACCACTGGTCAGTAGACAACACTACCTAGCGACTCTACAGGGGCAGTTTAACACTTTGAAATCCCCCACTTGATCTGGTCCTTGGCACCACTCTTCAGAGAATAAACTTCCATTGTCTTATAAGGGTCAAATGCACAAAAGGCTTTCAACCGGAAGGGTATGGTACAGAACAGTGATAGTGAAATAGGTCATTTTGCCCGTACCCCTCCCTCTAAAAAACCTTTTACTGTCCTGCTGGACACTGAAGTGGGACAGGCGCTGGGACACGCACAGTCGTACGGCTCCAGATGGGGAACGCGTGTTTGACAAAAAGAGACCTGCTGAGGTTCAGAGGTTACGCCGGCCTCGTGTTATGTCATCGACCCAAACTGCAGTTCACTATGTGATCCTCCTACTGATCAGACCAAATCCTCCAGGAATACACACCTCGAGGGAGCCAACACTCAGGGCAATAAAACAATGTAACGTACTACACAAATACATAGGCCGTCTAAAAGAGTAATTAGCAAAACGCGGTAACAGGAAAAGGTTCAAGGTGCACAATAAAAAGGATGACAAAGGGCAAGTTATTGGGTACCATGCTGTTTTCCATAGTAGCAATAATGATCTGTTGAAGAGGCTGAGCCATCAAACCCACAAAAAATACAACCTACAATCTCTCATTATCAAAGGCATTGTGTTAAAACATGCACTGATCATGTAGCAATGATCAAATCATTTGGTCTAAGGATGAAACTTGCTTTAACATGTGCTATCTGGTTTCATGCAATTAATCTCTGTCTTCCTCAGTGTTAGAGGCAGAGTATTTGTTACCACGGAGACAGCTAATGGGGACTGAACTAAATAAAAGACATGCAAGTCAGATGAGTAAATGTAATGACGATTCTATTTAGGTCCAGTTTAATCTAGAGACAAGTGAAGTGGCTCTGCCTCGTGTCCGTCACCTGTTTGGATAAGACGCATTCAGAAAGAGACACATCTCTCAGATAGTTTTGCCAAAAATCCAAAGAGAGTAATATGATTCCCTCAGCTTTCGGTGTTGCTTAGGCCAAGCACAAGCAACAGGCAACTGAGGCGAGACAGGCGACGCAAACAGTCAATGACTCAGTGAGCTCTCAATCACAAAATCAATTTTAATTTTCGCATCTTCATTGGGCCTTTCACTCGCCCAGCAGGGAGGAGGAGGAGAAGAGGGGAAGACACAGTTGTTGAATTAAGTGTTATCAATTACAATCAGTGATAAAGGTCAACTGTTACATCACTGGGATGTTTTAGTCGCATTTACCTGCTACTATTTATTTACTTACTTATCTATATTATTTATTAAGAAATTGCCTTTAGTATTTAACAAAGTAGAGACTCTTCTTCCTGGTGGTCCATTCTCAAAATAAGTACTACAGTTAATTAATGCGTAACAATAAACTAATAATCTATAAAAGCAATAGTAGATAGTTGGACATTATGTAAATACAATTGACACAACACAAATAGGAATAATTAATTTACTATAACTTGCAACTTTCAGTTACGGTTTTATAGTTATGGTAGTAATGTTTGTAGGATGACTCTTCATGGTTTAAAAGCATTGCAATACATCAACACAATGGTTGTCAGTAAAACCAATGATGGATTTAAACAAGCTTACCTCATATCTGGGGATTATGAAATCTTTACAGAAAAAACGTACATACCCTACCTTATCTTAATGCTTTAGTTATTTATTTCAAATAAACAAAGTAGTGCCATAAATATACTGGATATGTGTATCTCATCTCTAGTTCTATAATTTCTGTAAAATATTGCATTTTTATATTGTTAGTGTAACTTTGAGCCAGCAGCAGTGCCTCTGTGCTGAACCTATGCGGCTGCACAGGCTGGAGATGTTTGTGGAGGTCTTATGTTGATTGGCAGGAAGGTTATGGTCAAGGTTGACTCCAGCCGCGTCCAGTGAGTGAGCAGTTGTCATGTTTGTTTACAGTGTGCAGTGAAGTCATATTCAACATCTGATTCTCACACTCAGTGCTTTGACCTAATTACACGCAGCAGCCACAGGACAGCACAGCAGCCAAGACGACCATAAACATGCTCCAACAAGGAGCGTGTCTTCAAAACCCCTGCATCCTAATCACTACATCAAAGGCTGTCTTCTCCAAGTGAACCCCGCTTGAACTCAACACCCTGAAACCCACGTTATCATCGATGTGAACTAGTGCTGCACCATAAATCTAAAAGTCATTGTCATCACAGATTAACAGGATCAAATATACACTCTGAAAAACATTTTACCACATTGACAAATATCTGACAGCGTTGCACTATGGCCAAGGGGTTTCGACACCCTCGTCACGAGTCCCAGCACCGATAATTTGCAAAATAGTAGATGTCGCTCTTCACCTCTCACACTATGGGCCGCGGAATAAAACTTATTACACTTACTTTAGGCCACATCACGATATTCAACATGTCAATGCAGGCAGAATGTGTCTTTCTCTTAAATCCCCATATCCCCCTACAGTAAGGCTTAAGTAAAAGATTATTTTTTACAAACTTTTGTGATGAAAAGAATACTCCCAAACACATCCATACACGTTAGTGAGTGTGCAGGAGAGACAGTGTCTGTGTGTTTTGCATAAAAAAAAAAACGCCATCTGCCAGGACCCGAGGCCGTTCTTGTCCTACTACCCTCCTTGCTTCATCTTCTCCCCTATCCCCCATCCATCTATGTTTCATTGTAAGAGCAAGCATTTACAACGTTAATATAAAGTTACACTCATACAAGTGCAGCTGACAAAATAAATGACTGTGCCCATAACAAAATGCATTTACAAAGCGCTTTGAGAAGAGCGCATGCGGTTGTGTTACCTTCACACAAACACACACATCCACATACAAATGAGGTTAATGAAGATGAATGTGGGGCCACACGACTATTGACATGCAGCGTCTCTGAGTGTCACTGTGTTCTTCAAGGACACGATGTAAAGAGTCCAAGCACCAAAATAGAGCCGATTTAGATATCACACTGTGTCGCTAAAGGTGCCAAACAAAGATGGTTATCCAGCGGGAAGAATCAATCTTGGACATAAACTGACATCACTCAGTGTAGGTGGGACACATAAAGTAACAGAGAGATAAAGAGAAGCAAGAAAGAGGAGGAGTGGACCAGCTCAGTGATCCAGAACAGCGAGCAGACAGGGGACACGAGTGAAGAGTCCAGTCAAACATATCACACTCAGGGGTCCATCATCAGCCATCCCCAGAGGGACAGGGACACAAGCAAAGACAAAAATCAATAAAACCCACACATGACACTCTTTTAAAGGTCCTTATGCATTATTCTGACTTTTTGAACAACTTTCGGGCACCCTATAAATGGAAATTCCATGTTTCACAACTTAAACATTTAGCAAAGGTAGGATCTTTAAAGCCCATGATGCGCTCCTTACCAGGGACGATGGAAACGGTGTCTCTCTCCCAGGAAACTACGCTCACGTACTCCTGCACCGCGGCAGGGATCAGGCACTTGAAGACTGCTACGTTGCCCCGCATTGAGCGCTGGTCTGCCACGCGGACAGTGTAGGGCTCCCTGAAAACTGCACAGACAAACACAAAAGTAAAAATCTAAAATATGAAGAAATGTAGATGAATCAATAGCAATGGCGTTCACAACATTAGACTAGAATTTGATGTCAACTTTCCAGATGGAGAGCAAGGGCCTTTGAAACTCTTTGGATTACGGCTGGGTGATATGAAAATGTTATCGCGATCTGATTCATTTGACCAATAGAGATATTTTACCCACTCACTCTTCCCATTGGCCACTCTAACCATCAGTGACAGGGAGATTTAAGCAATCAACGTGAAATGTGAACTTTCTGAAGTTAACTTCCTAAATATTGTTTTGAAAATGGACCGTCTAGCTTTTCGCCAGTAATATTGAAGATTTAAAATTTGAGGGTTGAGACTTTGGTCTGTGGTTTCATGTGTTATTTTACACTGTGCTGAGACTCGTTAGCAAAATCTCATCAAGGAAAACAGGTTTTGAAGGTTGCTAAGAAACTGGTTTGGAAATTCTTCCTTGGTAACAGATGAGATAACAACATTATCAAATTCACCCTGTTAAAAAAGAAGTAAAACATATGGAAATCTACATAAAACGCTACTAAAACGTGTTTATGAACATAGACCAGGTTTACATCAATTTTATCATTATAAAATGGATGTAAACCTGGTCCATGCAAGACCTTGTCAAGTCGATCCTTTGACATACATAGTGTAAAAGCAGTGTCAATGGGAAAAGAATCAACATGGACTGAAAACATATCTGATGTCACAAAATGTGACACTAAACAAAATAAATCCACTTCCTGTGTTCCCCGTCCCAACTGAACCCAAGCCAACCTCAGACACGGCCCACACTTTGGTTGTGGATCGTAATCCCTGGTCCTCTGAGGGCCTCGCACTCCCAGCTTGGCACGTGTATTAGTAATGAATATGAGTATAAGATCGGATCAGGGCGAATATGAAACATGATGTTGACTCCTGGTGAGAGGAGGGACGGCCTATTGGCCTGAATCGATGACATTATAGTGTGCACTAGTGTAAATGCTTTGATCAACTACATGCCAAGTGGTTACACCTTGCATCCATGGGAACCCAGCGCCCATTTTACATAAGATGGGGTCTTGCTGAAGCAGCTTCACACAGTCTAATCAATGGAAAACACCAATTAGGTTTGTTAATGAGAGATAATTAAAGTAGTGCGCTGGGGCTATATATAGTCTGGCACAAGAGGACAGTGTGGAGACCGAGGGAGTACAGAAGGAGAAGGAAATAATGAGGACAGACAAGAATATGAAAGCAACAGCCGCTGACAACCTTCTAAAAATGCACTGCAATAATTTGCTCAGCCAATGAAAGTGAAGGTTTTAAAACATTTCAGAAATAAATATTGTATCTGATGTTAAAAAGCGGAGTGATACAGGATGAAACAGAGAGATAAGTTCTGCTCAGATGTTGTTGAATTTGTTCCCAACAGATGGCACTTTGACGTAGTTAAAGTTACAGAGGTTACTTGAGTTAAAGTGCAACTGTTTCACAAGCTCAGTGAGAGAGGTGCAAGAGAGGGTCACAGGCCGCTGTATTCTGTGAGGCTGATGTGTTCACTGTAGACTCTGTTCTAGGTTAATCTGCGTTTGGGGCCAGACGGGCTTTTTCAGGGCAGGTGGGAGATTCTCTCTGTTGGCTGTGGGCTGGGCTCTTTTGGTGGCTGCCAATCAAATGTGCTCTACTTTTTTACTACTGTCTTTTTCAGACCATCCATAGTATATATATTCTATATATAATTTTAACATAACTTCCACAGCATTATTTTACACACTGACTGATGAAGAGCTCTAGCCTTAAGGGTGTCTGGTCACAGTTAAAACTATGACTAAAACACTAAACAGGAATGCTTTAATGATTCCTACAGTTCTTTAGGATAGAAGATACGGTAGCAGCAATGCACCACAAACATTGCCAGTGAATTAGGAGCAAAACACAAATATCAGGACTCACCAGCTTTGATGCGGATGTTGGGGCTACGGATCTTGCCCGCCTGGTTCTCAGCGGTGCAGAAGTAGTCGTTGTCGTGGATGTAGCTGTTGTACGCTGAGGGGGAGAAGGGGTACAGCTGCAGGGTGCCATTGGCGTGCACATGGCGGATGTGGGGTACATCGTAGATGTCGTCGCCGGTCGCCAGGTACCAGCGCAGGATGGCACTGGGGGTGCCCCCTGCTGGACAGGGCAGGGACACCCCCACTGAGCTAGAGTAGGTTACCTTCTGCAGGGAGGCATTTACAAAGTACAGCCTGGTGGAGCCCACATCCTCACTGTGTACTGTAGAGGGAACACACAATGACAGCCTGGTTAATGGGACCATGACAAGGGGAGCGGCGAATTGAGACAAGTTTCTGCATTTGTTGTTGTTGCTTTTTATTATTCAATTGCAACCATTTCCTCGACAAAGACAAATATCTACTGTACGTGCACAAAAGCTCAAATGCTGCATTTTTGGAGTTGAATGATAATGGTTTACACTCCTGTCGTGTAAAGATTGTAACAGGATTTTACTAAATGATTCAAAGCAACACCATCTAATTGACTGATGCATAATAGACAGACCGTAATGTCCTTCAAAAGTGTAGTGAAATAATAATAACAAATGTATGTCAAATGTCCAGCTGCAAACATCAGTCATGTGATGTAGAAAGCCAGGGATTTGGGCTAAAGCCGGTGGTGGTTTAGGTGGATCGGGAGGAGGGCGGAGTCTCCTACCTTGTACAGTGGCGCACATACACAAACAAAGAGAGTCATAGAGGGAGGGGGCGGCCTGATAGGTTATGTGATTGGAATTTCTATGCCAGACGCAGAGATTTAAGTCGATTTAATCTCCTTACATATTTAACACACACATCACTGCACACTAAAACGAGGAGCCCGGCAGAAACGCTCTTCATTGGCACCCAGATTAAAGACATCGACGTGCAGCTCGTAGTGAGGCAGAAGAGGGGAGCTGGGCTTTAATATTTGGGGTTATGATAGTAAGATTATAATGTGGGGGAGGAGTGCACTGACCGACAGATGTGACGGACAGGCTCCACTGATGTGAAATTATGTCAACTCAGAGACATCAGCCCAGAGTATATTCACCCCAAGTGTTTCTTGACAACTTACTGGAAAGAACATATCATTACGTAAATTCAATGCGGATTATTGTACTGTATTGGTTGTGTTTTAGTTTTTCATCATTAAAACTGATCACTGATCCATACAAACTAATCTAAGCAAGCCAGAAGCGGAGAATAATCATTTTTATAAGCAAACATTATGAGGTGAATCTCAAAAGTGGCTAATACGTAAATTATTTTGCGAACCAAAACCAACTCTTATACAATTCAGATTCAGACCTAATACCTGAGACCAGTATCTTCAATGAGACCCGAGATTGAAGCTGTAAGTCGAAAGCTAAATCAATCCTTTCTGATAAACTGAAACAGTTAGATGCCGTGTTATCGGGGGTGTAGCGCGAAACTCAGGGCACAAAGGGTATGAGCTGTTTTGGTGGCCCACACCACAGGCCGAACAGGGTTTCTAGGTAAAATAACACCCAATCAGAGGCAGGTAGTACTCAAGTATAAACTCTTGGAAGTAACTGTTTTTCTTTGAGTAGTTTTATCACATTACTGTACTTTTACAGTACTTGAGGCAACAGTATTCCTACTGGAGTAAAACATTTGGTTACTCTTTCCAGAGGAAGGAAATCAGTGACAAAAGCTTTAAGTCACATCTGAACATGACGTTCAATAACTTTATTTAACTTTATTTATTGAGCTTCATGTTCAATAAACTTTTTTTTAAATCTTATTTTACAAATTATTAGTTCTATTTCAATGTTGTGATTCTTTTCAGATATCAATGTTTTGCATAATTTTGTGAATTGTCATAACATAAATTACGTATTTACGGCCGACTTACTCAGTAGTCAAGGAGTATTTTCACCAAGTATTTTTTACCTGAGAAATTATTTGTATTTTCTTTTACGCCTATGTACCAAAAAATAAATAAAGATGTTGCGTGTTATAAATGATTCCACTTGCTGACCATATGACTATTTGCATCATTAAATCTACTTGATACACTGTAATACTGAGGGTCTTAAACGGTGACACGTATATGCAGTTTATACGTATTTATTCCTATTTAGGAGTATATTAGATTCTTTCTGGCCTAAGTTTTGTCCTGATTGATCTTAATCTTGGCCTGGTGGTTCTTGGAAGGTCAAATATTTTATGAGGAGGTAAGTTTGAGAACCACCTAAGTAAAATCATATATATATATATATTTTTTTTAACACACTGCATCTCGGTTTGCTACGATAGCTTGGTATCAGGCTGTGACATGAATCTATGGATGATGTTGACAGAAAAACATTAACAAATAAAGCCTGGCATCATCTGTATCAGCTGCTCAAGGCAACAGACTGGAGAAAGATGCAGCTTTACAACAAATAGGGTAAGTGAGTAATTGCAGTATCTTATCACTGAAGTACTGTCCCGAGTGAGAGATTGATAAAGCTGGGCAGCATGTTACAGATGGTATGAATGTGTCTGCTGTCCAGTGTTGGTGTGGCAGAAACCAGGTCAGACTCCCTCCCCTCCGCAGATTACTGATAATGGCCCCTGAGCATAAAGCCCATATTAAAGATTGCAATATGTATAATCTCCCAATGGGGGGACAGGACTAAAGTGGAGAAGTAAGGGGTCACCCTGAAAGCTTCGAATGGGGGAGTGGGCACTGGTGCAGCCACACTCACAGTAGATTATGTGCCCTGGGGGCATTGGGCACTGGGGGCTGGGGAAAGCAGGGGCTGATGGAGGGGAAAGTGGAGTAGAAAGGGGATCAGAGCAAACTCCTGCCACTCACAGGCTGTCGCCACGTGCACTCAATAGACAGGCACACAAACACAGCTCCGTCACACTGGGAGGAGCGCACCGCGTTGCCATGACAGTGCTGGCACTCAAAAATGGTAACTGCATAAAATACTGCCGCAATTTAACCTGACAACAGTGACCCACAGAACGGTCTATATTTAGAAACTTTCACATAATTAATCTTTATAAAATGGCCACAATGATACAACACCAGATATTGAAAACACATGGCCTTAGACACAAGTTCAAATATTACACAAATATTCAAGTTAAAACCCAAACAAAAACAACAAGTTCTGTGATTTATACAGTAGCATTGATATTATACCATAAAGATGACTAAATACTTTTTAACTGCAGGCAATGGCCTAACAAAGAAGTCATTATGGTAATCAAAACACTATTGCTCATTATAACACATTTAGATTGTTTACAGTTTAAACACATACAATTTCTTCCTGAGCACTTTTTGATTGAGCAATGACAAAGAAGGTTATGTTTCAAAAACACTTCAGTACTTGGCAAATAAATTCTCTCTCAGCACAGTATGAAGGCCTGTGTATACAAAAGATAACAATGATTAGTTAATGATACTACATCTAAAATGATAACAGATTTTAAGATAAACTGTTGTTCTATCCAACAAACCTACTGAGAAAGTAGCTTAGAATTATTCTCACAAGCTCCAGGTACACACAGTCAAATACATTCCACATTTGTAGAAACTACTATAACAATGTTGAAAATGTTTTATAGATGACCTTTGTATGAAACGACCATGTTTTCTTAGTCGCTGTTACATGTTACTGTCTGCAAGCACCTCTGTAATGTAAACTTAAAACCACACCAACATTTTTGCAGCTGCTGACCAAACCTTCACCTGTGCCCAGGAGGCTTCATCAGCCTCGTTCAGACACAGAAGAGAGAGGAAGGCTCCTCGCTGGCTCCCGCCGCACTGATGGCACCACTGGAGCTAAAGCTGAGACTGTCACAGAAGCTGCCACTATTTTATACATCCTGCCAGAGAGGCGGGCATGAATATGTATGTCTGAGGAGCACAAGTCATAACCTATGCAATGGAAGGTTTCATCATGCATAATGCAGCTGATCTACGGCTCTCCAGAACGTGTGTGTGTGTGTGTGTCACAGCAACGAGCACGGGACCGCATTGTGCTGAGGAAGTAAACAAACCTTAGAGCCCTCAATGTTTCACAAAAACAGACTTTTTTAACTGTGACAAAAGCCTAAACCATGCAAATATTCCTTTCCAATATCCCCCAATGATAAATAATTAACTCTGTCTGATAAACAATCTCATAAAGTTAATCTTCACATGTTAAATAACAAAACATCTTTGTATTTTGTCATACTGCCAAACAGACCATACATCTATACAGTCACTTCACATCTTCTCAAGGTTTACTCTCAGACGCCACAAAGTTGTGAGTGGTGTTAGTAAGGCAGAGGCGCGGCGAATGCATGCGGTAACATGGACCAGGCAGTGGGAGGAGGCACAATGTAAAGGGTGTGAATTGAATATTGGTGGGCTGTGGAGCGGAGAAAAGATAGGTGTAAGCTTATGGATAATCCTCTGGGCAGGGACTAAGTAGGTGGCTGTTGGGTGGAGAAGGAGGGCTCAGGTTGGTGAGGTTAGATCTAATCAATGAAGAAGCAATGCCCCCACTTTGTGTCTAAGCCAACACCCTGTCCCCAACAATGCGTTCCCACCCCACCCACCGCTATGAACCCCCCTCCCCTTGTGGCCTGTGCTGTGTCAGTAAAAAAAAAAGTGTGCTACTTCAGCAGTCCCATGGGATCTGCCCCCCCCCCCCCCCCCCTCCTCACATCAAAGCAGCCAGTTTCTCTGTTAATGTGAATATCAAATCTGTGGATCACAAGTCCCAGCACAGTCTGCATAAACTGCCCCTCCCCCAACCTTTAATTCTGCCTAGTGATGAGGGTAAGAGGGAGGGGAGTAACTGCGATAGGAAGCAGCGGAGGGAGCGAACGATGGATGGAGAGAAAGATGGAGATGGAGAAATTCAACAAAAACAACTACTTGCTTCCGGATTTGACAGTTGCTGCAAAGCTATATTTTGGAAATGTGCATAGCTGGTGCCCAATCAAATTTGAGAGCTTTATTTAGTAACAAATTCTCATTGGTTAAAAGGGAGCCCTCGTTAAAGCCTGGTGCCTTTCAATTGAGATTTAAGTTTGTAGTGGTTGTTTGAACGTATTTGCAAACACATTTATGATGAATATGGGCTTAAATGAACTGAAAATTAAATATGGATTTGATGCAACTGCAATTAGTGAGCAAAAGAAAGTGCTGTATCTGTCAGCTATTTGACCACACCAGTCACTAACTGAGAACTACATCATTTAACATTTCGTAGAAATATATTTTAGTTCATTAATAAAGCACTGATTAGAAATAATAATCCTAAATACCTTAATAAAATAAGTGTTCAACAGTGAGAGTGTGCTGTTTTCATGGGATAATTCTGCAATAAATATGTTAGAAGAAAATTATAGGCTATTACAATGCAAGCTGTTTCCTTTGGGCTCCATAAAAAATCAGCTGTAACAGAATATTTTAAGTTTGGATAGAACGAATTGAGGCGACCTGTGCCCTTCCTCTGACTGGCAGCCCTGGACAATGTAGAGCTGTCATTGAGGTGTCTCAGGTTGTGTTTATAATTGTGCTGCATTGCAAAAGCTGCTAAGGGAATTGCACTGGGAACAAGGAGGGGGGCACTTGCATATTTGAAGGGGTGTGAGCACAGAGAGTGCACCAGGACAGATGCTCACAGTTTCCTTATTTAAATAAAGCATTTAGTGGTACAATATTGCTGATTAAAATTATCCAGACATATTAAGGCCTTTAAGGCCTTAGACATGAAAATGGTCAATTTAATTAGTATGCAGCAGTTAATTAAAATGTGCAACTGAGGGAGCTTTAGATGAAAAATATGTAATGTGGCTTAGCCACAGTTACAAAAGTGTAAAGTTTACCAGCAACTTTGGAGAATCAAAAGTGTTACTCCTCTAATAGGCCTAATAACATTTCTTTTTTAATGTATAAAATTAATACGATTCGGACTAGGACTGACTGAGAGTCTCAGTCCTTCCTTCAGTTGCACAACATAAAATGTAGTCAATACAACCTCAAACTGTGACACGCGCAAGCCTGGCGCGTGCCCGTCTGCGCGGGGTCCAGGTGCGAGGAACATGACCGGGCAAGTGGTTCATCTGCACCCGCGCCCTGCACGGCCTTATTTCGTGCAATAAACGTTTGCATATTATTAAAAGAAAAAACAACCGCATTTAGCTGCAGTTAATCATGTTTTAAAATCCTGCCACGAGGCCCAGGCTACACAAAGTGTGGAGCAAGAACTTATTTTGGGAACAAGAAAACGCAGTCAATTTAATTTGGCTTTTTTAATGAAATAAATGTTAAAATGCATAGCAACCAAAGGCCTCTGTTTGATTAACCAGAGCCTCGTTTGCATCGAGAACAGCCATGTTCTTTGCACGCAGTCAGTTCATCGAAACGCGCACTTGATCATTTTCGCACCTTTTCAAAGTGTGTGCTAATGGACAAACATGCGCAAACATGGCTTCAATCAAGCGAAATAAACACAGGCCCAGTAAAAGCTCTAAGCCACACGCGGTGAATTTGTTATTTTTACCGCAGATTTGTTCAGGATTAAGTACACCGTTATACCAGAAGATTCACTTCACAATAGGGTCAGGAATTTCCTATAAACACAACAAAAATCAACAAAGAACCTCATCAAAAGTCGTCATTAAAATGTACAAAGGAAATTTCGGACCCAATAGATAAATGAAAGGTATTTTCGTAAATGCAAGGGGCTACTTGTGGTCTTTATGTGAAGTGTAAATTAAAGTAATAGGGCCTGTGTTGTCAATAGGCCTATAATTCACCAAAATTGCACCAGCAATCATTGCAATACACGTAAAAGTGTACAATGCCCGTTCCCCTCACACAAGTCTTATGGTAAATTGTGCCAAATCTATCCATACAAAACAACAAAAATGTGCACAGGACGTCACTAAAAATAAAGAAATCTACCAAAACTTTCCAGAAGTAGGATTTTTGGAAAAATTGTATCCAAAATGAATAAAGCACAGTTGCAATGGAAAACCGCTCTTTTCTTTTTCCTCGTCGCTTGATTTGCACCTTATTCCTCCCTATTCAGCCATTTTACATATTCATAAATGGAGTTGGTAATGCGAAAACAATCCGTGCTACCCTCCATGAGCGTCCACAAGCACCGTCTGCATCTGGTGCAAAACCAACACCTTTTTAATTATAATTTTCTATTTGTGCTTTTACTTAAGCCTGTATTTAGATCTTTAGTTATCAATTAATTAATTGAGCATATTGATTTTTCCAGTTGCATGGATGGCACCCACAACAGAGCAGAATCCAAGCATCCCTCAAATCTACCTTTTCCCCCTATTGAATGCTACTTTTTCAACTTAATATGAGGGGTTTACAACTTAGGCTTACACAAATCAGTCAGCGCACAGTTTTGGCACAAGATTGGAATAATAATAAAACATCGTTATTGTCTTACCTTCTTGGAGAGAGTACAACAGGAGTAAAGTTACAAGCAACATGCCATAAATAGCAGGTATATTTTTCGTGAATTTTTGGCAATCCTGGCAAATGTGAGGCGCGTTTTTTTGGCCAGGCAGGTCTCCGTGCTGGACTGGCGACTGTGCTCCCCGGAGGTCTCTCCAGCCCTGCTGCCCCGTTAAGCATGGAGGGAAAATGAGAAGAAGCCCAGCCCCGCCCAAGTCCCTCCTCTCTTCCCAACACTAGTGTGAATACAAATCCATCTCCCAACACTAATCAAACACCGATGGAGAGCTCACAGAAAACATGCTTCAGTTTGGAAAACCATGGAATAGACTTCGCTTGTGTCCAAAATGCTTGAGCGGAGGTTTTTTGCAGAGGGATATCTCAGCACCTTGGAGAGCGCACCCATGTGCGCCCCAGAAGACCGCGTATCCTCCTCCTGTAGGCTATACAGTGTGGATATAAGCAGTTACTGAGCGATAGGGCAAATAGCCAACGTTTGTTATGTCATTAATTTCTATCATTATTTTTATCAAATTTTTTTTGTGATGAAAAAGGCCTGCGCGACAGACAGATTAAACACAGTGTTCTTTGTCTCTGAGAACCTCGGAATGCATAGACATTTGCGCAACAGGGAGAGACCGAAACGAAGTGCGAGGTTGCAAGGCGATGGGCCAATTCAAACGTAGAGGCACAATTGAGAAAAGCAAAAGCGAGGCGAATTCTGCACATTGGAGACAGCATGCTGCAACTTTGGGCATGTTTCGATTTAAATAGCGAGTGAGATGAGATTAAATGGATTTGATAGAAACAACCACTTATTTCAATGGGACTAATAAAGAAAGAAATCTGAAAATCAGCTGTACAATACACGTTTACCAAGTACCAATATGCAGGAATTATCTGCACTTGGAAACTTCCATAGGCCCTAAACCTGGTTCAGATGCTGTTCAAGCTGCAAAAGTTCAAACATGTATTTAACAACACTGTAAACTAATGCTGGCTAAAATACACATATGTCTTTTGTGTCAAAAACAGGGATCAACGTGTACGCACGTGGCACAATGCGTGTTAGGGTAACTTGGCCCTAGCCTACCTGCCAGTTAGAGCTGGATCAATTATTGAACACCGGCTGTCCTTGAACTTAACTCCGGGGTCAGCTCCACCTCGTGTCCTTGTCTCGCTGTTGGCCACATGCTGCTCACGGACGGTATACTGCTGCCCTCTGCTGCCCTCTGCTGGCCGACACAAGCTACATAAAAATAAAAAAAAGGAATTCAGAACAAAATGTAATGAATAATTCTATTTCTATATACATAATCGATAATAATGTTTGGGGAAAGACAATGAAGTCAAACATTCGGTTTATCAGCCTGGCTTTAACCGTGGCCTATGTCAACGTCCATAAATTAACGCATGCTCCAAACTTAAATAAATAAAAAACAGTGGGTCTCTGAGATTTGTAAACATGTTAACATGTTGTCTGTAGGTCATATTTTCAGACCTCCAATAAGTCTAAAGTTTAAAAATCGATTTTTAACAAACGAGACAATATGAACATTTAGGCTATTCTTATCTTAACTTAAATTTGATGAGAAATGGTGTAGATTCAGGCATTCAACGTCTATTGTAAAACGTTTTCAGTTGACATTTTGTAATGATCTTCAGCGATTCTCTAATCTGCTGAAAATGTGGTTTTGATTTGACCAAGTAGCCTATGTGAGGAACAAGAGGTTTGCCAGTAGGCGGCAGTAAAGCATCCTATAATGGTGTGTCCAATCCATAACAGGCGTTCCGTCGATACAAGCTGCTTGTCGAGTGATACTGCTATGCTTCGGTTTCCTGCATAATTGAAATGACTGTAAGGCTAATGTTAATTTTACTACATGTACAGTATAGAGGTCACAGTGATTATACTTGCGGTGTCCACTCTGAAAAAGCATTTAATTAAGACTTTTAATTGCGTCATACAGTGTTCATAAGGCCCAGTTTGGACCCCTGTAATGTGTCAATGAACCAGAGACGTCACAAAATAGATTTGTTCAAAACTTTATTAGATATTTGTCTCTAACGAGACCAACAGCTCATGTGCATGGATGAAGGCTAAAATGGAACATCTTTTTAGAGCGAGCCAGAGCATTTTACTTTACATTGTATTGCAGTATTGTAAGCAGTAACACTGTATGATTTTAAGAGCATAGCCTGTACTGCAAGCTTATCAAGTGATAGGGGCACAACTCTACTCTTGCTTCTCTGTGGATGTTCCCTTTTAATCCCGCATCCTATAAATTAAACATCCAAAGTAGCTGGTGCAAGTTTCTGTTTTGTATTGCTTATAACTTAAATTGGCACACCATTGCGTATACCATACCATTAAGTTTGCATAGATTTGTTGCCTTGTCAAATCATTTGTGAATAAACAAAGTGCACATAAAGTCCCTAAAGTTACAGTGTGTTATTGTCTGAATTAAACAAAAACATGTGTAGGTCAAATGTGGCCTTCACTGATCATTTAAGTGGGATATTAAAGGGACTATGGCTGCCTGCAACAAACTTTTAATACTTGTAATAAGGGCTATTACTTCCTTTGTTATATGCAACAAACTCTCATTCAAGCCCCACATACATGAAATGCTGATAGCTTCAATAGTCACTTAGTTGTACAGTATTGCTTCAGTTCAGTGATTGAAGACATGAGGCACATAAACATATTTCCAATAATGTTCAAGAACAGGCCTACACATGGTCTTTACAATATGAGGTCTACTGCGGAGGTAGCCAACCTTTAAACCTGCCAAAGACACAGTGTCTGTCTCTGTCTCTAGAGGTAATGTTAACAGACATTCATAGTCTAAGATGTGCAACATCTGCTACAGTTTCCAGTGTGCGCATAACACAGTTAAATCAAGGAATCACAATCTATTAAACAAAGGGTGCATTAAAAGCATTAATTTTCCCGTTTTAAACTGATCCACAGCTCTCCCTCACTTTACCGGGCGGCCATGTGATGAAGCCCCCAAAAGGTGCAATAAAAAGCCAGAGCGAGTATTGGTTGTGACAGTTTGCTTTGTGTTTGACTGTTGAACTAATAAGAAACAGAAAAACATTATTTTATATTGAGGCAAACAGTAAAACATCAGTAGATGATTACGTATGGCCTTGGTTAACAATGATAATCTTTTGGTTTTGATGGAATATACAAAAGCTGCAGCTACAATAAAGCTAGCACTACTAGTGTCATGTATCGCTTTCCTCTTTAAATGCACAATGTCTAACTTTGGCCAGAGGCGCTGCCCATGCATTAAATTGGTGTCATCCTAAAAGCTGTATCATCTGGATGTTTTATCATACCAGTGGATAATTCTATTGCTACTGTGCACTTTTCCTTTACAGATACCTTTGTTTATTTCTACATTTGGTTTCAACTATTTGTGGTTAGTAAGTATTAATAGACTGTGAATTTAAAAAGAGAAAGAAAACAGGATATATATGTACTGATGCTATTATTTTTAAAAGCTAATTGACATATTTTAAGGGGCTTCAGTACATGTTAATGTTCAGCCCAGCAATAATAAAATAAATATTTTCTTTCTTTAGCATAAACTTGTCAAGGCTCATGTACACAAAAAATCATGGGTTAATAAACAGTGCAAATGCCTATGGTCTCAAGATAAGTACATTTATGATTCTACACAGTCTTAAGAAATCATGAAGAGTTTACCAGTGTAATTTGCAATAAGAGGCATTACTTGCACTTTTTTCAATATTGTCAAAGCATTTTTTTTATATATAAAAAGGCCACAGCCAGGCACGTTTTTCAGATCCCAGATCAGATCCCCATGTCTGTTTTTGCGTAGCATGTGAGCATTACATAAATATGCAAAAAAGGTCCAGAGTTGTAAGCACTTGTATGATCATACATACATACATACATGCACTTTCTCATTTCTTTTTGGTGTTGGCTTTGAGTCAGCTTTGGATCCTGAGAGGCCATTTTCTGTGTTGTCAATCCCTGATGAAGTTACAAGGCACTCCTTACTGCAGAAAGAGAGAAAGTCAGTTTCACTGCACCTTTATTTAACCAGAAAAGCGCAAGAATTGGAAAGAAATGGCTTACTTTTTCTCCTCAAGTTTGGCAAGAACAAAGAGCGTGAAATTCTTGATCAACATGAAGCTCATTAACAGTGCAATAGCTCCACCAACACATGAGGCGATGATGATGGTCAAGGTTTTGTCCACAACCCTCACTGCAGAAAAACAATTAAACATAAAAACTAAACATGAGCAAAGCAAAGACACAGGTTGGTCATGCCTTGTTAGCCTGGGAACCAGACTCACCACTGTACCAGCCCAAAATATAGAGGGGGATCATTCTGGTCTCACCAGGCTAATGCCTTGTATCAAAGGGGTTGCTTAAGCTTCTATTGAATGGTAAATGGGAAATTCTCAAATGGTTTCAGCGCTTTTCTACCTTCATTTACTACAGCAAGGAACTACTAACCCATTCACTCTCTCATTCATACACCAATGTACGTAGACACTAGGGGCAAGGTGGGGCCTAGCACACAATGACAGTGCACATTTTCAGGAGCTGGGATTCGAACCCCCAAGCTTCTAAACTTGCTAAACTGCTCTACCAACTGCGCCACAGTTGCCCCCAATAAATTGTTTCAAGAAACCAAAATATATAAAATAATAATAATAATTCTGAGGACAGCGATATATAATATCAATAAATAATGCTATGAATGCATTATCACAGTAGCAGTGGAAAGGTCCGATCAGAGTGGGATTTGGTCCAAGCCCTAAATGGTGCACTATGTCGTGGTGTCCTTGGGCAAGAGAACTAAATGTGGAGTGAAAATGAGTCATTTTTGATGGTTGAGGCTTCCATCAGTCATTATGTCGAAGTGTAGTGGTACTAAGGCTGAAAGATATATCGTCAAGATATGAACTTTCAAGATTAATATTAAAAAAGCAATATATAAACGATATAGATTTTCATCAATAAAACTGCACTCTTTTGTATTATGATGTTTTTATTTTTCTCAAAAATGCTTGGTTTTCACCTAACCCATAGTTATATCATACCGATATCGAAATATCTGGCATGAATATCGAGATATTAAATTTGTCCATATCGTTCAGCTCTAAGTGGTCCCATAAGAAAATATGCCCTATAACGGAATTATACCAGGTCAACAGTTGAGCTGGATCTGATTTAAACTAGGGAAAGACCAGGTCTGAAATAAGACTAAACCATGGCTCAACAACAACCAACCACAGGAGCCTGAAATCCTGAAGCAGCTCACATACTGTACCACCAGTGACAGCAGGCTGTACCACAGTTTGACAAACACTATTAACGCTATCTGTAACTTCAGTAGTCGCCAACTGGATTTAACTAACTGTTATGATCTGGGATTGCTGAAGTTGGTCAGGCCTAGGTTCAGCTGATGACCTGTACATCCTGAATGACCAGGTTATTCCATAAATGGATTCCTTTTGTCCTTATGGCTCAGGCTTATTCGGTGAGGTAACAATGCCGGTATTCAACGGGCTCACACTGAGAAAGAGTGGTTCAGGGAGCATGAGACATAATTTTGTCACATGGACTGGCCACCACAGAGTGCAGAGCTTTGTGATGTGCTGGAGAAGGCTTTTTTTTATGGTGACAGGCCGGGGAGCTTATCACTACCACTGAGTGAGGAGAGTAAATGAATAATAACTGTAATAACTGTAGCACAAAATTCAAGCCATAACTAAAGTGAAAGGCATGAAAGTGAAAGGCATGTTTCTAATGATGAAATTTGTTAGACTTGATTATCGTGGGGAACAAATTAGGTTTGATCAGCTTTTAATTTCACATGCATTTCTGTGAATAAGTATGTATTGATGCCACTTACACTCTTCCACCACAATGAGATTAAAAATGGCACTGTGATTCTTCCCCTTTTCCTTTGGGTTAATTCCGAAGCAGGTGTACGGTCCGGCGTCGTCAAACGTAATGTTCCAGAGCATGATGGAGATGTTGTTTTCACGATTCATCCCCACAAAAGTCACTCGGTCTCTGTATATGGCCACATTGGGCTCCACACCTTCAGTGGCGATCGTTGAATCACATACCTGCAACACAGAACAGTCGCCTAAGTCACACCCAGGATAAAAAATCAATGGGTGCATAAAAACAAAACAAAAGAATCACCTTCTGCATCGTGCCGCTTTCATTGAACTGCCAGCTGAAATAGAGGTTTTTAATGCCAATGCAGCTGAAGTATGTACAAGGCAACATGACAGTGCTGCCGTTGACTGCCTCCAGAAAAGGAATTTTGCCAACGTTCATCTCTAGGGCCTGGATAGACCACACTCCTAGTTCACAGGGGGGAAAAACTGGAATTATTATGTGGCCACAATGATTATTTATGATAGAATGATGTTGACTTTGGGATAAGGTCATTACAGTATAGTTTGTATCTGCAGTATCTATATTCTTTACTCACTTTAATCAATTAACTTATATTTGTACAGTTTAACATTGGTCATGCCTTAAGTTGCATGTTGATTGAAACCATACATAAAGCATCAGAGACTAGCATCTATTCATGCAGTCCCCATGTGTAACATGCTGTAACAAAGTCACAGCAATGACATTTGTGTAAATTGTACAAGGAGAAATGAGCTGTGATTCTGTAACCATACACCAGGAAGTGCAGAGGGCATCAGGAAGTCACTGTGAAGAATTCAGTGGCTTACGTCAACCGAGCAAATCCACTGAAGTACATCCTGCCTATAGCTTGAACACAGTGGTGTATACTTTATGAAGTTATGGTGTGTAACTGTCAAGGTCATGCAGCAGAGCAGCAGTGCATCAAATCCGCCTTGGCTTAAACACTTTGTTACACAAAGGTTAGCACAATGCATAAAGCCTCAAATATGACATGTTCAGATTGATGGCACTGCACTAAATAGACAGTAAAATAGATCGGGTTGTTATCGCTGTAGTGCCATCTGACAAAGACCTCAATTTATCTAAGTGAGGCACCAAACAGGGTTAAGGCTCTCTTTCCATCACCTTACATGTGAAAACTTTACAAAACAATGTAAAGAATGAATATATGAATGTAGTTTAATACTGGTCCTATAAGATGAGTAGCCTTCACAGCAAAGATTATATTCTTGAGACTTAATTTAAAACAACATTTTAGATTTTAGAGACCAGCATATTGCTTTTGCTACAGTATAATAGCCCATTACAACATCATTGTACTTTCACTGTCCTAATATGTTGATGTCTAATATAATATCTAACATCTAATATATCTAATACAGTATATAACAGTATGGTAATACATTACCAAACAGTGCAGACAGGATGACACTGACTGCTGTATGTGGAGAGCCCAGCCTCAAGGGTTCAGCCCCAGTCCACCGGACCTCCATGGTGGCCAAACCAGCTCCAGAGCAGGTGTGAGATCCAGTCCGAGATGGAGCAGTCGGACTATAAGCTCAACTTTAAATTCCTGCGGCGCTGCTGGATGCGTGGCCCCAATATTGCACCTTTAGTAATCCGCCTGTCACAATAGAGAAGCTTTGGATGAAACACCACTCTTCCCTTTGGGCTTAAAAGAGGAATCTGAAAACCCCTGGCACCACCACTGACAGTTCACACAGTGCACTTACCCCTGTTTCCAGCAGTAACACGTCAAAGGGCTGCAGTGAAGCCAGCCTGGATCGGACAGCACTGAAGAGCCAAACGCTTACTGTGCACCGTCAGGGTTCACTCAAGGAGAGTACAGCGGGCAGCACTTTCACTGCAGAGACAGCCACAATGCAGCTCTGGCCTGGCTCAGTGTCAAGTGGAGGAATGGAGCAAAAACAGTGCACAGAGGAAAATAAAAAGCTGTTGAGGAAAAGACAATAAAAACACTGCAGAATGAACTGTATAGCAAATCTCTACCGTTTCCTGTCCGTCCCTCCGGCTCATCTCTCAACTTTTCCCCCGTCCTCTCTTCTGGCTGAGTGCCACCTTTGCTCTCTCTCCTCTCTCACCTGGACCATTCATTCGCTCTAACTCTGGGCACCCTCCCCCTGTTGTCCCGCTGGCAGGGGGTGTAAATGCAGACTCATGCACTCTTACCAACGTTATCTGTGAAGATCAAGAAAAAGTTCTGCAGTGCAGCTGGAGTTGGTAGCTGGGTACAAACGGGATTCATTCATAAATACACTCAAACCACTGACTGCTGCCTATAGAGGGCATGGACTTACATCATTTTCATTCTTAACAGAACCTTTAAAGTGTATGAGTGTCAAAACAAACAATAGTGAAACAATATATACCCTGTATTTCTTTATGTTATTTAACGCACAGTCTTTCTTTCAATGTAATTACAATTCAAAAGCGCTGATGTACACAGCATTCATCTCTATCATAAAGAACAGTGTGTGAATCTCGTACTGATGCAGCACTAAGAGTGCGCATGCATCATTTTTCTCAATGGGACGGCTCCTTTTCCCATAACATCATCTGCCTATAGTGCCTTGTGTCTGCACTATTCACTGCAGGACATTAGAGGGGAATTGCTTAGACCTTCCAGACTGGATAAGTGAATTTAGCTGCTGACCTAAGTTACATCTAGAGATTTAATGGCATCATGGTACCAATTATGCCTCAAATTTTCATCCACTATTGCAAACTTAAGATCAATTGTCTGCTCCTCCTCATATTGAAAGGAAAAAGTGAGTTAAACACAATAGTCTAGAAAAGGTTTCAGTGACAACAAGAAAGTTGCCTTATGATATATTTAGTCTTAATCAATGAAAAAAAGGAACAAGGATATGTGAGTCACAGATGTTTCCTGCCTGTGAACATCGTGTAGACTGTGCAACAATGGGACTACATTATTTCTGGTTAGCCTCTATGGGTTTCCTTATTCATCTTAATATGTGTTGATGGAAGCCAAAAGCACTGAGAATACTGCTTTCTTACATCCTGAGTTCTTACAAAGAGATAGCACTGGTTGGTCTGCTCACTGCTATGGGTCCACCACTTTACTCTCCAGGCCCCTCCACTGTAGTATCAATGCAGCAGCAGCAGTGGGAAGTCTTCCAAAACTGCAATAACAAAAAACAAAAAAAACAGCATTATACTGTAGGACGACAGGGTGCCCCTCTATAGTGACGTGGAAGTTTTTAACTTTCTAACTCACTGAGCATCATTGTATCCCTGTCTTCATGTGTAAATCATTCACTTTTAGCTGCATCTGCAGTGTGTGACTTACATGCTCGCGGCATCTGCTGTCATGCGCTGCTACTGCAGCAAGACACAAGGACACTCGACTTGGCTCTAATCTGGGCCAACTCTAGAGCTGCCCATTGAACTAAATAGGAAAGAAGAAAAATGACAAGGCCTTAAAGTTACAATACTAGATCTAGTCTAACACTTAAAACCATCAGTTCCTCTGATGCTTTTCTTTCTCCTCTTGCTCACTGAAGTAGATCAAATCTATTTATGTGACGTCACTGAAGACAGGACCTGAAGAGACTTGTTTGACACGCCTAATTCTGGTTTCAAATTCATGCTTCCACATGCCCTATCTTTCATTTTTATGAGCAAGATGCACATACTTCCAAGAGTTAGCTTGAACAATACTTCATGTAAAGGAGGGTCAATAAAAAAAAATTAAAGCACACTAGAGGGAGTGCTTTGCCGTTTTTAACTTAAATAAGAAATATACAATTATCTATTTGTAGCCATTTAGAAAATATGTTACAGTCGCGTGAAGACTTATGAACCAGTTTGGTGACTAACCATACCACAGTGTACAGTATATGCCATACTACACCCACCATTTACAAAATGTCACAAAAGAAGTGAATCAAAAACGGTTTATTACAAAGTAGAGATGCAATAAGCAGAAAAGCAAATGTGTAAACTTATCTATTAACAATATTTACAGCGTAGAGTACAAAAGATATTTGTAAAAAAAAAAAAAGTACAAGTGGCAGCACGTTTTCATATCCAGCAATGTTTGAACAGGCAAGCTCAGGCCTATTCTTGAATAGCTAAACAACAATATAAACACTGTGATTTTATTTTTTATTTTTTGAGGGGGATTAAACATGTCCATGTAAATGGTCGCTGTCTGAACCACTCAACTACCAGCCGAGCAACAGTGAAATGGTTTTGCAGAAAAAGCAGCTGCTTTCATAGTAAACTACAAAGGTCCCAAATATTATTTACATTTGGCATCAGATTAACTGAAGCACAGCTGTGTGCATTGGTCATTTAAACGACTGAGTCTAGAAAATAATAACTTTGAGACTATTTTACTCATCGTCATCATCATCATCGTCATCCTCCTCTTCATCGTCCTCCTCCACTGCTCTCCTCAAACCCATCGTCGGAGCTCTCTGCCTCCTTCTTCTTTGACACAATGTACAGATGAGCGGCCTCCTCTGGTTTACTAACGCCCCAGTGTAGTCACACACAGAGAC
This sequence comes from Neogobius melanostomus, assembly GCA_007210695.1. Classification (NCBI taxonomy): domain Eukaryota; kingdom Metazoa; phylum Chordata; class Actinopteri; order Gobiiformes; family Gobiidae; genus Neogobius; species Neogobius melanostomus. The sequence goes on from VHKM01000281.1 coordinate 293,903, forward strand.
AGTGACAAAAAAAAAAAATGATGCAAAGACAAAACAACTCTCAGGAGGCACAGCTTGAAATAACCCCTCTTTTCAAAGTTTCAAAGTTTAGTTTAGTATTTAGTTTAGTTTAGTAGTTAAGTAAAGTTAGTAGTTAAGGTAAAGTTCACTCCTGTTCATCACAGCTGATCCCAAACCTTGGACTACATTCAGACTTCAGGAATTAATCATTTTTATTTTATGGGAATTTTAAAACGAGATCTGAAGACATTTCAATCGGGAAAAAATTGTTAATTAGTTGCAGTCTGAATGTACCAATTTAGAAAACCGGAGAAAGAAAAACAATTCATCACAGCACAATCGTTGCATAATGCTTAGCCATAAGAATATTACCTCAGTTTTCACATTGAGACATTTTTTGATTAGATTGCAATGCATCATAAAATGTCTTATTACATTTATAAGATCAACAGAAGATTATGCTGTGTAAGTTGTGTTTAATACTGTATTAGTGATCCAGCCTTAGATAGAAACATTCACCCATATGTACATCTCCAAAGCAAGATAAAAACATATTTTTTCATGAGTTAGAAGTGAACTATTATTGCTCTAAACAAGGGTCACCAACCCTATAGCCCCTGGGACTTTTTCTACAAATACAATTATTTACTTTTTACAATCAGATTTTTTTTTTTCTGTTTTTATGGCTCACAATTTGTTTAAAAGCATACATTTGTGACATGATCTGATTAATATCCTACAATGAAACAGTGCAAGTCTTTTCAAATGCTTGTTGAACTAGTAGCCGATGAAAACTTGATGCCCTTGAAGTAGCCCTCGGCTCTAAAAAGGTTGGTGACTCCTGCAATACACAAAATCATGGTTGACTAATTGAAAAAGAAAGGTTATGCCTTCTTTCTCTCAGTAGCCTTTTTATGCACCAGAGCACACCCCCGCCACCTCCAGCCTGCACCCATCCCGCTCCAGCTGCAGGTCTCACCACGCAGTGGAGTCCTTCCATTGATCCTCTGGGACATGCATTTCAATGTCTTTGTCCATTCGCCTTTTCCTGCACAGTTTCACTGATACAACGATGGCAAGTATGATCAGGACCAGAACTATCCCGGCTCCCACAGCTAATGCCAGCATGCTGATCTCAGAGATGGACACTAGAGCACAAAGAGAGCAATGTATATCAGTGCAGTCAGGTAAAGAAGCAACATGTACATCTGTGAGTGTTCCCTGAGCAGTGGCTCATTAGGAGTAGTGTATCCACCGACTGCTTTCACCCTGGAGGAACTGTAGTGTTATGTTCACAGTGGCACACTATGCTGCCTGAGCCACATGTTCATTTGTCTGCCAAAGGGCAGCTATGAATACACAGGTTTCTTTACATCATTGGTGTCAGTACTTCCTTTGAGTACTTGATCAAACCTTTAAAAAGTTCAAATGATGTTTGTAGCTGACTGTGATCAATTGAATGAGAAATTGTGAGATGCAGACACTTTGAGCTTCTACAACGCAGCCAGAGTCAAACTTTTTTTCATACATTTTTTCACTACATTCATTATTACTATGCTGCAGGGGGTTTGGACCAACAGTACTTTGTCTTCTAGGGAGTTCACTTTTAGCATGTCTTGGATAGTACAGAATCTAAATGCCATTTCTCATACGTACAGTAAAAAAGTAAGAATCCTCCCTTCTCTTATTGAGAAGGGAGGATACTCATACTTCTGCAAATGTTAGTCAGGGAAAAGGGAGGAACTGTGTCCAGACCTTTGTACACCACTTTGAGGGTAATCTCTCCGTTGTGGCCGTGCACGTCTGGCCTGTTGCGAACCTGGCAGATGTAGGTACCGTTGAAGGTTGGGGGCACATCCTGTAGCGTGATGGAGGCATCTTTCCTCGGGATGTCTCCAGACCAAACAACATGGCCTTTGAATCGCCCTTGATCAGGAGGAAATGGCTCCTTATCATAATAAAACACCTGACACAGACCACAAAGAATTACTCACTTCAGCAAAGGACGGCAATTATATTACACTTTTATTTCTAATATAAATAATGTCAAGAGAAAAGGTCAGACAGTGGGTTATCAACCTAAAAAATAAAGCTTTTGGTCGCAATGATTGTTGGTAAGGCGTAATGTACAAACAACAAAAATCTCCTCATGGGGTGTTATCTATAGTATAGTATAGTCTGTAGTTTATGTTCTGAAATTCAGGTGAATCTTGTATTAATTTAACACTTCATAATTCAGCCATCTCTCAGTGTTGAGCAGGTTTAAAAATTGCACATGTACTCATTTTACAGTGTCTGTATTTTTGAGAAATCTACGAATTGTACTGCATGTTTGCATATGGCATTGACTACATTGCCTGACAAAAAAAGTTACCAAAAAAGGTCACGCTAACACTAATATTTCGTTGGACCTCCTTTAGCTTTGATTACAGTACACTGTCATTGTGGCATTGTTTCTGTACGCTTCTGCAATGTCATAAGATCCAGTGTTGCAGTAATTTTTCACCAAGATAGTATTGATGATGAGTATGACCACTGAGCAAAGTCTTCTCCAGCACATCCCAAAGATTCTCAATGGGGTTAAGATCTGGACTCTGCGGCCAATCTCATGCTCCATAAATCACTCTTTCACAATGTGAGCCCAGTGAATCTTGCATTGTCATCTTGGAATATGCCTGTCCCATCACGGAAGAAAAAAATCCATTGTTGGAATAACCTGGCCATTCAGGATGTTCAGGGTGTCAGCTGATCTCATTCTTTGGGCACATTGTGTTGCTGAATCTAGACCTGACTAACAGTTGGTTAAATCCATGTTGCGACTTGTTTTTTTTGTGAGGCAGTTTAGCCAATTTGTAACTTGTAGATGTTGAAACAGTTTTTTAACTCACTGATTCATCAGGACCAGGCAACAGGGGGCGGAAGTTCCAGGACACAGTGACACTCTGGAGTGAGACTGGGGAGGTGGAGCTGAAGGTGCACTTCAGTTTCACATGCGTCCCATTGACCGCCTCCACCTCACTCGGTGTGGATATTTCAATACAACTGACTAATCGGACCCTGTTGAAAACAAAATAAGCATCAGAGCATGTTAGGCTTGGTGTTGGTAACATGAGAATATTACTGTTATTAACATAAATGGTTCACTAAGTTGAATATCTACATTCCATAAAAAAAAGCCTGGGAATCACTGATCAACTTTGCTCCCAACACTGACATGTTATCTCGACTGCGGAGCTTATCAGCAACACAGCAAATGTTGCCAGAATAGTTGGTCTATTCAAGAATCACAGTTTCCACTGAGAGAAAGGCTCAAAGAAAATAAAAAACTTTCAGGAAGGGAAAGGTTGTTAGGTGTGCAGGTTGTAATACACATTTTTCACGAAGCAAAATATAAAATACAATTTTTTGGCCCTCAAGCCAAGCAGCAGCCTTACCCGGTAGGCCATTTGCTGCAAAATAACTTTGCACAGTTTTACCTTTTACTTGATTAAAATAAACATTAGTAGGCCTAGCTCTACTTGAGAACAGGCTGCTGCACACTCGGAGTACCCCTAACCTCGAGGATCCTGCCAATATTTTTACAAAGTGATCAACTAAACTCAGTATTTAGTGGAGTGTTTTGTTAAAGAAAGCCAAAATATTCTCAAACTGAAACCTCTTACTTAAAAACAACATTGTAATCAACTTTCCTTTTAAAGTTATATAGCAATTCCACCCCCAGCTAAGTGTTCAAGTAAAATGATTAACTTTATGTTGATGTTTTATTGATTGATGTGTTTTCTTTTAATTTTATGCAACTGTGAAGCACTTTGAATTGCCTTGTGTATGAATTGTGCTCTACAAATAAACTTGCCTTGCCTTACCCCCAGGGGTCCCCGTACCGCTGGTTGGGAAACACTGGTCAAGGCTATGTATCCTAAATTCATTGTGTTATTGGTTAACTGCAAGGCAGATTACAAAATAACAATAAACTCTGCTCAGGCAAGCAGCCATGACTGTAGAGCACGTGTTAATAGATTATTTGAGTAAACTCGAGGGTGAACAGATAGCTGCACAGTCAGTGGACTGGGCATGAGGTAAGACTTTGCCTATGTCAACGTCCACCTGTTTAAATACACTTTAAGAAGAGCATTAACATAGAGCGTTCGTTTCGTTTAAAAAAGACTGGATACTGACTTCAGGAAGCTGTAAACTCACTCACCTGGCACAGCGAGCCCTCCCAAGAGAAGCAGCCATATCCGAAACACAGGACAAAACATTTATGCTACTGCCTATGTGGCGTCCTGACGTCTGTAAAGGTCCGTCATGTAAAACATCAAGCAGAATTCATGGACACAAATGTCACCGTGTCTTGTCCGAAAGAAAGTAGGAAGAAGGGGGTTAAAAGTGGTTTTGTGGTGGAGGTGGAGAAAAAGTGAGTCACAGGACGCACACACCTTTGGCAGAGAGACGCTGTGGGGCGGCGTCTTTCAGTTGTTGCATAACCCGTTCACCTGTCTACTTCACCGGGCCATTGAGCAACACAGAACAAGTGTACTATCGAAACTATTATCGCGACTGCATGTCGTGGTCGCGTCATACAAATACACGAGGGTGGTTGTGTGGGCCTGTTTTAGAGAAGAAAACCCAAGTCAGAAGTGACAGTCCAGTCCACGCTCGTCGTTAGAATCAAGGAGACAAAAACCCGCAGAATGGCACCATCTAGAGGCAAAAGAGTGAGAGAAATAAATAAATAAATAAATAAATAATAATAATTAAAAAAAAAAATATATATATATATATATATATATATATATATATAATAATTGTATTATTTATTCGTTTGTTTGTTTATATGCTATATCACTTTTTTAATGGGCCCGTGAGACCAGACGTCAAAGCAATAAATAAAAAGAGGCAGCCTGTCGGACACTGAAAGGATAAGTTTGCTGCTATAATAATAATAATAATAATAATAATAATAATAATAATAATAATATTATTATTATTATTATTATTATTATTATTATTAATAATTAATACTACCATGAGCCATTGCGGTAATTTTGTATCTCGTTAGCCCTGCGTTTGTTTTGTCAGGGACATATTATTTTCTGTATTTATTATTATGCCCGTATTACATTGTTTATAATTTAATGTGTTTTGTATAATCACCGCACTAGTAAGATCCATTCTACAACGACATGTTTGCTGCATTTCAATCTAACCTAAGAATGAACCTAAAAGAGTAAAATAAGGGCATGACGCTCCATATGATTTCTATGCTCCGTGTTGGTCTCTAGCGGCGGGACACCGTACTACTGCTTGATGATCTCTGCTTGACACGCCTTTTGTTGTCTCGCCCCTCTGCCAACTGAAGTGTGTCAACTACAAACGATTTACTATCAAAACAACGATAAAAAGTGAAGACTGAGCAGCACGCGAACAGGTAGACTCCCAGCATACAGTTTCAGCTTTCACGGCCTGCTAAGAAGAACGGGTGCATCAAAGATATGCAGTGATTAGCATGCAAGCTAACCGGCTATATTCCGAAATACTCAATCAATTGTGCATGGAACTATAATGGCTACGGCTGCCACGACTGGTTTTGCATGCCTGTTCCCTGCACATTACACCGGATAGCTTACGCCATACTTGTAATGCTGTAATATCGCTGGTGCAGGAGGACTTCATATTGTGTCTGTTGTAGGATGAGTGGTGATGCGAACCCAGCTGCGGTACCGAAGCCCATGGAGGATGTGCAGGGAGATGATCGGTGGATGTCGCAGGTTGGTGAATAATATTATCAAGGTCAAGGTGTATACATTAATAACAAGGCTGTTGCCAATTTCTCCAACAGTCAACAAAAATATCAGAGCAAATATTTGTGTAATTAAAAGTGTTCTCCTTCTGGCCTCAAGTCTCACTCTCTTGTGTAGGAGACTCATGGGTCAATGCTCGGTTAATCCTGCAAAGCTAATAAACTGTTACAGTCTGCTTAACTCAGATGGTGCACCAGACGTTCTTATGAGTTAGGCTTAGAGACAAGCTTATGAGTATTATCCTATTGCCAAGATTTGCACGACTTACAACACAACGTTACCTTTGATGGTGTGGTTTGATTCACACCTTTTGCTTTTATTATTAGCTCAAATTGTCTTGCTTTTGGTAAACGCAGCTCTTGTTGCAGTACATAATTGTCCTTGTTGTTTTGTTTTACAGCACACACGATTTGTTCAGGAGTGTAAGGATGCAGAACCAGATGTGCTGTTTGTGGGTGATTCAATGGTTCAGTTAATGCAACAATATGATGTAAGTTAACACATTTCATTGTTATACAGTACCATACATGTGTCGTAGATTTAACATTTAACATTAAAAATATACTTTGTAACAAAGACAGAGACTTACAATAAATGCACATATTGATACACAGATTTGGAGGGAGTTGTTCTCCCCTCTTCATGCTCTTAGCTTTGGGATTGGAGGGGACACGACCTGCAATGTGCTGTGGAGGCTGCAGAATGGAGAGCTGAAGAACATAAGACCAAAGGTAACATGTTGTTCATTTATATTTATATCTCTAATGTACTGCAAAATACATCAGGGGCAGCTATAGCTTGGATTAATATGAATGGACTTGTTCAGGTGGTTGTGCTGTGGGTAGGAACCAACAATCATGAGCACACAGCGGAACAAGTTGCAGGAGGAGTTATGGCCATTGCACAACTTCTTGCATCTCGTCTAGCCAAAGCTAAAATTATTGTACTGGTGAGTAAAACTATGTTTCTGTTAGTTGTTTAGTGCACATGCTGTGTTGTTTATTTGGGTGATTATAGCTGAGATTGAACTGTGTAACCCTATATTCTTATGTCATCTCCAGGGTCTGCTGCCGCGAGGGGAGCGTCCCAATCCCCTGAGGGAGAAGAATGCTGCTGTTAATACTTTTTTGCGCTCATGGCTGCAGCAAATACCCCAGGCTCAGTTCCTTGACGTCAGTCCAGAGCTGTCCACTCAGATGGGACCATCAGCATACAACACATGTTCGACTTCCTCCATCTAACACCGCCGGGCTACCGCATCGTAGCAAAGCCCCTGCTTGAACTTTTACTGCAGATCTTAGAGGAGACGCCTGAGGAGAGAAGGGCCTCACTGGTTTAACACCAGAAAATACATTTATCCAGAGGCATGTCTTCAACCATAGGCAACGGGAGGCATGCTCCTGGGACAGTCCTATAGATGACGGAGGAGTGTGTGGGATCAAACTTATGAGTGGAGCGTTCAGCATGGGGAGGGGAGAGACGCACAGTGTAGGTAGATACTGTAATCACAAAACATTTTACAACGCAATGATCAGCTACATCTAATGGTTCATTGAACAGTTCATTTTAAAATATAGTTTATCATCATGATATTATTCACGGTATAAAACTTCAGTTCCTTTTTTAATTTTTTTTTTATATATGTTATTTAAATCTGTCTTCAGGAATTAATATTACTGTATTGCACATTGGCAAATTGCTTCTACACACTGCCAGCCAAGGACACAAATACGTGTTAAAATATGTGGCCCATTTTTATAATCAGCACTTAATGAACCCTTTCAAAGTTGATATTAATTTTAATATTTCTTAACTGTACATTTAACTTGGTCTCCTGCGGCCATTAGCTAACTGTAAATAGCTGTATAAAACAATATCAAATTTACAACATAATTTTCAGCAGATTTTGATTTGACACTTTGACTCATGTAGACTCTCTCCCTCTCTCCTCAAAATAATGGTATTTTCAAGTAGAAGCACTTCTTAATTGTAATTTCTTAATTTGTTGTTCCACTCCTTGTGCTTTTTAATTGACCTACCCTACTGCTGGACATTTAGTCTTGGTATTGTTACTCTAAATATATCGGAAGTAGCATTTCTGTACTGATCATGGCCATAGTTATTGCTACTCTAAAGGATGCCATGTATGAGCTTGTCCTGTTGCTGCTTAATGGGAAAATGCAAACTAGCCTCATCAAGTATCCCCTTGCCCAAGTTACTGCTGTCTTAATCTCTGCACCTGGTGTGCTATGTTAATAGTGTATATGTGTGTGTGCCTTATATGTTCCCGTGACATTTGTGTACAGTTTGTGTCTGTGGATGTGAAAATGCTGAAGGTTTACATTGGTCTGAATGGCTGTTAATAGCTTAATTGTCTTGTCATGAAAGTCAAGCGTTCCATAATAAATGATTTACCTACACACACCATAGTATTTTTTTTCTTTAGAGAGATTTGATTTATGATGTGGTTGAAGCACCAAAATAATGTATTATAAATTAAGCTTGTATTGGCGGCATACTTATAATACATAGGTGTTTTACAACACTGTTGGTCTTGAATTAAGTAATATCAGGTTCCCCCACTGTATTTCAGTGGTTCTCAAACAAGGATGGATGGATGTAGGTCCAAGGACCTAGATCCATGAGTTGGGGATCCCTGAGGTAAAAAGACAAACATTTTGCAACTGATAATTTTAATAATAATTTGAAATAGTACATTTTGTCTTATAATTAGTGATGGGAACACCAATTCTGATCACTGAGGAAAGTGAAAAAATCACTGAGGCATCCTAAGTTCCAAGATTTCCTCATTTGGCTTGAGGGAAATTTGTCTTGGACACACAGAAAAATCATAATAAAACAAAGTTCCATCACGCACACACATCACTGCTCTGCTCTTACGCCTGAGTTCAGGAGGTTCACTGAAACGGGGAGTTCTTATACCTGGTCATAGTTGGAGTGCAAGACATAGGAGGGGTCAGAAATAATATTCCTGGCTTGTTTTAAAATAGTGATTCCCAACCTTTTTAGTCAGACTGACCAACTAAACTAAGATTATTCAGTATTTAATAGTGTGTTGTGTTCATAATGAAGCTAAAATAATAATACAATCTCAAAAATCAAAAAATGTTCACTGGAGAACATAATTACAACTAACTTTCCTTTCAAATTAATATTACATTCCTACTCAATTTCACTTTCTTTTTTAATCTGAACTAATTCCAAGTACCCCCTGCTAAGTGCTCAAGTACCCCAGGGGTCCCCGTAGCCCTGGTTGGGAAACACGGTTCCCGAAGATTATCTACTGCATTTTATTTCTCACCTCCCACCAGATGGAGCCATTTCATGAAAATTGTTACCAATAAGGATAATTGTGTCTCTTCAATAGGGGTTCTTTGTAGGTCAAGGTTTGTTTATTTGTTTGTTTGTTTGTTTGTTTGTTTGCCAGAATCTTGTGCATTGCTCCTGCACAAAATGATGAGGGCCATTTATTTAGCATTCAGAAAAATGACTTTTACAGTGTGTCAGAGTCAAAGGTTAACACTGACTTTACACACCTGATGTAGCTTTTCCCTGTTATACATGACATACATTATTATAGTAATACTCAGTCTGATCAATGTCTTTATATTCCTAGTTTGCCTGTGCGCACATGTGAGACAGTAATATTTGGACATTATGTGTTGCAGGCATCACATGCACTGTGTTCTTTGATGGCCAAGGTCAGGGCACCTGACTCAGATGTGTCCTTTAGGCCACATGCCTCATCCATCTTTATTGATACACTGATCAATAACCAATATTTTAGTCGCACGTAAAGCAGTGGCTTCCTTTCTGTAAAAATATATCCAGCCAATTTGATAATTATTATTTTTGATCCACGAACTAAGGATCTAGGATCTATTTTAGTCAGTACAAATAAAAGCAGAAGATGCACTTTTCAATTATATTCATCTTTGCACATGAATTAATTCAAAAAATCCAACCATTATAACACATTGACATCACTATAAAACACACATGGTCATAGTGTGTATTTATATGAGTTTACTCTGTGAACCTGGGACCTGTGTAGGTCCTAAACATCTCTGAAACATTATATCCACAATGCATTGTTTAGTTTTATGAACCCGTATGATCGTCTGTACTGTAGTAATGCACTGCCAAATGTGATAAATGGGACAACACGCACTTTAGTATTGCCCCGATGCATCATGACCTACAGTTGTAATGAGGTTTAATATTGTATCCACTGTAAAGCAGCTCAACCCATGGACCAAGGACTCAGGATATGAAGTAAGGCACCTACTTGAGTATGGTATTTATTTACTTATTATGCATGATTGCAGCTTATAGGCTACTTCATTTTGTATTGTGTTGTTCACTTTCTTAATACAAAAAATATAGATATCCAAACATCTTAAAATGACTTTCCTATAGTGAAATGACTAGTAACAAAGGCCACTTGGATGTACAGTAGGTTATAGATCCAGTAAACTGTTAGTTTGACCCTGTTTGTCATGCCTTATAAACGTGACCTTTAGTTATGCACAGGAAATGAGAAGCAGAAATTGTTCTGGTGGGATGAAATCGAAAGCAGATCAAGGAAATTCCCTCTAAACAAGTTTGATTGACGCTGCACTCAATGGCGCCACCAGGGGTGGCCAGGGGTGGCCGTGGCCACCCCTGGCCGACTCCTGGCCACCCCATTGGCCACCCCACTGGCCAGTGTTAATTGTAGTACTGTAGATCAGTTAGGAATATTTTCAGCCCAAATTCACAGCCAGCCAGGCAAGCCGCTCTAGACCTTTGATCGTACGCTGTAGCCAGCTCTCCCCCCTCCCCCTCCCGCTCCCTGCGGCTGTTGCAATTGTGAAATTATGGCTGATAGTTTTGGTTTGCCACCCCAAGATTTTAAGTGGCCCCATCTGGCCACCCTATAACAATTTCTGGAGGCGCCACTGGCTGCACTATATTATGGTCCATTGCAGATGTATGTGTTGTGATTGTGACATAATATATCGTTAATTGAAGAGCGCAGTACGACTATTTAACGCTAGTGGGGAATGTGAGCTCTTTTTTTGAATTTTAGTAAATTGAGTGATCTCTGTTTTATTAGCATCTTCTTACTTTGATGTGAACAGTGCGTGTTAACGGCACGGTACGGCGGTTAGCGCTCGTGCTTTACAGCTAGGAGGTCCGGGTTCGATTCCCACCCGGGACGGGGCCTTTCTGTGGAGTTTGCATGCTGTGTCTGCGTATGTTACCTCAGTGCTCCGGTTTTCCCCTACCACTAAAAACATGTACAATAGGCCAGGATGAATGAGAGTGCGCATGGGGGACGATGGATGGAAATTAGCCCAAGGCTACAATCCGGTGTGGCTTGTTTACATGCATGAGATCAATGTATGTTCATTAAGATGCACTTTCCTGACCAAATAATAATATACCTACATTTTTCTCAGAATGTATATAATTTCAATTGTCGGTCCTTTTTGGTCATCTTCTTGTTTAGAGGCCTATTGATTTTTGTTCGTGTATGACACTGTGATGTCATTGAGGCCTCATCTCTGAATCCCTCATATGCATGTGTCACGCGGCAGTAGCTCCCTCCTCCGTCATTGATACCCATGACTCATAGGCCCGCTCACAGTAACATATTGAGACTCGACTTGTTAATCCATCCAGGGGGTGCAATGCATTCGACATGCATGGCATCCGTGTTTATACCCTGCGCTCCCCACTGCTGTAAGTGTTTAACAAAGTGCTGAATCACTGTGGTTTATAAACTGCCGTTTTTCTTGAATTTAGGCTAGACTGACCTTTGACTTTCTTTAAGTCCACCGTTGTCGTCCTACCCCGTGACCAGTTCATCAAAATTCTGTGTGACCCATTGATTTGAGGGTAGAGTACTTCTTGATAATGATCTGCCCTGAATCGAATAAAGCAGGTCCTGGGTCGCGGTCAGTCTGTCCTATTTATTACTCTCTCCACCATGGCAGTTCTTGACACCAGCTTCTTTTGAAGGTGACTGGTATTGGCATTTTGTTTCAGTAAAGCACAGACTGGCCTCTATTTCAGTCGATACACCAAGACATGATTCCCTTTTTTGATTTTTGTTTTAAAGCCGAACTAAGTAACTCATGCCCCTAGAGGCCATAAGCGCCACTGCAGGTGTCGTCGCATGTTGCGGTTTTTTACTCATTAATTGTCTGTGAGAGTAAATACTCTGACAGAAAAGACAAAGGAAGAGAAGGATATTGTATGTGAGAGGGTGCAACTGCAGAGTTTTAGTTTGATTTTAGAGATTTGTTGTGTTTTATTTCATTTGCATGTTTTTAATGTCTTTGCATGCCACTTGAGCAGACCTGCTGGGAAGATCGGGCCCAATCAAGAGCAGGACGTAATCAGGACACCTGTGCCCATGGAGCGCATTGGGGTGATAAAAAAGGGGAGAGCCAGTTGGCAAGCGTACAGAGAGTTTGACTGCTCGGGAGAAGACCCACGCGGCCGCCGCAGTCACGGCGGAGAGAGGAGACGTGTTCGGGTGGCCTGGGGACCGGAGTGTCGGGCTCACGGCAGCCGTGGCCGCAGCACGGGGCGAGACGGACGCAGGCAATGAGAGAAGACGCGGGACTGCGCAACACGGGCGAGGCTGAGACTGCAAGCGGCTGGCAACGGGGGTGAACGGCAGGACAGGAGCACAGCGGAGGAGGAGGCGCAAGGAACGACCCGGGAAAGGGCACCACGATGCGAAACACCAGCAGCAGCGGAGTGAGGAACTCCGCCTGCGCGGTGGGTACTTTGTACTTGGATCAGGCTAGTGGTGCTCCTAAAGTTATGGCGACGGGGTCTTGTGGCGCGTGTACTCTGCTGTGTTCTGTCATCTGCCCAGGTAGGACCCGGAGGTGGAGGCGCACCGGAGGATGACCCGCCCAGTGTGAGCGCTGCTGGAGGCTCGGGGACGCAGCGTGGAGGGCCCCTGCTGGTGCGCCCTCGTGTCTAGATGTGCTGGAGCCTCGCAGGAGATGGCTTACATTCGTCCTGGATTTTAATACCTAATTTAGCTATAGCCTTTTAAATAATTTTTATACTTTTAACAGCGACTTATTGGTTACACCACATACAGCTCCCACCTTAACTTTGTTGTTTTTGCCATAAACTGTTCTTCCTCGATCATTGTCAGAACCCAAACCCCTATTACATGTACATTGTGCCACAATGACAGATGGAGATGATTTTTCACTCAAATTTGGATGTAAACACTGCTAAAGTGGTGCTAGCCCACAGTTGGCTTTGCCCGTTAGCCTGTTAGCTTCTTCATGATTCCATTAGTGTGTATTGCGCCTCCGACGCGGAGGCAGGGGAGTTGCAAGGGTGGTTTTCAGGACAGACACAGGGGGAGATGAACGACCTCACAATCATCCCATCAACACTTGGTCCCCAGAGGGACTAGAATGATTTAAGGTAAACAAGTTACTTGGTTCTTTGCGTATCATTTTTATGTAAAAGAAAATCAAATGTTATTTTTACACTTTAAAAGATCACATTTTATGTTGGTTGCTGAAGTTGTTTGAAATTCTAGCCACTGAAATAGCCTTCTTTAAAAAACAGTTTGTAATCTTTACAATTAATTGTAAGTTAATCTAAAGTAACACTTTTGATCAACCTAAAACTGTTGTGTTCAGTTAACACAACAACTTTTTAGGTTTTTGAGTGTTTCTCATTTTGAACGTTCAGTAATAGCAGGCACTGTGAAGGTTTCTTGTTTCCAGAGATACTGCAGTGTTTCTAGACTATTGTTTGAGACTGAATCAGGGTCTTTACGGTAATGGGTGAGAGGTTTCTTCCACTGTCACTCTGCAGCCATTCAAAGACCTACCTGATTGGCTTTAGTTCAGCCTTAGCAGCTTTTAATATATGGCTTTTCCCCCTTTATTACAGATTTGTACAGCGTCTGTCAACAAGGTTATTTCTAACAATACAAGATGTCTGGAGTGTATTGTCACTAGGTAATTTCAAATAGAAACATTTATGAAACTAAACAGTTCTGTTTCCTTGGGCCCCAGGATCAACAGTTAACTTTTGCCAATCTTTATTTATTTTGGCCTGTGGGCTTTATTTGATTGGCCAGCAGAGGATTATTCTATATTTTCCTGAACAGTATTTCAGTAACCTTGGCTATGTCAGTATTATATCCCTGGACTCACAATGAATTGTCAGTATTTCCACATTTTAATGACTAAAACTTTGACAGAAGTGACAGAATACCTCACATATCAAGGTCATGTATAACCAACCACACAGTGCAAATTATTTTACACAAAGATAAACGTGTGAAATGGGATATGTGTGATATTATCTCTGATACTGTACGACAAGAATACCTTATGTAGATAGATGACCCAAGCCGCTTTTATCTCTGTGGCCATTTTTACACATGAACGCACATTGGCTCTCTTCATAAAACGCAATGGCCATTTCAAAGATTTAAGGGCACTTTTTGTGTCCACACTCTTTTACAATTATCATTTTGTATCATCCATTCATATTGTGCACCCTGTCCAGTTCTTATGGGGAACAAGCGCTGGCACTGTCATTCTTATTACTTCATTATAAGCAATTTAGATTCACCAATTGGTCTGCACCTGCATGTCTTTTGAAGGACGCCATGGGGAGAATCTTGATGGCAAATGGAGGGGGCTTATGGGGATTGATCCCACAGTCTTCTTGCTGTTTGGCAGAAACCTTACCATTCTAACTATAGAAAAAACATGTCCATGTTTTAACCATTTCTGACATTTGTGAGACAGAACAGTCGCCTTTAATTATTTTTAGGAATAGATCTGCTTTGGAAGAAGACAGGAGAGGAACTACAAATAGACCTTGTCCTCAATTCCAGTCGTTCTCAAAACTTTCCAAGAATCACCCGATAAAATTGTTGACCGTTCATGATCACCTAGATCAAGATCAATTTAAGACTAAATTTAGGTCTGGTTAAATTGGTCATAAAATGTGGTCTGATCTTTATTAAAATCACAAGAATGAGTAAACGGTGTCTGCTTAAACTAATACAATTACATTTTATCATATTTTCATTGGCCATAACATGTAAACATTCACAGGACAGAGTGAAATATGTGAGTACACCACCTGAATCTCGCTAAACTGCAGCAGTTTTGTAAAGAGGAATGGTCCAAGATTCATCCTGATCTTTGTGCACGTCTAATCTGCAAACACAGGAAACATCTGGATGAAGTTATTGCTGCCCAAAAACACCTATTTAATACAATGGTTCACTTACTTATTTCACGCTGTTGTGAATGTCTCAGGTTTTTCTGCAAAATATCATGATAAACTTGTGAATTCATTTTTCTCTTGATAGCAAGTTGTCCAGGCCCAGAGGGAACAAAACAGCCCTACACCATACTCCACAGTAGGGTAGGGTATTGATGTTGGTGTGTTCCTCCCAAACTATTCAACTTTGGTTTGCGAAAGCGCACTTGGAGACTCCACAGCACTACTGGCAAAATATTCTATGGACTGATGAAACCAAAGTTGAATAGTTCAGATCCACTAAACTTAAAGTACCGCTTCCCATTACAGACAAACATATTCACACACAAATATATTTGTCACCAAGACCCTAAATAATCAATGCAGCTCCAAATGAAGACATTAATGTGGTGTGCAGATGCTCTGAGCTTAGAGTCAGCGCATGAGTGCATATGTTAAAATAAATATCGGTGTTGAATTAAGAAACACCTTTTAACAAGAAGTACTGAGCACTGTTAGAATCATGTCGTGATGTTGGCGTTAATAATGAAATCCTCAATACATTATAGCTGAGTCCTCTGACAGAAAGGGTGGTGACAGGAGCAGACAGTTGAGTGAGGTTACAGAACAGACAACACTTCAAATGAACTCTTAAAGCTTATTCATAGCAATATTTCAGCCATGCTTTCTGTAGTGATCTATACAACTTTGACCCTAAGACAGTCTCTTTTGACATCTTCCTGTTGTGAAATCATCAGGTTAGGTAAAAGAGCATGTTTGGTACTGCTTTGTTTGAAAGTAGTTACAACGTGAGAACTGTGAGGTGTGACCTATAATCAATTTACTTGTGGTGAGGTCCATGAAAAACTGCAGTGCAATTGTAAAAAACCCAGTGGCAGAGTCAGGAATTTGTCAGTAGGGTGGCCAGGGAGGCTGCATGGACATTCTGGTGGGATTGCTCCTGGGGTGGTTAGTCCTATTCCAGGGAGACGGTGCCACCTCGGCCACCTCCAAACCCAATGCAAGGTCATTTTTAATATTTTAGTGCATTTAATTCGATGCTCCGTAGGAAATCAAACCGCTATTGAACAGAGACTGATTTTCTCTTTGTAAAAATACTAATTGAAAGTCACTCTTGCCAGGTTGGTCAAACTAATTACTGGCCAATCTCTTTCAGAAAAATCATGAACTTGGGGCTCAGGCTACGGTCTATTCTGACCCATAAATCCCGCCACTTGAACAGTTTTTTCCCCTCCGCCATCAGACGCATGAACAAAAAACAAGACCCAATAGCTTATGTGACATGACGAGTGGTATATAAAATAAATAAAAGCCTGACAACGCCATCCAGCGTAAACTGGAAAAAATGTGCTTTAAGGCACACAGGTTCGACCCATAAGGACAGAGGCAGCATGTTCCTTGTACATATAGTTTAGTTTATTTTATGTTTTACGTTTGTTTCTCTTTGTACTTAAGTTGACACACGTTTCGTTTCATTTCACAGCGTTAACATAGCTTTCAGTTGGTTCACAGTTCACGTTGTTTTTCCATTAGCTTTTCAGTTTATACGAAACAGGGAGGAAACAAGACAGCAGCGTGGTTAGGTCCATCTAAATGAAAAGAGGTGGTTAAGTTATTGTACCAGAAAGGCTAGCCACGAGGCAAGGAAAGCTTACCATCGCACGCCCACATCTAGCCCTACTCGGCCGGCTCGGTGCTTCGATAGCCCCTGGTTACGCAACGGCCCCAGTAGACCCCGGGCCAGACACGCCGAGAGAGCAATGGACGCCAAGGAGTGGTGCGCGTTGAGGCTCTCAACCACCCGCGACGCTAAAATTACACCTGCGTTAGCAGCTACACCAATAAGAATGAACGAATCAACCATAGCTACCTGGACCTGTGGAAAACCACACGCACAACCCTGGGCCCAGCCCAACCAGGCTGAAAGACGCCAGTGAGGAGACACAGGAAGTGCGTGTGAACCAGGGTCGCTTTTATACTATTTAAACGCTAGCGCCCTCTGCTGCCCGTTTTCATATTTACAGTGCTTATATTTAATAAAGGTATAAAATACAGTTAATAAAAACTGGTATTGCCACACTTAGTTACAAACTCATGGATGTAATCTGCTCTGTTTCCCTGTGTGGTGTGTCCACACTTCGATCTGCTGCTATCACTTTATAAACATCTGCAAATACAGTCCCGCTGTTGTTCAATGTCAATTGTTGTCGTCTTACCGTAATTTACTTCTATTTTTTATCTTTTAATATTTATTTAATATCTATTTAATATTGTCCTTCCGTGGACCCACCACCTGCAGAAGGAGCCATGGGGGCTGGTGCTATGTGATTAGGGCAGCTCCAATGGCTGCCCCCACGACCTGGCAACGGACAAGTGGAAGAAAATGGATGGATGGATGGATTTAATATTGTTTATGCATGCATGCCCCATAGCTGTTTTATATCTTATTTTTACCTAAAGTCTGTGTTATACGTTTATGTTGCAGATCTGCACCAAGACAAAATCCTAGTTTTTGAACCTGTTCTCAAACAATGGCAATAAGAATTATTCTGATACCAAACAATTTGCAGTGTCATTCTGAGTTTTTCATATTGTATCTATATTTTATTGCCATGGTTCTCATGTGACTGTGCTTTGACGAGATGTGGCAGAGGAGAGTGTGCATTTATATGAAAAGCTTGAGAGGCAAAAGGTTGCAGGCTGTGATTTACAGCTAACTAATGTTTTATTTCCCCCACTACACAGTCATTAGCATGTTGCCTCAAAAGTCATACATTTGCCTAAAGCCACAAACATTTTCCTCCAAATATATATATTCTGGTCTTTGGGATAGTCCTCTACTTAGTTATAATTCCTCCCTTGTCCTCGCTTCAAGGATGGACTTATGTTAAACTATACAAGCTGCTGTTATGTGTGTTATCAATGTGCAGTCCAGCCTTGGTGCAAAGTAAACACTGCAGTAACCCGCAGTATGAATCACTGCTGCTAAGAGGTTGCAGAAACAGGCTTTAACGCACTCACAGAGTCAGTCAATGCTCATTCCAGTTTGGATTCGGTTTTATTTCAATAACAAAAAACAGAATGCTTTTTCCTAGAGCTGAGGTTTCGACCGGCGATAATAGTTCTCGTTCTTGCTTCTTTGCCAATATCAGAATGCTTCATGTTGTGACACACGACAGCGGTTTTACAAGCCACACCTGAAGCAACACTGAGAGGACACCGGTTTCTCTAGTGCACAGTGAACTTTCTCCTGTTCATTGGGATTTAAATCATTTATACAAAGTTTAATATGATTTTCATAATTCCTAATGACAAAGGCGCTTGGTGTTGAAGTGATGAAAATTCAGACAATTAATTTGCACAATTTACATTTAACCCCTTTATGAAAGATAAGCTTTGCAAGTTTTTTTCTGTAAAGCTGTCTAAAAATATGTAAAATGTCTTTAATTTGGTAAAAAATAACCTATTGTACATAATGCTAAGATACGATGCAGGATGGTAATTTTGGCTCTTAATCATATTGCTGACCATGTATCTCTAGACATATTATACTTTGCAACTTTGGTTCAGAAATAAGTTGTGTATGATTTTAAATTTAGGAGTGGTTTGCTCATACTGTCTATAAAGCCTCCTCTGCTCCGAAGAAAACTACTGTGTCACACACAGCGCTAAGGGGAAGAACACTAAACATACTGGTGTTATTGGAGTGAGTACAAAGGAATGTATGAGTATAATCCAGTTTGCTCAGTTCTCTTTGGTCCTCGTTTTGGTCCAGTAGGTCCAGAACAGTTCTGTCACATTTGGGGCGAGGTAAATAGTCTGTGCTTCAGTTGATGATCTGCCGCGGCTGACCATATCCAGTCATCCCGGCCTGGGAAGCGCCCCTGTTGGTGCCCATTTGAAGACCAATGACATTTTGCCCCCCTGCAATTGCTCATCTGAGAAGTCCCTCCTGTTCTCCTGTGCTTTTCTGCAAACAGACACAATGCTCACATTTAACCACAAACTGTCAAGGAAACAAATATGATGTATGTAATATGACCAGACTAACCTGTGAAACCAGCTGGGGTCTCCTTTGTAGTTGCCATCTTCTTTTGTGACAGCCAGGCAGCCCAAAGCCATCAGGGTCCTCTGAACTGCAGCCAGATCCTTCCCTGAACACAAGCAACAATCTCATATGACCTCATTGAAACTAAAAGACACAAACAGGAAAACCCCGCCACACTTCTTTGTCCATGCTTGCCTTCAAACAGGTCGACAGTCTGAAACATATCAGTTTTGGTGATTCCATAGTTTTCTGCTGCTCTGAGGAACAAGGAGATTTGTTCCATTTGTTTGAAGGCCATTGCGGTGTTCTTAATCTTTATGGCCGTGTTTCCATTGAGACTGTTCATGAGTTCACACAGCACCTGGCAAAAAAAAACAAGGATAATCTATAGACCGCAAGACAAAGAGTTTAATTCTTGGCCCCAACACTCACAGTGCCGTCCTTCAGCCACAGCTGAAACCCAGTCTTCCCTGTCTCTGGCGTCCCACCCCGGTCTGGGCCATGATCCACTCCACCAGCCGCTCCTCCAGCTCCTGGTCGTATTTACTGTCAATCTTCTGCTGCACCTCGCGGCTCAGACCGTACGCCGGACCTTTGTTTGACATGCTGGTACAATGAAGAGAGAATGTTTAATGGAGACTCTGCAGTGATGCAAACAACAGGCGACTGAACAGCTTTCTGTGGTGGACATGCTTGTTTGTTATTTTGTCTCAGGAGCTGACGACACAGAAATTATTTGAAAAAAAGAATTGAGCAGTACAGCCCAGTGGGTATGAGTGAGTAGTTATGGCTGGTGTTTTTACTTTATTAATGTGATATAGGCTTTCTAAACTCAGTGCCGGCCCACTCCCTGCATCCTGTTTGCTCGTTCAGCTGTCACTTCCTTCCTCCCACCATGACAAAGGTAGCTAAATGTGTATCAAGCGCCCTAAACACATTAGAATCTCTATGGGAACTGAGAAAGCACTGTTGAAACTGGAGCCAAGTGCAACTTACAGCATTGCTTAAAATCTGCAGACAACTTCCGCTCTGAGAGGTTTACCTGATAACCTGCTCCTCTCTCCTGTTCGAACTGGCTTGCTCATATAAAACCGTGTTTGTTTTGGAAGGGAGGAGGCTTAAAAACATGCATGTTGCATGTCCACACAAGAATACATGTGTAAAATGCATCAGTGTAAAACTATAGCAACATGCCGACTCCTGAGGCTGGAGACGCACCTAGGACGTCCCACGTGGAAGACGACCAGGTCAGTCTTACATAATATGTGCTGATGCATTGTGTCCAATTATCCAATAGCACTGTCCAGTCTGTTCATTGTCTGCAGTGGTGCACTTGGGTTGAGAAGTTTCCCATCTGCAAGTTTGTGTGCAAATGACAAAACATGCAGGTCTTTCCCAATCTAGTATTGTTCAGATATGTCTCTTAAACAACCCGCAAACAGCCATCTTTGTAAAACACAACTTTGATATGCAAAGATTAACTAAAGCTTATCTGTCTTTGGAGACGTACAAGTGGCAAATGTTATGGAGTCAGATTTATGTTTTAGTCTCAATCCACCAAAGTACAAGTGAACTGGTTGAATACAGCCTGATAGCTCTCACTATATTTATGTCATTGAGGTCAAACTTGAACAAACATTTCTAATCAGTATAGTATGTTTGAAAAAGCAGCTTGAAGTGTCAGTAGCTAGAAGCAAAACTCAAAGGCTGTTAGGCTATAACTGTATTTCAAGAGTTGGATAAATTTGATCTGATTTTCTTGGCTGCGTCTTTTACAGTGAATGCTTTGCCCATAAGATACTTTTGCGTTTTCACTTGAATGTTTCATGTAGACATTATTCCTTAAGTTGATACCTCTGCCAAATGCCTGCCCTGTATTGCATGATGATTCCCATCTTCATACACTGCCTCAAAAGCACATTGCACAACCTTGAACTTATGAAGCCTTCACTCTAAAGGGACTTACATGCACATTAACTCCAGTGCGAACATATGTTACCACGTTTTACTAGATAATGAAAACCAGCAGTACCAAGCAGGGTGTTTTTGAAGAATTTGTCAAGGAGCTAAACGTTTCATGGCCTCATGTTTAGCCCCAAGGCAGATATGAGGCAGGATTTTATAACAGAAAGGGTAGAGGTTCATTGTGAAGGAATTTTAATATGACGGGAAATGACAAAGTATCAACCCATGCTTGAGGAGCAGAGAGGGTGTGGTGTCCAGGACAGTATAATAGAGCGATTTCTCACTAGAAGCAACTATATGGACTAAGTATCTCACACAAACTGTTAGTTAAGAGTGATGATTAGCAGCATTGGATAAGAAAATGTGACTTACTTTGTGTTGAAGGTGTTTCCAGGTGAGATTCAAGTGAGCAGTGAAGCCAACAGCACCTAGTGGCAGAGTGAACCTATATGACTTGGTTTGAGCAGAGAGGAAGATCCGCCTTCATGTCCTCCTATTTCACTCGCAAGCCACTCCCACAAGTGCTGCTTTTCCCTTTTTTCCCCCCACTCCAATTGTAAGTCCTTATTTAGGAGAAGGAGGGATAGGAAAAAGAGATCATGTGACTGTACAGTTTGGTGTGGTCACTGAAAAGAATTCTCCAAATTTCTCCCTTCACCGCTAGAGAACAGGAGGGATTGGGCAGGATGGTGGCGGGTTAGAGAGAGTAGTAGTGTAGTGTTGGTCATTTATTGAAACCGGTTTAGAGGAACAGGTTTTGACATATGTCACACACAGGCGAAGTGAACAGGAGAATGCTGTGCCCTCCAAAGCGTGTCCGGACGTGAAACGGTGACATCAGAAGTGGCAGGAGGAGTGAAGTCACAAACCAGCACTATCAAAAATGAGGAATTGTGAAATATCCAAACACGTCAGACTGCTGTTTTACTACTCCATGAATAGCCTACTTAGTTGCACAATATTTGTACAACGTTCTGAATTATGATCACACATCAATTATGAAATGAAAATGATACATCCGGTCCATGAAATGAAAACATTGTGTTCATGCTTCAACACATCGTACTATCACAGTTATGGAGGGCAATATCTTATGGCCAACATTCCTCACATACCAGTGTATTGTAATTCTGAAGAGGAAACAAAGCTGTGCACCTCCTCTTCATGGCTCTCTTGCTTTTAAAACTCCTGGCAAAAAAAACAACAGGAAACTAACCTCATGTAACTGAAGAAATGTGTGCTGCGTGGGCCTAATACTGTATGCGGTTTGTGAACACATCCACAGAATGTATTTACTTTAGTAATGGATTTTGATTATAAAAAGTGGCGTTCAAGAAGGAAATGTTGTACTCCTGACTCCATTTGTAAAAGGTCAAACAAGCATCACTAAGGCGTATGAAAGTGCAACAGCGGATCACTGAGGTAAATAAGGAAACGTTCTCACACCATAGGCATTCAAAACAGGTTCTAGATAAGAATTGACATGGAGAACTACACATTTTTGGTAGATATTTCAGTGCTCCGTCCAGGTAATCCCACACTCACACATACACACCGAAGGGGAGGGGGAGAGGATAACAGGGCTTATGACATTTCTTTCCTTAAAGGGTATTATGTAAATCGACTTTTCAAGCTTTATATCATGTTATTATGTCATTCCCTCATTAAACACATGCCTGGAGTGTTGCCTTGGCTCATTCACATATTTTTGAGTAATCAGTAAAAACTTAGACGGCAGCCATTTTAGGTGTAGCTATGCCTCAGTCCTCCTAGGAACGCCCCACCTCCTGGAGACGCCTCTGGACCTTTCGTCACCAGCCAAGCCACCACCACTGCTCCTCAGCTCAGCAGAGCCCCTCCTGCACAGTGTTGTTGTTTAAATGCCACAGCAGTGTGCTGAAGGGGCGTGTCGGAAAGCTTCTTAAAGAGACAGAGGCCTATTTCAAGACGTTCAGTACAGCCATTTGAGAGAGCAATTTATCAAGGCAGTTATTTTAATTTACTGCATATACAGACCAACAGAAGGTTACGTCATCATTGTAGTATGCTATAGACTGGTGCTATGTGATTGAAAAAAAGCATAATACCCCTCTTTAATTTTTAGCTAATTCTAAAATATAATCCAACCAACAAAGAGCCTAATGGTTAATCTGGGCTGAATTTCTTTTGGCTGTTTTCCATAAAGCCACATTGCGGATCATTCCCGGTTGCTACATCATAAGATTAACTAACTTAAAACCTTGCTTTAAAAAGATAATAATACACGCCAGCTTTATCAAATGCTCAGCGAGACTCCAAAGTGCCATGTTTGTGTTTACATTTATACAGCCCTGATGAAAACTTTTGTTGAAACACTAAACATAATCTATGATGACTAAATGTGCGTCAGATATTTCTAATTATGCTCTCTCCCCTTTTGAAGTACACCTGCATCGATTTGATCTCGTGAGCACCTCCTGCATCCCTCATGTGCTATTTTTGTTGTTGTGGGAAGATGGCTGACAGACCTATGTGAAGGTAATCTTGGATCTTTAAACTTTATTCTGAATGTTTTCTTTTGTGCCATTGCCAACTGAATAGTGAAGTCGCTGACACAGCAGATTTTGGAGTTGGAGGCTGTTCGTGTTCAGTCATGACACGAGCGACTGTGGGAACAAATCTCATGCCAGTGATCATTCAGATGTGAAATACCACACAGGGACAAATACAGGGGGACACACTTCAGTCACAGTGAGAAACAGAATCTACGGCAGATGTTTACCATCATTGAAGTTAAGTAGTTGAATGTCTCATGCACTGCTTACATTAGGTTTGTATCCAGACTGAAACCCAGCCGGTTTTAATCAGTTATGTTTATATGTGCACTGTAGCAACATCTGCTGGCAGCAACTTGACCTACTAAAATGATGTCTGTGCATGGTTTCAATCCAGAGTAGCATTGTACCTGTGTTGATAATTACAAGAGATGGTACAAGTTTAGTGTTCTAAATCACATAATGTCCAGTTTAGAAGAATTTAGTTTGGCACTCATGACTGGACCAGCTGCTGGGAGGAGGGTAAATAGGAGGGAGGTGTTAATTAAACGTTAGCCACCCATGTGCACCCAAAAGTGCAGTCATGTAAAACAGGATAGGAAAAAAGCAAGATACATTTATTCTTGGGCTGTTTTATTAAAGCAGTACTAAGTAACTTGTTTACCTTAATAAATCCTTTTCGTAGTAATACAAGTGTTAATGGGATGATTGGGGGGTCTCTCATCTCCCCCTGGTGCCTCTGGCCAGAAGACCACAATTGCAACTTGACTGCCACCGGGTCGGAGCAGAAATACACACTAATAGAATCACAAAGAAGAAGCTAACAGGCTAATGGGCAAAGCTAATTGCAGGCTAGCCCGACTTAAACAGTATTTACAGCCAAGTGTGAGTGAAAAAAGTTATTTCCGTTGTGTAATTGGATGTACAATATCCTTCTCTCCCATCACATTCGGAAGTCACGTGTCACTTGCGTGTGATATTATATGCATAGAGCGCATAGAGCCTGTGGGCGAGGAAAGCCCTTCTCTTTGGTCCTCATGGCGGGGAGCTGACATTGCTGTAATACCACCCCCTGGTGGTATTACAGCACTGGTGAAGACTTTTCACCTCCCTGCTTTTTAAATTTAATTTAATTTAATTAATTTTTAAATATATTGTTTAGGTTGTAAAATTGCTCCGATCATGTACATCATGTAGAACATGCCTATTATTTATGTTGTTGTCTGAAGGCATTAATAAAAAAAGGGTGACAAATGAGAGTTTAATCATTGCAACACAATGTATATGGAGCGGGCTGTCTTTAGTTTAGCTCATGCAGCCTACTCCTGAATGTCAAACGTTGGACTACGTCTCTTTGTAAAGCTGGCTCTTTGGGATCACTTAATCCTTTTTAGCCTTCATCATTGTGTTATTTATTGTATGAAGCATGTGATTGGCCTCTTAAGTATGGCTGCATATTTCTCTAATGGTCTCCATGGCCAAATTCCAGGTTGAGAAAACCTCCAGATGTTAATGCAATTGTAAAACATAGCACTTTCCAAAATTTAGTTTTACGTACTGCCGAGCATGTCTCGTTTTAGTTTGAAGTTTGTGTGATACATGTAGCCCTGTTTTAACTCAGTGTCAAGACCTGGTAAACAATGTTTCTGTTTCCTCGCGCAGCCCTGTATTACCTTGATGCACAGATTAGATGCACAGCCCGGCTGCCGAGCTGTGGGTGGTGTGATGAGATTTGTGGATGAATAAAGCAGTCTCGATTAAGCCAGCAGGTGGTCCCACTATGTCACATCTGTAAAGCACACTCAAAGGTAAGGATAAAAGCACCATAGTTTCTTTTTGCTTTCCCACGATTGGATCCTTGTTAAAAAAAAAAATGTTTTGCATGTGCAGCATGTTCATTTTACATGTGTAGTATGTTCCTTTAGTACATGAAAACAGTGCATGAAAGAAGGCCGTCTGAGTTTTGTGGAGCTCCAATGCTACTGTCAATTAAGCGCTCCAAAAGATCAATCCAATCTCCTTTATCTCTGAGAAAATATGCAAGACACGGCGGACTCAGTGATAGTGAATGACCACAATTAGGTCTTAATGAGGGGGTATTATGCTTTTTGCAGGTATTTGGTAATAATCACCAACACATCTTGATCAGTATCTTACATTCTGTTGGGTAAACAATACAATATTGATCTTAAACAGGGGTGTCCCAGCACTATTAAACATTTCTGATTAGGGCAGCAAAATGACCCGAGGGCCGCATTTGGCCCCCGGGCTGCACTTTAGACGCCCCTGATCTAAAACAACTTGCACAAAATCTCTCTATAGTCTCACTTCTTGATTCTTCATCTGTCCCTGAGTTTAGATTGCTCAAACATGCTCAAACAAGTGACTCGAACCACAACTCAGGTATGTTTTTGAGGAGTGAACAACACACGCTTATAAAAATACCCCTGGTGTGTTAGTCTACATTGGGAGGATAAATGATTCTATACAATATTGATATCTGTTCTTATAATTACATAAACCTTTTCCCCGGTTTAAGATATGATAAGATAAGATAAGATAATAGCCTTTATTGATCTCACAATGGAGAAATTCACTACATTCAGCTTTCAGAAACACTCAGAGTGTGAAGGATAGACAGGAAATGTGCAAACAATTAAATATTAAAGAGATGTACATTGTATATAATATAATGACTAAAACTTTAAGGTAGACATGTTCAAAACAAATATTAATTTGACTATTAATTATTTATTTATCCATAAAAACATTTTATAAGGGAAGGGTGAAGGGAATCTTATTTGTATAGCGCTTTTTATATGACACAAGTCACACCCAACGCGCTTCACACATGAAAGGGAGGGGGGTCATTCACTCCATGCTGATGGTAGTAAGCTACATTTGTAGCCACAGTTTCCCCTGGGGTAGACTGACAGAAGCAAGGCTGCTCACATCTGCGCCAACGGTCCCTCCGACCACCACCAACCACTCACACATAGGCATTGGGTGAAGTGTCTTGCCCAAGGACACAACGACAGTCTGCATCTGCAGGAGCCGGGATTCGAATCCCTGACCTTCCGATCATGAGACGACCCGCTCTACCATCTGCGCCACTGTCGCAATCAGAAAGCAGAATGAGCCTAATACTTTGGGTTGCCAGATTCAGTCGCAATAAACGGCTAAATCTATAAAAACTCCATCTCTTCCAAAATCCGAGCATCTGTCCCCAATCAAGTCCGAGGTAGTGCCAGTGCAGGCCTCCCTTAAAGCTCAGTGATCAGTGAAATAAGGTGGCACGTCTGCATCTACTGACATTATTGGTAAACTTGAGCTTGAGCTTGTCCTCAATTTGACGATTGTGATTGTAGTGACTTTTGTAACCAAGAGTGTGTGCTACATACAGTGCCTTTTATCTTTGAACAACATGTTCTTTGCTTGTTTGCTGCAGTGTGTGCCTGCTCCTCATGGAGGCACTGTACTTCACTGTACTGTGAGTCCATTCCACCAGAAAATAGAGCATTATCCAGTGTGCTGAGTCTCAACCTCTAAACTATCACCCCTCTGTGCCTATATACTGTAAATCTTTTGCTCACCATCTTCTCCCCTCCGTCAAATAAAGCCATTGGACGAGCAGCGGCCGTGTAAAAGATGGCAGGGATTGCTGCTGCTCTCCAATGTTTTTCAAAAATGATGAACTCTACATCTTCTAAATTGCTGTTTTAGAGAATTTTTTGATGGCATGAGTCTGTTGTGCTTCAGTTACACAATCTGTTGTAATTAGAAAATAAGACTAAGAGCAGCACTTTTCAGATGACCTCTCTCTATTGATCTATAGGAAGCAGAGGTGTGGGGAATGGTATTCACTGAGTTTTAAACCATATGGGCTTCAGGGGGGAACAATGTCTCTGCCCGTTTAGGTACACTGTATATGGTGTATGCCTTTTGTGGGCAATGCTAAGGTCATTAATGTAGTGAGCATGATTGTAGACATAAAATGTGATGGGTACATTGCAGTGGAAGTAGCACTCTATTTCTGCAATGACCTTGATCCTTGGCACAGAAACAGATGGAGACGGGAGATGTTAAGCATTTTAAACAAGAATTACTGTCCTTATGGTTGGGTCAAATGACGCTCAAGGTTCACCATCCCACACACGTTTCCACTGTGTCAATCTGCCTTACTCAGATTTCGCTAATATAATAGTGAATGCACAATAAAAACTATCTCTCTCCCAAGTTTTAATAATGACATTAGGAATTCCTCATCTTGGCGTGGACCTTTTCCATTTGCGCCTCCGAGCTGTGAAAAATAGAGTCAGCACCAAATGACCCATCACTTCCCACATCATCAACCTTTGGTAATCACCTTAGCTGCGTAATGACGGAGCGGGCCGCGTGATGCAGAGTCGGGAGCGCTCTGAAAGGGCCCGCAGTGTCCTTGCTTGGCTGAATTTATTGCAGCACCGGCTTCTTTGGGCTTGGAGCAAAGGATTAGGGCTTCTTAGGAGGGATCTGTGAAGGTACATGTTAGGGGAAAGCTTGTTGTGATCCTTCTCATGTGGTCGTCTTCGGACTCCAAACTACGTTGACACTCGAGGGGATTAGATCAATGCCATGTGGTTACCAGGTATTTTATGATCAAAATAACAAGGATAATAAGGGTAAATCACGATCACATTTCCAGATGAGGTGCAGATGTTCAGGAATACATAGAAACAATAACGGTGAACAAATTGTATTATATTATATATTCTGTATATATTCTATATATTATTATATTCTGAAGTTCTAGTGCTGTCCTTAGTTCAGCAGGACTCTTTCAGCGCTCTGCACATCAAGAAGCATTGAGCCGGATGCAACTTCTAAACTCTTTACAGGGATTTGATAAGAAAATGTAAAACTTCAAAGGATAAAAGTCACCTTTTTTCCATGAGTTGTTTTTTATATGAAATGTCAGAAAGAGCATTATTTTTGTTTCAGCATATTTAGCATGTATTCTTTGCATATGTACCACACAATAAACCAAACCATTGCTTTTGTTTATATTTCATGTGAAAACTGACGTTTTCTCATTGACATGAGTAATGACCTTGTTACATTGCAATAACTTGATTAGTTAGAAATGAATTGGTTGCCATATTTTGCCCTGATTTTCCCCAATTGAAAATAATGAAATACATTTTTCATTTGGGGCTTTGTGCAAAGCAGATGACTGAATTAGGCAGAGTAAAGGAAAATGGGCCATGTGCTCCACATTTGTGCGACTTCTGGGGCATCATGTGACACCAGTTGTACAGACAAAGGAAAGGAATACAGAACATTTAAAATGTTCTTTATTGCTATCCTGTTGGACATTTTATCCGTCCCATGAGGTGCCAATAAAACCCTATGGGGACAGAAACACAGAACAATGAGGTCAAATTTAGCATAAGTGCACCTGGATTTGTCTTGCTCCTCATGTGATTGAGCTGCTTTGACAGATTATAAACCGCTATGACAAGTAGCACTGACGATGAATCCATCACCGCGCTCACTCTATTTAATTCGGACAAGTGAAGGCCAGGTGCATGGTTGGAAATCAAGTGCAGGTCCGTGTGGGCGAGGACACACAAGGTCGAGGGAGTCAGGAGCAGGATGGAGCAGATGGAGACATACAGAGAGGGAAGGAACAACAGGAGGCAGTGCCAAGCGGGGATAGCACAGAGTAGCCCCAGTCACCTGCAATGAGGCGAATACAGGCTGACAGAAATTGATGGTGCAAGACATTAGGACGCTGCAAGTGGGGCAGACTCCAGAGACATATAAAGCCAACTCCAATTTAGTCTTTATGAATGAGGCTAGAGGGAGATATGTTAGAAACACTGGAGAGGTATAATGAAATGATTCTCACCACAAGCGGGATATTATGAGTGCTGGAGTAGCATCACCAAGCAGATAAAAATTTGAAGAAGAGGTAAAGGGTAAATGGCTGCAAGTCTGCAGTCAATGCCGATCAATCTGCTAATATTGACTGATCTCCACAGGCAGGAAAATTATTTTTATATCTACACTGTGTTTGTGTGTGGGGCAGGCAAACAGTGTGATTGCAGAACAGCCCCTCTCTCAAACATGTTCTATAGGCCGTTGAAACATGAAGTACCTATACCTGGGGTATCAGAGGCCAACAAATGCAAGTTCATTACCTGAGTGGATCTAAATATATATATATTTTCATTTTGTTTGTTTATTTTAACCGGGACAATGCGCATTAGTCGACATTTCTGTAAATGTGCCATTCCAGAGCAAAATGTAGATTGCCAGCCGCAAACAATACACAGTAAAAACAACAATCAATAGTATTTTCTTTCTAGTGCATTAAATTGCCTTTATAACATTCCTAATGACTGCAGAAAGTTCACACCTTGCCCTAACCATTAAATAGAGGCCACCTGTGTATAATCTACTCTCAGTATAATTCCAGCTGTTCTGTGAGGGCCTCAGAGCTATGGTCAGAGTGTATTGGTCACTAAGCAACATCATGAAGGCCAAGGAGCACACCAGAGAGGTCAGGGATAAAGCTGTGGAGAAGTTTAAAGCAGCGTTAAGTTATACAAAGATTTCCCAAGATTTGAACATCTCATGGAGCACTGTTCAATCCATCATTCGGAAATGGAAAGAGTATAGCACCACTGGGAACTTACCAAGACACGGCCGACCACCTAAACTAACAGACCGAACAAGGAGAGCACTGGTCAGAAATGCAACCAAGTGCCTGAAGATAACTCTGGAGGAGCTGCGACGTACTGCCGCTGAGCTGGGGGAAACTGTACATGGGACAACTATAAGTCGTACTCTACACAAATCTGGCCTTCATGGACGAGTGGCAAGAAGAAAGCCATTATTGAAAGGAGGCCATAAGAAATCCCGTTTGAAGTTTGCTAGAAGTCATATGGAGGACACAGCTACCATGTGGAAGAAGGTGCTTTGGTCAGATGAGACAAAAATTGAAAAACGTTATGTATGGAGCAAACCTAACACTGCTCATCGTCCTGAGTGCACCATCCCCAGTGTCAAATATGGTGGGGGAGCATCATGCTATGGGGCTGCTTTCCTCAGCGGGGACTGGGAAGATTGTAAGAACAGTTGGGAAGATGGATGGAGCCAAATACAGGGACATTTTTGAGGAAAACCTGCTGGAGTCACAAAGAGAATTGAGGCTGGGGCGGAGATTCACCTTCCAGCAGGACAATGACCCTAAACACAAAGCTAAATCTACAATGGAATGGTTTAAAAACAAACATATTAATGTGTTAGAATGGCCCAGTCAAAGTCCTGACCTAAATCCTATTGAAAATCTGAGGAAAGACCTGAAAACTGCTGTTCACAAACGCTCTCCTTCTAATTTGACAGAGCTTGAGTTGTTTGTAAAGAGGAATGGGCTAAAATGTCTCTAGATGTGAAAATCTTGTAGAGTCATACCCCAGAAGACTTGCTGCTGTTATTGCAGCAAAAGGGGGTTCCACAAAGTATTATTTCATGCTGTATGAATACTTGTGCACGCCCCACTTTTCGGTTTTCGACTTTTTGAAAAATAACTGAATCGTGTATCATTTTGCTTTCACTTCACAGTTGTCTGTTACTTGTGTGTGAACTTTCAGTAAAAAAATTAAGGCAAGGCAAGGCAAGGCAAGTTTATTTGTAGAGCACAATTCATACACAAGGCAATTCAAAGTGCTTCACAGTTGCAGAAAGAGAAATTACAAGAAAACAGATAAAATCAATCAATAAAACATCAACATAAAGTTAATCAGTTACAGTAAAAGGCAAGAGTGCAGATAAAATACTTTCAGTTTCATATGCACGGGTAAAAAGAGCTGTTTTCAGCCTGGATTTGAACATTGTCAGAGTTGAGGCCTGTCTCACATCCTCATGAAGACTGTTCCAGATTTTAGCTGCATGAAACTGAAACGCAGCCTCACCGTGTTTATTATTGACTCTGGGAACCACCAGGAGACCCCTCCCTGAAGTTCTCAGGGCCCGAGATGGTTCATACGGCTCTAACATGTCAGAGATGTACTTTGGTGCTAAACCATGAAAAGACTTGTACACAAGCAGAGCTGTTTTAAATTCTATTCTCTGAGTGACAGGAAGCCAGTGCAGAGACCGGAGCACTGGACTAATGTGGTCGTATTTCCTTGTTCTTGTCAGGACTCGAGCAGCAGCGTTCTGGATGTTCTGCAGCTGTCTAACAGCTCGTTTAGAAAGGCCAGTGAGCAGGCCGTTACAGTAGTCTAACCTGCTGGAGACAAATGCATGGATGAGTCTCTCTAAGTCTGGTTTTGACACTATTCCTCTGATCTTAGCAATGTTTTTCAGATGGTAAAAAGCTGATGACGTTATTGCTTTGATGTGGCTGTTTAAGTTCAGGTCTGAGTCCATGATTACTCCTAGATTTCTAACCTGATTTTTTGGTTTCAGAGCGAGAGACTCAAGGTGACTGATAACACTTTGTCTTTGTGTCTGTGGGCCAAAGACAATGATCTCAGTTTTGTCTGAGTTTAGTTGGAGAAAGTTGTTTTGCATCCACAAACTGATCTGTTCGATGCAGTGACAGAGAGTATCTACAGGCCCATGTTCACCTGCTGTCAGTGACACTTAGATCTGAGTGTCATCTGCGTAGTTGTGGTACGACACATTGTTGCTGTTTATTAGCTGACCCAATGGAAGCATGTACAAGTTGAATAAGAGGGGTCCCAAGATTGACCCCTGGGGGACTCCACAGGTCATGGAAATTTTGTCTGAGACACAGTTGCCAATTTCGACAAAGTACGTCCTATCCTCGAGATAGGACTTGAACCAGTTTAGAGCAGTACCAGAGATTCCCACCCAGTTTTCTAACCTGTGAAGTAAGATCCTGTGGTCCACTGTGTCAAAGGCAGCGCTCAGGTCCAGCAGAACTAAAACTGAGACCTTACCTGCGTTTGTGTTCATACGAATATCATTTGTCACCTTGATCAGAGCTGTCTCAGTGCTGTGGTGGGGCCTAAATCCTGACTGGAAAGTATCAAACACATTGTTAGATAGGAGAAAGTAAGTGAGCTGTTGATATATTACTTTCTCTAGGACTTTTCCTAAGAACGGTAGGTTTGATATGGGCCGGTAGTTGTTCAGTACCTTGGGATCAAGGCTGCTCTTCTTTAGAAGAGGCTTAATGACCGCGGTTTCCTTTGGAAATGCTCCAGTCTCAAATGAGATGTTAACTAACTGAACAAGTTGTGGTAACAAGCTGGTCAGCACAGACTTCAGAAATCTAGTGGGTAATTCATCAAGGCAGCATGTACATGAACTCAGACCGGAGATAACCTCTTCGATTGTTTTGTCAGTAACAGGAGTGAAATGTGTCAGCTCAAGGTGTCTAGCTGGTGGCAGGGTTGCTATTTGTGTTGTGGAAATTATGGCATTTTTAATGCCTTGGACTTTGTCATGAAAAATATTGCAAACTCATTGCACTTAGATGTAGAGATTAGTTCTAAGGGCAGTGAAACTGGAGGGTTAGTTAATCTGTTCACTGTGGAAAACAGAACACGAGGATTGTTTCTGCAGTTTGCGATGATTTTAGAGAAGTATTTCTCCCTTTCTCCACGCAAAATCTGGTTGAACTCACAAAGCACTTCTTTGTATATCTCAAAATGAACCTGGAGCTTTGACTTGCGCCATTTCCTTTCGGCTTTTCGGCACTCCCTTTTCTGTGCCCTGACCGAATCTTCACTTCTCCAAGGTGCCTTTTGTCTATTGTTAATCATTTTAACCTTGACAGGAGCAATAGTATCCAAAACATTTAAGACGCTTGATGTATAAGAGTCCAACAGATTATCAACATTTGAACATGGAGGATTTTCAAATCTGATCATTTCCATAAACTGTGTCCCTGTTTTATCATTTATGTGTCTTCTCTGAATAACTCCAGGCCCAACCACTGGTTTGGGTGTAACAGACAAGTCAAAAAAGACACAAAATGATCAGATAAAGCAGCATCAACAACATTCACATTTGATATATTAACACCTTTTGTAATAACTAGATCTAGAGTGTGACCTTTGTTGTGAGTCGCCTCACTCACGTGCTGAGTTAAACCAAACATTTCAAGAACAGCATTAAGTTCTTTTGCATGCCTGTCATTGGTCACATCCACATGCACATTAAAATCACCTGAAATGACTAAACAATCAAAATCAGTGCATATAAATGAAAGTAATTCAGTGAAGTCTTCGATAAAACAATTCTGTGGTGGTTTGTAAATAGTCATATAAAGAATGGAAGATTGTTTTATCTCCATTTTGAAAGACACATACTCAAATGATACAAAAACCCCAAATGACAATTTGTGGATGACTATATTGTCCCCCCCCCCGCCCCTCTGAATTTTTTAAAATAAAATCTTTATGTTTAGAGTTGTAAACATGACAAAATGTCCAAAAGTTCAAAGTGTATTAGTACTTTCGAGAGGCACTGTATGTTATTCTGAAATTTGTTAACTTGAGATCATTGAAACCTTTGTCTATTTGTCTTTTTTTATTCTTTCTTTTTTTTTTTTTTTTTTTTTAGAAAATTCTTCAAAGAGAAAATTATATGAACATTGTTGGATTGGATCCACAAACCAATCACATTAATGTTGGGACTGAATATTATTTCCAGTCAATATTTAAGTTAATTTTGGCTGACAGAGAAAGCATTGAACTTTGTGTCTGTTTTGTTTCACGGCGAAGCCCGGGAATAATAGATGTATTAACGAAAAATCAGGTCAAAACATACATTATTTCTTCATGTAAAAAAGTAGTTACCCAAATAATTACGCAAGCAAAAATAAAAAAGTACTTTTAAATTGAAAATACTACTCGAGTGGCCTACTATTTTATGTTTTAATATTGATGTAATAGGACACAGACAAATAAAAAGAATATTACTCAAGTAGAATTTACTAAGTTACAGTTACTTCCAAAAGTTACTGAAGTACATTTGAGTAAATATACTATGTGCTACCCGCCTCTGAAATTCATTCAGTAAAGACAATGACACATTTTCTCACCTCCTGCTTCCAGCCCAAAGAGTCATTCAGTGTCTCAGAGCAATTGTGTGCAAACTCGTGTGTAAATGTTTATTTACTTCCTCAGACAATGGCTTTGTGTTTGACATTTCCACAATCCTCAGAGCCCACTAGAAAAACAAAACAAAAGTAGAACGCCTTAGCACTTCAGGCGTCTGAGCTCATCCTCACCGGCAACAGCTCATGAATATAGTTTCTAATCCATTGTAGCAGAAGAGATTCAAATAGAGGCCAGCATGTTGCGTGTGCTGTGTTTGACTGGCTTCTGTGTACATAGCGGGGTATTGGGGTGAATTCCTGTGTACCTTGTTACATTTTTCATTTCGTCTTGTGTGAGTATTTACTTGGCTTCATTTAAAATTGATGATTGCTCTCCTGAACCGTTGCAGTGCGGTAAACCGTTTATGTGTGAGCCTTCCTGCTTGAGTTGGCAGTGTGGGATGAACTATTAAGTTGTGGTTATGCATTGAGCTAAACCTAATTCACTGATGCAGCTGTATACGAACATAGCAGCAGGAGCTCAGCGTCACTGCTTATAGCCACACAAACAGTCGCACCTGTCTGTTCTTATAATGGCCCAGACGAAACGTTTCTGGATCCAATGTAAACTATGGATTAAGGCTAAAAGACTCAAGTCCGATGGTGTCATAAATCCATAGAGACACAGAAGCTGCGTCACAATCCTCACTGCGGCTCTCAGACTTGACTAAAGTTTATACACTCTGCATCCATCTGTCTGTTGCTCTGCCCAACGGGACGCTAAAACTTAATTCGGTCTCAGTCAGAGCAGTTTGTTCAATTACTGAACTGAACATCAGCAGTTAAAACAGACACATTAGGCCCATTATCTGTTTAGTGAAAAGCGAGGAGACCTTCAGCAAACAATTGGAGCCAGGACTCAAACCCACGACACTGATGCCATAAGCATGTCTGACAAACATGTGCAATATACCAACAAGGTTATCAGGGCCCAGCATTTTTCTGTTCTTTTAAATAGGTCTAAATTTAGTAGTTCACCCAAACCCTCCTTCCATATTCTAAATGTAAGTACAGCCTGGATCTCAGAAGCAGCTTGTCTATTGTCTATACTGTAAGTGCTGAACAGCTGGTCGTGCATCTGCAGTACTGCGGCCGTCCTGCCGAGAGACGTCGGAGTGAGTCGTGTCTGAGCGCAGAGGAGCTGGTGCATAGCGGCCCTCCACTGCTGTAGTGCCTGTGCCGTTTAACATCGTTACCTCCTGTCACCACAGCAACGGCCCGCTACATCCTCAACCCTTTTGTTTAGGCATTTATTCACTGTGTATGTGCAGTCATCATATCTATGTCAATGTATTGAATTTGTGGCCTTTAAGTGAATGAATAAGCAAAAAATTAATTATTGGACATGGCATGTGAAATCAGCTCTGTATGATCAAGCCTTCTCAGTGTGGAGAGCTCCAAGCCACAGTGTCCCCTAGGACTCAGTGACTTCCGCCTGCTCCGTCTGATGGTTTAATACTGCTAAAAGGTTCACCACCCCAACACCTCTCCTCCTCTGTCTCCGTAACCTTCCTCATTAGGGACTTATCACATACACTCGAATAAACCGGTGCTCACATCTCACGCAGACCCAGACTGAAAATAGAAGCGCAGGGATTCACTGCATGGCCACTGTCATTAGCCACTTTATGTTTTTTCTAGCCACAGTTTACTTAGTTATAAGTTATATTTAGATCAATCTAAGCCAACAAAAGTCCCAGATGTCTTTAATTTCTCCATCAAATTCATAATCAAATCTTGGTAGTGGGGACCTCAACTGGTAATTCCACCACCGCAATAAACCAGGTCTAAACTGGGTCTAAATAGAACTAAATTACGCCTAAACTGGGTGTAACCCATATCTAAATCAGAAAAACACCAGCTTTAAATGCATGACTCAAACGAAACAATGAAATTATTCCACGTTAAAACAAATTAAGGACCACAATTTTAGAACCACTGTTTTGGTGCAAAAGTTTCCCGGTTCAAAATTTCTATGAATGTGACCAATGAAGCAAGGGGAAGAGGAAATTATCTTCAAAAGACATGATTACAGATGAGACATTACCATAACATTAAAAAAAAAAAAAGTTTTATTTTCATCTTTTACATTTTCAAAATAACATAAAATGGGTTAAGAAAAAAAAAAGCCATGGAAAAAGTTCGGGCACCCTGCAGAGTTAACTCCCGTAACCCCCCAATATGGCAAGTATCAGACATTTAAACAATTTTCCAAGCAACCAAGAGTCTTGCGATTCTAAACTGTAACGAATTAACTGTAGAATTTACAGTATGTAAACTGTAATTTTCTTGCAATGTATTGTAGAAATTAAAGTCTGTTACTTTGAGATTTCTGCCCATTCGTCCTGATAGAAAAAATGTCAGGAATTTACTATGCTCTTTGGACCTCGAGTCCGTAATAAAGTTGAATTGAATATGCTTCATGTTTATGGCCTTGGTTTGGGTGAGGCACTGTATGCAAATTTTACAGCTATACCTTTGTTCTTTGTTTTGTGGTGGGATCAAATTAAGTTAATGTGTTTGTGTTGCAATGGAAAGTGCAGGTTTTAGACCAGGTTGACGAGAAGACGAGGACATCATCGAACCACTCTGTCCAATCAGAAAACATCTTTCTGTGACGTTTATCTCTCCTTGAGAGAGACTGTAAGAGCTGCTGAAATGACTGTGACAACAACACAGTGTAGTCAAAACTTTGTTTGCATCTGTATTGTGCTCTTCTTCCTTACACTTCCTTACAAAAGTCTTCCAAAACAAAGAGATTTCTGGGATGACTTGCACACATGCTCTTTGGAGGACTTTTGTAAAAGATGAAAGTAAAACCGGATCTTTTTTTTTTTTTTTTATGTTTATGCTTCATTGTTCACATTAATAGATATTTTGCTCTGGGGTGCCCAGGCCCGGATCTACGGGGGTGCAAGAGGGTGCATTGCAACCTCATTTTGAAATGTTTGCCCCCTCAGTTTTAATGGCATCAGAATGTATTTTAATGGCGAGGAACTCTATTTGCACGCTTTTGACACTCGAATGCACCCTCAGTCAGTTTGTTCTGGAGCCGGCGCTGGGGTGCCTAAGATTTCACACCCCAGTGTATAGTATCATATCAACTGAAACCAGATCAGAATAAATACAACCTTCCACTAAACGATTGTTAATCTGACAAAGCCTCATGAGCAACAGATGACTGCTAGAGAGTCTTTGACTACCATGAAAAACTCCTGTACTTTTGAGAGCACAAAGGCATAGTCTATGGCTTTTAGATGAAATTCAGAATTGAGTTTTAGTTTCCACCTTGGTTCTTGTCATGGCGACGTGAAAACAGGAAGCGACCTCCCTCTCTCCTTGTGCAGCCGAGTTTTTTTGCCTTTTTCTGCAAACTGCATTTGTGGTTTCTGTGTTCCACATTGTTTTTCTGGATACTTTTGTACATCTTTGCCGTGTTTTGTGGAGGTTTGGTGGATTTGTTTACTTTGAGAGTCTAAAATGGTCCTGAAGAAAGCAGCTTTTTAAAGGTAAACAAAATGCTAGCTTATCAGCTAAACCCATTTGAGACCTACAAATGTCTTCTTCTGAAACACTGAAGAGGCACCAAGAGCCCCCACAGCTGCAGCACAGTGGAGGCGTCACAAGAGGAGCTACAGGAAACAAGTAAGGGACAAACGAGGAGATGGTGAAAGACTGTTGTGAAGTAGGGGGGGAAGAGGAAGGAGGAGGTGGAGCTGACCAGTGCAGGACACCACGCCCTGAAACAGGGACAAACAGGGCGCTACACCATTTCAGAGGATCAGAGGAGACAGAGGGCAGCCAGCCAGGTTTCTTCCGAGTGCTACAGTTTCCCCTCCAAGGTCATGCGGGTCAGGTTGACACACAGTGGCAGCGCGGCTCAGCTGCAGCAGCTCAGGACTAACACCTGAACACTATTTTGTTGTACAGTTGTACAATGACAATAAAGCACTTACTTACTTGATAAGTTTTGGGCAAAGGTTAGCAGTGGTCACTTCTGTGTCTTGGGAGTTGTGCATGTGTAATTCATGAGCTGAATGCACTAATGCTGAGCTGTATCATTCCGTTATATTAAATAATTCACAATGAAAGAGATTGTGAATCACTGTGTCTAAAAGCACAGCATCATAACACTGGTGCATAGACTGCTCAGTATTGCCTATGGTGTGTGATTCAGTGCACATAAACAGCAAAGACGTGTGCAATATATTTCTGTTTGTTAAATTTGTAACATGCTTTCCTGACGACCAGATAGAAATGTCACTTTGCATTAGTGAACCAGAGCATGAATAAGAAAGGTTCACCAAGTGCACCAAGTCACGGAAAGATTTGCAAGTAATATTATTTTGACTGTCACATTGAGGCTGATTTCAGACACAAGATATAATGTAAAAAGGCACGCCACAAAATAATCTGTTTGCATAATAATTTATTCACATATTTTTTCGCATACTAGGTTTTATTATTGCTGCAACTGGAGCCTTTCTGAAATTCACTTTCAATATTCCCACACGGGGATACTATAATCATATCTCTTTATATTTTTCATCTTAATGCATGCTGAGTACTACATTTTACAGGAGCAGGATGCAAATAAATAAAACATTTTCTTTTTAAATTACAGTCATTATCTATCCATTCTATAGTAATGCTTCAATAACATGCCTTTCATCGTCCATAGGGGAGAACACTTTTTGGGGCATAGTCTCCACAATGAAGACTAAACAAAAAGCACATTATTAATACATACTGTTAAAGCTGGAAATCTATGATTCATCTTTATCAGAACCCAAACCTCTGCCCCAGATCCAAAGCAGCTTTTCTATACTGCACAGATTATAGCTATACTTTATTTATGTACAATATGGCACCATTTGTTTGTGAAAAATCTTGAGGTTAAATGTGAAAATATCTGTGGCTACAATAGTTGAAAAAGTTTTATGCAACAGTAATAACCCTTTAGACAGTGACCACAAATGCACTGCTCTGGACTGTTAAAACTCAGAGAGAAACAGCACGCCTCGAAGGCATCACCATCAGGTTGTGTGTTACACAGTGCTGCAGTGTATCTGTTGACAATAACAAGTATGTCTGTAACAAATGCTCTGTTGCTGACTTGCAACAGAAGTCCAGGACAATGCCGGTCTGGCACCTAAAGTGACAGAGTGGACTATGACATTTAATAAAAAGCCTAGTACAGTACAGAGACATGTTCCAGTTAAAGTTAGTCATTTTAGTGCTGTTTGTTTCTTTACTTAAGCATAAATAAAAAGGTGTGTCGTGTCCATAAGTGACTTTACCCAAATATCATGGACAGTAACAAAGTTGTCCTTCTCTTTCTAGCTCAGATTAGCTAAGCATTCAAGACTCTGACAATGTCAGACATTGGCTTTTTTCCCACACACATGCGTATGCATGCACACGCTTAAGCTCTTGCATATGCACACATTAAAAACTGGAGATTGTTTCAAACAGCAAAAGACTAATAATAAAGACTACATGATTCAACTTGGGTTTTTAGCATTTTAGTAGTAATTGCTTTGTTGTGTTTGTAGAGTTCGTGAAGGCACCTAGTGTCACCTAGGCAGAGCAGAGCCCTCTGGGACCGTTTGTTTCAAGAAAAGGCAACACAGTTGCCTTTAAGGAAGAGATTTTTGAAGTGTCTCGGAACTTCATTGTAACTACAGAGAGTCTGTGTGTGCTCCTCAATAGTAATCTACTGGTGAGTTTATTGTGCCCTTTAGTTAGGGGTCCTAAGCCAGAAAAAGCTCTCCTCCATAGTCTGACAGGTCCTCGAGCCCCAGGCCTGAGGAGCCTCTGTCAGACATAGGCGGACTCACTAGACTGGGTCCTGCCCAGGTTTGGGGCCTGGGACAGGTGGGAAACATCCTTCTTACGGACTTCGCAGATGGACTTCCTGCGAGCTTGCACCCCTCGGATGGCTGTCTTTATCTTCCTCCAGCCGAGGTGGTTAAGCTCTGCCAGGTTGAGCAGCACACATATTCCACTCACTGCAAACATGAAGACCAAAAAGACGGTCTTTTCTGTGGGACGAGACACGTAACACTCCACCTCCTTGACACATGGGTATCGATCACACTCAAACATCCCAGGTACGTTGAAGCCATATAAGAAGTACTGGCCGGCCAAAAAGCCAATCTCCAATGCATTGCGGAACACCACCTGAATGACGTAGAAGCGGGAAATGCCCTCCTGACGCCGCACTTTGGCGCTCTTGGTGACTGGCAGGCCCCGGTTGGGCCCGTTGGGAATTTCTTTCACATCCAGTAGGTCGTGGTCCTCTTTGCTGTCGGGATGCACCAGAATGCCGTTGATGTTGCGTGAGTGCAGCTTGCGGGCGTGGTGGTCATGGTGGCGGCCGTGATGGCCATGTCCATAGTGGTCCATGTGGGAGTGTAGCAGAGAGTAGCTGCGGTCTCGTGCTTTGGCTGACTGGTGCACAGAGTATGTGATAAAACACAAGCTCGGGGTGCACACCAGAATGATCTGAAACACCCAGTAACGGATGTGTGAGATCGGAAAGGCTTTGTCATAGCAAGCCTGGTTGCAGCCGGGCTGCATGGTGTTGCAGATGAACATTATCTGTTCATCCTCATAGACCTTTTCTCCCACTATTCCCACTATAAGAATACGGAAGATCACCACCACGGTCAGCAGGATCCTGCAAAGACATAAGGATAGAAAAGGAGGAAGAGAGGGAAAGTGGAGAAACACAAACCATTAATCAGTAACATTAATGAAGGCAGTCTTCTGTTTGAACATCAACCATCCATTGGAGGCGTTACTTTATATTAGTTTATTATATTAGTATTAGTTTGACTAAAAAACCCACAGGGGCTGAATGAGATTATATACAAAGGCACATGGAAATGTATATTTTGTCAGTTAAACCCAGTGTGCATGCAAAACTGTGTGCCATTGTTTCTCTGGTGTTTCACTCAGCTGTTGTGACACAGTGGGATGGTATGCTCCAGATAACATGCACAGATGAGGTCACTGATCAAAGAAGATGACCGATAAAGCTGCGTTCTCACTGATGTGCTCAGTAAAACATTACACATGCTCAAACACTGAATCACTATTCAATCAATGAGACAAAAAAATGATTTAATCAGGTATGACAATCTACTATTGTTCAAATACTTTGTAGACTAGAAGAAAGTGACTTATTGTAACAAGTGAATCTTATTGGCAGCCATGTTCGTCTAGAGGCTCCTCTAAAAGCTGGGGCTTCCCATGGAGCATCATTAGTGTGCTGCTGCAGTGTGGGACAGAGCAGTGCAGCAGATGCTCTTTAAGGTTTCTGAGCGGCCGGTGCGCTGGTGTCGATCCACTGCGGAGGTGGAGGAGGCGCTGGGAGGGGGAGAGGGGCTTAGGGCCTGCACTGTCAGCTTTTTATAATGAGCCAGGAAAGCCTGCATATCATGGGGCTCCCTGGTGCTTATGTCACATGCTCCTGCTCGAACTCGTTCACTTGAAGACACTGGTTACCCACAGACCACACAAGGGAGAAGACAGGACAGGGAGAGGTGAAAGTCTGTATGATATGAACATATGAACATACCGCATGTCTGTACAGTATGTCAAATGAGTCTATAAATGTACTGTTTTAACGAGGCCCACGCGACAGCAGTTACCAGAGCAACCAGCTAAGGTGAGTTCACAGAACACTGAA
The DNA here is from genome assembly GCA_007210695.1 of Neogobius melanostomus. Lineage (NCBI taxonomy): Eukaryota > Metazoa > Chordata > Actinopteri > Gobiiformes > Gobiidae > Neogobius > Neogobius melanostomus. The sequence goes on from VHKM01000281.1 coordinate 336,366, forward strand.
AAACATTTAACAGGATGGATTTAAGAGTGAACAATCTTGCATTACAATGAATGAAGAGACAGAGAAGGCAACAGATGCCCCACAGTGGCTTGCGCTATTAGCGTGAAAGACACTGAAAATAGAGCAGTGATCTGCTGCAGGACTGTTCCTGCTCCACCTGTGAGTGTGACAAAGACAGACAGGAGGGCACAGATACAGCGAGGTGCACTCATGTGTGTGACGTGTGCAAAAGGCGCACATGTCCGGCTGTTGGCGTGGAGCAGCTGTGAGCCATACGCTACACTGGCTTTGGCTTTGTGCAGATACACCACACAATTAGGGCGCGCCTGCACCTTTGCTCTGCCAGAAGTGAACTGTGTTTAGTCATTTTACAGGCGCGTGTTGACGCTCCCTGATGGCATGACATTGTCATCCTCTGATCTTTTCTGACTCACACATTTGTGTTGGATGTACATGTAGATCTAAGAGAGTAAGTGCCAACATAAGTCACATATAGTAAAGTGTAATCAAAATTATAAGTGACAAAACATAAGTTAGTCAGCAAACAATATTTCTACATAAAATATGCAAATCACACCCCGTAACAACGAACAATAAGATTAAATACAAAACATGTTTTAAAAACAGACATTATTTCAAAATGTCCAATCATATGTTAACAGACGCTGCATTGTGGTAAAGTCTGCTGCCGGGTTTCAGCCATTACTGTCAGATCTCATTCAAACTGAGTTTGTCCCCAGTATTTGCAGCAAAGCCATTGATCTCTGTCTGCGTCCACTTTGATCCTAAATAACACACCACATCATGTCTCATCATGTCTTTGTAGTTATTATTGCTGACCATATAAGATGTCCAGTGGAGAAGTCAATATAAGCCAATTAACTAGCTCTTAGTCTTGTGTTATTGCATTTCAATACTATCATCAGAACCATCAGCTTCTGTGTGACTGTGACCAAAAGCAAATTAAAGCAGTTTCATCTTAAATAATATAATATAAAGATTATTGCTTAACTTGAGTGACTAGTTTGCTTACATATTACACTATACTACAAGGTCTACCTTGAATGACCTCTGCCACTGGAATATAAACCATAATGGCAGTTGAAAACTTAATTGCATTGCAGATATCAAGTCTATGCTTTTTGTTTGCACTTTTATGTTGTTAAAAATCAAGTACCCCGCTCAGGCTGTGTATGTGAGCGTGTGTACTTTACTGCTGGATAACAGGGTAATCAGCACTGGGCAGATTGCTGCATTAGCAGAAAGCACTGAACTAAGGTTATCTGCAAACATCAGTGTTTTAAGTCCTGCCGAGTAACAAGCCAATATGCTTCAAGCAGAATGCGCAAGGACAGCCCCGAGCCAGTCTATAACTACTATTTTTTACACATTCTCAAACCCTACAACCCTGAATAGAAATGCCACATATTGAGGTGTCTTTAAATGCTCTCCGCTGCCTTATTTCAGTCCCCACTTATCGACTTGCCGGCTAATTCTGTCATTCTGATTTAAGATTGTAATAAAAGGACGAAGGGAACGTGGGGCTCCTTAAATATTTCGCATTTTAAGAACATGTACCAGTAAATGACTGTAGGGCTGGTCAATAAATAAAATTAATGCAATTAATCATGTTTTCATAAATTAAAAACTGAATTTCCACTACTGTCTGGGGGTATGTGAGTAATGTGTTTTTTCTCTACTGCTGCCTCTCATTGAGGATTATAAGTCTGCAAGTATTCTTATATATAATATCTTATAATATTATTAAGATTATAAGGATGTCTTTTCCTGTTTGAAAGACCAAGGGACAAACTCGTAATTTGCACTTAATTTCTTGGGCAAATAAAATCATGAAGAGATGCAAGATGTTTTATAAGTGATAAGATTTTAGTTTGTTAGTTTTTAGTTAGTTTGTTCAAACTGTTATTCGTTTTGGGGTTGTTTGTTTAAGAGGTGTAGTCTTGCTCTTTGAAATATCATCCATCCTTTTATCAATTCTTCAATGATCATTAGTAATTTACCAGAGTAGAAATGTCTCTTACGTCCGACTCCATTTTGAGCCCAAAATTTTAATCCACTCCATCTGGTTTTAGAGGAACGCATCTCACCACTGCGGGGTTTTTTTTTTTAGGTATATTTTTAAAAGCAAATAATAATGTTGGGGAGTAAAAATCATCATACAATAATTAAAGCATGGGCTAAATGTTTCAACATAAAGCACTGCCTGATAGCTCTGTCCAAAGCATCATAATACCTTTCACTTCTAATACTATAACGGCCATATTGTTATAGCTTTTTCGGGCTCAAAGAATCAAGGTCTGTGGGGCCAAAAAGAACAATGAGGGACGTAGGAAACCAGGACATAGCGGCCCGGAGAGGAGATTGATGGCGAGACGATCGACCTATTAGAACTCAGTGCAGTGGTGGCTCCTGGCTGGTGTGTTGGCTGGACATGCAAGCTCTACATTTCCCAGAAGGCCTTCGCACAGCGCGCACTCGGACAGACACACATTCATTCACATAACAGCTGCTGCCGCCAACCTCCAGAGATGGTGGCGATGGCCCTGAGCTCAGATGAATTACAGTACAAGGAACTTAAAATGGTGAATATAGGGCACATATTACTGGCAGCGCGTATCAGATTGTAAGCTACAAGTACAGTTGGTCTTGTTTGGTCCACCAGCAAATCAAACAGGAGGAGGGGAGGCAAAATATCTTTCTTATATTCTTGACAAGGCCTAACCATGCGTGAGGGAGCTGATGATGATGCGGCGCGAGGCAGCTGTAGCTCGCCTCCGCCCCATTTGTCTTTGTGACACATCTTTCATCTCAACTTTTTTGCTTTCATCTGGAATTACCATATCCCCGCTTCTCCGACCAGGAAAACTGTACTTCCATCAAAGACATTAAGATGATATCAGCATTTCTCTTTAAATGAAGCTATTTGCTGAGTGTTGAGATTCCCGGGTAATTCAGCTATTTGGTGTTTGAGGCGGCGGGGCAATTTGTTTGTGAACAGCTAGAGGGAAATGAAAAATTGCATCTCATCTAATGCAGTAATCACAATCTGCGTCAGTGTGCACTAAAAAAAAAACATTGCACATCAAATCCGGACATGGTGCATCAAAGGATTTTCCTTATTGAAATCTGCTTTAATATGTATTTGTACAGGTTATATTGTTATTTTAAGTCAAACTAAAAACATGATCAGAAGTGTCCCCTCTGGCCAGGTCTACTCTAACTGGGAACTTCAGGGTTAAATAAAGGCAAAGAAACAAAAAGTTTAACAAGATAAAGCATTACAAGTACGATTAAATGTGTAATTTTTTTTTAAATGACAATCTATTGGCTTGAATTGTGTCTTTTACGTTTTCCCTAAAAAATACACATTAAGATACGTATAATATTGCAATTAGAATTACTGGGAATTGCAGTGGATTTGTCCAACTGTGTGATTAACAGAGCATTGCTGACATCACACTGGCTTAACATCTTTTCCACGTGATGGGAAATCTAGCTGTTTTTTCGTGCCACATGAGGAATGTGATATTCTCTAATACTTCACAGAGCTTCAGCGCCTGCAATCCTGGAGTTTTCCCAAGTCCGCCTGGGTGTCACTGATAAATTCTGATCTTATAATTCCTGCAAATACCGGGTGACATCACTGACGCACCACTATTCCTGAATGTAGCTTTGTGAAATCACAATTGAAACGATAATCCATCCCATGTGACATTAATGTGCCGTATTCAGTTGTTCTGAAAACACAGGAGCACAAGGGAAATACAACAAAACCCTGTACGTCCAAGAAATATCCTGTTTATATATAATTTTTTTCAACTTTTTGAATGTACTGCCGCAATGAAAAACAGCTTTGTGCTGAATGAAAGCTGAGCTCAGCATTTTCGAATAAATCCGCTCAATGAACACTTTGATCGATATGACTCAACATCAGGCCACTACACAAACAAAATAATGACAAGTGAGATGTGCAGAAAAATGGTGCAATTTGGACGACAGGATGATGGATCACTCTCTACTTCCTGAATAATACATTGTCTGTGTTTATGAGCATAGATCTGATTCAGAAAGAGAATAAATATGCTGTTTGCTGCTGCACAATGGCCCTGTTAAAAGCTGACCATGAAAAATGTCACGTATTTTGGGTGAGTGTCCTTACACAGGGTCAAGGCTGCCTCGCTCTTTTGGATTTCTTGACCCTTTTAGAAAGAAGCTTTATGATACAAATTGATTCATGATGAAATATAGAGTGTTTTAAAGCCAAACTTTCCTCTCTGCGTGGCTTTTGGAGCAGACACCGAATAATCTCCATCATGCATCACCACGGTCCATTATTTAATAATTCAGAACATCAAACGTATATTTTTTGCAGCAACCATGCACTTAGGTCAGGTCAAGTCCCAAGTTCTTTAACTGTTCTCTCAAGAGCAAACACCACTGTGTACATTTTATTAAAAGGATGGTCTAATGCTTATTCATTTTTAATGAATGACTTCACATCAGTTGTAGCTCACCTCACATAGCCGCATAATACTGATTACAATTTTACAAACTATTTACACTACGTAGATGGAAAGAATCTTGTAAAATCAAATGAATAAACGTGCAATGTTCAACAAGGTTAAGTTACTCATACTCAAAACTCATACATCACAAGATGCATGCACTCCACAAATTACTGTTGCTCTTACTGTATAGAACAGCAAATATTGTACTATGCCTCAGAAGATAAAATCAGTGCTGAGAGGTTGAGGCAGGTGTAGATGCAGCATACAGAAAAAGCTGCATCTGACAAATGTTTTAAGTGCTGTTTGATGAGCCATATGAAACACGGGCTATACCTGCAGGGAATTCAAATGAACAAAAGATGTAAAACAGATTGGTGTATAATAGTTTCTACAGCAGCAGCTCTACCCTCACTGAACCTCTGCAGAGGAAGACTTCTGCTTCCTCCTCTTTGTACTCCGTCCTTACATCCTTTATCCTTATCGTTTCATCTCCTTACTTCCCTCCGCTCTTCCATTATCCTCTGCCCGCGGTTGCGCTCTACTTGTCTTTGGCACTGACCCCACTACAGCATTGCAGTGCAAGGAAAGATGCATCAACACTATTTCTTTTCTTTCTTCCTCTCTACCTGCAAGGTGTAGCACTGGCTGTATTTATGACTGGATCCCCAAGGCCTTCCCTTTTGTGCAAAGACACAGAAAGGCATTAAACACCTGTGGTCTCCAAAACAGCTGTGTTTTATATCATCTATACCCACAACAGATATTTTTGGACAATGGACAATTATCTGCTTTAGATCAATTAGATACAATGATCAATGATCTGTTCAAACGATATATACAGTAATAGTCATATCGGATAAACAGTCCTAACAACATGAACTCAGGTCTGTCATTTGTAATATTTTGAATATATTTCAGGGTAAATGTGAACACCCAGTAAACTCAAAACAAGTTCACGGCGTAACTATTTTTTATGCTGTCATTGTAGATGCAGCATTTGGTTATCCATACACACATTGTACACATGTTTAGATATAACTTCTTTATTTTCATGAGTCACAATAAACAAGCCACCAGTGGTTAGTCAAGGGCACAGAAGCAACTCTTTATTGTCAGTTTCTAATAAAGAGCATCATTAAGCTAGCCTATGCCAGGGCATTAGTCCTCAGCCTTTCTTAAGTTTGTGGTGTGTGTGCCATCATGTATTCAATGCAAAGACATAGGTACAATTAAGAAGCAAACGCTTAATTGTATCCAGATTTCCAACAATGCTTTTCTGAGTGTATCTTTGACTGACTGACATGCAACATGATCCAAAGTGTAATGCAGGGAACTGCTCTGAGCTGGACTTTGGAACAGTAGAGACACATGCAGGTCGATGGACACTACAGACACTGACAATGAGGCACACTGAGGCAGGTGCATGCTCACCCTGAAGACACAGCTTCATGGCAGACGTTAGGGACAACATCACAGTTAGTTGTGTTGAGAAGTGCAGCGGACCATGTCTGACCACACCCAACAGCGTTGGCAATGGTCAGTGGTGCAACAGACTTGAACCTTTCAACCCATAGAGGTCAGAGTAAACATTTTGGACTCCAAACACATTAAAGTGGAGAGATTTTTTTGATCTAGGAGGCACCTTTAAGACACAAAGTTGTGCCATTGGTGAACAATTCTCCAACTTGCTGGTACATCAGAAAACATTACTAAATGTTTAAATATCTCAGTAATTTCCTGACCATGCAGACTCATGCTTTGGATTAGGAATCAAGTCTTTGGTATATTAGTTTTAGTGTCATGAGTATGCCTGACAATGTTAATTTGTATCTGAAAGGCCTAACAATTTGTGAGATTTACAAAAAGGTTTATGAAGTAAAATGCTGCAACAGATTTGATTATACTTGGAGAGTGGGGACAACAGATTATTTTACATATTGGACATAGATTGACACAATGTCTCTTGGATTATGTTACATGGACAAACAGAGTGGGAGGGAGCCTGACTGAGCATCTAGTGTTACAACTAAAGAGCCGATGGGATAAACAGCGTGTGAGGGAAGCCAAAACACATTGGGATCATTTACAGAGCCATCCACTGGATTCAGATACTTATTTCAACAAGGTTGTGAGGGGTTACTACATCAATTGAATTGTTCTTAAGTGACTGTTCAAGTACGATTTGGGACGGTATGGTGTATAAGGCAGAATTTATTCCTTGTGTGTTTAAATACATGTATGTCCATCAGGTGATGTGCATGATCCACAAATAGCTCAAACATACATGCTAATGCCATGACATCATGTGACCATCAAGTGACATTTGAAAGGTAGCAGGCAAATTGAGAGTTGCGTCTGTGCCTCTGGAAAATTAAAGGTGGCTTACAGTCCCAGATTACATTCAGCCAATGCTGGATTGAACACTACATAAAAGATTTTTGACCACTAGAGGGTGGAAAGACTCCACAACAAATGTTCAGTTAGTGAGTACCTTACCACTTTGTAATGGCTAACGTTAGCAAACCGTTGCCTACTTACATATCCAGCAGAAACAGAGCAACACGGACATCCCTTTCGTCTCCTTTTTCTGGCCACCTGTTGAATGTAATCCCAATATTCACTGCCACAACTGTCACTAAGCAGGTGACGTCTCTCTTTTCGTTTTTGTTTTCCAACAGCATCATTACTTTTACCATTTCACTCAGAACCCAGCCCAACGGTCCATATCTACACAACATCAAATCGATGCACTGACAATTTGAAGGGGCATAAAGCTGGAAAGTGGTATTATTCTACTAATTTATGATGTATATATGGCAACATTTTCAAAATCCTCAGTTTCAACTTCAAATCCTTTCCCATTTACACACAGCACAATTTTCACAGCTCACATCAGCGCTGTTTTTCTCTTAAGAGGTCAGTGCTCTCTGAATACACTGCAGTCAATAGGAGAATCAGTACATTTTCACTTATCCTACACACGTCGCACTCCTCTCAGGTGTAAGAGACCCATGAGCAAAGAAATGGGGGGGGGGGATTGTGCCCTTGTAGCAGACCCCAGTCAAAGGTAACTCCAACAAAGAAAATTAAAATCCTGGTCTCTGTCGATTTGAGTTACAGCATTACCTCAACAAAGCGCTTTGACTCTTGGCTGATTCTAAGTGTCCCAGCATGACTTTAGGCCTAAGGTTAATATTAATGTGATACTTTTCTATATTCCACAGAGATGATGTCTTAACAGCATGCCTCAACATGCTGCATCTGTTGACCCGTCCTCCACTCATGGTCCATACAAATTCATACACTGAAAATTTACATGGAATTAAGAACCAGTTTCTTTACTGTACCTTGCATATACCAAAACCTCATCTCACTTCACTTATATACTTATCACAAGCTTAACTATGGGACATCAACAAGCAATCTCTGTGAATTAGCCATAATGCACAGTAAAGCTCAGCTATTGATTATGTGTTACTGGTTTATCCACTACAGTGTGATGTTATAAGACAAGGCTGAACAAGGGCAGGTGTGGGTAACTGTGGAGCAACGTAGAACAGAGGAGAGCAATATAATACAGATTTACTTTTGGGATGTCATCAGAAAACACATTACAAACACAATGGACAGGAAACACACTGGTTCTTACCTCCCAATCATAGTGGAGTGCTGCTGGACAGCTGCCTCCAGCAGCCTCTCCAAAATGGTCCATTCTCCCATGACGGCGGTGACGGGACAGGTCTTTCACCGCAGCCAAAATCTGTCCTCTTCTTCCTTCAGTGGAACACCTTCAGCGTCTGGGGCCCTCTGGTCCTGCCAGCAGCAGGAGCAGGGGACCAGAACCCCAGATCTCCCTCTGTCCCACACTCCCTGACCTCTACACACTGTCCTGAATGACCATTTCTGCTGTCTGCTGTGTCCTGGCTCTGTCCTGTCTTCCTCCTCGTGATGAGGGGCTAAGCTGATTGTTTCTCTCTCTTGGTTTCTCCCCCCTCCCCTTTTATTTTACAGTGATGCCTTTGCTCCCCTCTGCCGCACCACTCTGATCTAACGCTATAGCATATGCTATAGCTCACTCTATGACAGCCATGATCTCCTTCGCCATGTTCTGTCTGTTATGTCCTCCTCTGTTCTTCTCTTCGTCTTGCCGACCTCCAGGCCACTCGCTGTACTTCAGCTGTACTCACTGCCATCAGTCGTCCTGCTCCGTCCTTGCATCGTCGGCACTGTGCCTTTCCTGCACCCTTGCCCCTCTAGCCTAAACACACAAGCATATGGCACATGATTTCCCAGTACCTCAGAGGTAAACAGCTATGAACTGCCTTACTGAGCCCTGCAGGTCCGCAAAGGTGCACAGAGCCGCTGGCTGCTGAATGTCATGTATACGACTGGAGGAATGGTCCTTCTCCCACAGCACCGCGTGCTGCAAGCACCATAAAAACCAGCACACACACACACACACTGCCACCCAACCCTTCAGCAATAAATCAGCCGCCTTTGCTGCATCCAGTGAGGCTGAACCAAAGTAGAGCTGGAGAGGAGAAGGCAGTACAGGTCGGCTGTCCTCTTCTCCCTTTGGTTAATCTCACTCCAGAGTCATGTCTGCCGCAGAAATGAAGCATAAAAAACTCTCTATTTCAGTCCTCCATCATCACCTTGTCTCCTTCCTTCAACCATCCCTTCCTCTCCTTCCCCGTTTTTCTCTCCACGGCTCGCACTGCCTTGATCTCAGTGTTTGCTCCCCATCTCTGCCTTTGCCTCAGCCTGTGTCTCCTTCCTCGCTCATGGAATCGCTCTATCTCTGTCACACTCTGAGAGCATGCAGCACCCCTCCGCACCGCCTCCCTCCTCCTCCGCTGCTCATAGATCTACTCTCTCTCTCCTTCCTTCCCCTCTGGTAAATGTGCTGGGATTGCTACCCCACTCGATGCTTCACTTACGCTTGCAAGAATGCCTCCCACCGCTTACTGCTGCATGTGATGTGACGCTGTTACTGCACTGCTTTGTTCTACCGTCTAGAGGTGTTTCCCCATGTGGCTCTAGCAAAACATCAATGGTCTAAGGTGCGTCCAATAGCTTCCTAGAAAAGGACAAAAAGAGGACATGGTTAAAAGTGCAGCCTGGAGTTACCCCATCCCCCGTTGATGTCCTCATTTTCTGTTTTAATGTATCTGGAATGGCCATACACCTATTTTGCGGTGACCCAGCCCTCAGTGCACACTGCTCCTTTTTCTGTTCGTCTATTCTGTCCATTTCCCCCACATCCATCCTTCATTAAAGCCCTCTGCACTCTGCCTCACTCTCAGGAGAGATGAGCACTGTATTGTACTTTGCAATGACATTGAAAGCTGCATTCATTAGTTTTATGTTAAGGTGGTGTGAAGATGGGACGCTTTCTCTCTATTACACACACATGTACAGTATGGTATACAGTACGTGCAGCAGCAATGTCTTTTAAATGTTCACACACTAAAGGATTAACATGTGAAAGGCAAAGCACGTGCACGTCATTGGGATACATGAAAAAATAAAGAGAAAGCCACTACTTCACATTGCATGCTCTGTCCTTAACAGAAGGGTGAGTCATACAGCAAGGCTTTCCCAGCCACAAGACTGAGTCAAGTTATTAAGTAAATGATGCAGTTGCACGAAACAAGACCAGTAACTATAGCCTAGGGGGACATTTTAATTCTAATAATACTTTTGTGATATTTTATGTTGTATTAATTTGTCATGTGTGCGTGGGTGAGATTGGGGGAAGCTTTGGTAAGTGAAAGCATATTCTGTTAGCTCAGCATATTCAGTGGAGACTTGGGGTCTTTTCTCACCAAGGACATATGGCGTAGGGGGAGAGCAGGAAGTGGAGGTGGCCATTGGATCCTGAAGCTCATTTATTGCCAGTGGAGCAGCCCAAACACTGGATGGCATCAGCCGGATGCAGCTCCAACATGAGTTAGAGAGAGGCGCAGGTGTGTCTTCAATGACCTAGAACAGCCGGCTCAGGCATGAGAAAGCACACACTGTAGGCACTAGGCAGGCAATCGGAACGCACCACTGTTTAAAAAATAAATAAATCAAAGTTTCACTTATTACAATGTACACTATCTATTTCTAAAGCATGATAATCTACCATAAGAAAACATATTAACATACAGTATGTGTATTTGGGGGAACAACAAATGTCCTACCATTAATAATTACAAACAATATTTACATTTTACTTTGATAAATAAATAGTATCAAGTTATAGTCGAGTAATCTTGAATAATGAATAAATGCAACAAATCCATCCTTATTTTAAATACTGCCAGGTGAGCAGGTTACAATACCTAACACCACAACATGAGAAACAACCTGTCCCATTGTGGAGTGGCGCCAAGTCCGGGAGGGGCGACTAGAGGACACTGAGCTGGAAACAGACCCACTTTCCCAGCTGCCACCAGACATCCCTGCAGCAGGCATCACCTCCCTCTGTTCTCTGCCCAGCAGCTATGTGCTCTCACGTTTGGTCCCCACAGAGCCCACATGTGTGTGCGTGTTGCTGTCCCGGCCTCCAGAATAGTCCCAAATAGGTAGGCCACTGTCAAGTACATATGGAGCTGCATCAGTTTTTTCAGAAGTGTTTCAGGACTTTTTTTATTGTCATCAGTCATGCTCACAATGATGTAACACCTGCCACACAACGGTTTTCTCCAATACTAATACTCCAGCAACAATCAGGCAATATTCATAAAATCGCATGGCCGTGATCAGGGCAGTATAGTCAGAACTTGGCTTTCCTCCCCATCCTAAGTCAGGGGTGTCAAACTCACATGGGTGGTGGGCCGAAATTCAGCCCCCACTGTGGGTCATGGGCCGCACATAATGTAAACATTAAAACACTACTGACAAAGCATTTGCAATAAATGTATAATATAGAGCTGTGGTTTTAAAGTAAAAGCCCAACAGGACTGTAGCCTAATAAAATAACAGCTTACACTTGTATTGCACTCAACAAGCCTGTGCCACAGTTTTCAGCTACATTGTAGTCATTATTCATTCTCTCCACACTTTCTTAAACTACTATTGTAGCCACAGCCGCCCTGGGGCAGACTGACCATTTACCACTTGGCATGTAGTTTTTAGTTTATTTATTTATTTGAACAGGGACGGAGTACAATATACGTTAACCTCAAAAAGGAGATATGCATTGTACCAGGTTGTAGCAAATTTCCACCTGCAGTTCCTGGGCAGGCTGATGTCAACATGTGTTATTTATATCCAAATATCTTATTATGTCACTGCCCTCTGCTGGACACGTGTGGAATTCGTTACTTTTTTAATTTAAACTGCTCCTTAGTGGCTGGAGTGAGCGCTCTGGGTATTTCTTTAAACATTAATAACTCCGCACAGGAATGTGCATATTGTACTCAGGAATTTGTGCTCTACATGCCGGATTGAATCATCTTGCGGTCCTGTGTTTAACACATGTGTCCTAAGTGGTGAATGGGAGTTACGTGGTATAATAAAGATATGCACACCTGTGGTCTTAAAGAACAATGCGTGCTAGTATTGACTATGACTTGCAAAATATAATTTGCAGAAACATAAACGTAATCATTTGTATAATAATTCTAGTAAAATTACCCCAGCACCTACCATGACTTAGGCAGAAATCAGACGAGTGTTGGTGAAGTTAGCTCGCCCTCTAGTGGCTTTTTAAAGCATGACAGTCCCTTGTAGTTTTGGATTATCATAACCCGTGTTTTAAAGTGTACAATCTCCTGTCGTTTTTCATGACTTTTATTTGTTTCTGATTCCAAACAACGGCATTATTTTCTTTCCAGTTAATGTGTTAGTTTAAGTCACATTTGTAAATCCAGCAGGGGGTGCCATTGGGAATGGTAAGAGACGAATGGGCTGCTAACTTTTGTGCCCCGAGGAAGAAATCTTGGGAGGCTCTGTTGGCATCCCGTCAGAGTCAAACAAGTCATGCTAAGCTGCCTATTGTAGTTTCGCGTTATCTCACAGTCAACGAAAGCATACAACTGACTTTCTTCAAATAGGTCCACCTCTCAGATACCTGTTCAGGTGGTGGCTACGTTGAACTCTACAAGGTAGCGAGCTATTGACATCTGACAACAGCTGGTTAGCTAGCGTTAGCCGGCTAGCTGGTCGTAAAGTATCGCCAGAGCTTGTTTCATAGTCATTATAACCATGTCAGCGGCCGGAGACTTTGGTAACCCTCTACGGAAATTTAAATTAGTTTTTCTTGGGGAGCAAAGTGGTAAGTGAAATTGCAATGCTATTAATCATTTACATGTACCCAATCAATGTTACAATACAGGAAGTGTTCATCAAAGCAATTTCGTGTTTGTGTTTATCAGGTTAGCAGCTAACATTAGCTGTGTTAAACTTGTGTTGCAACACTGATTTTCTTACAGACTTAAGTTTCTTTGCTTGGAACTTGCGTATAAGCTGGTAAAATATTATTTACAGTCGTCTCATTGATGCAACCCTTTGTTATATGGGCGGTGGCAACCATCAAGTTATACAAATCGCATTTGCTTACAGGGCTTATTCTGGAGCGTATTAATAAATGTCATTACTGTTTCGACCACAATTGTTTTGTTTCATTTCTACTAAGAAGTGTTATAACTGTTAAATTGCGTAAAAGATGACAATTGTGTGTGTGTCAATCTCGACTAAAGTCCACATAACGTAGGGCTGAGATTTACTTCCACGTCACATCTAACTCGGGAGTGGTTCTGAAAACGAATGAATGATGCATCCTAATTACACGTCTTGCTCAGCGGCATTCCCATACTCCGTGACCATCTGCCGAATTTCATATCGGTTTTACCATAGATTTGTTGATACTGTAATATTGCCGAGGCTGCTCCATACTTTTTATGAAAGTTTTTAGAAGCAGACTTAGTTTTGTTGAAATATTAGGATTTTCTTGGGGTCTGCTAATTATCAGCATAATCAGCAGTTTTTAATACACAAGCTGTGATTTATTGCCCAGTGTTATAGCAAAGCATGGAATCTACCCTAAACAAAGTTGTTTGTTATAGACGTTATTGTTTTTATACTTGGGTTCGATTTTGCATTGTTGACAAAAGCTTCTGTTGATTTTTTTTTTTTTTTTTTTTTTTCTTAATCTTTAAATGTATTCTTTTATACAGTGGGAAAAACTTCACTTATCACACGGTTCATGTATGACAGCTTCGACAACACGTATCAAGTAAGAACATATTAATGATGTCTCTGCATGCTTTACTTACTGTAAATGACTAATTTTTCCAAATTTGCATTTTTAGGCCACAATAGGAATAGACTTCTTGTCAAAAACCATGTACCTTGAAGACAGAACGGTAAGTCCTATTTGGTAACCCAGCCAAGTTACAGTGCCTCTCGAAAGTACTAATACACCTTGAACTTTTGCACATTTTGTCATGTTTACAACCATAAACGTACAGATTTTATTTTGAATTTTTTTACTGAAAGTTCACACACAAGTAACAGACAACTGTGAAGTGAAAGCAAAATGATACATGATTCTGTTATTTTTCAAAAAATAGTACAGTGGAAAGTGGGGCGTGCATAAGTATTCATACAGCATTTTTCTGAGTGCATTAAATTGCCTTTATAACATTCCTAATGACTGCAGAAAGTTCACACCTTGCCCTAACCATTAAATAGAGGCCACCTGTGCGTAATCTACTCTCAGTATAATTCCAGCTGTTCTGTGAGGGCCTCAGAGCTATGGTCGGAGTGTATTGGTCACTAAACAACAACATGAAGGCCAAGGAGCACACCAGAGAGGTCAGGGATAAAGCTGTGGAGAAGTTTAAAGCAGCGTTAAGTTATACAAAGAAAACCTGTTTGAAGTTTGCTAGAAGTCATATGGAGGACACAGCTACCATGTGGAAGAAGGTGCTTTGGTCAGATGAGACAAACATTGAACTTTTTGGCCCAAATGCAAAACGTTATGTATGGCACAAACCTAACACTGCTCATCATCCTGAGTGCACCATCCCAGTGTCAAATATGGTGGGGGGAGCATCATGCTATGGGGCTGCTTTTCCTCAGCGGGGACTGGGAAGATTGTAAGAATAGTTGGGAAGATGGATGGAGCCAAATACAGGGACATTTTGGAGAAAAACCTGCTGGAGTCTGCAAGAGAATTGAGGCTGGGGTGGAGATTCACCTTCCAGCAGGACAATGACCCTAAACACAAAGCTAAATCTACAATGGAATGGTTTAAAAACAAACATATTAATGTGTTAGAATGGCCCAGTAAAAGTCCTGACCTAAATCCTATTGAAAATCTGTGGAAAGACCTGAAAACTGCTGTTCACAAACACTCTCCTTCTAATTTGACAGCGCTTGAGTTGTTTTGTAAATGGGCTAAAATGTCAGTCTCTAGATGTGCAAATCTTGTAGAGTCATACCCCAGAAGACTTGCTGCTGTTATTACAGCAAAAGGGGTTCCACAAAGTATTAATTCATGCTGTATGAATACTTGTGCACGCCCCACTTTTCTATTTTTATATTTTTGAAAATATATATCATATATATATCATTTTGCTTTCACTTCACAGATGTCTGTTACTTGTGTGTGAACTTTCAGTAAAAAATTAAAAATACAATCTTTATGTTTATGGTTGTAAACATGACAAAATAAGCAAAAGTTCAAGGAGTATTAGTACTTTCAAGAGGCACTGTATATATTATTTCTTTTGCTCTGTCCAAACTGAATAAACAAAGAATGCTTGATTGTGGTTGAGAGGTGATATAGTCTGCTTCACTCTTCCTGATGTATTGCTTGTGGGTCACTTTTTCCGAATGGAATACCGTCCTGCAGTTTGCTCACAAGGGTTGATGTTGGTGAAATGATGAGGCCTTTAGAGCATCTTCCCCTTTGCTGTGTGTTTTCCCTCAACACAGATTTTCTACCTCTTCTTCCTTCCCCTCCATCAATTTTTCGTCATGTCTGTTCTCATCTTCTTGAATGAAATCAGACGCTTTACTTGATCAGGAGAAGTGGGTTGATGACAAGTGAAGGGTGATTGTTTTTATTCTTCCCCCAGGCCCAGACAGCTTGTTCTTTCTGGTGGTCCACTACCTGCATGCACTACACACTCTGCCTTCTGTGTGCTCTGTTCAATTCCTCTTTGCTCTACTCTCCATCACACAATTCTGATTTTTAAAAAATTCATTGCTTTTTGCCTCAATTCTTTCCTTGTTTTATTTTGGTTTTATTTGTTTTTACCTTTTTCCATCCCTTTTGTTTTTGTTCTCTTCCTTTACTTCTTCCGTCCCATCTCCTTACCGCCTTCCAGATAAGGTTGCAGTTGTGGACACAGCAGGCCAGGAGCGCTTTCGCAGTCTCATCCCAAGTTATATCCGGGACTCTGCTGCTGCTGTTGTTGTCTATGACATCACAAGTAAGTTTTTCTAAATTCACTTAATGTAATGCTTTCATAAGTTGTGTTTTTCACAACTTTTATTCAGATTATATCCAAATCAACAAATTCATCCTTCTCAACCACCTCAGATGTGTTTAAAACGTGGCATTATTGATTGCAGTTCATACTGTAAGCTCACTAGGCAAGTTTGAATCCCATGCCTTACACCTGCAGTAATCTGCAGGTGTAAGGCAAACCCTGAAAATGTTATTCATTGAGCAAATGGTGTGCAGTTTGAGCTTAACCACAGCATTTCAAAAGCCTACACACACACACATATATATATTATATATTTATTTATTTATTTATTAGGTTATTTGATCAGTTAAAATTCTGCTCGAAAGGAGTGGGCTGAAGCAAAGCTTATAAGCGCCCACCCCCGACAACATTACAATAAAAACATTTAATCAAATCACAATAGTACAGGGAGCATGTTACAAAATTAACAGAATTTAATGGAACGGAAACATATATATATATATATATATATATATATGTATGTATGTATGTATGTATATATGTATTTTTGTAATGAAGTTTTTTTTAATAGTATAGCTAATTATTTACATTAATCATATTACAATAGTCTTTCATAGCTCTAATATTGCTCATCTTGTTATTTGAGTGGGGGGCAACCACATCTCCTCGATTAATGGAGAACAATAACGAGTTATACCTGAATCAATTTAAGTATTTATATTTTATTTAGCGTGAAGACAGATTGGCTTTTAGAGTTACAAAAAAAATGGAGACATTTACATTTTTACTTGTATTTCTTGCTCTCTCCCTTTGTGCCAGATGTCAACTCCTTCCAACAAACAACGAAGTGGATTGACGATGTGCGAACGGAGCGAGGAGGTGACGTCATCATCATGTTGGTGGAAACAAGACAGACCTCGCAGACAAAAGGTAATCTGTTCTTTGCATATGTGCTGCTGGACCATGCACTTGGACTGCATACCAATTAGGTTGATTGATTTTAAACTGCTGTACTGTCAATACACGACTCCTCTGCTTTTCTCCGGGGCAGAGTTCGATCAAAGAGACCAAGCTCTGCTCTTTGAATGTCAAGACCCCTTTCCACTTGTTTATTGAGCCTATTTGTTGTTCAAAAATGTGTGTGTTTGTCCACTGAATCTCCTAATCCCATTTATCTACTACAGACAAGTATCAATTGAAGAGGGTGAGCGGAAAGCCAAAGAACTAAATGTAATGTTTATTGAGACTAGTGCGAAAGCAGGCTACAATGTAAAGCAGGTAAGAATTGTGTGTCGTGCTCTGGACCTGTGCTGTACATGCTGCTGTCTGGGCTAATTGTCCAATCTTAAACCACTAAAAGGAGAGAATCAATGGTTAGTGTATTGAATTTACAATGTTTACAATGGTTTAACAACTTTCTGAAAGTGGACATATCAAGCATAATTGTGACTTTTAAAGTTATTTATTATAAGTTAGTATTATAAGATAATAGAAGAAAACCTATTTTAGTCTCACAATGGTGAAATTGTGTTGTTGCAAAAGCCAGTACAGCATCAAGCAGGAAAAAGGACCATGGTAAGCAAGTAGAATTTAAACAAATCATCCACTAAATAAGCATAAGTGCAAAATACAATCTTTTATTTGTTGCTAGTGACATGCTAACAAATCTATGGTGCCATAATAATCGCAGTGTGGATGCAGAACTGATCCAGTGATGGTTTATGGACTTTAATTATGTTGAGGATCGTTTTCAATCTGTCAGTATCCCCGCCGGAATGCTTAAGCAGTAGAATAAACAACCAGTGAACAGAATCACTTGAAACTGGTCAAATAAAGCAAAATACTGCAACGTGTTTGATGAGGGAACGTTATAAATAATAACAATAATAAATGCCTTAGTAGTCTCTTATATAGTGCATTTCCAGACCTCAAAGACGCTTTACAATTTTGTGCATTATTCATTTACACCATACTCAGTGGTGGTAAGCTACATACAGTTGTGGTCGAAATAATAGCACAAAATCTTCATAATAGATTTATTTCAATGCATTGAAAGCATTGCCATGGTTTTCTAAATCAAAACATGAAGAGAAATGTATAATTTAAGTACTTTGTAGAACATTTAAAAAAATGAACATTGGGCAGTGTCTGCATTTGTCTTTACAAGGTCAAAACATAAAAAAGAAATTCCCCATAGGATTTAGCTTTCCTGTGAATCAATAAACTAATATTTAGTTGTATGAGCACAGTTTATTAGAACTGCTTCACATCAGTGTTGCATAGAGTCAACCAACTTCTGGCACCTGTCAACAGGTATTCCAGCCCAAGATGCTTTGACAACATTCCACAATTCCTTGTTTTGTATCAGAAACTGCATTTTTGATGTCACCCCACAAGTTTTCTATGGGATTAAGGTCGGGAATTGGACAGGCCACTCCATAAAATTAATTTTCTTGGTCTGGAACAAAGATTTAGCTTGCTTACTGGTGTGTTTGGGGTCATTGTCTTGTTGAAACAAGAGTTGATTTTGCATGATATGTCCCTTTTGTGGTCAGCTTTTGGGTGTAGCTAAGATGGCAGCAGCAGTAGCAGGAAGGGGCACGACTTATTTTTCTATTTCAAGTTAATCACAATCGATATTTTTCTTCCCCTGTTGTTTTGTGCTGTATGTGTGTGGCTGTGGATGTGGTGTGTGGCCTACTGCAGACAGATAACCACAGAGGAGGGAGAGCAGAGAGCAAAAGAGATGAATGTTCTGTTTATTGAGACAAGTGCAAAGACAGGCTACAATGTCAAACAGGTAGAGCTTGTGCACCTTATTCTGTGTCTGTGTAGTGCTCATGCTCTTATCTGATGGCTTCTACTTCACGTATGCATGTCTGCATAAAGGTGTGCTTTCATCAGTGACGTGTGGAAGTGTTTTTCAAACTCTCTCCCACCCTTTAAGTGTAGCTTTGATAATACAACAGTCATTAGACCTACAGGTGGGTAAGGGTTTGCAAACATGTATTCTTATAGTTCAGTAACAAGCTTGTTGCTGTGAAATCAGCATGCGGTCATTTGTTTGAACATGTTGCCTCTTTAGTGGTGTGGGTCTATAAAGCATAATTCTCACACAATTCGTTTTTATGTGAAGCCATCAATCACAAGCCTACAAGCTCCTCCAAAAGGAAGGTTTCAGCAGACATTTTGATAAACATCTTAGATGAGACTGTAGTGCTCAGATTTGGAATAAAATGCTGAATGTCTTCTTTTGTGTGGGCTTTGAGTATGCTTCTTCATTAGGAATATGTGCATGTAGATAATGTGTCTTTTTCATTTTGTGAGACTTTGTAGTAACCTAATTTTCAATATATACAGCTTTTCCGTCGAGTGGCCGCTGCTCTTCCTGGGATGGACGCCACACAAGACAAGAGCAGAGAGGACAGTATCCTTTATTAAAATGATTTTATCAATTGTTTGATTAGACATTAATTGTAAAGGTGCTGTGTTCTAATTGTTGAATTGCCTTTGCCCTTGACTCAACTCCTCAGTGATTGACATAAAACTGGAGAAACCTCCTGAACAGCCCAACAGTGAAGGAGGGTGCCCTTGCTAATGTACTTGCTGACTGCTGCTCTGTTAAACCCAACGCTCATTTCTTAGTGTATAGCTCCCCAGTACATGAACACTACATCAGCTATTCTATGTGCAAGTTTATTCTCTCTACAACCCTGAAAGTCATAAATCACAATAGATAATTTGCACTGGAAAACCACCATACTCAATCAAAGGTGGTGCTCACTTTGGTGGAATTAAACAAGTGCTGTGAGTGAATGGTGTCTTTTGGTTTCCAAAGACATTAGAAACTTCAGGAAATGTTTCATGTTGCATGAATGAGCACATTGTTGTAATTTCACATGTAACTGGCACTCATGCTTTGTCACCAAAAGGACCTGTCATTGTGGATGTAGAGATGGCTGCCACTTTGACCCTATTTGACTTGTGTTTTCAGTGTTTCTTGTTATGCAATATCAGAAAAGAGCAACTTTTCAGATCATTCCCATTCTTCACCAAGAAGCTGCACAATGAGTAACATTAAATTCCACCAAAGCACCTGGATTCAGTGTCAGCAGCACAAACGGCAATGCCCACAAGGACACACTGTCAACACTACAGTACTATACCGTCCTGCCTCTCCTGCTCCCCTCAGTGACTCAGATGTAATATGATTGATTGTACCTTGGCTTCCATATTCATTTTTTTATTTTTACTTGATCAATTATTTAGGTGTTTTATAAAGACAACAGCTTTTATAGGTTTAAAAAATATTCTTTGATGCTAGTGTTTACAGAACATTAGCTCCTAGTCTGCATTAGCAATATTAATAATAAAATCACCCTGAACATTAGACTTGGAATATGCCTTTCGGAGTGTAATTGTCGATGCTTCTTTTGCTTTAGGTTTATCCAGTAATAGTGTGTTGTTTTTTGAATACCATTGTTGCTTGTTTTTACTTTGATTTGATTTTTGTTAGTATACTATATTTTTGTGTATTTAATCTACAATTGCTCGCAATATTTATTTCTACCAGTAATTCATTTTTTAGGAGAATTCTGAAGTTGCTCGTTAAGAAATATGCATCTATCACCCTTACCAAAACACTTCTTACTGGCTATTCGGTCATACTGATAACAGTGCAATTTGTTTTCGTGTGAATATTTGAAAGAGAATTTGTATTACATTGTAGTCTTTAACGTTACTGTCAAATGTTTTAAATGAATGAATAAAATACACTTCTCACTGCTGCTCGAAATTAAGTGTCTCCCACTGCATTTATTTACTTAAAAACTCTACCTCGTTTATGGCTCTGCAACTTTTAACTTCTTAGCCCCCGCCTTCACTGAGTGCATTTTCTCCAGTTCAGCATTCCTCAAATCTAATTTCTTCTCGCCTGGAAAGCTTATATAGGCCAGTGAAACTCCTCATTTGAAAGCTAAGACCCACAAAATTGATCTAAGATTTTTCCTCATTTCATGCTTTTTTGTAACTTTTTGCTTTTGTCACATATTTGTGACTTTTTGGTTGCGTTTTTTGTTTTGTTTATTTTTTATTTACTTTTTTTTTGCTTTTTGTTGCATTTTTGAATTTTTTTGTTGGATTTTCTGTTGCGCTTTCATCCTAATTTTTGTCTCGTTTTTGTCGTTATTATACTCTTTCTTTTCAAGAAGCTTTTAATGCCAAACTTGAGAAAATGTGCTCTGTTTAGGTGGGAGTTAAGAGGTTAAAACCTACAACATTCGTCCAAAGTTACCATAAAGTGCAGGCAAATAATACATACGTAAATAAGAGCGTCATCTAGTGGTTGAGTTATCTAGTGACAAACAAATTTCGGGATGTCTGTTTTAAACTTCTCCACAGGTGCTAGTGCTACCCAGCAAAGCAATCTCTACACAAGGACATTGACTGTAGCTGTTCCTTTTGTCATCAGGACAATGAAACTGTCATCCACCTATTTTGGAAATGCCCCTTCACTGTAGCCTTTTGGAAAGACTTTATTCGTTATATACAAACTAATATTCTCAGTAACTTTTCGCTTTCATACTCTGATGTGCTTTTTGGTTTTTACAATCCCTGTAGCTCTCAACGAAAAGAATTCTACGTGATAAATTTTTCATTATTTTTGCAAAATTTCATATTCACAAATGTAAATTTTCTGGTAAAAAGCCCCTTTTTAAACTCTACTTGCTCGAAATAATACAATACAAAGAATCAATACATTCCTCTTCAAACCCCAAAGCTATTAAGACTCTTGATGCTTTAACCTTTTTTAAGTGCTGCTGCTAAGGGCTACCTCTGCTATTTTTTTTTTTTGTTATTTGTTTTGTTTAGTTTTGTCTTTACCCCTGGCATAAGTGTTTGTAACTATATTATTACTGTTCAATAAAAATAAAAAAATAAAAAAGTTGTGCATTGCTATCGAAATCTCGCGAGACATAACCGTTACCATGGATACCACCGCAATAAACTTCCTCGCGTTTCATAGAAATCACCGCTTTTAGTCTAAAAACATTTACTCGAGTCTCTTGAAATTGATTTCTTATAAAAAGGCATCATTACAACTAGCTCTGCGTAAACTGCCTCCGAAGTGCTGAAAATGGGAGGAGACTACTACGAGATTCTTGAAATAAACAGAAACGCAACGGATGCAGACATCAAAAAGGCGTAGGTTAAATGATTACCCGTTTAAAATTATTAACCACAATAAAGTGAAATACTTATCAACTATGCTGTCTTTAGTTATCGACGTCTTGCACTGAAGTTTCATCCGGCCAGCAACAGGGAGCCAGGTAGCAATGACAAGTTTCGACAACTGGGAGAAGCCTACGATGTGTTAAGTGACCGTACGTTCAGTTAACTTTATCTGCTGCTAGAAGGTCCTATCATAATCGTTATAATTATTATTTCAATAGATTACTGTAGGAGTAAATTATAATGCATTATTACATTGTTGCTATTATTGTTATGGTTTATTATTCTTTAATTATTATAAATTACTTTGCCTTAAAGTGCATATGACACAGACACAATTTTTGCTAAAACACAGTTAACACGATTATATTTAAGATTTTTACCCAGTTTTCTTTAGTTTTACCATTTTTGTGATGTTTATGTTTTTTACTTCCTTAATGGACACCGACAGGAAGTGACATCAAAGAAGGTAAACGATTTTAAACTGTTGCCGTGCAACCATGTTAAGTCAATGGGAAATGAATGAGTCAAACTGCTATGGAATGTTACCTTCTTTTATGTCACTTCCTAGCAGCAGCTTAAAAATTCAAATAAAAATAACTTTTCTGCCCAACATTTCTTCATTAAAATTGCTGCTTCACTGAAAAAAATGCTAACTATGCAACTGATGAACTTGCAACTGCTGTAATCCATCTAAATAAGTCATATTTTCAAGAGCATTAAAATCTGTCATATGCACTTTAAGGTTACTCACAGGATCTATGTTTTTTTTTTTCTTTTAACAGTTCGTAAAAAGGCCACCTATGACAAATTTGGTGATTCGGGCTTGAAGGGTGGTATCCCTCTTGAACTTGCCATAGGTGGTGCTTGGTCTTCAAAATACGCCTACCATGACAATCCTGAAAAAACATTCAAAGATTTTTTGGGAGTTCCAACCCTTTTTCAGGTAATATAGCCTACATACAGATCAGTGATATGATGTCTGATTTTATACTTCAACCAATTTGCTTTCCTCCCTCTAGATTTTTATATCACGGATCTCCCTCTTCAGTTTGGTGGTCTGAACTCTGAAGAGACTAAGATCAAGGATGACCCATTGAACGAGACGTCTATTTTACCTTAGATGACATTTACCATGGATGCACCAAGAAATTACAGATATCCCGCAAAGTATGTACAAAAGTAAACATTATTCTTACTAGTTAGAGTACTTACTACTCTAACTATCCTAATGTTACGTCGCTACCTATGCTAACATTTCTGGTGATGCTGAAGGTCATGAATGATAATGGCTGCACATCCAGCATCAGAGACAAGATTCTGACTGTTATTGTGAAGCCTGGATGGAAAGAAGGCACAAGAATAACGTTTCCTAAAGCGGGGGATCAGGTCAGGACTCATACTATTGAGTTGAAATTATATTCAGGCGCTGTCCTTGGTGCTGGTGCCGACTTTCATTTGAATAACTTTTCCATTTCTATGTTTTTATACAATGTGAAGACTGTGTTAGAGAATATAGATGTACTGTTAATCCTTTTTAAATTTCACTTTAGAGCCCTAACAACATTGCTGCCGACATGGTGTTCATTATGCGACAGAAGCCTCATCCACGCTTTGAAAGACAGGACAATGATTTGATTTACCACAAGCGAATATCTCTGGAGATGGTGAGACAATTACATAATACAAAAATTCAAAAAGCAATATTTCTTTATCAATATTATGTGTTTTATATAAGTGTAACATTTTCATATTTTGGAACAAAGGCACTGACTGGTTTTTCTGTGGATGTGGAGACACTGGATGGAAGGTTCATTAAAATTCCCATTAATGAAATTGTGCAGTAAGTACCTGTGTTTTTGGTGAAATTGTCAACTTTGTTTCCCTGAGCCATAACATGTTTCTTTGTCTTACCCCATCACGTTAGCCCATCATACAAAAAAGTGGTGTCTGGAGAAGGAATGCCACTACCACACAACCCTTCACAAAAAGGAGACCTCATCTTTACATTTGACATCCTCTTTCCTGAAAAACTCTCTGCTGAAAGCAAACATCTGATCAAACAGGCTCTGGTTATTAAGATTATAATAATAAAGTACTTTTTTATTATAAAATGTTATTGGATGTTTCAAACCAATGCTTAAAATAAATTGCAGGTTTTGTAACTTTTGAAAAAGATTTTTTTTTCACAGTGGATTCAAATTCACTGTCATCATTGCTCGTTTCAGCTGCTCGTAGGTCACAAACATCACAATGTTCCATGAGCCCAAACGCAGGAAAGATGGCATAAACCTTAAGAAAACAAGAAAAAAAAATCCTTTTAATCTTATTCCTCAGTTTTCTGGTACTGTCAGTGTCAGTGTGCTCACCCTTTGTAAAAAGCTCGAGGTCCCTCTTTGGTCATCATGGTGACAGCACAGTTCAGCACACTAGGGTACTGGCCAAGGGCAGAGTTCATGTATCTTGTTTTGACCACATCCACTGGAGAAGCAATCACTGTTGTGACTAGGCCTGCACCAAATGCTGAGACAAAGTGACATGGCAGAGTGTCTGTTGACAAAAATGTGTTAATTAATCATTATTTAAGTATTTAGAGTCTTCACATATGGCACGTGGTTACCTGTCATTGGAGTAGAGTGAAGGAGTATGTCTTTGATAAAGTCATAGGTCACTAGTTCTGAGCAGTTCACAATTGCATTGCGTGCAATGTTAGGGCCAGTACCTGCAATAGACACAGGTACCTTCAATGTAAGTTGAATGCCTTGCTTTTGGAAAAATAACTACCTTTCCACAGTCCAGAAATGCCTTCTTCTTTGGCAATGGTGCAGTAGGCATTGAAAGTGCTACAGTAGCGCTTCACATTACCAAGAGACCTTGCCTGTGCTTGGAAACGCACTTTGACCACATCAGTGGGTTGGGCAACAGCAACCGCAAGCGCTCCAGTGGTGCATCCAGCCATGAGACGACTGCCGATGCCTGCGTCTGAAACAGAGCAGACAGGTTACAGCTGACCGGAAACAGCACTGTGAATCCATGCACAGACAAGTAACACTCACGATCTGAGCCTTTTGTGTAGAACTGTTTGACAGAGTCATACAGCCCAATTCGAACTGAAGCGAAACTCATCTGCCTCTGCAGCCCTGCCACCAGTCCGCTGTACAAGCTCCTGGGGCCTTCTGTGCGGACCATGGTGCTCATGGTCCCAAGTACTCCATGATACTTCACTGCAGATGCCTTACATGCAGCTGTGTTTCCCTCCCCCTGGATCTGAACGGTAAAGAAAATACTACAATCACATTTAATTCATTAAATGAATATAGTCAGACAACACTGGTTGTCTGAATATGAAGTAAAGTGAAGTAAAACAAAGTGAAGTAAAGACAAAGTATTCACCTGTAACCGCACTTTGGCTGTGTCCAATGGGAATGTGAGCAAGTCAGCAATACAAGCTGCAGTTCCTGCTCCAACAAATTTTACAGCTGCTGTTGGAGGCACATCTGCAGGCTTAAATCCCACCATTATACCAAATGCTTAAGATAATAACTTTTTTTACTGGGACAAAAAGACAAGAGGCCCTATCGCAAATCTAAAAGGAAACAGAAACCGTCAATAAAACTAAACATAACATAGCATGGATTTAGTCACAATTAAAGCACTTACTTTTAAAGCTTTTGGGACAAATCCATTGAATCAGGATTCTCTAAATGCATCCCTTTGACTAAATTTTGTCCCAGCTATACATTGGTCTCTCTTCTTTTCCATAGAAGCTGTTATGAATTTATTGTGGCTTAAGTTCATGCTCCGAAATCTGTAAAGGTATAACAAACTTTAAGCATTAAAACCTTCCTCTAAAAGAATATAAATTAGTTCAAATGTATACACACCTTGAGTTGCCAAAAATAAAACTGTCTGAATTTCCACAGAGGTGATAACGTCCTCTTTAAAGGACTTGCTTTTGCTTAGAGTAATCTGAACCAGTGAATGTCGAGATATAGAGGCTGAACAAAGACAGGGGCTTCCTTATATAATGTTTGTAAAGAGCTGTTACGTCACTGCTCGACAGATGCTTTTTCTAAGGCCCTGCCCCTCTATAAACAGGATGCTTGCTCAAACCGCCTTACAACTCATGGTGGATACAGCACACCACCAACACCTTTAGCAAACATCTTTCTCAGTTTTACTTCAGGCTTTAATTATACTGTATGCCTCTTCATTTGTTTAGTTAAATCTACCTTTTATTGAAATTACATCAGTGAAAATTGCTGACAGACTTACTGTGAATTATTGCCAAAGTAAATGGTAATGGTAAATGTTCTCAACTTATAGGTCAAAGTAAAGAACAGAGTATTGCTATTAACTGCACTTCTTTGTAGTTTGTTCTCATTGTAGCTGAGAGGACAGCCGGCAAAGCGTGCTGAGTCATGCTGAACAGACAGGGAACACTATGTACGCACACAAAATTAGCTCCGTATGGACAGGAGCCTGATTCACCATTAACAGAAATTATTAACCGCTGTTAAAAACAAAAAACGTATATACTGCTCTATATCAAAAACGTGTGTGCAAAAGCTTGATTAGTTTTCTTGTCACAGTGCAGTAAGGAAAATGGGTCATAGTTGAACAGTTTAAAACCTTAATAGCTGTTATCACACTGTCTCTCTGACTAGTCTGGCTCAGTTAAAATGCAACAGCAACATAAAAAACCTTCATGCACATCCTATTTCATTCAATAGATGAGACATTAATTATTTATGACATTTTGTGTTTATTGACCAGCAATTGTCTATTACAAAATATGTTTATTGTTTTGTGAATACATGCAAAAACAGGACAATATGAAACAATGCAGAAGTAATTCAAATACAAAGCATAACACCACATGTAAACAGATGTCTAGTAACCAGCCTGCTGGTTACCCTTGTGCGTAACAGTTACTGGAATAACTAAATATCCAAACCTGAATTCTTATTGGTGCTCCGTTTTCCTGAAAGGTTCCTCAACTCTACAACCATTTGACCCCCTTGGCATCTTTCCTTGAGTGCTGACGTCATGTTCTGTCCCTTTTCGTTGAACTCGTGTCTGCTCTATTTCGGGCCTTCTCTGACGACCTGCTTGTGTAACTCCTTTAAACCTGCTCTCACCCCCGCCAGGTTCAGTGTCAAACTGGCCACTTAAGGGGCATATGTTCCATTCAGAAAAAGATGACTATGTGTGTCAGAAGGGTGACTCCCAGTATTGCTGAGCTCTGGTCATCCCTCTTTTGATCTGTTCATAGGTGACAAACATTACAATGTTCCAGGAGCCCAAACGAAGGAAAGATGGCATGAATCTAAGAAAAAAAGTAGGAGTTACAATGCTGTATTTAAGCAGTTATACATGATATTCAACATGTGCACCATCAGGTCCTTACCCTTTATATAAAGCTTTGGGCCCTTCACTCTTTATCATGATGAATGCACAGTTGATGGCACTGCTGTACTGTCCAGCCCCTGAGTTCATGAAGCGTGTCTTCACCACATCCACAGGAGAGGCCACCACTGTGGTACAGAAGCCTGCTCCGAAGGCGGCAGTAAAGTGGCACGGCAGGTTGTCTGATAGGAAGGACAATTCCAATACTCAGAATTTTTAAATAAATTATCTTAGATGTGATTTTGATCTTTATCTTACCTGTCATCAGGTCATACTTAAGAATAAGCTCTTTGATCAGGTCATAGGTCACCAGCTCTGCACAGTTCACTATGGCATTACGAGTGATGTTTGGCATGCACCCTGAAACAATTAAATGCATGGTTACTAGTAATCTGATTACAAATAATTGAATGGCAGTCTAAACATAATGACTGCATTACCTTTCCAAAGTCCTCTCACACCCTCATCTCGTGCAATGGACTTGTACGCATCGATTGTGCTGTTGTATCTTCTCTCACAGTCACCCGTTCGGACCTCAGCCTGGAAGCGCACTTTCACCACATCAGTCGGCTGAGCGAATGCCACAGCCATGGCTCCTGTGGTGCAGCCTGCCATGAGCCTGGTCACAATCCCAGCACCTTCACAATCATTTTATTAATTTGAGTGATGGTGGAAAAACCTCTCGTAAATCAGTGGTTTAATAACTCACTATCAG
Organism: Neogobius melanostomus; assembly: GCA_007210695.1. Classification (NCBI taxonomy): domain Eukaryota; kingdom Metazoa; phylum Chordata; class Actinopteri; order Gobiiformes; family Gobiidae; genus Neogobius; species Neogobius melanostomus. The sequence goes on from VHKM01000281.1 coordinate 364,682, forward strand.
TGCCTCGAGTGTAGAACTGCTTCATAGAGTCATAAAGGCCTATTCGGACAGAAGCAAAGCTCATCTGTCTCTGCAGTCCAGCCACAAGTCCATTGTACAAGCTTCTGGGTCCCTCTGTGCGGACAATCGTAGCTATGGTGCCAAACACCCCTCGGTACTTTGTTGCATTGGCTCCTTCTACTTTCACATTCTCTCCCTGGATCTAAAATATAGCATTGTATCTCAGAATCAGAATTTTTGTATTACCATTGTTAGAGAACAGGTTCATAACTAGGGATTTTTTTTGGTTCAATCGTGCAACATGAAACATAAAACATTTAACATATAACTTAGATAAATAACTACAAAAACATTAAGACTATAAGGGCATGCATAAAGAAGATTAAAATTAAATAAGACACAACAATTTGACACAGAACAGCGTGAATGTATTTACAGTTGTACAGATGCATTAAGTGTTGGCAGCAGATATGAGTGTGGACATCTCAGCAAGATAGATACAGTAAATATTTAGCATGTGATGGTTTTTGAGCAAATATGTTTCTCTTCCTCACCTGCAGTCTGACTTTGACTGTATCCAGGGGAAAGGTGATCAGGTCAGCGATGCAGGCGGCTGTCCCTGCACCAAAGAACTTAACCGTTGCAGTGGGCACAAGCTCTTTTCCAACCATCACTGCTTCTATAGTGTTTAATATGGATAAAAATGTTTCAAGGAGCCCTGTAAACACATTTTACATGTGTCGATTAGTGTGCAATGTGCATCCAGTGCAAAACAAGGTTAGCAATATATTTTAGCACTATATTGATATGACAAAAACTAAAATTCATTCTTTGTAAAAGGAAACATGTCTTCTATACCCATGTTTGTTTTTCTTTTTTATAGATTATATTTTTAAATTGATTAATTTTACCATCATTTTACCATTCCAGGTTGTAATAGGTTTCTTAAAGCCTAATGCTTTCATCATATGTTAGTTATGAAGTTGTTTAACTTACCTCAGTGTAATTGTAATCCAACCAAGAGAAAAAAGTATCCAATATAAAAAGTCTTTATTTGCTGTATCCCTGGTTGTTCCTGACTTGTTTTCAGTTGAATGGATATGATGCATGATTTTATAGACATCTTTGCACATGACTGAGGGCCGTCTCAGGGAGCACCTGTCATTGAGACTCATGTTTACCACTGTGTATGGACTCTAGGAGTCACTTGAGCCGTTGTTGATCTGCATGCATGGCACGAGAACACAAGATTTTCCTTGGGGACTTACAGTACATGTGATTTTAAATACGTAATATGATTTCTTTATTTTGTTAATGAAAGGTAATACTTTTGCTTTGGATTCCTTTTATGAGACACTACTCCTCTGCTTTATTGGACAATGATGGACCAATCGGGAAAGTGTTCTGAGAATGTTCTCAGCATTGCTGGTACCATACAATAAAATATGCAACGGGAACCTCCTTTTGTGTCTCTACCAGGAAGCTATAAAGTTATGAAACACCCAACTAAAGGAACCACTGTGGTTTTTAGCCAATCCTTACCATGTACGGGTGGGAGGGTGCAGCAACCATCTGTATGTAATCACTGAAGCTATTTACTGTAACTATGTTCTAGCACACAAGGAAAACATGGAAAGTGTTGAGCGTGAAGTTACTTAGGTGTGAATAGTTCCTGTCATGCAGCGATATGTTACTTTCCCTTCACCTCTTAAACATGACCCCAGGTTACCCCTGGATAACAACGTAAAAACATAACAGATTCAATTTCAACTACTTTCAAAAATGTTTGTTTGGTGCATTTTTATTTTGCTTTTCATTGCTTTGATCTTAGGTAATTTGTCTGTGTAAGCTCTCAGTCGTACAGGAGTTGTCCATCCTCAATTAAGGTACTCTAGTCATTCTCTGTACTCAGCAGTTGAAGTCATGAACATTTCGCTTCTCATCCAAAAGGCTTCGTCAGCGGACTAAAGTTCCAGTCAGCCCTCAGCTTAGATAAAGTCCACAAGGTCTGTGTAAGCTCTCAGTCGTACAGTTGTCCATCTTCAATGAACTCCTCCTCGTGGTCTTTATCTAAGCTGTGGGCTGAGCGGAACTTTAGTCCGCTGACGAAGCCTTTTGGATGAGGCGAAACGTTCGTGACTTCAACTACTGAGTACAGAGGATGACTCAAGTACCTTCATTGAAGCGCAGGTAATTTATTATTAATTACTGTTTTTAATAAATTACTCGAGAAAACACACTTTGGTTCAAAGAAGAAGAAAGATCTGATGAAGGCCAATGCCGAAATGTAATTACCATCATTAAAATTTGGACATCGGCTTTTGAGTGTGCGATGCTGTTTTTTGATTTAATAAATTACTCACCTAATAATTATTTTGCACTATATTCATGTAGGATGCCCCAAAGGCTTAACAGCTTCCAAACACTGTAACCTGTGAGGCAGTTGTGTGACTAGTAAACAACTGGCTGCTCCAGACTGAACTAGTCTGAAAGGCCTGACTTTGCAAACATCTTGTGAAAATGAAACTGAGCAGGCATTTTCCATCACCGCAGTGTCCTCTGCTCTTTAAATAGCATCAGTACTGTGAACAAGATAAGCCAAAAAGACTCCATAAATAAATACCAACACTATAAATAAACTCCACTGTTACGTCAGTCAGAGGTTAGTGGGGCACGCAATGTATGGCCATCCTTATTTCCCTTAGCTATGGCATGATGTGTTTTTTGTTTTTTAAAAGGGGCAGTGGACAATTTAACATAGACCAAAAGGCAAAAATGCTTTGAACCAGGTTACAGAAAAAAATGCAAATTTCCACCTGTAGTCTCTGAGCAAGTTGATGTTACAGTACAAAACTAAATCTAAATGTATGAATTAATGTAATCAGATAACCTTTTCATACTGTGACATGACGAGTGGTATAGGTATAATTAAATAAAAGCCTGACAACGCCATCCAGTATGACTGGAAATGAATGTGCTTTAAGGCACACAGGTTCAACCCATAAGGACAGAGGCAGCATGTTCCTTGTACATATAGTTTATTTCTATGTTTTAAGTTTGTGCTTTGGGATTCCATACTTTCTTTATCACAGTTCGTTATATTCAGTTGTACACTTAAACTCTCAGTTGGTTCACAGTTCACGTTTGTTTTTCCATTAGCTTTTCAGTTTATACAAAACAAGAGGGTGGAAACAAGACAGCAGCAGTTGGATCCACCTAAACGTAAACAAAAAGGTTAGCTGAGGAGCAGTTACAAAATAAAGGCTAACCACCAGGCAAGGCCAATCCTACCGTCGCACGCGGCTCAACCAATATTTAGTGATGTGTCGATCGTGTCGAGGCTTCGAAGCGTGTGTCGAGTAATCTAGGGGTGTTGTCATGTTATGAAGCGTGTATCGATGAGTGTGTTGATGACGTATGTGGTGACGTTCGAAGCCTCGGGAAGTGGCCGTACCACGTGATTGATTCAGGAAATGATTTGCGGATTTGGAGCGCGATTCAAAATAAAAGCGACCGTGAAACGCAATGGATTCCCCTCACATTTTGTGTCTTTGGTTATTGCGCTTCTTTTGGTATTCTATTTGAGCTTCATTTTTGCGATGGAACCAGCTAGAAAGAAGAGATTTTCCCCAGTTTGGGAGCATTTTGAGCTGATCTCATCTAAAAAATATAGAAATATAGCTATCCACATTTGTACAAACTTGCCTTAGCATTTTTATGCACTCCTGCATCATCTGTGCCTTGTGAAAGTTTTTTCAAAAGCAGGCGAAATCCTTTGCAAAAAAAAGAAACCGCCTGAGTCCAAATACTTAGAAAAAATATTTCTAAATAAAAATGAATACATTTAATTTTTGTCTTTATTAAACACATTTACTTGTTGCATAAGCACAGACATAAGCAAAGTAACACAAGCACATTTTACATCACAACTCTCTAAATTCTCAAATTTTGTCTTTCAGCCCCCAACATTTATTGTAAGCACTCAGCATGTTATACATTTTTTGTCCACATGATGGCGTAGTGGAGCAAATAAAGCACCTTGATGCTGACCATGTGTGACGCAGTTGGCTGCGACGCTTCAGTGCTTCATGGGGCTTCATTTTGCCATCACTACCAATATTAAGGAACGAACGAATAAACAATAGCTACCTGGACCCGTGGAACACGCACAACCTCTGGGCTCAGCCCAACCAGGCCGGAAGACGCCAGTGAGGAGACAGAGGAAGTGCGTGTGAACTGGGGTGGCTTTTATACTAAACGCTATAAGAGCGGTGGCGCCATCTGCTGACCGTTAATATTTAAAATGCATATATTTAATAAAGTTATTTAAAAATACAGTTAATAAAACTGGTATTGCCACAATGCATTTATAGGATTGCATCACTACTAAAACATATTTGTATGTCCTTTTGGTTTTGTTTTCTGGAAACTTAAAGCTGGGTACCTGATTTTTCCTGTTGATTTTGTTTTTTGTGTGGCTCAAACTCGTTTCTAGCTCTCATAATCCCTCCTGCACATCTGAATTGTTCAAGCAAAATAAATTGCAATAATTTAGATTGTATCTTCGATCGTTCAATAAAAATGTAGATAAAGACAATGCAACAATTCAAAATAAATGTACTCTACCACAACAAAAAGTCAGGTACCCTATAGCTTAAATCAGTAAAAAAAACACACACAAAAAACACGTCGCCATTGTGGAGGGTGCTGATATTAGCCATCAACGCACGTGGTATCAATCATGTGGGTTGATATCAGCATCCTCCACAATGGGGACGTGTTGGTTTTTTGACCGATTATTAGTTGTTCCTTGAACCCCCGCCTGAACAGAGCACATTTTCTCCAGTTTGGCTTTACCCAAATCTAAACGTTCTTGAAGAAAGCGTCAAAACGAGCGATGAAAACGAGGATGAAATACCACCAAAAAAGTGATGGAAAAGCAAAAAAAAGAGCCACAAAAGAGCAACAAAAACATGCCGAAAAAGCGACAATAAAGAAAGCACAACTAAAAACTGACAATATCGTAACAAAAACTGGACAAAAAAGCGTAAAAAAGGGAAAAAAAACAATGAATAAAGCAACCAAAAATGACAAAAAGACAACAAAAAACGTGAACACAAAATACAGCGACAACGCAACAAAAAAGTCACAATTAGTTTTGTAGGTCTTAGCTTTCAAATGAGGCGTTACACTGGCCTATACTGTAAGCTCCAGTCAAGAATGGTAATGTACTTAGCGCTTTTCTAACTTTATCAGACCCAAAGCGCTTTACAGTAAGGAACCAGTCACCCATTCACTCTCTCATTCATACACCAATGTACGCAGACACTGGATGCAAGTAGACTGTAGTGTCTTGCCCAAGGACCCAATGACAGTGTGCATTTGCGGGAGCTGGAATTCGAACCCACGACCTTCTGATCACGAGACGACCAGCTCTACCACCGTCGCCACCTGAGCTTTTAGATTTGGGTAAAGCCGATCTGGCGAACATAATGCGCTCGGTTAAAGCGGGGGTTAAGAGCGGATTATGCCCACTGCTGCCATCTTGTGGATATTGTGTTTGATTACATTCAATTATCTTGTGCATGTTGCATTTATCCTCTAGGCGGCAGTGTGATCAAACATGAGATGGCACCATTACAGAAGAAGAGGCTAGCTGCAGCGCTCCCCGTTAGCATTGACCCTTAGCCTCAGTTAGCTTGTCTTTCTCGGACGCTCGGTTCAGGTTGCTGTCCCGATGTGCAGCTAGCAGTGGCGCAGGTGTCGAAGAAAATTGTTTGCGGTAAAAGAGAGGAGGTCCACGCTGAACATTTCCTGAATCCTGACTGACACTCGGCTCCAATATGGAGAGACAACTGCATTTAAATCTATTACCCTCTCGACCTCCTATGCCCGGTGGCTTTCAATCCGGATCTAAAATGAAAATGGGGTAAGCTTGTAACTCACTAGCTTCTGTCTGCTCTATTTATGTGCTCTCCAGATATCATATAGTCGGTTTCTGCATGACGGGGGATGTCACCTTTTCATAATCATTCAAACAGTTGTCACGAAGGAAAGAAGATGAAGGAAAACTGAGATTATATTAAACTAGTAGGAGGCTACATATGATAATCAGTTTATATAGTTGCATCTTAATAATGGTATTATATCACACTTAATTTAGGTTCAGGCATTTCCCACATTTGCATTCAGTCTGAGTTACTGTTTGCTTTACATTAGAGAAATCCTTAAATGTAATGCAAAGCTGTATTGATTTGTATAGGTGTAAAAATGGGAAAGCTTCTTTGCATTGTGACTTAACTCTTTGTATTTTATTTGTTATTAGACCTGGACGCAAGAGAGATTTCACCCCACTGTCCTGGAGCCAGTACTTTGAAACAATGGAGGACGTTGAAGTGGAAAATGAAAATGGAAAAGATATATCCTTAAATGTTTAATTTGACTATCGACAAAATTACAAAAATATTTGTAGATGTGCATTATTTTTTTCCCTTGACTTCTCTGAACATTTTCAGGATTTACAGCAGTGGTGCTCATGGCCCCGTGCTGCTCCTGCTTCATGGTGGAGGGCACTCCGCTCTCTCCTGGGCAGTATTCACGGTGAGACTGGAGTATGTGCATTTCTTTGCTGCACGTTCTTTGTGTTGACATGAATGGTGAATTTTCTTTTCCAGGCTGTCATTTGCAACAGGATCAGCTGTAGAGTGGTGGCCATGGACCTCAGAGCCCATGGTAAACGAAATATAGTGCTGTCTATAGTGCTTGATATGTACAACTGAAGTAGTCAATTATGTGCTTATGGTTATAGGTGACTCTAAAGTAAAAAATCCTGAAGATCTGTCAGCTGACACAATGGCAAAGTAAGGACCATTTGTTAAACATCTACTGGACGTCAACAGTCAACATATGTTTATTCTTTCCTTTATTAAGGGATGTTGGCAGAGTGGTCGAGTCACTTTATGGCGATAATCCACCACCAATTATGATAATTGGTCATAGTATGGGTGGTGCTATTGCTGTGCACACTGCAGCAGCCAATCATATACCGTCACTGATTGGCCTGTGCGTCATTGATGTTGTTGAAGGTAAGAGTTGTAAGGACGTCAGTTTTATATTAAAAGTTTCAATCTGCCTTTAGTCAAGTGAAATGTGTACACACAGGCACAGCAATGGATGCTTTAAACAGTATGCAGAACTTTCTTAGAAGTCGGCCAAAGACATTCAAATCTCTGGAAAATGCTATTGAATGGAGGTAAAAGTTAATTCATTTTATTACGTTATGTTGTTTAATTGTAAATACTGTAATAAACATGCACTGACCCGTTACAGTGTTAAGAGCGGCCAAATTCGAAACATTGAATCTGCACGTGTGTCTATGGGAGGTCAAGTAAAAAAGTAAGCTGATATTTTCTTCCTAGATTCTGTGTTTAAGTTGAATTAATATTAAGTATTTGTGCTTAGGTGTGAAGAGTCCAGCAGCAGCCCAGGTGTGTCCAGAAGCATAGGAGAAGGCATTATCGAAGAAGATGAAGAGGAGGAAGCTGCCGAGGAGTCGACAAAGAAACGAATGAAGGAGGATGACCAAGAAGTGAGCAGCTGTCAGACTTGCGCTGTCAGATAGTGCTGTATGACAGTAACAAACCTATTTTTCATCAGGTAAAGAAGGAAAGTGTGTTTACCTGGCGAGTGGAGTTGTCAAAGACAGAAAAATACTGGGATGGCTGGTTCAGAGGTTTATCTGCATTGTTTCTCACCTGCTCCGTGCCAAAGCTACTACTGCTTGCAGGTTAGTCCTGTCTCATTTGAGTGTAAGATGTAATTAAACTATTTATTTCACCCCTTCATTTTTGATCTCTCACAGGAGTAGACAGACTTGATAAAGACCTTACTATTGGACAAATGCAAGGTAGGCCCTTCAGACCAATGTTTTAACTTGTGAGTCACTCGGTATTGCCTAAAATAATATTGATAATTTAAATGATAATAATCCATAATGATCCATTATTTTCAAGATTTTAAAAGGTTTATGTTTGAAATGTTTGAAACATTTTTTTTACCTGTTTTGGCTATTCACTTTTCATTCATTCAAGTTGACTAAAAGGACATGGTTAAAAATTTTGGTGAACTTTTTTTTTTTTAAGTGCTCTACAAATAAAGTTGTATTGGATAGTAGTTTTAAAACAGGCAAACTGAAGATTATATACATATTTTAAAGGAGAAGTCCACTGTTTTTGCATACTGAGATGCAGTGCCTCTCGAAAGTACTAATACACCTTGAACTTTTGCACATTTTGTCATGTTTACAAAAGATTTTATTTAGAATTTTTTACTGAAAGTTCACACACAAGTAACAGACAACTGTAAAGTGAAAGCAAAATGATACATGATTCTGTTATTTTTCAAAAAATAGAAAACCGAAAAGTGGGGCATGCACCAGTATTCATACAGCATGACTTAATACTTTGTGGAATCCCCTTTTCTGCAATAACAGCAGCAAGTCTTCTGGGGTAAGACTACAAGGTTTGCACATCTAGAGACTGACATTTTAGCCAATTCCTCTTTACAAAACAACTCAAGCTCTGTCAAATTAGAAGGAGAGCGTTTGTGAACAGCAGTTTTCAGGTCTTTCCACAGATTTTCAATAGGATTTAGGTCAGGACTTTGACTGGGCCATTCTAACACATTAATATGTTTGTTTTTAAACCATTCCATTGTACACTCAACAAAAATATAAACGCAACACCTTTGTTTCTGCTCCCATTTTTCATGAGATGGACTTAAAGATCTAAAATTCATTCCAGATACACAATATTACCATTTCTCTCAAACATTGTTCACAAATCAGTCCAAATGTGTGATAGTGAGCACTTCTGCTTTGCTGAGATAATCCATCCCACCTCACAGGTGTGCCACATCAAGATGCTGATCTGACATCATGATTAGTGCACAGGTGTACCTTATACTGCCCACAATAAAAGGCCACCCTGAAATGTGCAGTTTTTGCTTTATTGGGGGTCTGGGGACTCAGAACCAGTCAGTATCTGGTGTGACCACCATTTGCCTCATGCAGTGCAACACATCTTCTTCGCATAGAGTTGATCAGATTGTCAATTGTGGCCTGTGGAATGTTGGTCCACTCCTCTTCAATGGCTGTGCAAAGTTGCTGGATATTAGTGGGAACTGGTACACGCTGTCGTATTCGCCGGTCAAGCACATCCCAAACATGCTCAATGGGTGACATGTCCGGTGAGTATGCTGGCCATGCAAGAACTGGGACATTTTCAGCTTCCAAGAATTGTGTACAGATCCTTGCAACATGGGGCCGTGCATTATCTTGCTGAAACATGAGGTGATGTTCATGGATGTATGGCACAACAATGGGCCTCAGGATCTCATCACGGTATCTCTGTGCATTCAAAATGCCATCAATAAAATGCACCTGTGTTCTTCGTCCATAACAGATGCCTGCCCATACCATAACCCCACCACCACCATGGGCCACGCAGTCCACAACATTGACATCAGCAAAGAGCTCACCCACACGACGCCACACACGCTGTCTGCCATCTGCCCTGAACAATGTAAACCGAGATTCATCCGTGAAGAGAACACCTCTCCAACGTGCCAGACGCCATCGAATGTGAGCATTTGCCCACTCAAGTCTGTTACGGCGACGAGCTGGAGTCAGGTCAAGACCCCGATGAGGACGACGAGCATGCAGTTGAGCTTCCCTGAGACGGTTTCTGACAGTTTGTGCAGAAATTGTTTGGTTATGCAAACCAATTGTTTCAGCAGCTGTCTGAGTGGCTGGTCTCAGATGATCTTGGAGGTGAACCTGCTGGATGTGGAGGTCCTGGGCTGGTGTGGTTACACGTGGTCTGCGGTTGTGAGGCCGGTTGGATGTACTGCCATATTCTCTGAAACGCCTTTGGAGACGGCTTATGGTGGAGAAATGAACATTCAATGCACGAGCAACAGATCTGGTTGACATTCCTGCTGTCAGCATGCCAAGTGCACGCTCCCTCAATGCTTGTGGCATCTGTGGCATTTGCTGTGAGACAAAACTGCACATTTCAGGGTGGCCTTTTATTGTGGGCAGTATAAGGTACACCTGTGCACTAATCATGATGTCAGATCAGCATCTTGATGTGGCACACCTGTGAGGTGGGATGGATTATCTCAGCAAAGCAGAAGTGTTCACTATCACACATTTGGACTGATTTGTGAACAATGTTTGAGAGAAATGGTAATATTGTGTATCTGGAATGAATTTTAGATCTTTAAGTCCATCTCATGAAAATGGGAGCAGAAACAAAGGTGTTGCGTTTATATTTTTGTTGAGTGTAGATTTAGCTTGTGTTTTGGGTCATTGTCCTGCTGGAAGGTGAATCTCCGCCCCAGCCTCAATTCTCTTGCTGACTCCAGCAGGTTTTCTCCAAAATGTCTCTGTTTTTGGCTTCATCCATCTTCCCAACTATTCTTACAATCTTCCCAGTCCCCGCTGAGGAAAAGCAGCCCCATAGCATGATGCTCCCCCCACTATATTTGACACTGGGATGGTTCACTCAGGACGATGAGCAGTGTTAGGTTTGTGCCATACATAACATTTTGCATTTGGGCCAAAATGTTCACTTTTTGTCTCATCTGACCAAAGCACCTTCTTACACATGGTAGCTGTGTCCTCCATATGACTTCTAGCAAACTTCAAACGGGATTTCTTATGGCCTCCTTTCAATAATGGCTTTCTTCTTGCCACTCGTCCATGAAGGCCAGATTTGTGTAGAGTACGACTTATAGTTGTCCCATGTACAGATTCCCCCAGCTCAGCGGCAGTACGTCGCAGCTCCTCCAGAGTTATATTGGGGCACTTGGTTCATTTTGACCAGTGTCTCCTCGTTCGGTCTGTTAGTTTAGGTGGACGGCCGTGTCTTGGTAAGTTCGCAGCGGTGCTATACTCTTTCCATTTCTGAATGATGGATTGAACAGTGCTCCATGAGATGTTCAAATCTTGGGAAAGCTTTGTATAACTTAACGCTGCTTTAAACTTCTCCACAACTTTATCCCTGACCTCTCTGGTGTGCTCCTTGGCCTTCATGATGTTGTTTAGTGACCAATACACTCTGACCATAGCTCTGAGGCCCTCACAGAACAGCTGGAATTATACTGAGAGTAGATTATACACAGGGGCCTCTATTTAATGGTTAGGGCAAGGTGTGAACATTCTGCAGTCATTAGGAATGTTATAAAGGCAATTTAATGCACTCAGAAAAATGCCGTATGAATAATTGTGCTCACGCCCCACTTTGCACTTTTCTATTTAAAAAAAAATAATGATGTATCATTTTGCTTTCACTTCACAGTTGTCTGTTGTGTGAACTTTCAGTAAAAAATTCAAAATAAAATCTTTATGTTTAGGGTTCTAAACATGACAAAATGTGCAAATGTTCAAGGTGTATTAGTACTTTCGAGAGGCACTGTATGTTACCTGAGCTTAGACGAGTTGATGTGTACCTGTCTGATCTTTGTGCGTGCGCTCAGTCACGCAAAAAGACCAAAGATGTTGTTGGCATTTAGCCTCTCCTATGGGGCCAAACAGGGGTGAAGTTAGAAGTGACCAAGCTCTTCCACGTTTTCCCTATTTAAATAGGAAAGTAAAGTGAAGTTATTACTGCGCGGACGTCGAAGTTCTCCTGTGTTATTACGCCTTACAATATAGTACCCCTTTTATCTACTTAAAAATCGACATGTTTAATTTTGTGTAACTGTACTTCGTGTAACCCTTCACATAATCGTATTTAAATGGGGAAAACGTTGAAGAGCTTGGTCGCTTATAACTTCACCCCCGTTTGGCCCCATAGAGGAGAGGAGGAGAGGCTAAATGCTAACAACATCTTTGGTATTTTTTTGCGTGACTGAGCGCGCACACACACAGACCAGACAAGGTACACATCAATTTGTCTAAGCTCAGGTAAGAACATTATCTCAGTATAGAAAAACGGGGCCTGTTCCTTTTTAATGTATTGCAGCATCTCACAATATGGTGACGGTGGGTCCTGAAGCAACAGTTGAGAACAAATGCTTTAAAACAGTTCACATGGGTATCAGAAAACAATGTCTTCCTGTCCCATTCACAGGAAAATTTCAGATGCAGGTCCTGCCTCAGTGTGGTCACGCTGTCCACGAGGATGCCCCTGAAAAAGTAAGAACTTTAACAGGCCAGATGTGAATATTCTGTCATTTTCTGGCATCGTAATCCATGTTCTTAAAACAGCCTTAACTCATTTGGACTTTTTGACAGGTAGCGGATGCTTTAGCATCATTTATGGTTCGGCACAAATTTACGGAGTTTAAAGAAGGTTATTTGTGGTATGTATCACAAAGACAGTTCTAATAATGTGGTTTTTTTTTTTTATCGTAATGCTGTCTTTTGAATCTTATCTAATAGACTATAAAGGATTTTGCCAATATTATCTTAGTATTTCAGTTTTTTTTAGATAAATAATTTTGTTGTCTCTTACTTATATGTTTCTTTTACAGCTAAATTACCGTTTCCTGTGTAAAAACTACAAACTTCAACAGCAACTAAAAAAAATATTTAAGTTTTATTTCTGTGTAGATACTCTGCCTTTTTGCTTTGCCTTTTTGTTATTGAAAACTACGGATTTGAATGTAATTTTACTTTTTTTTAATTAAATGTCCTGATCATATTTTATGTATTTTGCATTTTTGCGCATTTATTTGAAAAGACTATTTAAAAACAGACAGAAGTGAGTTATCCATTGTAGTCATACTTGTATATTTCGTATGTGTTAATAAAAATACATTGTGACCAATACAATAGTTATTTGCTTTTAATGTGGAGTGGATCTCCTTCTGTGGTTCTCCCCGAGGTTTCTCTTTTCTCCCGCTGGGTTTTTGAGTTTTTCCTCGCCGTGCTGGAGAGTCTTAAGGACGGGGAACACCCATGCGGCTGGTCACCACCTGCTGCTGACACTTATTAGGACTTAATGTTTGCCTGCCCTGGATACTTAATTTGCCTGAACTGTACTTTGTCTTATTTACTGTTCTGTTTTATTGCCTTAATGTTCGGTGCAGCCCTGTGAGGCAACTCCTGTTGTGATATTAGGCTATACAAACCATTGATTGATTGTTAATGGACACACTTGTTTGTACAAAATTACAGTTAGGACATAACATATTAATCAATCAATCAAACTTTATTTATAAAGCTCTTCATACCGAAAGGTATCACAAAGTATGTGTGTGTGTATATATATATATAATATATATATATATATAATTATAATAATTAGGACTAAATAAATAGATATGTTGAAGGCTAAGCTAAAAAGGTGGATCTTGAGCCTGCTCTTAAAAACATGAAAGTTCTCTGCGGTCCTGAGCTCCTCCGGAAGGTCGTTCCAGAAGCGAGGGCCGTAATATTGGAAAGACGCCTCGCCGTGAGTCTTTCTGTTGACTTTAGGAAGAACTAGGAGACCCTGCTGGAGGAGCAAAGGGGCCGTGAAGGTTCGTAAGGTAAAAGCAGTTCTGAAAGATAAGAAGGACCAAAACCATTAAGACATTTAAAAAACATTAAAATAAGTTTAAAATCGAAGTACTGATTTGAGATTCTACAGCAACTGTATCAACCAAATGCCTCTGAAATATTGTGGTTATGACATTGGCACTGTGCAGTAAGTCTTGGTGGCCGGTGGTGGTGGGAATTCCTCGTCATTGTCGTGAAAGTACGCATGACTGAACACTGACTGCAGTTTGGACTGCACCAGTGTCTCTGCCTCCAGGGCACAAAGCAATTTGGCTCATCAAAAACTAGAGTCGCTTCTAAATTAGGTTTAAAGTCGTGCATTATCAGAACAAATATTTTTTACTGATCAATGCAAATATTTTTAAGAGGACGACTATTAACTTGACCATAGTTAAAGCAACACTGTAGAACATTCCAGACCATATAGTACATGTTGTAAAAGTCAAAACATAAAAGTGCAGTGTGTTACAGAAATAAAGCATTTGGATAAGGACCCATCTAGAAGTTTGGCGACCTGTAGTCAGAGCTCTCCCGGTCACTTATGTTTTAGTTGTCACGTTTTAACTGGTGTAAAACTGCAATCAACACTCATGGCAAAGAAAAACAACTATTAACAGTTCTAATACGTAGAAAAACATGAAAGCCCGTCATGTGCACTTAACTTGCTTGACTTTTCAACCTAGGGATTGAAGCTAATTGTGTCTCCGAAGAATAAATGCATGATGTAAATGCTCAAAAGTTATTAATTATTAATTATCTTTAATGACTATTCCAAAGATCACAAATCCCTGGGAAGATACAGTAAACCGTGATGACATCGGAGGTTAAATTTTTCCACTAAACTAAGTCATATTTCTGAAGTAAACTGTTTACTCCCCAACCAGTGGTTAGACATGCTGTAAATTAAATAATTTGAATGAGAGGTTCAGTTTACCCCCAATGTTTAACCAAATGGGAAATTATCTTATTTGTGGATATTTAAAGTAGTGTGTGATTTGCAGTGATTACACTCAGAAGATCTAAAATTCAGACTCACCGCTGTACCAGAGGTCGATATGAAAAATAGATACAGAGGGGTATCATTCTGGACTTGCCACGCTGACCATATCCTCCTGGACTATATTCAGGGATGTTATAATGTCAATGTACAAATATTCAACAAAAACACGAATACAATGATAATCTAATTAGTTATTCGGTACATTAACAACATAGGCTTGTGGCAGCACAGTGTCCGAGTTGTTAGTTCTCTGGACTCACAGCAAGAACTGTCATTGTTTCCTTGGGTGAAGTAGTTGGTTAGTTAGTTAATTAGTTAGTTAGTTAGTAAATGGCTGTTTTTGAAATGCCAAAGGAGCCGTTGTTTAGCAGTATGGTCAATGTGAAATGAAGAGTTGCGATGCACTCTTGTTTGGGATTAATGGTAAATGGTCTCACTTTATTTAGCGCATTTATCGAAACCGCTTTACATCAAGGAACCACTCACCCAGTCACACTCTCATAGATGATCATTTACGTACGTCCAAATAATCGCTCCAAAAGTGATTCTGTCCACAGTAATTGTGTAGGAGCTGTCCACATGCACGGGTGCTGAAATGAGTAATAAACAGCAAGTATGTATATTTATTTATTTAATTGTGCATGCATGTTTGGTTGACCCTATTGTACACTACATGAACTGTTATACTCTTGCAAATGTACTAATGGTTGAGTGGTGTGTGAGTGAGTTCTTGGTGGTGGTTCGAGGGCCCGATGGCGCAGATTTGCCTGAGATTCCATCAGTCGACTCCTGGGCAGGGCAGCTTACCACCAGGAGTGAATGAATAATGCACATAATTGTAAAGCAACTTCGAGTGTCGGGAAAAGCCCTACAGGGGAAACTCGGAAAATTAGAATATTGTTCAAAAGTTTTTATTTCTGTAATTCATCTTAATATGTGAAACTAATATATGATATAGACTCATTACATGCAAAGTGACACATGTCAAGCCTTTATTTGTTATCATTTTGATGATTATGGCTTATAGTCCATTTTCAAAATATTCTAATTTTATGAGATTTTTAATTTAAGAGTTTTACAAGCTGAGCCATAATCATTATAACAAATAAAGGCTATACATATCTCACTTTGCATGTAATGAGTCTATCATATATTAGTTTCACAGTTTAAGTTGAATAACAGAAATGAATGCACTTTTTAACTATATTAAAATTTTCTGAGTTTCACCTGCATAAATTAAGATTAATGCATCAATATTATTATTATTGATTAAAACAACAAACATTGAATGGTGTAACTTTTTGTGTTTTGTTTTCATTTGCAAAAACATACTATCTTCAAAAACAATTATTTTTTTGTTTTGTTTTTTTGTTACTGTTACAGTGAAATTAAGGCTGTGTGGGTTTCAAGAAAAGAAAATACTATCATACATGGATATCTTTTTCAATGGCACTTAAAATGTTTTGCAAATTAACTTCGTATAGTTTGCACCCTTTTTGCAGCAATAACAGTCAAAATGTCTCCCCTCAACTTGGCTGTGATGTCTCTGGAAAGGTACATTGCTATATGTTTTCCTCTTAGACATGTGAATATTGCCACAACTAAAACAACTGGCATTGCAATAGCTGTCATGTGGTCAGTGGCATCTCTGGACTCATTCACGCAGCTTTTTTTCTTTGTTAGCTACACAAATACCAGCTTCACAACTCACTGCACCAAACAGTCCGTCTTTAAACTTGAAATCTCTGCAACATTAAACAGATCTTTCACAATAATGTACTTTGTTTTAGTCAGCATGATCATAATATACTCTTACATAGCTATACTGGTGACCGTCAAAACATCCTCAGCCAATGTTCGCCACGGCGACAAAGGCAACATAGTGCTGGTGCACCTGCTCCAGCTGTGCCTGTGCCTCACCTCTGCTTTATTTAACATGGTCAATTCAAGCGGGTTGTTGGATATAGACCCAGGGACTGCTATACACGTTCAGTACGCACTTTTCCTGGGCCTTGTAATGTTTCCCAAGTGCCTGAGTTCACTCCTGTATGGACTCAAGGACAACACATTCAGACAAGATTTTAAAGACTGTTTTACATTCGGGGTGAAGAGAGGGGTGACAATCAGACCCTTTCCAAAATTACGATGAAGAGCTGGTGCATTATTTAGGAAACTAATTGTGTAAAGAAAATGCTTTACCATATCTGTTTTCAGGCTATGAACTTCATCTGCTGCAGCATGATAGAGCAGCGGTTAGTGCTCTTGCTTTACACCTAGAAGGTCCAGGGTTCGATTCCCACCTGGACGGGGCCTTTCTGTGTGGAGTTTGCATGTTCTCCCCGTGTCTGTGTAGCTTTCCTCCGGGTACTCTGGTTTCCCCTACCACTAAAAACATGTACAATAGGCCTGAATGAATGATGTGTGTGTGAATGCATGGAGGTGATCAGAGGGACCGTTGGCACAGATGTGTGCAGTCGCGACAGCACTTCTGTCAGTCTCCCCCAGGGGAAACTGAAGCTACAAACGTAGCTGACCACCACCGAGCATGGAGTGAATGTACAATTGTCTCATGTAAAGCACTTTGTGACCATGTCTGTGAAAGGCACTATATAAATAAAGATCTTCTTCATCTGATTGTTCTGTTGCTATGCTGTGCAAAATGACTGTATACAGGGTTTCAGCGGGGCATTAGAAAGCATCAAAAGTCATTAAATTAAATGAATTGCGCCAAGGCCTTACTACTTTGATTAAATATGGCATAAAATCTATGCAGTTGCAATTTGGGCTGAAATTGACCACATTATTTTTGCTAAAAAGTTGTCAGTTTTGTCCAATTCTCTTTCCTCTGATGGAATGTTTGCAAATCTTAAGGAATTAAATATGCGCTGTGGCAATAAAATACAGTTTGGGCATTAAAAAGCAGTAGATTTGACTTGCTTCTGCGTCTGTGTGTTATAGTCCTAATTCACATGCTTGATCTTTTTTATTTTTTTAATGTAACCTTGTCAATGTTCGTTCAATATTTATGACTTACATTGTCTTTTGTTTATGTTTGATCATGTTTGTGTTTTCATTTTCTCTTAAGAATTTGTTTCATGCATTTTGTTCTCTCTGCTTTCTCCCACACTCAACATTCATATTCATTGGCAAACGTACATTACTGTAATGTGGGTGTGAATGTAGAGACTTTTTTATAAGATGGAGATTATAGGGAGTCATGATGGATATTAATGAAATTCATAAGTGCTGCACTGTGAGTTTACTTGGCTTCTACTTCTCTCATGCACATGCTATTTTGTTATGTTCATGTTTTAATGTTCCTTTTTCCTTCTAAATGTATTTTAATGGCTACTCTGAAAGTGTTAAATATAAAAAACAATAAAAAAATAATAATTGAATTGGGCATAAACGTTTGTTTTTAATTTTAGATTAACTGATTCTTAATGTTTGCAGATAGCTTTAAGCCTTAGACATGTGTATTTTAAACATCTTTTCCATGAGAATCAGAATGGCTTCTTTTGTGTTATGTTTTTAATCTGACAACATTTGGATATTATCTCATGTCAGTTTTTTGTTGTTATTTATATGAGTGCTCCCTTTAACCAGCAGATGTCAGCTTTGTTTTACTTAAGCCCCTGCTCCCTCTGTGTGCCTGACACCTGAAGCTATCTGTGGGAAAACTCTATCATTCTCCATACATTCTCCGAGGTCTTTAAGTGAAAATTCCTCAGTGTTCCTCATTTAAGTGAAAGTATAGCTCAATGTGTGTGTGTGTAAACAAGCTGGGAGGTGCTGACCTGCCATATAAAAGAGGTGCCTGGGCGGGAGGTGGACTAATTTAAGCGATCTTTACTTGTCCACGGTCTCAGAGGCCTCTCAAAGCCTCTCTGCTTTGGTAAAGAGCACTCGACTGGCTGAAAGACATTCCTGAGACACCGACTACCTGGTGACGAAGACTGGCTCCACACAGGGTGCAGAGGCCTAAAGTAATAAATGCCCCGTATACATCAAAAAGTCATCACAGCAAAAAGTGATCTAGAAGAAAGTACATTTTTCATGAAATAAGTAGGCTACATTTGCCCTTGATTTGAGTAAGTAAATCAAAGAAATCTGCCAGTGCAGGGGGGTAGGAAAAAAACATCTCATTGCACTCAAAATAAGAGAAAACATCTTATTTACAAGTACAAGTAAATTGAGCTTTATTATCTAATTTTAAATGCAAAATGCTTATTTTACTGCCAGATGTTTTTAATGTGACAAGTCAAAATTATACAAATTAAGGTCAAATAGTTTGAATGTTGTAATCTGAACTTTTTTCTGTGCATGTGTGGGATTCACTTCAATTTCCAGTTTATGGGGTTGATGAAGTTACTGTAATTACTCTAGAGCGCTGTAAGATACTACAAGATGACTGAAACCTATGACAGAACCAAATAAAGCATCAATCCTAATACATTTAAAAATGTAAGTACAATTGTTTATCAAAACTTTCCTAACTTAAAAAAAAAGGTTTCCACAAGTGTTGATAAGTTCAGCTGTTTTGATTAAACAGACTTTATAATAGATGAAAGATCATATTTGAAATGGAAACCTCTAATCCTTGAAAGTGAAGTAGACACTAATACTAAAATATAGAACCTGCTATGACTCTGTTTGCAAGACCAGATAGTCTGGTAGTCATTATATCCATCCTGGAGCATCATCAAAACGCAGTATAACTCAACGAACTGAAGCCCAGACACAGTGCTCATTGTACTCATTTGGAGAGATTACTCAAAGTCAGTCTGTTCCCCTTCTGCGTGCACGCTCCCTTGCTTTTATACACTGGCGTTACAATTGAATGGGTGAATAATTGTATCTCTTGTGGCTTCGCAAAAGACTTTTTCAGTTTTAGATGGAAGCACTGACCTGGTTCGGGTTCTGTTAGTCTGAAAGATGTTTCCCTCTGACGAAAGAGCTGCCTTTAATCTAAGCCATTCAGTGAGGTTGTATGTACTAAATTGGTTTAGGATATATATCAAAAAAGGTACACATAAAAGCATGAATTACAGAAAACAGAAAACCCACCAAAGCTAATAGGCTGCATTGTTCTTTATTTAGACTAAACCAATAGGCCTACAGGGTTAATTGCCACCTGCTAAATAGTGAATATTCTGCAAGATATGCATTTATAGCTATTAGAGGTTATAATAATACAAAATCAAGTAAGTATGAAATAAGAACATACAAAATAATAAATAATAATTAGGTCCCAGACTGATAGTGGGATAATCCACGTCTGACATTATTTAACTAATTACGTCTTCTTATTGCCCTGGGTTGGTAATATCTAATTTGACATAAAAAACATTGCCTAAATGCTTTATAAGGATACAACAATGTGACAGGTGCATTCGCAAGACTGCTTCTCCTCCAGTGCCCCTTCTTTCTGGTGAGCAGCCTCTAAACAAAGAGAATAAAAAATGATTAAAATAAGAAACCAATAAATGTGGGGTTATCAACAGCGATGATGTAATGCGTGTTTCAGTGGTCCACTCCTTCGGGGGGACGTGGCGGCTCGTTACCGCGTGAGGAGGCCCCCGTTCGGATGCCAGGTGAGCTCTCGTCCCCCCTCCGGCTCCGGGACAGATGGTACGGTCCACATGCAGCTCCCTCTGATTGTTGCCGAGGATCGCCGCTGTTCCACTGTGTGTGCACGGGAAGGGCAGCGGAGACCAGCGGAAAGTGTGTCGTGCAGCCCAGCGAGATAAATGTTGATGCCTTTTACAATGATCGCGCCCTCTCGTTCGAGCAAAGCGGTGTTGTGTTGCCTTTTATGGAGCATCACAGGTGAGTCTTCAGTTTGCATCCATAGTTTTTCTTTCTTTTTTTCTTCTTTCTTTTTGCAGCCTGTAACGTTGCAATGAAGTTTAGGGAACGGCTATTCTCGAGCATCGTGTTGTTCAACCCGGCAAAAAAAAAAAAAAAAAAAAAAAAAGAGTGGGTGAATTTGCAGAACCACATGGCCGGCGATTCTTGCGTACATGAGGGGAAAAAAAAAAAGTTAACTTGGACGGTCCAGGATCTCGCACGACTGGAGATGGTTTCACGGTGCTCCTACTGAAATGGTTGAGAGCCGAGGCACTCAGCGCTGACTCCATTAGCGAACTATTACCACTCAGCCATCACTTAGCTGGGTAATCAATTGGGAATAATGAGTTGCAATGCGAGCTTCAGGGCCACTTGCCATGTAATGCTAAGTCGTGTGAAACTTAAAAGTATAGCCGTACGATTTGAATGTGATGGGGATCGGTGGCCGCATGGAGGGGTTTAGGGTCAGGCACAGTGCACTCTCCGGGACGGGCTCATTAAAAGCGTCAATCAGGCGTGTCCGCGCCAACAAACAATACAACTTTAGTCCACTTTGCAACAAAACCACACAACAAAGTAAACATGAACAACTACAATTCCAATTTGCAGTTTCTTCAACATTTCCTGCCAGCTTTATTTAACAAACAAACAAAAAAAAACTATGGCCAAGTTTTACAAGATGATGCCTCTTAGGGCTGAACGATATTGAAGTAAGTTGCGATATGAGATACGGCTGTGCAATATCGCGACTACGATATTATTGCGATATTTCACCAAACCATTTCAACACAATATTTTCCATTCTGATTAAACACAAATCGTAAGTAACTAGTTTTTTTCAGCAGATTGTGTGAATAGGGCCAAAACAAGACTAAAATTGAACTAAATTAGGGAATGTTTAACTAAAACTGAACTTGTACACATTTCTAAGTTCAATGCATTGGTTGTTGTTGGCTGAATTTGCAAAAAAATAAATGCGTCGATCTCGGTCCGGTGACGACCTTAAAGGGCAACTAGACACCAAGTTTTTTTTACTGATGAACTGTCTCTTAGTGTTGTCTACTGGTCCCTGACATTATTCTGACATTATAGCGCAAACATGTGTTAAATCCTAACTTTGGCCTGAAAACGAATGGGTTGCGCCCCCTTCAGGGTAAACTGTGCTACTAAATTAGAATTTCCTGATTGACTGGAGACGTGTCCACGGCCTCCACAGAACGTCATAAGCCGCACCAGCTCCACACATCGTCATCAGGTGCTGCCCATTGTCCTGCCTACCTGTGGTATATAACCAAGTCCCTCCCACGTAATCAGTCTGCTGTGATTGTGCCAATGCAAAGGCCCACACACTCACCCCCCGCATGTCACCCCCAAACTTCAGAGACCGCCTCTTTCACAGCACTTTTTGACTTTTGTTTGTGGGTAGGGAAAGGCTTTGGCACGCCCGTTTAGTTACTCTTTAAGTGATGTTGCGATATGTTGTGGCTTCTTGCAATACCGATATCATCTTATGTCATGATACTATATTTTTGGCGATATACTGTGCAGCCCTAATACCTCTACTATGATATCTACGTCCCACAGCCTAATAACTGCAAGTGTAAATCCTACATCTCTGACCTATATCAGCTTAGTTCAAACGAGTGAATAATATAAGCAGGCGTATTGCACTTGCACAGTGTGTTTGAGGAGAAATCCCTTGATCGTGATCCACTTTGCCTGAGACCCCTGCTGTAAAAACACTGTATACAGTAGGTTTAGACCTAAAGGAGAAACGGGCTGAGATATGGTAATGTGCTCGCAGAGCCCTGCTGTATGCATATGCACTACTGTGAATAGACAAACATACTGTTATTTCCCATGATCCTTTTACATCCTGAATTAAGTGTTTCCTTAAGGTTACTGACACTTTAATTAGAGCGGTTGACCTTGTCCCTCTGTTGAATGTAAACTAGATTCACAGTCAATATTTTTTATCTATAATGCCAAATTCTTCCCAAACTTTGAAAACACTTTTTTTTATTTGTATATATGCATATACTCTGATTGCTTTTGCCATTGAGAGCCCAAATGTCTACCACAAGTACATCCTTCCCGAGTTACAGGTGCATGAAGTGTTTGTCCTTGTCTGCTGCTACAAGAAGTATATTTCAGATTCATGTTGTTGCTAAGAGAACAGGTCATGGCGTTTATAGAGCTCAAATAATGTGTGGCTATTCTTTTCTCTCGATCTTGAAGTGCTTTATTTAGAGCTGATTTTCTTCAAGCAAGATTTGGAGAGTAAACATTAGTGAGACACGTCAAAACAGAAGCTGTGGATGATCTATGATGGACACATGATAATGAATGGTTCTACTGTTAAGGGCTGGATGCAGCTCTTTATCTACATTGTGTCAAAAATGTAAATCAGGTTGCCTTTTATTTTTCACCTTACAAGATTTATCAACATTATCCGGAATATCCAACCTTCTTGACTTGAGCTAATTACATTATGCTTGGATGGCGCCTAACTGGGCTTTCGGTGGAGTTTGCCATAGAGAGTTAGTAGCCACAAAATCACTCAAGTTTCCTTTTATTATACTACAGTTACCTAAATGTTTGCAGATTATAATTTCGGTATACTTGATTGGTCCTCGTAGGAAAATTGGTTCCCTCAATGCTGCACAGGCAACCTGTAGGCGGTGGTGCATTGGTTAGTGCTTCACAGCTAGAAGGTCCCTTGGGCTTTTCTGTGTGGAGTTTGCATGTTTTCCCCATGTCTGCATACTGCGTAGGTTTCCTCTGGGTACTTCGGTTTCCTCAACCACTAAAAACATGTACAATAGGCCAGAATGAATGAGCGTGTGAGTGGTGGTTGGTGGTGGTCTGAGGGGCTCATGGCACAGATTGGCATTCTCGCTTCCGTCAGTCTACCCCAAGGGCGGCTGTGGGCAGGCTCCTGGGGACCCATCTCCAGATGTGGTGCCAGGCTAACGGTCTGAAGGCTGGAGAATCGACCTATTGTACATGTTTTTAGTGGTAGGAGAAACCGGAGTACCCGGAGGAAACCTACGCAGACACATGCAAACGCCACACAGAAAGGCCCCGTCCAGGTGAGAATAGAAACCGAGGCCTTCTGGCTGTGAACCGCTACGCCACTGTGCCGCCCAGATGATTCGGACTTAAAAGAAAATGCATCTCGTCATAAACCATACCCAATATATACTAAATAGTAATGTAATGCAATCCTCTGGGGTTCCTACTTGGAAATGGTATGAGAGCGTCTGGTTCCCTGGTTTAGGTTTCACAATGCGATGGATATGACGCCCCATGAGCCCATGTTTTTTCCGAGGAGCGCGTAAGCCACTCGTACTCGTATATCTTCTATGTAAAGTCAATAATGATGATTCATGAGAGGAGCACCAACAGACACTGACCAGTTTGCGGTGGTATCAGTTCATGGACAGAAAGTTACTGTGAAGGTCGGGTAAGTTCAGGCGAGTCAAATGTGCATTTATCCTTTTATCTTGATCTTGTCCCGTTCTGCACAGCTGCCCTGAACACTTTAGCGTTTATGTTCCGATTTCCACTTTTAACACGACATGCTGCCCTGTGGCGAGACACACATATTAATACACTGCTGCCTGGCACACGAGTGGTGCGTGTGAAGGTAATATTGACTAAAGTGAGAACGAGCTGTGGAGTCCTCTGGGAGCTAAGTGTCCTTGATGCTGGATATCTATAATCTGTTTGGTACGGCGCCTGTGAATGAGACACATTGTATTATTATATTAGCAGCCAAAGTATCTACATGCACTGATTCAATGAGAACAAAAGCACTTCTCAACACTGGAGTCTGTTTTCTGAAATTCAGTGTTTACTGCTATGTCAAAGATGCTGCAAAAACTGAAAGATCAGAAAGAGGTTTGCCCTTTTCTCATCTTTTTTTCATCCAAGTTGAAGAAAATGAGGGCACGCTTATGTAAGGTTGTCATCATGTCATAAATGAAAAATTAATACTATAGCTCTTTTATGTATTCACAGAGGGTTAAAGTACAGCTTTCTTGGCTCACTCTGTGGATTTATTGATACTTTCTACAGCAGTTTTGTGAATCCATGCGATTTTACAAACTACTTTAATGTTACAAACAAGTTAATTTGGTGTTGGATAAATATTTGCTGCACTGTAAAAGGATCTTATAGTGATCATCGTCACCAACTACAAGCAGAAAATAGTGACGCTATGGTCCCATATAGGATTGAGGTGATGAAAATTGATCTGTTGATTTTGAAAAAGGTGTTTGCCGAATGCCAGTCAGAGCTTGTGTGAGTTGATGAAGACAGCAGCTTTTGATTTACAGGGGTCTTATATTTGCAGCTTGTTACTTTAAGACTGTGGACGCCCAGTATTTTCTGATGATGTAATTTTTTTTCCATAGGGATAGTGATATTTTTTTGCCATTTGGAGACGTGACTTGGGATCTTTTTGGCTGCCTCTTTTCTTTTTCCCCTCAGATGATGTCATCGTCTTGTTTGCATATCTTTAGTTTCTGCTCCTTCTTTTACTCAGTCTCCCTTTTGAGTTTTTGATCATGACTTTTTACTTCATAGCATTTTAACTCCAGGTTGTTTGTTTGATAAGGACAAGCACAGAGACGGATGAATCTCTGTCTGACTCAAACTCTTGATGTAAAATCTTTAGCTCTGTCTGGCAGTCGGCTGTGCATTGGAAGAGTCTGACACCAGGAGCGAACATGCTTAAGCTCACCTCTGAAAAAATCATGCCACGGCCTCAGACTTTTCAAGATTATTTTAGCATCAATAATCAATCATAATAAATCAATCTGTTGCACTGTACTCTATTGTATTACAAACTGGCCTCGTCATCCACCTCAACGGCAGCTTCCTCTCTGGCCAAATGCCTCATGTTGTGGCCCTCATTGTGCAATAGCTGTGTTCACCATGAGAAAAGCAAAGTTTGACCTCATTGAATTTGTAACAGAGGTACAATATAAATATTGTGACAGTATTTGTGTGGTATTGGTACGGCCATGTGTGTTGCTTGTGTATCTGTTCAGCAAGAGCCAGACTGCTGACTGCTACACTGAGGAGTCTGACTGTGCCAGGCTGGATCTTAAGGGCTGTTTGGGGTCAGATTGGCTCTGATGGTTAAATATTCGAGTTATAACCAGAAGGTTGGCTGAATTCATGCTCTTATTGTGTCCTTGGGCAAGACACTGACCTGACCTGTGTGAATGAATGTGATGAGGGTTCAGTCTTTATCCAGGTTTGGGACAAATGTAGTAAGTGTTTTTATGAATGACCTCATAAGGCTGGATTGGAATTGCATTGGATCATTTGAAAACTTATGGCATTGGCACAGCTCACAAACATATTTTAGAAAGGTTTCTGTTTTATAATCAACTGAAGTAACATTTTCATTGTACATCTGGTTGTTACGCAACAATATTTTGTTTTACAGGAGTTTGGGGGAGTCAGGTGATTGTCCCTAAGCAGGTGAATGCTGTTCTGGGGAAGAACGTGACCCTGGAGTGCACAGTGGATGTGGGCTCAAACCTGACACTGACTCAGAGCTCATGGGAGCGGCGGCTGCCGACCGGCTCCGTCACTGTTGCTGTGTACAACCCTCGATTTGGCATCTCCATACCACCAGAATTCAGCCAGCGCTTGTATTTCCGCTCGCCCTCCTCCCATGATGCCACTATTGTTCTGGAAAACGTGGGCTTCTCTGATGTTGGAATGTACACATGTAAAGTCGCAACTTTCCCACTGGGAAACACTCAAGCCTCTACAACTGTGACTGTGCTCGGTAAGCATCGTGTGGGAAGATGTCCTAGGTACAAGTAATTAAACCGTTCACTTCAGCTGTTCAGCTTAAGTAGGTTGTTAATACACTCACACTCACTACAGCTTTTAAAGGTTAAATAATTGTTACTTTTTTTTTTTTCCTTTTTCCAAATATTCTTGTATAAAGATTAGACATGATTAGCCCATCAAAAAACATACAGGCTGAAATATGTTCTTGTTGCCGATGTGCATTCAGGAAAACAAAAAGCTTCATGCAACATTTGTAACCTATAACTGTCTTTATTTCCATTTAAAAACAAGTGGAACCCAAGGTCTATGTCTCTGCTGGTTCGACTGCCCTCATTGATGGCGGTAATGAGACCACAGTGGCTACCTGCATCGCAGAGCGGGCCCGACCTGCAGCAGAGGTGTCCTGGGAGTCCAACCTCTTCGGCCAATCGGATGTCCAGATTTATAATGAAGCCAATGGCACCACCAGCGTTAAGGCGCGGTACCTGTGGCAGCCCACGCGCCACGTTCAGGGACACACACTCACCTGTGTGGTCCGGCACCCAGCTCTGCAGACTGACTTCAGGATCCCCTACCAACTCAATGTGCAATGCAAGTACTACTTAAGAGCTTGACTCATGTTGGATTTTACAGCTCACAAACATTTAGACTTAACGTTTTAGAAGTTGAGAAATCAATAACATTAAAACTGGCAACGTTTATTTATCTCAGTGATTCACTGCTGGGATTTTTGAAGATGAATTTATAAGGTGACCTTAGATCTTCTTTTAAAAGCATCCTCATACCTCTGGGCCATTGCTACTCTCAGTCCAGAGCAGAAAACAGGCTTTTCTCAAGCAAGTGTTGGCTAATACAAATTAGAAACTTGGCTGAACTGTTATTGTCATGTTACTGGTATGTTTGACAATGTATTTTTCTTTCTGTAGTTGCACCAGATATATCCGTAGTTGGCTACAATGGAGACTGGTTTGTTGGTCTAGAAAATGTTCAGATGACTTGTAAGGCCAACGCAAACCCTCCTGCTCATCACTTCAGATGGATCAGGTGAAGAGCTTATACACATTTGAACAATGTCAAATCAGAATGACAACAGGAGTGATTTTCCTTCATTTGATAAACCGGTTGTACATATATTGTTGTATCTTTGTGATGCTAAAGTTTATTTTGTTTCTTGTGGTTCCCAGATTAGACAGTGAAATGCCAGAAGGCGTGGAGATAATAAACAGCACTTTGCTCTTCCTGCGTCCCCTCCAGCGGAATGACTCTGGAGTTTACAGGTGTGAGGTTGCCAATGACATCAACCTCCGCAGTCGGGATGTGCGCATCCTCATACAAGGTGAGTCGGGTTTAACTGAACGCAGCTGACTCCTATTGCTCTCCCTTCCCTCAGGAAAGCACGTGTACGTCATGGCACTATCACTGCCTGTGTCAATGTCCTTCACCTGAAATGTGACTCTGGTTCAGCCCATTCGTTTCTCACTGGCGGTCTGCCATTCGACTCGTAGAGCATGTCTATGCTGTGTGTCTCTGATCCAGTATTGTCTGCTGATATATTCTTGATCATTAGCTTTAGTTATTACTGTCTCTAGATGTTGTAAACGGAGTGTTTCTTGAACAGATGCATATTTTGGGTCTTTCATACTGCACAGTAGATCAGAGCAGTTCTCTTTGCATGTACATTGTATGTTTCCCTGCTGAACGTAAGCATGCTCCTCTGGTTGCATAAACTCTGGTCTGTGGAGGCTCTTTGTGAATGGCGCTGAGCCTGTGATGCGATTGCTCTTACATCTCTCTCTCACTTCTGTGGTTCATTTCTTTTGCTTGTGTCATGCAGTAAGAGGCAGAAGCCTGCAGCCTCACTGAGATGATGTCCCAGATTCATAAAACATTAAAGAGTTCTTTCAACTCTTATTTATTATTTATCATCCATATTTCATTTTCCTTTGAGAGGACCTGTATGTCTATGTGCAGCTTACACATGTCGACGTGCCCTTCTTTATGCGTGTTGTGGTAGGGTCCATAACTCTCTGTGCCCCTCCTGCTCAAAGCTTTCATTCATTTGGACTCGGTCCTCCGGGTTCATGTTTCTGATCTCTCGGATGTGAATCTCCAACTCACATCTGGCCTGGCATTTAGTTTGAAGTGGCAGAGCAATTCTGCCCCATTAAGGCTTTTAGAGTCAGATTCTTTCCAATGTTTCAGCTCCTTCTGATTATGGCCTAGGCTTTTCTTTGTGGGTATCACTCCTCATTCGTCTAATAGATGCGATGCAGAGCTGCATCGTGCTAGAGTTTAAAATGACAAAACGTTAGCATTGTGTTGAAAAGAAAATTTGCGTTGGGTATTGCCGTGGCAGCATTAAGAAACCTATAACAAAATTTGTCAGTCCCATTAAACGTCTAACTACGTTAGCCACAACAGTTACTCATACAGTTCACTTAAATCCATGTTTTCTAATGCTTTTATCCCCTGGACTTACATGTTTTGCTCAGAAGGCTTTGATTTGTTTTTAACACTATTTTAAATAATTATTAATAATAAATCAGGTTTGTCCCCTTGGCAAAGAAAAAACTGTTTGGACTGTTTTGTTTAATTTGAACAAAATAAGTTTTCTAAACATTTCTAAGTCAACGAAAGACTGTGAAAATCTTTATTTATAGAAACAATGATTATTTGATGAGCTTCTGTGCGCATACCAAGCCTTATTTACACACTAGACTTACAAATGATGGATTCCAGCTGCAAATGCAAACCGCAGCTTTCTGAGCAGTGTGTACTCTCCAGTGTCATCATAGTGACTATGGTGTATATTCCCAGCTTAGAGAAATGTAGTTGACATTCTTTTCTCTGTCCATCTCTCTGCTCCACTCCCTCTTCTCCCCACCTTTCCCCTCATTAGAGCCTCCCGCCATGCCCTCCACCATCACTGCTCCTGTGCTAACCGCCTCCTCCTCCTTAGCGGACGAAAAGGGCCACGTGCTCCTCAGCTCCCCTACTCTTCAAGCCATCCCTGTCAGTAATGTTGGGTCCGTAGTGGGCGGGGCAGTGGGCGGGGCCCTGTTCCTGCTGCTGGTGCTGTCTTTGGCTGGAGTGCTTTACTTCAGGAAACAGCAGTCTCTTCACGGGGCGTACTACAACAAGCACTACCTGGGCCACAATGACATGCAGAAACCCACACAACACGAGCTCCAGCCCACCAAAGGAGGCAGCCAGGCGGACCATGATCGGGAGGAATGGGGCGACCGACAGCTCAAAGAGGAGCGTGAGCGCCGTAATCATAATAGCTATCACGGAGAAGACTATCCCGCTAATGGCTACACTCGAGCAATGAGGGAGAGTGGACAACATAATCGACATAATCACCAAAATCATCAAAGTACACCAAGTGACCACAAGCCGTGCCCCAGTCCACGACAGGCTAAAGCCAGGTATCCTCCTGTGAAATCCCTGGAGAACTGCTCCCCCTATCTGTCAGATGACTGCTATGACAGCGGGCCAGAGGGCGACTATGTTGCCCACAAAGATGGCTCTGTTATTTCACGCAGAGAGTGGTACGTTTGACGAGCTGCAAACGTAGGATTTAACTAGAGCATTATTTAGTCTCGATAGATGAACAAAAGTTTGTAGTTTATTCGTATCATTGTGTCCCTCTATGACACTGTTTTGAAAAGTGGACAGACTGAATTGCAGCCTCTTTAAGGTTTGTTTGATGTTTCTGTCTGTATTATTCAAGCTCTGAATGACTAGGTTCTGTTGAATCTTCAGAGACTGAATATTTGGACCATTTAGTTCAAATGGGTCATAAATGTAATGCTTATTTTTTTCATTTGATTTACACTGAATTGAGATTTATGTACTTTATATGTGTTAGTTAATATATGTTAATATTTATTACTTGCTTAATTGAGTGGAAAAAGTGAGTGATTTTTTTTTTTTGTAATCCATCATCTGTGCTGTCAGTGGCAAATTTTACCTGCTATCTATAAGCAGTAGGACTCTACTTTCCTAATATAATGCACTGCCATTTAGATGGGCACAGCCACCTTTAGTTGGGGCAATTTGATTTTTGTCCATGTGCACATCCTGTCTATGCCTACAGTGTGGACTGGGAACCAAAACATTTATATTATTGATACGCCCGTCCCGTTGATGCAGACGGGACCAAGCAGTAATGGGTTTGCCATACACTCAGGTGATATACAGTTTCACTTTTAGACGTTACCCTTCAGATATTGTAGAAATGATCAGGAATGTTTGCATTTAACCACATTTTTCATTTTAGACAGTTTATTGTCCTTCTAATGCTGATTTATTACATGAAAATTTGCACTCTTGCACTAACCCAGGTCTCCTGGAGATAAAGCAGCAGGGGCATTGTTCAGTGCGGGCTGAAGTATGGCGGTCACCAGGCTCTTGCCTCTCAGCCACAAGTATTTAATTACATAAAGGACCCATTCAGGGGTTGATTATGTGCACTAAAAAATGAACTAGTGGTTTAATTTTTACCAAGCGGCAAATACCTTACTCTTAAGTATTACGTTTTCTTTTACATAAAGCGTGCCACACATGTACAGGGCAGATCAGGTATTTAGATATGTACTATACTAATGGCCTACTCACCTTTTTGTATGAGGAAATTTATTCACTCTCATTTTCTCACATATTTGCACTGATCAGTTTTTGTAACTTGATTTTACAGTTGTATGTTTCCTAGCCTTTAGTGAGATTTCAGGTCAACATTTTTTCACTAATTTAATAAGGAGATCATGCCGTTTCTGTCAGTTTTGTTTGTGACAGGCAACGCATGCTAGCCTAGTTGTAAGGTCACAGTAGCCATATTTGGATACAGTCAGAAAGGTTTTCACATAGGTATTAACTTGAGCTTATAATAATGAATAGTGCTATTATTCACAACATTGGATTCTTGATGCCACTTTGTATAAACTTAACTGCCAACGAAATGAGTGTTATTTGCGGTTAGGCATTTTTTAGTTGTGAGGTTGAATGTGATTTGTGCAACAAACAACTCAGTTTTTCTACTAGTATTACTACCTATAAACACTTGGCAGATTACTGCTGAACGTCTGTTACTTATCTGTTCATATTTGAGCTTTTTTATCCGAATGACTGCCAGGTGCACTAGTGAGTAGAAAGATGTTGCTAATAGTTTTTCTTTGTCTTGGACCTGACTGTTTGGGCACTTTGTGGACAAGTGTTACATGAATGTCTTATTAGTGCAATAGCAGTGCACAGTCCCATGAGTAAAGGCTACAAAATATGACGCAAATGAGCTCCCACCACTTAAACATGGGGTTGTATTGGTCCCGTGAGTATTTAAAGATTTTTTTTGGGCAGCCTAATATCTGTTTGAAGTTTGTTGCAGTGAATCCTATGACGTCGCCCCTTTGACGCAGTTCAGTGATGAGTTATGCAACTAGTGCCGAGGTTGGCACCGACATTTTGTGTTCATTTAGGGGCCCACTTTCAGGTGCCAATTTCTAAACAAGCTAGTGTTCGTGATTAAATCTGGACAGCATTTAAAAGGGAAATATGTTTATTTGCCTTGTAATATAACAACATGGAAAGATAATGGTGAAGCTAAATTGCTTTTCTGCCCACTCACATGCAGCAAAGTGGAACAGGAAGTGGCCGTGAACCCTGACCCTTTTTGCTTCTATGCACTGAGACGGAAATGCCACTAATCAATATTACTATTTTTGCTTGACTTGCTTGTTTGCTCACTCTATGATAAAAGAGGGTCTCATGTAGTCACCAGTATCTTTGAGTTTAGAAATACAACTTGTGCCTTAGATGCTTAGAAAGTACTATATTTTAGTTGTGGAAGTTGTATTGTTTTGAAAGTTGCCTATTTGTTATGTATTACAGCGTGTTATGAATTCTGTAGTGCCATATTCTGAAACCTGTTTCCACACAGTGTAGCTGCAAACCTAGAAGCATTTAAAGATATAAAAATGCTTGAATTTAATGTTTATATTATGGGATCAGCTCTAGCAATATGACCACTGGCTCTTGTTAGGAGTGTATAGTCACTCAGCAGGTGGACTTTTTTCCTCCTAAAGGTTGTTGTGTTAAAGGTTCAGAAATGGGCAAGCCTAAAGATGCATATGGGTTGCCATTGTATCGTCATTCAGTTTATTCTTATTGTGACTCAATGTTTATGCACATGGAGTCTACTTTTCCCCACTCACTCACTTGTGAGCCTTTCTGCGATGCCCTGAGTGAGTGCCAGGGAGATTTAACCAATCACAAAAAGCAGTGAACTCTCAAAAAGCTTTTTCTTTAAGTTGATTGCATATGGTGCTACATTTTGGAAATGTGGTCATAATGTTAAGGCTGATTGACTGTACTTCACTTTGTACACTCTGTCAGGGTCTCTTTTGTTGATTTATTTTCAAATGAACAAGTATTACTGACTCTCACTGTCAAAAAGCACCTTATGTTTGTGACTGTATATAAAGAAAGAACATTAGTGACAAGAGCAGAGCGTTCTTTTGTCTTTTTGAGATTCTTTGGTTCAATAAAGCACCTTAGCACCTGTGAGTTTATATTTATAATTTTTCTCTTGAAGCCATTACTCATACTGCTGTCTCTTCTTTGTGCCTCTACAAATGACATCATCTCCAGCTCCTATAATGCCGCACACGCCCCCCCCCCCCCCAGCCCACCCCACCGATCCAAGTGGGACACCACAATGATGTAATCTGAAAAATTCCTCTCTCTCCTCCTCATCTCAGCTACGGGATGTTGGCAGTGACGCTTACGGGACGTATACCGAGTCCACTGGTCCTTGCCACGCTCAAGGGTTATCAGGCTTCCCCCTAATATGTGTGTGTTTTTTATTTTTTAAACTAACTCCCCGTCTCTCTTCGCCTACAGCTCATTGTGATTCCCCCTTGCGTCGTTTCTCCCACTGACTACCAGCTGGTAAAATTAAACGCTGAGTGTTTTTGTGTCTGGCCCCCGAGTCCCCACTCTCCAGCCCATTGACTGTCCCCATGGCAACTGGCTCATCTGGAGTAGCTGACGGAGGCGCTCTTCCTCCCTCTCTACCTGGCTGCCCGAAAAGAGAGCGAGAGGGGAGGGGGGGGGTGGGGAGCGGAGGTTAAACATGTGACGCGGAGAGACACAACGCCATGGGACGATTTGTTTGTTCACTGTGAGGCATTAGTTATTACGGTGTTCAGCTTTGGGTGCATTGACCTTGACACGGGACGGCAGGTCACGGAGACGTGCCCCTCCCCCCTAACGTGACCCCTCTGTCTTAACTGAGATCTTATCATAGCTGCAGAAGGAGTTGTCATTGTAACCTTGAAGGAAAGGAGCCTTAACCTGTACATATGCACTTAAGAGGCTGTACCCAAGGGATGATAACGAAAATCTATACAGCGCAGTTGTTAACTATTGTGCACCGTTTGCATTATGGTCCTTTTTATATAGTGGACAGAAAATGATGTATGCATTGGGCTTCTAATGTGTGAAAATAAATGGGCAATTTTAAGTAACACATCAATAAAACATTGAAATTAAATATGCTCTTTCTGGCACAGGCTGGCCCCTCCATATCCAAAACCTACAGTGAATAGTATTTGTGATCCTTAGTTGCTAAATTTAAATTATTTTTCTGTCGCAATTTTAATTTTTGGTAGTTTTGGGTCATTCCTTTTGGAGGTGAGCGCTTTTGGCAAGAGTCACAATAGTTTCCAAGGATACATCTGGACAACCCATAAAGAAACTCCTCAAACTGCAGAGAAGGATGCGCACTTTGATGTCAACCAAGTACCGCGTAAAATATTTGACCTTCGAAGTGCCACCAGGCCAAGATCAAGATCTAGTCCGAGCTAATCTGTGTATAAAGCAAGTATTAATCAGAAAAAGCACTTTACTTACATGCATTATTTAAGCCTTGTCTTAATTAAAATGAAGGGCCACCATTGGAACATGTACCACAGTTTGAGAACCACTGAACCAGATGAAATTTTCTCAGTCGTTACACCATTGACATGCAACAGTCTCATCATCCTCCCCTTTTCTATTAACATCTGTTCCTAAATGTGACTTGTCTGGGCTGCCCCATAACTCCGTCGTTCAAGAGGGGTTGTCCTCTCTATACCTCTCCCATGCCACTGCCACTATGCCACCGCAGTGCACCCTGTTTAATTCATGATGTCCTAGCTCTTCTCTGCTGACCTCGATGAATGAAGTGCTTTTATGGGTTTCATGCTGAGGATGGTGGAACACAGAGTGCAAAAAATAAAAATTAGACAAGTCTAGGGCTTGTGCCAGTTCCCAGTGTGGGGACAGTTGATCCAGGCCTCCTCAAAAGGATTTCATACTGGGGAACATTAACAGTCAAAAAACAATAGAAAATCTACGACTCAGAATAGTTTCAAGAAAACCGATCATTTTAGGACCAATTCTGGAGATACTGACTTGGCCATTCAGGAACCATCTGGATTAAATAAAATATGGGGACAAATCCAGGTCTAAATCGGGACTAAATCAGGATTACACCAACTGAACCAAGTGGACACAAACCAAATGTACAACAGGACTAAGTCAAAATCTGAGCATAAGCATTTTGTCCTCTTAAATGCCCAATAAATGCTTTAGGTTTATGGTTTGGACTGCAGAGTTTAGAGATGTAGGATGGAGCTTATTAATATTCTAGGCTTAGGTTAATGGGGCAAGCAAAGAGTTCTGAGGACACCCATCCAGACATTAGAAACATATGTAAACTCCACACAGTGAGGCCCACGTGATCTGTGATTGAACCTGTGAGGCGAAAGTGCTAACATTACAATTACAGTACCACTAGTTTATTCACTTATAGGCATCCAGTGTCACCTTCATCAGTTTGAGTGGCTCTTATAGCTCAGGCTTCATCTGACATTGTTAAACAGTCAGTGGACAACATTAATAACCTTTAGAGAAGTAAAAGAAGTAAGGAATAGCCTTTGGTGAGGAGACTGGTCTATATTCAATCTGTGTTTAAAGTGGAGCGTTATTTAAGATTCCCATCTCAGCACATTGATTTTTTTACCCCACACCTCAACAGCTAAATCAACTTGAATTGAGCGTGTCACACGTAGTCACCCTTTTCCCTCCATCACCTTGTGTCCTTTAGTTTTCTGTGTCATGCAATCACTGGTTAACACATTTGCCCTGATTGGCCAAAGTGTTCAGTTCTGTTAGTTTAATGCATCTTAATCTGTATTAATCCTAATCCCTCCAGTGGACGGCATGGGGCGAATGTAAACATATGGTGTTACCAGGCTAATTCTGTAGATTTTAGTGCTGCATGATAATCTCCACACACAGAGCCCAGTGTTTGGGCGTTTATGCTTGGGACTTGACTTCAAATGAAAAAAGTTTGGGTTACATTTTTGTCTCTCTTTTCACATGCCTAGATCGACCTGTTCCGACATTTTAGAAGAATAAATTGAGAGAAATATGGATGGGGTTGATGGCAGTCATTACAATTACTCCGGGAAGAACAGCGTGTACCATGATGTGATGGAAATGGCTTAAAAGTTTTGAAGTGTTACACAAATTTTCAGCGGAAAAGACAGAACAATTGCAGCAGTCTACAATTTAAAGAGCTGTGTTGTTGCGCTCATTACATTTTATTAGATCATTGTGTTAGGGACTTTGTGTGAAGTTATTTCAGTGCAATATGTTTTGATATAATTTATCTTCTCATCTTTACCATTTATTCAGAGCAGGTACAGACTCACTTTCCAGATACTTCCTCTGGCACTTTTGCTTTGGCATTGTTGTCATGAGGTTTATTCCATCCAGTGTTGCATTCATTTTCCCAAGATCTTGTACAGTGTTGATGGAAAAGTCAAACTATTGTGCAAAGCCGCGTCCAGCACATTCTAAAGATACTTAATGGGTTTGAGGTCTGGATGCAGTGTTTCCATGTAGGAAAAGAAGGATGTCCCTGGACCCTGAATGACTCGCTGAAACACAGCACATAATTTGAGCCTCATAAATCCAAGGAAGAAAACGGCAATTAGGGAATAACCATTGAGGCAGTCAGCTGACATAATTCCTTGACCAAATATTGCTTAACCTGGTAGCACCTCTTACATTTCAATGTATGATAAAAAAAGTATCATGTTTTAGTTTGGCACTTCTTTTATGTTTAAAGTGCATATGACAAGTTTTAATGCTTTTGAAAATATTACTTATTTAGATGGATGACATTAGTTGCATAATTATCATTTTATGTCAGTGAAGCTGCCATTTTAATGAAGAAATGTTGCAGAAAAGTTATTTTATTAGATTTTTTAAGGTGCTGACAGGAAGTAAGTAAGAAGAAGGTACCATTCCATAGCAGTCTGACTCACTCACTGACTTAACAACATAATAATAATGATAATGATGATAATAATAATAATAATAATGCATTGGTTTTATATAGCGCTTTTCTGGACACCCAAAGACGCTTTAAATTGCCTTATTTATTCACTTCATACATGGTTGCACGGCAACAATTAAAAATTGTTTACCTTCTTCTATGTCACTTCCTGTCAGTGTCCAATAAGGAAGTGAAACTATAAACATAACAAAATGGCCAAACTAAAGAAAGCTGGGTACAATCTTTAGATTGTAAATATAATCGTGTTAACCATGTTTTAGCTAAAATTGCACTTTAATATCAATATTCTGTATTTCTGTTGTCTGTTGTCTGATGCACCATTGAAATCCATTAAAAAAAAAAAAAAGTGATTCCCCCAAAATCCTGTAACTCACACGTTGAGAACCACTGCTCTGGCTAATGCACACATTGATAATTTGATACCAAACAGCTGATAAAATCACACAGCCACTATGCCAGGAGTCCAGGTCGTCTTATCCACTGAATGACTTTCTGAAGAGCAGTTCCCTCTGACATCTGTGTCCCCTCTGTGTCAGACCAGTCCCGCGCCGAGAGGTCCAACTCCATCGCTGTGGCCGGAGCTGTGATGGGCGCTGTCCTTGCCCTCTTCCTTATCACCGTTTTCATCATAGTCATCATCACCGCACGCAAGGCCCCCCCACCGTCCTTCTCTGATAAAGTGTAAGTCCAGCCAATCTTTTATGCTTTTTTCTTCCCTGCCTAAAATATGACTTGATATCAATTGAGGTTTTCTTTAACCCAAAAGTAAGACGTCTGCAGGAGAAAGTTTATCTACAGGTCAGAGATGTGGCATTTAAGTGGCTTCAGATAAATGGTTAATGGTTTCATGTCATTTCGGTCATCCCTTTTATTATTTTAAATAGTCTGATACTAAAATAATAAAAATTGTTACCCTCGATCATGGTTGAGAGGTATTTGAACAGTTAAAAGGTTAGTTCTGTGGTAGTAATAATAATAATAATAGGCATAATCATAAAAATGGTAGTTTGCAATAACACGGGCATATGCATGAACACTTCCTGACCAGAACCCACTCTAATTCCAGTCTTGGCAATGTGCACTTATCCCTTCAGTTTCTCTAATGCTCCTGCTGCCTGTGATACTGTTGGTGGAAAGACAAATAATGAGGTTAAATTATTTAGAAATTGCACTGTCCCATATCGCTACGGCCCTGCGCATGCCATCCAAATGCTTTATGTGGGCTCAGCGTTCACACTCAAGTGAATAAAAACAAAGGCGTGTAATCGTGTCCAGTGATGAGATGTGATGCTATTGAAAGCCTTTGGTATGAAAGGCCTTAAAACCAGACAAATGTGTCCAATAATCCTGATTAGCTTCTACTCCTCACATACAAATCAATGCAATGAGCCTGGGAACCCTATCTGTGCCTGCGCAGGGTGGTGCCTTCACCTATTTCTGTGTACGTAACAGCTCAAGAAGATTGCTACTCTACAAACGACTGTCACATTTCTGCTGCTTTGGGTAACACGTTGAGTTGCTCTGAAATCCTTCTCAAGTTTCTCTCTTGCTATTTTTATGCCTGTGCCTATGCACTGCATTATAAAAAAAAGTGGCAGGATGATCAGGTTGGTGGCAGTCCCATCTCTATATAGTGATAAATGGTCTGATGAAGTCCTGGTTCAGTCCAAGTGGTACATGCTTTTGTCCTGGTTGAGTCTGGAGTCATCCTCATTTAGACCCACTGTAATGTAGTTCTGGTAAAAACCCTGGTTGATAGTAGATATTTTCAGGGAAAAATTGTCTCTTTGGAAACAAAAGGTTGTGGTTGCACGGTGTCAAACCTGGGTAAACAAGGTCAATTAGATGGTTAAGTCTTATTATTATATTATATATAATCAATACATTGAAGTGGATAGTCTAACATGTACACTTTAAATACATTTCTGTGGTATACCTTATTAACTGCTTTGCTTTGTTTTCTTTCCCTTCTCCTCACCACAGTAATCACTTACTTCCAAACATAAATGATTTACATATAAATGGACTTTAGGTCAGATGTCTGAGCTAAGTAAGTCTCTTTTCGTTCGCCTGTGTGACTGTTTTATACCAGACCCACGCCATTGTGACAGATTTTTGGGGGATTCTTCTTGCTCCAGGAATATGTTGACTCATCTTCCAATTTTTTGTTTTTGGCAGATTTTGTTTGTGTTTATTGAGTGCCAGCTCATAAAAGCCAAATAAAACAGCACTGTTGGCTGGTGACAAAGCCAACAATTTGAAATAAGCTACAAAAGACCACCTTTAGGAAGTGGAACATTTTATTATAGAGCATCTAAAAACTATCCATTATAGAGCCTTGTACCTTCATGCTTGTTGATAGAACCATAAAACCACGACACAGCAGAAAAAAATAATATATATATAGTGATCATTTTGACATTTTTAATGTTTACTGACATAAATATCAAGGGGAAATGTATTGCAAGTTCTTTTTCAGGTTACACTTTAGAATACAGCCCGGTAACTCCTAGGTAGTTACTGTAGTACATCCCTGGTACTTACAGAGATAATTACCAAGTACTTACAGTGGTACGTTTAGGCAAGTACCTAGGAGTTATGAGGTCGGCCCATTAGTGCCGTTAGGGTTAGGGTTAGGGTTATATTTTCGTAATAATGAGACGTCGGACTAATGGGTTGTCGGACCAATGGCATGGCACCGGAGTTACCAGGCCATACCACTGTAAGTACCTGGTAATTACCTCTGTAAGTACCAGGGATGTACCATAGTAACTACCTAGGAGTTACTGGGCCGTATTCTAAAGTGTTACTCGTAGGGGTTATTTTGTTAGTGTATTAGATGTAAACATTGGGGATTTTGTCTTATGGTAATTATTATGGAAAACATCTGTAGAAATTCAACCTTTGCTTTGTTTTAATGGTTCATGGAACAATAAATCAGGCGAGACATTAGCTATAATAAATGCTTCTGGGAAAAAAAGGTATAAGTCTAGAAGATTTGGTGTTGGTGCTATTTATATGGAGATGCTGGCGCCTCAATGTGAGAAAAAGGCTTTTTGAGAAAATTGCTCCTGAAGTTATAATTGTCCAAATAGATTATGGTGAAACATTGATTCAGAGAAATAGTTAAACAGAAAACGAACTGCCTGAAAACTGACAAAATTGTGTTTCACCTGCAGTGTCTCCTGATCTTCTGTAGGTGTTTGTACATATTGTATCTAATGATTTAAAGAGACAAAATAATATGTATTCATGTGAACATGTGGCTTATTGTGTTGACAACGGTATAAACATAACAATGTGCTTGTCTGTGTCCGTTGCCTCACTACACTACAGATGCTAAGTTGGTTTGTGGCTACGACAAACTTAGCATCTTAAGTGTGACCCTGGCTCAGTGTCCTGTGGGCTGACAGGAGGAGGTGGAGGAAGGGCCGTCTCTCTCTGAGCTGCACGGGACAGGAGGGACAGCACATTACCCCCACTATTATCACCTCTTATCCCCAGAACGAAAAAGGCACACTTTAGAGTGATATACGGTGCTGGGAAATCAATGTCTGTCATGATATGGTTTTATGAATTACTGTGGTCAGTGAAGTGGGTTGGTTTTAGTGCTGTTTTGGGAATTCACTCTCAATGAAGCTCATCGTCTTAGTGCCACAAATGTTTCTACAAAGTGCATTGATCCCACACTACCCTGGGCCGTCTGAATAAAAATCAATTTAAAAGCCCTTTGCCTGTTATTTTAGCAATTGCTCTTGATGAATCCATCCAAACCATTTCTGTTTTTGTCCCAAGGATTGAACTCCCTCCGACGCACAAGCCGCCTCCTCCCTACTCAGAGAGAGCGCCCGCCGTTCCTATTGGTGTCCATGCATCGCAGGTGGCCTGGCTGTGTCAGGTATTCTGAATCAGAGCGCCTTCTTTACACTGAAAATGCTTAGACTTGGCAGGATAATGATGATCAATGAGCCACAAATAAACATCCAAATGTTAAACATCCAAAGTTATCTGTAAGCTTCAAGACAGGAAGGTGAAGTTTTATTCTGTAGGAAGCTAAATCTATGTCCTTGGCTCAAATGTTTTATCTTTTATTTACTTATGTTTATTAATGTCTTCGTACAGAAATAGATGTTTATTTTATGAACAGGGGCCAAAATCAACTTAACAATTCAGGAGTCTTCACTTTTATATAGCATTTCTGCTTCTACATTGATTAACATAACTTTTTAAACAAATTTAGTATTGGCAATACCTCAGTCCTGTCTCATGTAAACACATCCCACTGTGTGTATCTGTTTATGTATTTGATATGAACATAACACCATCACTGGACAAACCTGATGCATTGTTTTCAGCGTTGTAGCAAAACGGCTATCCAGGCTTTGCTTAAGTAACACTGACTAGTTGTTTCTATACAATGACTTGGCTTCATGGAGAGTATAATGGGAGGCACAGTGACGCAGCGGTTAGCACTTGTGCTTCACAGCCAGAAGGTCCTTTTATGGAGTTTGCTTTTCTCCCTGTTTCTGTGTAGGTTTCCTCCAGGTGCTCCGGTTTTCCTACCACTAATAACATGTATATATGGGCGTAGGCGTGTATGTGAGGGTGAATGCTTGGTGGTGGTCTGTTGGTGCCGACTGGCAGCTTTGATTCCGTCAGTTTACCCCAGGGCAGCTGTGGCTACTAATAGCTTACCACCATGAGTATTTAGTTAATGTAAATTGTCCCATGTAAAGCGTTTTGTGACCACGTCGATTACATGTGTCTGTTTGCAGGCTCGCAGGGCAGGGCACAGGTACGACCAAACAGACCATCTGAACACCGAGCCTCCTTCATCAAGGACTAGAGGGAAACAGCAGAGCCCCACCCAACAGTCGTCCCGTTTGGAGTGGACAGAGCGGGTCTACATCAACCATCGTGAACACTATGTATAATACAATACATGAATGATGTACAATGCAACTCAAGAACTTTCTTTTGCAGTGGACATTTGTTACAATGTGTTCCATGTTTGCCGCTCTGGTACATAGGCCTTCTGTACCAGTGGTATTATAATACAAAAAATATAGGCCTACTTTTTGTCAGGTAAGCTGGAATTCTATATGTACTGCACATAATAGATATCCATAGGAAACACCTCGTCTTTACCTCATATTATCATTATTCTCTGATTTTGGGGCCAAACCCTTCACTGAGACTTTTGTCAGATCAAATGGATTAATAAAAGTCACACTGACACAAGGAACATTATCTTAAAAAGCAGCTTATGTAAGTATTGGATGATTTAGGAGAAAATGGGAAAGCATAATTGTTGTTATGTTATTTTGTTATAAAATAATGCAGTCGGCAACTGAACGGAAGAGACTAACCTAGTGCTTAAGTGCCATATTGCCATAGTGTGTTACAGTAATAAAACGTGTAATCAGTGGTGTATTGGTATTTTTAATGAATTGTCTTCTCTATC
Organism: Neogobius melanostomus; assembly: GCA_007210695.1. NCBI lineage: Eukaryota > Metazoa > Chordata > Actinopteri > Gobiiformes > Gobiidae > Neogobius > Neogobius melanostomus. The sequence continues at coordinate 406,764 of VHKM01000281.1, forward strand.
CACACAGACGTAGACATGAGTTGTTCCTATACAAGACTGCTGAATGAAGTCTGATGTTTTCAGGAGGCTCCTCAAACTAAACACAGGAGAGAGCTGAGTCACGACTTGTGAAGAGAGAGAGTGTCCTTGAATCCAGTGTTTGAATTGAAGAGAATGTTTTAGTGATTTCCTTCATAAAGGCTATCATTGTACCCTCAGCTTTCCATCACAGAGAATGAGCCGCCTATGCTTAATAGCCCTGTTTGAGGTAATAAAAAGCTATTTAAACTGTCAGGAGGCACCCAGACTGTCTGTATGCACAAAACTTAGATATTTGACAAGAGTGACACACTGTGACCACATGAAGTACTACAGCCAGACTGTTGATAAAAAGATATTTTTACTACAAAATTATAATGCACGGACTTGATTTGTCAGAAGCAGGTCTGTTTGTAGATGTTTTAAAAAAATAACTAAGTGTGAGGCTAAAATGCAATAGGCAATTATGTGTTTTAATTGGGGAGCATTAGTAAATTACCACAATATAAAACAATAAATACTCAAATGAATAAGTAAACATAAAAAATGACGAGCACAATAACTTTGCCTTGTTACATTATTCTGTTTCGAATCCGCAAATAAATGACTAAAAATCGGCTCAACCATTGACTGTAAGTCAATGGGCTCAACACAAAGTGACAGGCGACATAGCAGCACAACACAGTTGTGGCCTAATTTGTCATCAACATTGAAGTAAGTATGATTTACTTGATTACTTATGTTGGTTATCTGTATATTTAATTGGAAACATAATTGAAAATAACAAACTTTCTGTTTTAAGACATTGTAGTTTGCAGCGTTTAACATTAAAAGCATTGATTGACACAAAGGACACATGCTAATTGAGTAGCTTCAGCTAATTAGCTTTGCCATGAACTAAAAATATTTCAATTTGGGAGCTAAACTACACAATACCATTTTATGACAAGTGACACATGTTTTTGGATTTAAATCATGAAGATGACAATAATTTCAATTGTGTAATGTTACATGTTATATGTAAATAAGAGCAGGGGCACCAGTCCAATGATTGCATTTTGTCCAAATACCTCACCTCCAACTTGTTGGAGATCTGTTAAACTTTGCTCTTGGGGCTGTGTTGAACTAGTTATGTGAAAACATGCCAGAACAGAGTAAATCAGTGTTAAGTCCCACTCTCTTCTGTGTGAATGGCAGCTTTGTTTCTGCTGTCAGGTTCAGTTAAGTCTTGCTCCCATAAACAAACAAGGAGATGTTGCACAAATGGAAATGAGCTGCCCTCGAGCGGCCCCAAAGAGGATGACCCTTTGAACATTTTACATCCCTAATGTTTTCCCGGCAATGCACAGTGATACACAAGTTACTTGGACTTTGCTTTTTGTTTTGTGACAGGCACAGCTGAGGCAGCAATGGCAGTTTGGGGGGCGGCTCTGATGCTGTAGAGGGTCTCACTGACTCATACAGACTGGACAAGCTGAAGAAACATAAAAACAATTCATCACATAACACTCGATGCATATATACAGTGTTACACTGATAGTTACTTACAGACTCTTGATTTTCTTTGTAAACGCTTTTACTGCTCTCATGATTCTCCTTATCCGCACCTGCAATCCCACACATTGTTTACAATATCAGAAAGACATCAGAATTTATGCTGTTTTATAACGGGGCTAATATTTCCAATAGTCACGGTCTATTTTATTGCACACCTTACCTGCTGCTTTTTATACAGGATAGGGAGAGAGAACAGGATGATTACAACTGTATAAATAGAAACAATTAATTAGACCTAGTGTGTTGAAGGGAAGTCAGTGAAAGTGACATGCTGTACTTCATTGAATATTCTGGTATATATACTTTGGAATACTTTTTTTTAATCAAGATTTATAAAGATAAAACATTATACTGATTCAGTAATATGAATTCACATCTAGGTAATATCAACATAGAAGGTCTACAGTATTTCAGTTTACCTCTAAGTGGTTAATGTATCAGAAAAAGTGGAACATGGCTCACCAGTGATCACTAGAGTGAGTCCAGTGGTCATGACACCAACATAGGTCAATAAGTACAGGAGCACTGCAAACTAGACATAAAGAGAAGTCTTCTTGAGCTTGTGTCATAGATGTTTTCCCCCACCCAGCATTAGCGCTAATGTTTGAGTATTGTGGTGATCTGACACAGGACAGGACTTCTTCAGACCTTGATGGAGTCGACGATACTTTCGATGAAGACCAGTCGTTTGATTTCAGTCACAGCAAATGCAACGAGCAGCACCACCTCCTCCACCACCGCCACCGTCTCTTTATCCGTCAGAGTGCCGTCATAGTCCAAGTACGACCTGCACAACAGGTATTTCAGCCTTAAATGTTACTTCACTCATACAGTAACTTCAGAAAGTCTCTATTGTTTACTGATCTTTTATTACGCAGCATCATCATATACATTTCTTTGTCTGTTGCTAAAATGTGGTTGCACTTTACAACACAGTAATAACATGGTAATAGGAAGAAACGAGCAGGTAATTTGGAAAAACAATAAATAACAATAGAAAATGCATTTTGCAGAACCCTTTCCATGCTATTTCCCTTCTGTTACCATGCTATTATTGTATTGTAAAGTGCTGCCAAAATGATATACTGATTAAATTAGCCTACATTAAATAATTTGAAAAGATTTGAATAATAATAAAAAGTATTTTGTCCCTGCAGACCAATTCCATTGCTCTGAATATTTTTGTGCTGTTTTTGATCATTCATAAAGGTCTGTGGAAAGCCCCAGTCATTGCCCTTGATACCTAAAGGTAGCCCCTGTATACGTAAGCCTGAGTATAAGACAAAAAAAAAGTATCATCCTTTTACACAATAATAAATGGACGTCTCCGCATGCTTCCTGAGCTCACACTATGGTAGCTTTGTATTTATGGGATGGACTCACTGGAAAGGGTGCTCCCCGGGATTCCAGCGCAGCAGCTCCAGCAGTTTGTAGTAGAGGCGCAGGGAGAAGGTGACACACAGAGCACCCAGGCAGAGGTGGGACAAGACGGTGATGGCACTTAGCTGAAACATACTGGCCAGGGCCACCACGAGACCCGTAAACACTATCCCAGTTTTCCTCACCCTTTTCCAGTAGATCAGATCCACCACTGCCAACACACCAATGAAAATACTTGGAGCATGTTATGTATGTTTGCTGCTCACTACAGACACAATACATGTATGATTAGTCAGCAGCATACTGCATGAGTCACAGTACAATATTAGCTACATTAGGGGTGCTGAGCCCAAAGTAGTGAATACGGATTCTAATGCTCAACCATCTTACATGTAAACAAGCCAGAATCCTACTGTGAACACTGTGCAAGCAATTACTTAGACTGTTATTGTGTAACAAGAGATGGGTCAATGTTTGTTCAGTCAAGTTAGTCCACAAAGTTTTCTATACAAGCCCAAAACATATGAGGAAGACGTATTAAAATATCTGAAAATAGCTAAAGCAAATATTCAATCATCGCAGAATCCCATTTAGCTGTCTTGCTTTGTCCATCTGTTGCCAAAGGACAGACATGCTGGACGCGGCTTGTCTGGCCTGTCTGTATTCACACCTGTGTCAAAATAAATCACCCGCCTCTCTGCACCTGACACTGACTGATCACTTTCCTGCTGGCGCTCATTCGTATTTATTCAAACATTCATCATGGATTTTCTTACATTTAGAGGCCATTTCTGCTGTGTTCCTGCCTGGTCTTCTCTCCTCTCTGCTGGCTTCCAGTGCAGGCTTTTTTTGGCTTTCCCAGCCTGTCAGCAATATAAGGCCTGGCTGGCCTAATTTTATCCTGTATTGGATACCCCCGTTTGGATTCACACACACACACTCCAAGAGGAACCTGAGACTAAAGCCTGTACATGTCCCGCTGCTCTCAGTCTCTCCTGGGTTCTCCGTCAGGGAGCGACCTGCAGCCAGAGCCTGCAACATGTCAGCCACTTCTCCATAGCAACCATTTCATATAGATTTATAGTTTTAACAAGAATTTGACTCAACAACACTAGGAGGCAGCGCTGTGCAAGAATTTACATCCCCAAATCTGGTAACTAATGCAGTTTAACCCCATAGTTTGTTAGAGAAATATGTGTTTTATGACACATCACACTATGTCATTGGGAAAAAGAACTGCCTGTTACCGCGGTCTCACACTGAAACCCCTGACGAGGCTCTGCATCTCAGCTTTTGACTCCCTCTGATGCTTTAAAGTGAGCCTGAGGTCCCTGAGTACTTAATATATTTCTCTACAGGAGATTCAAAAACGTACACGTCTCTGTATCAGCTAATAATGCAAATATAACTATTTTAGGAAGTCAGACTGTACATTTAACAACAAGAAAACATATTTTCAAATGTCAAAAACCCTTTTGTCAAATCTGTGCCCATGATGCTAATGAAGCTGAAGCCACACATGGTTCATATCAGCTGAAAGCTTACACACAAAACCAGGTACATAACTCTAGAACTAAACTCCACCCAGAAAAAATAGGTGGAAATTGATAAGAAAAAGAAAAGAAAATGTGTTGTACATAAATGGGAGGGCTGGTTCCTTTATTCATTAATTGATTGACATGTGGTTCAGCCAATCAAGACTCTGGAGATGAATTTTTAGAGTGGATTTTCGCTATTGTGTACATAACACAATACCAATTGGCATAAAAAAAATGTAAAATAATAATTGTAATGTGAAGAGGTGCAAATTCTCAGTTATACAATTCTATCTTCCAGATGAAGAAATAATTCAGATGGATTTATTTGGGCTGATGCCAACATTTTGCTCTTTATCCAAGAGCAAGGCAGCTTTCTGTGAAGATTGCAAAGTTCCACATTCATGCCCACCTCGGTTATGTATCTGAAATAACTTGAAACTTCATTTGTACAATACACAACAATAATAAAGTAATCTTTAAATGAATTTATATCCATAGCATCATAGAAAAATACCCAGGATAATGGGATATTGCCTTTATCTCATAATGTCTGTTCTGGACCAGTCAGTCTGTCCATGGTTGTAGACAATGCACATTCCCACCTTGAATTCACAGCTCCTGGTTATAGATAGCCTATGCGTCTGGCAGACATCGAGAACACCTACAAAGGCTAAATAAGAAGATATATATTTATACTGTATGTGTATGCATGTGTGAGGGTGTATGGCCTATTTTGACTATAACACATTTTCTATACTGTCTTTCTGATATATTCAGTCATTGTAGGGGCTGCTGTTTCTTCTAAATAACCTAAGGATGTAAATCTGATTAAGTTTTTTTTTTTCCATAATCCATTCAGCTCACTTCAGTAACATGACTGGCAGCAGTTCGGCCTTGGAGAAAGTATGCAGAGAATTACTGCAACAAGCTCAAGGGTAAGCCGCGCTTGGCAAAACCAGATGAAAAAGAAAACATTTCTAGATCATATATGTAATTCTGTAGTACTTGATAAAACTACACATTGTATATAATTCTCTAAGTGTTAATGTGACGTGAAGCTAATATATCAACTACTGCAACTCATTTAGCATTTTCTATTAGGCATTCATTTGTCCCTGATAATCAGTCAATGCAAAAACATTTCTGCAAAAGACCATCCCTATCCATTTATTTTACAATATCCCCTACAGCAGAACATTATACACTATACTGTCTGTTAAGTACTATATTGATTTCTGTGGATGGAACACTGCTGATTTTATTGGGTGTTATATTTTAGGAAGTTCAGCTGGAAGATGACTCATAAATTATATGTATTGGATGTTGCATTGTACTCTTTTTTTTTTTTTTTAAACACGAGTATGAAAACTAACATGTTTCGCTGCTTCCACTTGCTATGGCTCTTGTTTGTTTGTAAATAGCCATCATTGCTGTAATCCAGAGAGGTCCATAATCCAGCCGATCTAAGGGTGAGATTAACAGGGTGGGAGGGGCCAACTGCAGATAGGAGGATGTTGAGGCCGGTGAGCTCAGACAGGGATAAACCAGACCATGATTGGTTCACATAAATAGCGGGCCAATCACAAAACAGGCAAGGAAAACAACCAGGCGAAAACAGAGAGCTGGGGAAAGAGGGGAGAGCTATGAAAAAGCGAGGGAGAAGGTGAATTCACAGCAGCAGAGAGACGAGCGAAGAGCAGAAGAGGATGAGAGGGGCAGAGCGCCACTGAAGTCTCCAGAGAGAGACCAAGGGAGAGGGGATGATCCGCCAACACAGAGCAGCCGCATCCGCTCACACAGCCATGCTCTGATCCAGGAGCACGGCTACGCACTTAGGCCCAACACCAGGCCTCACACAAACAACCAGCAAGTCCTGCTTTCATCTACAACAACATGAGGACAGCCAGGAAGGGCAGCATGGAGATGCCTGCGTTTGTGCGCCAGTTAGTGAAGGAGACAGAGAAGAGGGTCAGCTCTTTCTTCAAAGGAGGCCGAGGGGGGGCGGCTGAGGGGGAGCATCCAGCAGAAGGAGAGAAGGACGAGGTAATACCCTGCCCATACCTGGACCGGCCCGTCCTGGACAAGCTAACAGAAGAGGGCTGCACCCGTTGGGGGCTCACCTATTCTCTGGGGAGCATGCAGGGCTGGAGGGCCAACATGGAGGACTTTCACAACTGTGTGCCTCAGCTGGGGGGCGAGCTGGCTGACTGGAGCTTTTTTGCAGTGTTTGATGGCCATGCAGGCAACACAGCGGCACAATACTGCTCTCAGCACCTTTTAGGAAACCTACTGACCACAGGTAAGTTATGTAACTGAATATGGTAAAGAGACTGTGTTATGTAAGTGAATCATTATGTGTCCATGATGTTTGTGCCTGAGGGAATTCAGTTTTTCTGTGTCACTTTCAATGGGGCTGTCCGTTCTCTGTATGACTGCAGCAGGAACTTGGTTTGCATTGCCGGCAGTAAGTCAGACCTGTTCCCGATGTGTGTTGGTCTCCGCCAGTGCTGCCCTTTGTCACCGGTCCTGTTCATTACTTTTATGGACAGAATTTCTAGGCGCAGTCAGGGGCCGGAGGGTGTCCGGTTTGGGAACCTCAGGATCTCATCTCTGCTGTTTGCAGACGATGTTGTTCTGTTGGCTTCATCAAATCAGGACCTTCGCGCGCACTGGGGCGGTTTGCAGTCGAGTGTGAAGCGGCCGGGATGAGGATCAGCACCTCCAAATCTGAGGCCATGGTTCTCCACCGGAAAAAGGTGGCTTCCCCTCTTCAGGTCGGTGGAGAGTCCTTGCCTCAAGTGGAAGAGTTCAAGTGTCTCAGGCCGGGGTCGTGTTCACGGGTGAGGGACGGATGGAGCGTGAGATCGATAGACGGATCGGTGCGGCGTCAGCAGTGATGCGGTCGCTGTATCGGACTGTCGTGGTGAAGAGGGAGCTGAGTCGGGGCAAAGCTCTCGATTTACCGATCGATCTACGTTCCCACCCTCACCTATGGTCATGAGATCTGGGTAATGACCGAAAGGACAAGATCGCGGATACAAGCGAGGAGCTCAGTTACCTGGGAGAAGCTCGGAGTAGAGTCGCTGCTCCTTCACGTCGAAAGGAGCCAGCTGAGGTGGCTAGGGCATCTGTTCCGGATGCCTCCTGGTCGCCTCCCTCGGGAGGTGTTCCAGGCATGTCCTATTGGGAGGAGGCCTCGTGGAAGGCGCAGGACACGCTGGTGGGACTATGTCTCCGAGTTGGCCTGGTGTCGCCTCGGGGACCCCCAGAACAGCTGGAGGAGGTCTGCGTGGATCGGGAAGTCTGGGCATCTCTGCTGAGACTGCTGCCTCCGCAACCCGGCCCCGGATAAAGCGGAAGAAAATGGATGGACTTTCAATGTGCTCTGTAATTCTTTAAAATTGCTTATTATTTCTTAAAGTTGTTAACTGTTTCCACAGGTGGAGTGGGGCCAGAGGATGACCCTGAAAAGGTAAAAGAGTCCATCATTGAAGGTTTTCTGCAAACTGACAAGCATCTTCAGACAGTGGCCCGCAGAGAGGGGTGGGAGAGGGGTGGCACCACTGTGGTGGCCACTCTCATCTCACCTTACTACATCTACTTTGCGAACTGTGGCGACTCCAGGGCGATGCTCTGCCGGTCGGGCCAAGTCTGCTTCTCCACCAGCGACCACAAGCCCTACTGTCCCCTGGAGAAGGAGCGCATCGAGGGTGCAGGGGGACCGTGTGCCTCCAAAGAATCAACGGCTCACTGGCTGTGTCCCGCGCTCTGGGGACTTTAGCTACAAAGGGGCTGAGAACAGGACCCCGAGTGAGCAGATGGTCTCTCCTGAGCCTGAGGTGTGTGTGCTGGAGCGCTCCTCGGCCGATGAGTTTCTGGTCCTGGCCTGTGACGGCGTCTGGGACATCATTAGCAACGAGGAGCTGTGCGCCTTCATCCACAACCGGCTTCAAGTCTGCACTGACCTGAGGGACGTCTGCGCTCAAGTCATCGACCTCTGCCTCTATAAGGTCAGTTCGCTCACATCAACACGCTTCAGCTGGCCACTGTCACTGACCTGCTCAAGCTACATAATTTACAGTTAATAAGCCTCAAATATCTCAATAACTGAGGGGAGTGTTTGTATAGAATAAGAAGTAGAGTGGTTAATAGGGTGAAATATTTGTTTTGAAGTGTAGTTCAAATTGAATCTTATTACTACTAAGTCAACAGATGGAAGACGGGAATCTTATGATAAATGTTCTTTTATCACTCTAAAAGGCTGGATATTGTACAGCAGGCACAAATACCACCCCAGGCTCTATAACAACTCAACACTGAGACAGGCCACCCAAAATAGTCCCGAGTGTGAAAATGGGTGGTATAATTCTCAGTTCATGCGGGGACTCGTTTCTTTTACAGTATATGTGTCAGACACAGTGTCCTTGCAGCAGACTCATGTGACAGAAGTGGAAACATGTGCCAGAAACAACAGAAAGTAACTTCATGTTCCTCTGGTCGCTCTGGGCTCACCTTATGTAAATTATGTTTATGTTCTGAAGTCAAAACAGCTTAGAGTCATAGCACAGTCCACTGGACGGCCGCAGGTCAGAGTAGGTCCACAGCTGTTTGGCTGTCATGCCCATCATGTCACACAGTTATGTAATGTAAGCTTCAGCATGGATACACACAATGACCTCAAAATGTCAACACATTCCTCTATTTACATTTTTTCTGCTTCACTGAATCTCTCCATAATGTACAAACCTTGAGGAAAAGAAAGTGCTATTTTCTACAACTCCCTCCTGACAAAAGCATTATTTTTCTAAATCTGTAAAGTCAACTGTTTGGTCTGTTGAGCTGACGGCACGTTTCGCTCCACAGGGCAGTTTGGACAACATCAGCATCATCGTGCTGTGTTTTCCTGGCGCCCCCCAACTGTCAGCCGAGGCACTGCACCAGGAGGCTGAGCTGGAGGACCTGCTGGAGTCTAAAGTGGCAGGTGTGTGTGAAAAAAAAAACACTGGTCAATGAGCATTATCAAAAGTAACTGAGCTGACATTCTGTATCTCATAAGTTTGACAAAAAAACGCAAGAAAAGTCTGAAATAAATGTTTAATGTTCACCGTGTATTATATAACATACAAATAAAACTACCCAAGCATGAAGACCTGCATAATTGCATGACGCAGACTCAGATGATAGGAAACGTACAGTATTAGCCGTAGTAGTAGATGGGAATCCAGATAACTCCCTGCTAAGGAACAGAAATAATTGTGATCCTTCATCAAACAGTGGCATCTTAAGTGTCTGACACATATTTAATAAGTGCCCAAGCATTAGTTTCTAATCTCTTGGATTTGTATAGCGCTTTTCAAGATACCCAGAGCGCTTCACAGCTCATTATTCATTCACTCCATACTTGGTGGTGGTAAGCTACTGTTGTAGCCACAGCTGCCCTGGGGTAGACTGACGGAAGCGAGGCAACCAGTCTGCGCCATCGGCCCCTCCGACCACCACCTACCACTCACTCACTCATTACATTCGCTAGGCTTCCTGGTGTTACCAAACGGTCTCCCATCCAAGTACTAACCAGGCCCTACCCTGCTTAGCTTCCAAGATCTGACGGGATTGGGCATAGCAAAGGCGGTGTGACCATAGCCTGACACATAGCATGAATTGTGTTTTGACAGAGATATATGAGGAGCTGTGTGCTAGAGGAGAAGAGCCTGATCTACTTTCGGTCCTCACTGTCCTCGCGTCCAGCGTCATACCAGGTTTACCACCAGGGGGCGGCATACAGAGCAAGTAAGAACCACCAACAGCAGACAAACTGACATAATAGTGTACGTTTTACCAGATCATTCCTGTTTTGTAGGAGAAACTGCATCATTTCTGCATACTATCAACAAAGAGAAATGCACAAGCCAACTGTAACAAATGTAAGTGCGTATGCCTTGATAAGATTTATGTAATAAAAGCAGAATACTAATACTTCATTATTTTCCTTTCCAGGGATTGGGAGGCTCCTAAAATGTTTTGGAGAACCAGAAAGTGACTGTAATTAATTTATCATGAATATAAAACCTTTTATTCTTTGTGTAATTTGACAAAAGGGATACAGTAGATGTCTGTTTACACATTGTCAGGACAAATACAATGCAAAAATGGTGAAGGCTCTAATACAGTTTATATTTGTACAAGAACATTTTTGTAACGCTCTCCGAGACACACTCTGCCTCAGTCAACAATGGCCTGTAAATTTAAACTAGCATACTGTGAAATCATTTCTTTTTTCAGGTGAAAGAGGAGTAGCACACAGTGAGTAATATAAAGTCAGAAATATGTTACAGATTCTAATTCAATTTGCTTGTAAAATGCAATATGCAAATGATGTAGGTTATTAATGGAAAGTGGCCAGTAGCTGTGGCTAATAGGAATGTACTAGTATAAAGCTAGATGAAAGGTTTAAGCTATTAGGGTTAAGGCTTTGCTTTGCACATTATTATAAGAGAGACACCTCATTAATTTCCCCAAGTTCTGCATTTAATTAAATGTACTAGAATAATGTTTTGAGATATCTGCCGCATGTTGTGGAAAAATGTGATTAAACAATGAGATGGATCAAGATATATGAACAAATACATATAAAACGTGATTTTATTTATTTTTGTATTTATTTCAAACATCCATCAGTACAATGTGAGATTTATTTTTTCAATAGAAATGGTTGATACGATATGTCCTGTGCTGCCTTATGCTGTATTTTATAATAAGACAACAAACACCACTACTGTACTGTGTTGTATTACTGACGACTTTTCTGTGGATAGATGTCATTATTGCTTTATTCTGAATAAAGTTAACTGTTGGTAATTACATTGTATTTTTACAAAGTTTCTCATCAAAAGGATTATGAGGGATTTACTTGCATAGGCTTGGGTCTGCTTCACCCAGCTAAGAAGAGCTTGGAAGCTGCTTTTAGTCCAGTCCTACTCACTCTGCACAGCTCTTACTGACATAAGGATGTCCTCCAAAGGTCTAGTTTTGATTAGATGTGCTACTTAAAACCCCACATCGGGCTGTTCTCTCAGGAGGAGTACTATGAATTTCAATTATGTTAAAGAGAAATGACTACATTCAGTAAATGAACGTGTCTTTGAAAAATAATGAAATGATAGAAATGATATAGCTATAGCTTTTACAGTGACCTAGTGATCAAATAACAGATGGTCACGTGTACTGATGTACTTGCTAAACCAGTCCATCTTAGACTCACAAATGTATGATCAAGGATACACTTAAATCAGTGTCGGTCTTCAAATGCTCCTTCAGGGCTGCTGTTGTCTGATTGCTTTTTCATGAGCCAATCACTTTGAGACATCAGATGTCTCTTCACATTCACAATGTCGTCTGCTCGTGAAACAAACTAGTTAACAGAAAATCTACAGTTCGATGCATAGAGATTGAATGATATTTTGAAAAAAGGACTTTTAAAAATCAATTTAGACAATTATACAAAATGTTGGGTGTTGTTGTGGTTTGCCTCTTGGCCAGGACTCCCTCGCAAAAGAGGTTTTCAATCCCAAGGGACTTTCCTGGTTACATAAAGGTCAAATAGAAAATAAAATGGACAATTTTAACACCGTATTTTACCTCTGTACCACAACCAGCACCACAACGTTCTGAAGGCTCTAAACAAACTGCCAGTTTAAGTTACTATTAAGTTTTTATAGATTTTGATCAAAAGCATTGCTACCTATCTACAGTTGTCTCCTGCAGGCGATTGTTCATGATGCCCAGAGCTCCCACGCCCTCAGAAAAGCCGTTCTGGTGTTTGTAACTCGGCCTAGGACCTTGGTGAGCCGTCTCACTCAGCTGCTTCTGAAGCAAGCCAGAGAGACTTTATTGGGCACCATGAACTCGTTAATAGAGATCATCTCTCCGGACAGACGCCTGCCCATATACACAGCATCATCTGCTGTCTCACTTTCAAAAACTGTCTCCACAGACCTATCCCTGCAGTGGCGTTGCCCAGCGCCACGATGTGAAGAAACAGGGTGCACAGTGTTGAACTTAAACCGTTTTTGATTTAGTTGTGGCAGTCGAGGGCGATGCTGAGATTTTTTATAGGTGCAGGGCAGCAGAGCCATCTGCATCCTGCAGTACAGCAAGAGCAGGTCTGCAGTGAACCTGAGCACACCAGTTTTCCAAGAATCCAGTTTAGAGTTTGCTTTATGATAATGGAGATGACATTAAACAGTGAATAGATGCAACACACTCCCATGAGGATGAACAGGCAGTTTGCCAGTCTGTACATAGCCTGAGACTCGTACTGCTGCCTCTGACTGCTCACCAGGTCACCAAAGCCAATGGTGCTGAATGCAACAAAACAGAAGTAGAGAGAGTCGATGTAACTCCAGTTCTCCATAGAGCTGTACAGAGTGGAAGCGCTGCATGCAATCACGACGGAGGCCATTCCCAGGATCAGCATCACATAATATACAGATGGCTTCCAGCCCTCCAGACTGTCCTCATCTTCAGGACGGTCCTCACGACTCGATTCCACCCCAGCACATTTAGCCGGCGCTCATGGAACCATCGCAGGATGTAGGCCAGCATGGTGATGATCCGCTCCAAGAACAGGTTAAAGAAGAGGATGGTAGCTGCACAGCCAATCAGACCATAAAAGATCAGAAAGATTTTGCCTGCAATGGTTGTTGGTGTGGTCATGCCAAATCCTGAAAAATTAAAATCATATTACTTAATACATTATGTTGCATCATTCATTCAATTCAACAAAATATTAGTTTGCAACTGTATTATTAATGTACTTCAAAGACTATTTGAATCTTCAGAGAATATTAATATAGACTATATTTATTGAAATAGACTCCCCTCCCATAGCCTAGACAGAACTGACATTAGTTTGATGTTGTACAAAGCAAAACTGTTCTTATTCTGAAACAGTAAATTGAAATAGCGAAGACCCACCAATAGTGGAGACTACAGTTCCCACAAAGTAGAAAGCTCCAGGGAAGTCCCAGCGTGGTCTGAGGGTATCTACTCGGATGCCTGCCCCATTGGCCTCTTCGTACTGACGCAGGAGAGCGTGCAGCGCGCCTGTGTTCACCTTGTGCCTCTGAGTGAAGTTATCCACCTGTTGCTTCCATCGTGTCCGAGCTCGCAGCTCAAAGGGGTATTCAAGTGCTGAGAAGATAGCAGCTCCGCACAGTAAGTAGAGCAGGATAAGAGCAGCCAGGAGGCAGAACCGTGCGTTATCTTCGTTCATAGGAGTCCGGAGACAGCAGCAGCAGCTGCCCCGAGCTTTCCTCTGAGCCATGAGAAAAGCAGTGACACAGAGCGCACGCAACAACATGCACCACCTTCAGCCAGTTACACACTCAATGCATGAGCCTCACACATCCTCCGCTGCAGAGAAACATAAAAGCCTGAAGAGTAAATCTGACCTGTGGGGACAAAGTTAATTTAATTTAACAAGCAACTAAACTGAAGGTAACAGTATGACATCAAAATTGAATAACTGCTATTAGATATATTTTTGAGATTATGCAGATAACACGAATCATACCTGTGAAGTCGTCGTACTGGATTTGCTGAACAATGACCAGCAGCAGGAGGCATCTTGTGTGTGTGTGTGTGTTTTTTGTCCAAGAGATGCAGTAATGACATCATCACCATGGGCCCACCCCCCTCTTGTCCTAAGCACACCTTCATCAGATCATCAGAGCTATTTAAAAAGTAATTTTCTCTAATCTTCAAACACGTTTTTATTAAGCCACAACCAATAAACACTTCCTTTGATCATAAGTAAAGTTTTTTCAATTAGTCCAAAAACAAATGTATGTTTGAACAAACACATTTTTTTCAATATTAGAGTGATTTTATTTTCAATGCTATTTTTTGACATCATGCTGTACTGCGTCTTCTTGTTTTCTGGAGAGCATTTTTGTTTATCCCGTAGACTATGTGGGAGGAATATTGCCGTATATCATGATTCTTCTGTGCTTGCCCGTGCCTTTAATCTCGACTAAAGCTATTGTTGAGGGCAGGGGTTTCTGGTGTCCACTGTTGGAGGCTGGGACAGGTGCGGAAGACACACAACACATCTGTTTTACTGTTTTAAGTGCCTCTGATCTCCTTTCTGTGGCTACGGCTTATTTTAGGACCACACTGTTGCTTACAAATGATGTGTGAGTCCCTTTATAAAGATTTTGCAGTGTGTAACTTTTTCATCATAGGCTAAGACAGCATGTGAGGCCAGTAGTTTTACCTATTCTATTAAGTGTTAAGAAATACAAAACCTTTCTTTCTTTCCTTACCTTCCTTTTTATTTGTATTTAGGCAAGTCATTGTAGAACCATTAATAACAAATAATGAACACTTATGATTTCCAAACTGTTTAGCACCATTTAACTTATAGAAGTGGTTCTCAAACCCGGGTACATGTACCACTGGGGCTTCTTTAAGTGATTCTCAGGGTCATCTGCAATTACACTTTATTTCGTTTTAATTACAGCTTTAATCTATGCTTAAAAATGCATTTGGGGTGGGTGTTTACCTGGTTAAGACATGGTTTACACCCAATTTAGACATAATTTAGGATATTTTAGACATTTTTAGACCTGGTTTGTCACCTGATGTGATCTTGATCTGATGACATTTGCAAAATATAATTTTTTATGAGGTGGTACTTGAACATGAAAATTTGAGAACCACTGGTTTATAGTATTGTAAAGTCGATATGCATTTAAATTAATATGTGCTTTGATTTGTATACAAAAAAACTATTAGTTAAAATGGCAGTGTATGCATGTTCTGTTACCATGTGTTAAATCACCAAACAAGGGATTAATTAACATGATAAATTTGATATGTTGTTATGGTCCTGTTACCAATTTAGTCCCCTCTTCTCCTAGTTTTGGAGCATATTGGTCAGAACGTCAATGAGGTTGTCTAGGCCCCACAGGTATCCATCCTCTCGGTTTCCCTCCAGCCAGGGAGATCTGTGGTCCACGGTCAAGTGTGGCGGTAGAGCCGAGGTCTTAGCAAAGTCAATCATCCATACTCCAGTTTTTCCAGAACAGTCGTGTACAAATAGTAGAGAGCTACCAACCACCTGCAAAGAACCAGTGCAAGATAATAAAACAATGCCTCAAATTTGTGTTTTACTTATATAATAATAGAGCTAATAAAATGCTGTATTTCTTGCCTTATGTTATTTAAAAACACATGGTGTGACTTTACCAACCTCGTGTCTTTTGAAGAAGTCCGAGGTCTCCAAGACTTGACGCAACTTTCTTAAGTGTCTTAGGTAACCCCACTGAAGGTAAAATACCACTGTTAGAAACATTTCATAATAATCTTAAAAATTGTAGGCTGTGGTGACCACACTCACCACAATTTGTGTATTGGATTCCACAAACTCACTGAGTGCTTTTATCACTTGTTCTCTGCTTTTGGTCTTTTTGAAGTTTGTCTGACAATCTTCATTTGGTTTCTGCATGAGAGATGCCAAAAGGAGAAACATAATCATCCCTGTGATACAACTAAACCTGTCATGAAATTTTACAAATACCTTAAATCCTTCAATGCGAAAACCAAGTGTAGTTGTGGAGCTCAGTGTCTCCCTCCACTGCATGTATCTGCTTTTTAAAACTGCCTTTTGGGTCTGCTCCTCCAATGTTGGAGCGCCAGGATCCACAGCCACCATCTTCTCAAACATGTCCTGTCGAGGCTGGGGTCGCTCACGGGCAAGCTGCAGCTCCTTTTCAAGATATGTTCTGATAGTACAAGTTTTAGATTTATAGTTTAACACTCTTTAGCACCGTCACAATCAGAGGAAGTGACAAAGAAATGTGTTTCCAGTAGCCACTTACCTGCTTCCAATCTTGCAGTCCATAATGTAGGGTGAGTTAAAGTTGTTCAGTAAGTTTTCCAACATGTTGTAGTCTTGATCATCCTTCTGGACAACGCCGTAGTACGCTGGAACAAACGGCCTTAAAGTGTCCTCCATCAGCTTCTGGTAACATTGCTGCTCCCCCTGGCAAAACATTTTCAGCACTGTGCCATGTTCACCAACCTGAAAACTCCCTGTGGAAAAAGTGAGGACTTGTCAAGGTATCTCAAATGTAGGAAATATGATTTTTATTTTTATTTTTCCACAAACCTTGATGTCCAACCACCTGCTCCCACTGCTGAGGCGTTTTGGGGTCATGGAGAGGACAGATGATGTCTCGTGACTCGTTTTTCATGTGCCGTTCTGAAAGTAAGATCATCACAGTGAGACGCACAAGCTCCAGAGTCCCGAGTCCTCTGCTCAGTGTCTGCTCAGACTTCAGACTCTACTGTCTCTATGGGAACAACCCAAACTAACCGAGGAGAAGGAGCTGAGCAATGACAAACTAGACCTAAGTGTCTGTAAATGAATTATGAATTTACAGAAGAGGCCTCTGTCCAACACTAAAATAGAAGATACTAAAAATATAACTTTTTAATATTATTTGGTATCACCTCATATTAAGAGGTGCTCAATAAGTATTAATAAGGTATTAAAAAGCATTTAATAACAGGCCATGAATAATATCCTTATTCATTGCTTACCCTAATCCTAACCGTAACCCTAAGCAGATTACTAATGCTTAATATGAATAACCTTATTAATAAACGAGCACCCCCTAACCTCTTTACCCCCAACTGAACAAAGCACATTTTCACCAGTTGGCTTCACCCAAATCTTAAAGCTTCTTGAAAAGTGTCAAATATGAAATGAAAATGAGGATTAAAATGCAACAAAAAATGTGTGATGAAAACGCAAAATAAAAGCCACAAAAGAGCAACAGAAAAGCCAAAAAAGAGCAACAGAAAAGTGATGAGAAAGTGATGAAAAGTGACCAAAGAAACTATGAAAATACAACAAAAACGCCACAAAAGAGCAACAGAAAAGTGATGAAAAAGCGACGAAAAACAATGAAAATACAACAAAAACGCCACAAAAGAGCAACAGAAAAGTGACAAAAATGTGACGAAAACGCAACAAAAAAGCAATGGGGGAAAAAAGTCAAAAACGTGACGACAACATGGCAACAACGTGAGGAAAAAGATCCCTTTAGATGAGTTTTGTAGGTCTTAGCTTTCAAATGAGGCATTACACTGGCACAGTATATATAGGCTGTAACCTTTCAGATTTGGGTAAAGCTGAACTGGAGAAAATGCACTTGGTTAAGGTGGGGCTTAAGAGGTTAATATAACAGGACTGTAATGTCATGTCGCTAAGAATCATGGGATTTGCAGCAATAAACTAATGGAGATTTTAAAAGGTAAATACTGAAGTTCTTGTTATCATCAAAACATTTGGACACTACAACATTTTAGATGAATTTACCAGTAGTGACTCAACAGCTAATGGAGTTGTTCCACGGCTTTTTTCTCTCCACTTTTATACTGTTTTTAGCAAATGTTAGTCTATGGAAGATACACGCTAACAGAAGATTCAAGAAAGACTTGGACATTAATTGCACGTTTTGTGGATCCCATCCAGAAACCGTTTCTCATTTATTTTGGTCTTGTTCAATCATTCGGAAATTTTGGAAAGATGTGACGCGTCATTTTGTCTCCAAGTTATGCAACAATTACAAAATGTATTATGAACATGCTGCTCTTGGGTTCTTTACATTGACTTGATGAGTCCTGACAAGATGTTTATTGTTAATCTAACCATTATTTTGGCAAAATATTATATTCATAAGTGTAAATTTGCAAACAAAAACCCTGTATTTTATGTTTTTCTTCAAAAAGAACTTGATATGTATATAAAAAGCATTGAGCCATGTACTAACAGAAAGGCTGCTAAAACCATTGAAATCTGGTCACAATATGTAGATTATATTTATATTTTGTTAATTTCCCTTCCCCCTGGCAAGTTTGATGTATTTTGCACAAATTACCTTCCCGTGTTTATTATGACATGCATATGCAACATTTCAATAAAAAATAAAAATAAAATAATAAAATAAAAAGATATACGCTAACAGCCACAAACATGGCGGATCTCCATGGCAACGGTGGATTTCTCCGAACTCTACAGATAGGCAATTTATATGCCTGTTAACTTAATATAACCATGCTGTAGGCCAAAAATCACTTAGAACATAAAATAAATTACACTAAAACAAAAAAATATGTTGACTATTTGGGAGGAGAGGGGCGGTAGTGCGACCCATTGCCTCTGGAGGGCAGCGACACCCCCGAAAGACAGCGCGCTCACGCCTAATGTCCAACAAGGAAGAGGGTACACAGATCCCGCTAAAGACGAAGAAGACTTTGAGGGTTCGCGGTTGATGGACCGCTCCCACAGCCCGTACTCAAAGCCACCGATGCCCGTGATTTGAGGCGGTTTACACTGGGCGGATGACCGAGATCCGCGCTGCCCGTTCACTTTGATTACGCACAGCCATGGTTTCACACAGGAGCTAGCCCCTCAAAGAATCAACAGCAGCCTAAGGTAAAACATCTATATGTTTTGGAGCGATCGTTCTCACACAACGCTGGTAACAAAGTAACAAATGTAAAGAGAAAAATAAAGTTGGCAAATTAGTCACTCATACCACTGTCAACAAAGCAGCTGTGAGCCGCCGATGCTAACGATGCTACGTTTCCAGGGCACAGATGTCATTGTCTGCGTTATCATATGACCCAGAAATTAAAGTCCTCTGCTTTAATACCACATCATGTATGCAACGTGACATTGAATGCTTCACCCGATTTTAGCTGGTCAATATGTAAGTGTTAGCACGAAAATTAACCATTTCTTCCGCTGTGAGCAGCAGTATCGTAGTAAACAGACAGTGAAAGCGGAGGTTTATCTGTGGAGAAAGTAAAAAGCTAAAATGCGTCCGTTAATATTGAGCGATAAAACGGTCAGAGCTCGTAACTTACTTCAAAAAACATAAATGCAAAGAGTCCCGTTGAGTCCTCGACATTTGATACCACACACAGAGCAGAACTTTTCAGTAAAATGACTATGACACCTTTGGACGCGCGCTCTGGAGACTCGCTTCTGCCCCTGTCGGTGTGTTTATGTTACGACAGACCAATGATGAATGGATAAAGAAAACATAATGAAAGGATTTGAATGGCATTACCTACTACTCACTACAATTGGAATTTTATTATTATATTTACTTTTTTTGTTTGCCGTAATGTTTTACTCTTTAAAGTTTTAACCTCTCAACCCCCGCCTCAACCAAGCACATTTTCTCAGCTTTACCCAAATCTAAAAGCTCCTTGACTGGAGCTTACATCATATAGGCCAGTATAATGCCTCATTTGAAAGCTAAGGCTTACAAAACTGACCCCAACTTTTTGTTGCGTTGTCACCGCATTTTTGTTGTGTTTCATCTATTTTTTGTTTATTTTGTAGGGTTTTTTGTGTCTTTTTGTTGCGTTATTGCTTTTTTCCTTGAATTTTTTTTTAAACGCTTTTTGTTGTTGTTTTGTCACATTTTGTCACTTTTTGCCGTGCTTTCAGGCACGTTTTTGTTGCTCTTTTATGGCTTTTTTGTAGCTATATTTTTTGTTTGTTGCATCCTCATTTTCGTTGCTATGTTGTTCAAGAAGCTTTTAGATTGGGTAAAGCCAAACTGGAGAAAATGCACTTGGTTCGGGCTGGGGTTAAGAGGTTAAATAAATGAATAATCACTTTCATTATTAATTGATTTATTTTAGGTTTAAAAAACATAATCCAATGTTTCACAAGTGATGTGGCTCTGGGACCCGCCTTCAACTTATCATGGCAAGCCGCTACCCTTGCAAAAAATAAATTTCAGATTATAAAACAATTTGGCTTTGTTTTAGTACATTTAATAATTGATGATTGGGCTGAGGCTGACTATTTACCACTTCAGGCAAAGGCATGCCCATTAGTTGAGAATCACTGCTCTACTCAACCCTTTGATATATATTTTCTCTGCCTCACATACAGAGTGATGGAGAAGGGAGCAGAGCTGATGGAAGACCTCGTTTTTAGAGGCGTGGAGTTTGGAGTGAAGATGGAAGTAGACAATGGTTTGTTAATTGTTGAAATTTCGGATTCAACAACTGCAGATCAGTGGAGGGGTGAATTCGATCCAGCGTGTGAGTATTATACAATGGATTCAACGGCTCTTGAGAGACTTCAGCCTCAAAGCCTCAAATTTGTTTCCAGATATTGAGGACCTCACACGAAAAACCGGCAACTTCAAGCAATTCCAGATATTTTGTAGCATGTTGGAATCTGCTGTTAAAAAGGTAGGTCTACACACAAAACACATAAGCATAAACAGATATTTCTAATGGTACAGTAACCCATTTAGAGAGGTTGAAAATGTATATGTGAACAACTGACTGACCATTCGTGGATGCGTTTAGTGAAGCGGAGAATTTTCACTGAAGCAGAAAAATGTAGCTAACGTGAGCTGTCTTAGTTTATCCAGTTGATTGAGAGAGTAAAACTAAATAGCAAGAGGTGAAAGATATAAGATTTGGATCTTGTATCTTTTATATTGGTGTTTATAACATGACTTACAAATACTAAAACGTTAACCGCTTAACCCCCACCTGAACCAAGCTTGTTTTGTGCAGTTTGACATTACCCAAATCTCAAAGCCTCTTGAGTGTAAAAATGGCAACAATAACAAGGATGAAACGCAACAAATAAGTGACAAAAGAGCGAGGAAAAAACGTAAAAGGGACAATAATGCAATAAAAATGTGACAAAAAAAGTGGAAAAATAATGACCAATACTCGACAAAAAAGCGTCAAAAAACAATTTAAAAAAGAGATGAAAAAGCAACAAAAACAAGTTGGAAAAAACAAACAAAAACACTTAAAGGATCTGTATCATGCTATTTTAGCCATTCCAAAGTAAAGTATAGGCATTTATATGATTATTGTACCTCACCGCTCAGCCTGGCCTCCCCATCGGGTTATGGGAGGCGTTGGTTATAAAAGTTAATCCACTTGATTCTGGCCAAGGTTCACGAAGCATCCATCAGGTTGGTTGATATAGTAGCTGAATCCCGGAAAGAAATTCCAACTTCTGGCGAGTGCACTCTTCTTTAGGAAGGTCGAATAGTCCTGTTCCTCTCGTAGCCAAACGCGCATCCGTAATTATCGTTCGGTAAGAAAAAAGAACAGGCGGTGTCCAGAGTAGGTTAGAAAGAGCTCAGTCTTCAAAAACAAGACTTCTGCTCGGATCCATGGATCCTCCGACCGGGGGTGCGTTTGTTTACCCTCCTGGGACAGCACAGACTCGTTGGAGACTTCCTTTTTTTTTTCTCTCTCTTACAACAAAAATAATGAAAAGCTGTTTTATAAATTAAAATCAGGCCGTAAGGCATTACATTACAGACGTTGAGCGCTTCCGTTCTTTTGTGACGACACAACTGAACAACTCGTTCACTCGTCGTTTACCAGGAGAGGGCAGAGCAGCTGCACAGAGAGCAGGATTCAGGAGGATTACTTAGAACTGGTGAATGAAGCCAAAAACCGCTCTGGGGGTGTTTTGATAAGGAAAAAAGCTCCAAAAAGTGGATTTTGCATGATATAGCTCCTTTAAAAAATTGACAAAATGTTACGATCAGTTTTGTGGGTCTCAGCTTTCAAATCTGACGTTACACTGGCCTGCAGGCTGTAAGCTCCAGTCCAGAAGCTTTAGATTTGGGTAAAGCCAAACTGGAGATAAGGCGTGTGTAGATTCTGCTTTTTAATTTCATATTACTTTAACAGTCAAGCGATTCAGTCACGCTAGACCTGCTGACCTACGCCGACCTGGAGCTGCTGCGCAACAGAAAGGCGGGAGTGGTGAGCCGCCCGCGTTCCAACCAGCAGTCCTCTGCCCTCACAGCCAAGCGATACCTCATCCTCATTTACACTGTGGAGTTTGACAGGTTGGTGATGTATTCAGTGGCAGATAGTACTTGGTTTATATCCCACAATAACCAAATGAAGCAATCAACAAACAATGAAAGAAATGAAGAGTTCCATAATCAGCAGTTTTGTTTGGTTGTCCAGGATCCACTACCCCTTGCCCCTGCCCTACGTAGGAAAACCTGACCCTGCCATGCTACAAAAAGAGATCAGAGCTCTGCGGGCTGAACTCGAAGCGGTCACTTCTCAGGAGTGAACAAATCAGACAAAGTGGAAATACAGCGGTTGCGAGAGGAGTATGTATTTAGGCCTGTACAAGACCGTTTGTCAATGAGCATGGATTCACTGTAATGATTCTTTGCAGGTTGTTGCTCTTGAGGGAAGAGAAGGATGCCATGGCTAAAGTTTTGGAGCGACTTCAGATTGGAGGAAGCGCAGTGACCCCGGGAGAGAGGACTGGAGGTTAGAGAAGTGGTCCGGACACTCGAGGAGCAACTGGTTAAAGAAAGAGCCAAAACTCAGCGCTCTGCAAGTAAAAGGAGTCAGGAGCAGAGACTTCTAATGGAGCAGGTATCCACAGTAGCTATCTATGGATTCTATTATACAAGAGTGACATTGATCAATTACCAATGATGCAGACCCATATGCAACAAACTGAATGCACTGTGAAATTTGACACTTATGTAACAGACGCAGCATAATTTCTTGAAGTTTGAGCTCTACAGTACTTGTTTAATCTCATAGGTCAGCGTACTGAGGTGCGGTTCCTGACTCGTAATAGGTTCTGACCACATCATTCTGTGCTACAGCCTCTTCATCATGAATGCCTGCACATGATCTTCTGAACTGTTGTGTTTGTACACTCCCAAGAGCCCTGCTCATGTGACAGTTGCTTTTGACCTGTCCCGTTCGAGACTAAAAACCAGAGTGTCATCCCCTATGAGCATTGATCTTCCTCAGTCACTCCTCAAAACACACACGCTTCACATAACTGACTGAATATTGCACTTAATACTCTCTATATTGCGGGTGCAGGTCTAGAATGTGATGCACGGGACCAGTGGGGCAGACCAGTTTCCTATAACAGCATTACACTTCACAAGTCGTAGCTAAAAAGAAAATGTATGAATTTCAAAAATATCATTAATATCAGTCACTGGGTCCATGATCTTTCTGTACAAGACCAAAAAAATTCCTCAAACACAAAATAATTTTACCTTTATATAATAAGTAAAAGAGCCTTTAGAGCGCTGTGATGTCACCTGCAACCCAGCAATACAGTACTTATTTTCTCTAACTTTTGTACATGGTCTTCTATTTTACTGAGTCTTGTGTATTATTTTATAGTACTAAACTGTTTGAAACTTGTGCAGCAATTTGGGCAATGTCAACTGTATTTTGAAGTTGCTATATAAATCAAGTCTTTACTAGAATAGATCTGCTGATGGTCTAATCTAGGAAGTCAGCAAGTATTGATGCCTTTCTCAGTGAGTATTTAGTGTAGGTAACTTTTTTAGTACATGCAAGTGTCTGGATATACATTTTATTTTATTTAAGGAAGGTCTTATTAACTGCGTTTGGTCATAATGTTTTTCCTAATCAGTTTGTTTTGGTTCAATCCTATGTAGTTGGAGGATCTGCGCGCGTCGGAGTGTGCCCTCAGAGCTCGTGTCAAGAATCTCACCAATGAACTGGCGCTGCTGCGGAGAGGGTTAGACAATCTAAGCGTGTACTATATCCTTCCTTTCTTTCTCTTACTAATACACTTATTTCTACTAACCATTTTCAGTCCAGTTGTCTGTTACTAATCACTTTAACTTTGCTTTTCTGCAGAAGAGTGACGCCTGTTTCCAGTCACATCAGCACTCGGCTCGAAGGAGAAATCTATCGATCGTTGTCCCGCGAGAGGAGGACTCGATACGGGATGGTCCGGGCGCGGTCAGGGTCCAGGGAGCGGATGGAGGACAGGGTTCAGAGGTCTGAGGAGCGTGGGAGACGATCAGATTCATCAGGACCTAGAGGCCGGATACCAAGGCCCTCTCCGTCACCCACTGGTACTTAGTCGAGGCATTTGTTGTACCGAGTCCAATAGTACTGCTTGCTCTAACGTCCCGTTTATGTTTATAACAATGAAAATGAGAGCGCATGCATTTGTATTGTTGGTTGTGGTCCAAACTCATTACTCAATGCATAACTTTTCTTTTACACATTTTTACACATTTCAGTCATCCAGTTCTTCAGAGGGATGAGTTGTGCACTTTCAGGGAGCAATATTGTCACTGTTATGGAAACCAGTGGTTCTCAACCAGTGGTTCTCAACCTTGCCAAACCATAAGAGTATGGTTTGGCAATTTTTTAGAATTTCTTTGATTGAAAGATTTATAATGAATGCCCGAAATTGACTGAACTCTGCAAAGAAATACTGCATTTTGCTATTAACCTCTTAACCCCATCTAAACCGAGCACATTTTTTTTTCCAGTTTGGCATTACCCAAATCTAAAAGCTTCTGGGGAAAAAGCACCAAAAAGTGATTAAAGTGACAAAACTGCAGCCAAAAAGTGCAACAAAACGGTGACGAAAAGGTAATAAAAAAGCCACAAGAAACAACAAAAAAATGAGATGAAAAATAATGTGAAAAAAAGTGACAACACGGCAACAACGTGAGGAAAAAGATCCGTTTTGTGGGTCTTAGCTTTCAAATGAGGCGTTACACAGGGCTATAGCCAAAGTGGAGAAAATGCATTCGGTTCAGGCTGGTGGTCAGAGGTTAAACACACGAAAGAAATGGCCTAACTGTAAAAATGTTAAGCAAATGTTGAAATTAATATTGTTTTTGAGTCGCAACTTGTGATACTAGTGATACATTGAACCACTGATGTAAAAAGAACTACCATGCATATTTCCAGCTGATGAAAAGGCTTAAAAATAAATGCACAGCACACAAAGGCTTTTTCACAAAATGTGTCAGAAGGACAAAACACATTTCATTCCACAACTAGGGAAAAAGTAGATTTTACAAAAAGAGTTCCCTTGTGGTGTTTGTTGTTTACTTCCTTATTGGAAATGGGTACATGTTATTATTATAATAAGAGGTAAACTGTCCCTAAACTGAATATTGAAGTATATATATTTTTTCGAACTTTTCTTAAAATTGCCACTGAACAGGTTAAATTAAATGATTAAAGGCATATGACTATTTTTTGTGCTTTTCAGGTGTTATGTATTTAAGTTCTTTTAGTACTTATCTCTGTCACATGTTTTACTATTTTTGATTTTGTCAGAACTATTTTCTTGTAAATTCTTGCAGGTTCCCGTGGGCCTCGCTTTGATCCAACTGCTTACATCCTGGACAAACAGCGCCGGCAAAAAGAAGCAGAATTAAAAGTTGGACTTTTATAATTAAGACAATATTCTGTCTTGTATGATTCCAAAATTGTAATTAGTGATTTTCTCGTCAGACAAAGAAAAGTGCGGAGGGACCTATTGGCCTCACCTGTGTTCCAGGAGAGGGGTCGGTCGCGCTCCCGAGAGCCCCACCCGTCCATGGTGCGCTCAGGCAGCCGAGGGAGGAGCTTGTCTGTTGAGAGGAGGCTCAGCAGAAACTCTTCTGAAAGTTCATTAGTGGACATGGACGAGATGACTAAAGCGCTTCTAAGGTAAACACTCAAAGTGCAATGTCTTTGGTTTGTGCACTTCAAAGCTTAAGTTGCTTATTTTTCTCCAGAGGAAGAAAACAGATGTACAATGGACCTAGTGTGGTGAGTTTTTTTTTTTTTGGCTTTCAACATAAAACCAGCTCTTCCTTGATGCTGCTTCATGTTTGAGTCGGACACATGTCATTTATACCTATTTTACTGTGGCTTCAGAAAAAATGCAGATCCCTCTAAATGTTTCCATATTTTTATGTTGTTATCTATTGGATACAATTTTACTGTGAGTGCCGCTCAATACATTCATGTAAGTTTCATTCACTTCCATTCATTGCCAGTGATTCAGAAAAGTTCAGCATCTTAATGAGCCTGAGTGTCCATTTTTAAAGGGTAAAACTAATTGTATCAGACTTCAACATCAGTGGTGAGTAGTACTCACTTACATATACCCAAGTACATCTATGAGAGTAATCTTTTGAAGTAAATTGGAGTCGTTTTATCATATTTCTACCTAAGCAGTGTTTGGAATAACGGCGTTTAAAAGAACGGCGTTAGGTAACAATGTTATATTTTCAGTAACAGAGTAATCTAATTCATTACTCTCCCCGTCGTTACAACGCCGTTATCGTTACTGGGTAAACAAAGTGGCACGTTACTATTCGGCTGAATGAAGCGCCGCGGTGTCAGCTCACTGCAGCTGTATCTCTTGCTGCAGGAGCTGGGAGAGCAGCGGAGAGCAGGGGGCGGAGTGTCTACTCACGCTGCCTTTGTTGATGCCCCTTGGGGCTCACATCATTCAGTGTCCTCTGCCTCCAGGACAGGGGCAACTGCGCGTCCTGTAGCCTACCTTTGTACGCGCACATCTGACTGTCTGTGCAGAGCGTTACATCGTACTCTCTGCTCCAAAAACTACGCCTGTCCCCGACCCACGGCTTGTCATTCCCACAGCGCTGTGCGGCCGCAGGGGAGAATCGAGTTGATCATTGATCATGATCAGCAGTAACTTATTTTTAACCCAAAGATGTTTTTTTTTACAGTAACAAGTTACTTTTATTATAAAGTATTCAGTTACTAATTTAGTTACTTATTGGAACAAGTAGTGAGTAACTATAACTAATTACTTTTTAAAGTAACGTTCCCAACACTGTTGAGAAGTAACGCTACTCTTACTTGAGTAAAACTTGATGTTATTCTTTCCATGGTGAGTAAATCCATAAGTGACAAAAGTAGTTTAATTGATTTCAACGTTTTAGTGATTTTCTGGCACATTATTTCCAGAGTATTCAATGGAAATATCAGGATTAGGTTATTTTTTGTCTGTTTTGTCCCATTATCTTACACCATCAATCCTTGCAAAAGATTTATTTAATAAATTGCAACGTTTTGACCCAACAGGGTCTTCATCGGGCAAATACTGCGTTATTAAGTTATTAAATTCATCTTCTGCAAGGATTGATAGTGAAAGGTCTGCAGGACTTCTTTTCTGCAACTTTTCGGCTTTGCCTTTATCCTACGCACCCATCTGCATTTGATCTGCATCTTTTTCTACAATCCCATTACCTTAACACTAAAATATTAAGACTTTTACTCTCGATCACTTTGTGTTCAAGTTGCATTTTAACAAAGGGCGTTTTTTTTTATTTTCATTAAGTTTTTTTGTGTGTAAAAAACACGTTTTATTCTACTTGAGCAAAATTAGTAATGCTACTTGTACTTGAGGATATATTTTAACACCTACCTTTTGTTCTACATAAAATAAAGCGATACATCGAGGAGCAGGGAAACCTGTCTACTTTTCTTATAGTTCTGTGAGTGTTCGTCTTGACTGGTTACAATGTTTTTATTTTGCAGTCTAGAGGAGGCCTTTTGACCAGGAAGCCAATATGTAGTACACCGACACAAAAATTAAGAGACAAAGGTAACCAATAACACAGCTTCAGTGATTAATCTTAATGTACAGCATTTAGTCTTGTGTTTTCGCTGACAGAGAGCTCGATGGACACTGGCACAGAGTTGTCGGAGATCGATGCCAGGCTACAGGCACTGCAGGAGTACATGAGGGACCTGGACACAGGACGCTAAATGGGAGGAACTTTTCTTTGTGCGCAAAACTCAAATGAAGATCTGCTTATGGTTCAACTGAACTATGAGCTCAGGCTTCTATGAAATCAATCGAACAGCCTCAGTGAAGCCAATGCACTGGACGTTTGGACTGTTTTTAAATGTTGTGCAAATGTTTTGTCTATTTAAGATGTGTGTATGAAATGGTACATTCCTTTTTTTTTTTTACACCAGTTCATACCCAAGGCCTGATAAATATAACCTTTAGACTCTGAAGAAACATTGTTTTATTTTGATGTTGTGCCTGTAGATTATCCTAAAGTCTTTCTATGTACTGTTAGGGTATTTTTCCCTAAAGCTTGGCCTACTATAGAAACTTCAATGACCTTAAAGACATCTTCTGTTAGCATTGATCTGGTACTAGTTAATAAATGTGGTTGTATGGGATTGAAAATAGTTCAGGATTTTTTTTCCACTGTGGTGAAATTGCCAAATTTTGTACAAAATTGCATTTAACTTTGCACAAGGACTGTACATGCACCATTTTATACCTTTTCTAACCACTAAATATAATTTATATAAAAAATATCTGCGTTCTTTGTACCTTTTTACTAGATAACTATCAGTGCATTGTTGCTTTTTTCCTCAATGACTGAGCTATTAGAGAACTTCAAATATAATCGAATGCAGTTTAAACTCGATGCCCAGGTCATAACTACAATTTGTAACAAATATTTATTGTATAAAATTAACAAAGTATAATACATGAACTTCAGGTTTATAAAGCCAAAACAAACTAAGGCTTTTGCAGTAAACATCCAGTGAGAACTTAAACATGGTTTTCAAAGTGTAAAATATCCCCTTCATAACCACATTCAATAGTAAAAAATTAGTAAAACATTCTTGTGCTATATAATAGTTTGAAACGTCATGAACCCAAACACCATTCTCAAGTGGGTCTAGGCTGGTTCACAGTGTTGGCAGCAGCAGTGGCGGCGGCGGCGCTCATCTGCTGGTTCCTTCGAGAGTTCAACAAGGTCTGAATGTGGAGTGTCAGCTGTGGAGGAGGACTTATTTAATATAGTCATGATTAAACAAATGGAAAATCAAATGAGATGCAAAACTTACTGCTTGTTGTTGGGCAATGGACTCTCGATATGAAGCACGTCTGCGCTCTTGGTCTCTCTCATCATAGGCCTTCCAATACTCGGCCTTGGAATATATTTCAGCTTCAGGAAGATGTGGATACTGTTGTTTCTGTGAACAAAATAAGACATTTTCAAAATGTTGTATTTTACATTTAAAAAAAACATCGTAATAGCCCTGGTAAAAGTCACTCACAACATGGAAAATGTATTGGTCTAATGTGTGATCAGACATTTTCTGCAGTGTCATGAAAGCTGTTGATACATTCATCCGGCTTTTGTTAAGCAGTTCCTGCAAAAAACAATACTTCAGAAAAACAAATATAACCTTTCACTTCAATCTATAGGTCGTAGATTTCTAAAAATTACCAAAAGCTTTTCATTGGACATGTTCTGCAACATGGTCTCCATTGGGTTGGCTGGTGCAGCGTCAGTGACGGCTTTAGACTGAAAAATAGATGTGTATTAAAGTTGTTTTGCAGAAAGATGTTAAGTGGTGTAGTTTACCTCAGCCTCGTACTCAGCCCAGGCTGCTTTGCGCTCAGCTTCACTGAGCTCCTCCTCCTCTTTATGGTCCAGTAGAGATTCATGTTCATGAAATGAGACAATCTGGTCTTTACAGGTCTGCAATAGCTCACAGAGCACTGCATCCTGGGAAAGAAAGGTGCGTTTATGTAAGCCTAAGTCAGAATCATGTTCGGTGCACTGCACTAATAGTTACCTTCGGTACAACAGGCCGTGTTCTTCTGCCAATGGCTGAGGTGGGATCATCCAACATGTCTGGCTTAAACGTGTAAAGCTCAGTCAGCTCAAAAAGCGTGAAGTGCCTCTCGATCTGCTGCTCATCGACCACTCGATTGGACAATGACTGTTTAGTCACCTGGCGATCGTAGATTTTCTCCTCCATGGTGCCCTTCAAATACGTACAAAATGAGCTTTAGTGTAAAGTAGGAAGAAAATAACTGACAAAGGACAAGCAATTACCTGAGCCAAAAAGCGATAGACAAACACTGGCCTGTCCTGACCAAAGCGGTACACTCTGTAGATACTCTGAATGTCGTGTGATGGGTTCCATGAGGCGTCAAAAATGATGACTCTGTTTGCAGCCACCAGGTTGATGCCAAGTGAGCCGGCTTTTGTCGAGATGAGGAACAGTCGACCACTTTAGAGAAAGATAAATATAATGTGAATATTCACCTAGTACTCTACGTACATCGTGTTTATAAAAATACCGTTCATTGGCGCCATTGTTAAATTCCTCAGCCCATTTCTTTCTTAATAGAGCATTTGTGGAGCCATCAAGGCGATAGTAGTCAACATTCTTTATCCAACTTCCAGCTGTAAAAATGAAGTCAGTCAAATATGATCTGTGCAAATAATGATTTCTCATGTTTATTGTTCACACCTTTTCCTGGTGTCTCTTTGCTATGATGCGCATCTTTAAGAAAGTCTTCAATAAGATCTAAAGATATCAATGACTGACTGAACACCAGCCTATTGGCAAAAACATGTTTTGTTAAATTTCCAAATATATTATATTACTGCTGAATTGATACAATACTTACACTTTTTCTTGCAGAGTCTCTGCCTTTTTCAATATTTCAATCAATAAGGTAATTTTCCCTGAGTGTGTGATGTTTTTAGCATCGGTTGGAGAAAGCATACTCTTGTACCATTCATTAGATGCACTTGGAGGACTTGGGCTGTCAACCTCTGCCCCTCCTAGCAATACAAACCATATTTGTAATTATCAAGTTGGCATATGCTTAATCTGTAGAGATTGTATTACCTTGCAGCACAACATCAGAGGTAGATGTTGGATTACTCTCGCTGGTGACTAGCTTTGCTTTTAAAGAAATAAGCCGTTGGTTCCTATAATAGATACATTTAATCATTAAGTGTAAATACTTCATTAATGCAAACGTAGAAAAAAACAAAACTTACCCATTTATCTGATTCTTGGCTTTATTCTTCTTATTAAGGCCTCCCTAGAGTAAATATAAAATGTAGGTTGTATATATATTTATATATTGTGAAAGGATTAATTAGAGGTTACAGTAGTTTTACCTTGGCATTACTCAGATGAAGGCACCAAGGATGAGTCCAGATTCGGCCGAGCACCTGGAAATCCTTGAACAGATTGGCTCCAACTTTGGTTTTGTCCCTTCAGGCACTGATCTCACCCCTGAATTAATATACAGTATATTCAGGCAGTATTCACACCCCTATATTTATTGATTACCGATAATTAAAGAATTTATGGGATTTTAGTATCAGACTGCAACATAGTAATGGACAAAACAAATATATATGGAAAAAAAAAGTATGCAACATTATTTAATCAACTACAAGCAACAGCTTACCAGAGACATGATCAAGGTAGTACTGATAGAGCTCACACTGAAGTGGCGAAACCCTCACTGCCAACACATACTCATATTTTGGAGGCAGAAACTGCGTCAACTCTGAATAATCTTTTCTCTAAACAAAGAAAATATGACTTAGAGCGAGGAACGTGGGGTTTCCTGGCTGTGGGCAAATGAAGTTTTACCTGCACACACCCAGCCAACATGGCGTGAAGGACGTGAGCTCTGTTCTTCATGATGCGGACGTCTCGCGGCGTGGAGTCTGCGCATTGACCGTTCTGTATCGGATTCATGAAGCGGTTCCTGAACTCTCCCAGTGACCCCAGAAGGTTTTTCTTGATGAAACTGACCATACAATGATCTGTGGGAATAGCGCTTATTTAATTACATCAGTTGCACAGCTTCTTTTATAGACAGATATCATTGACATCACTTGAATGTCAGCAACAAACATAACAAATCATGCATGACTGACTAAATATATTGGTCACATATCTGCAACTGTGCTTTTAAGGCTATGTTCAAACTGCGGTCTGAACGTAGCATGCTTGACAAAATACAATTTGGAATAAACAATAAAAATTGTGGGAACAGTGTCCCGTTCGCTCTGTTCACCTCATTCCGTAAGTTTGTGAGGGTGCCGCCATGAATTGTGCCCACCCCTTCACTTGTATTAGTTTACATAGGACAAGGTGCAAATGAACATTTTACACAAATCAATCTACTAAACATCAGATTTTAGCAACAAACGTTTTTTTCCTCGATAAGGTGAAGGTATACTATTTTAATCTGCATAGGGAAATTCAACCCATCCTCAATGCCGCTGGGACGACCCTGTAGGAGTAGTGGGCAGCCAGCATAGGCCAGCGTTCGGGGACCCATCTCCAGATGTGGAACCAGGCGAACGGTCAGAAACACTTGTCTGAAAGATTAAGCTATTGTACATGGTTTTAGTGGTAGGGGAAACCGGAGTACCCAGAGGAAACCTACGCAGACACAGGCAGAACATGCAAACTCCACACAGAAACGCCCCGTCCAGGTGGGAAATCAAATGTGGAACCTTCTAGCTGTGAAGCACGATCACTAACCGCTGCGCTAACATTCTCCGCTTAATAAACGTACTTCGCGCTCTATGGGAAGTGTCACTACAATGAAGTGCCGATCCGTGGCAAAAAAGGGGCAAAGGTGGGCGGGTCAGAATAAGGTGAATAGAGTTCAAGATCGTGATATCATATCGCTAAGCATCATGGGATTAGCAACTAATGGAGATTTTAAAGGTAAAAACTGGAGTTTTTATTTGCATTAAAACACTCACTACAGTTAGTTACCAGGAGTGAGTCTGGCTCAGCAGCTTACCAAGTTGTTACAAATGTTTTCTAGCACCAACAAACATGGCGGATCTCCATGGTAACAGTGAATTTGACCAAACTCTGACTAAATGCTAGCTAATTTTAAATAATTTCAGAGGGGGGCTTATAACCAAATCAATACATCAGCTCACTTGTCAGTTGTTTTCAATTATCTAAAAAACAAAGCCCATACTTCAGTTTAACTGGAACAGCTCTTCAGACCAAGAGGGTCTAAACGCAGGCAGTAGCGCTCCAGACCTCCACAGGAAATGACATCAGCTCAACGTTTTTACCCCATGGCATTTATTTAAGTTACTCTCAATAAACACCTTTCATACACTCCACTATCCTTAAGGTTAGGATTAGGGTCAGGTTTAGGGTTAGTTTGGATTAGTTTAAGCTAGCGTTGTACTGCAGAGGTGACGTCATTTCCTGTGGAAAAGTGGAGCTCCACTGAGCATGTGATCTGCAGCATCCAGACTCTTCTCTTTCAGAGAGTGAAGGAACATTAGCCTATTAGCTTTCCAAGCCTGTGTTGCCATAGGGCCTGCATAGCAAGCGTTGCCATGGTGTTTTGACCTTCAACAATGTCACTAGAAAACTATATTTTTAAGACATACGTACATTCGACCAGGTTGTTCTGCAATGGGGTGCCAGTCAACACCACTCTCCGCTTGGTTTTGATGTAATTCAAGGCTTTGGAGATCTTGGTTGTATCATTGCGCAGAATGTGGCCCTCGTCACAAATGACAAAATCTGGACCTGGAGCACAGAACACATCAATGAAAACTTCTGAACTGTGGTTGTGGCTCACTGAGAGAAAATGCAACATAATGATACAGACCCGGATCCACTAGTGCAGATGTAATGTCTTTCTTCAACTGGTCACTGGGACTTTTTTGTCCTTGTGAAAGATTGCGGTACAACTCGTATCCAATAATCATCACACCTCCAGTTCTCTGCCACTGTTTGAGAGCACTCACTCTTTCATTAAGACTTTTGAGAGTAGCCATTTGTGACACCTGCATTAAAACACGTGTATATGCGATATCTGCACACACAGCACAAGAAAAGAATAAACAAAACAATCTTACACACCTTGACTTTGTCTTCTCCCAGAGTTCTTTGCCATTTCTTAAACTCACTGACCCAGTTAAGAACAGTGTTGAGAGGACACACCACCAGCGCTGATTTGAAGTTTAGGTTTTTAGACAGTAGCACCGTGTGGAGGAATGTGACCATCTTAGAAATGGTAAACAGTGTTAAAACTAATTCCCAGATGTTCTTGGTACAGTACACAACACATTATGGATTAAAGTACCTGAAGAGTCTTTCCTAACCCCATGCAGTGTGCCAGTATACAGCCTGAACCTGGGGTAGTGGTGGCCTTTTTAACAGACTCACAACAGCTGTCCCAAATGAACTGAACACCTGTAATTACAAACATACAACACAATGTAAATGTTATGTTATTAATGTCCAGGTTACAGTGCCCTCAAGAAACAATCGCACCTTTAGTCAAATATGAGAAAAAAATGGCACCATTAGTAAATATGAGAAAAGAACGCTGTGAAATAAAATCTTTGATTTACTCCTTTAACCTTACACTCATAATATTTACAAAAATACTCCACACACAAAAAAATACCTCAAATACAAAAGATAGGAAATAATAATAATAATTTCACTCTTACAGTTATTGGCACCCCTGTGAACTTATATGAGAAAAATATTTTGTTTTTTCCAATTACATACACATATGTGGCTGGAAACAGAAATGATCATCACTTCATGTTTTATGCCCATGTTTTCTCCAGCTTCATCAACTACAGGGGAAGACAAGGAATTGTTTTTACCAACTGAGGAAAATCTATGAACTTAGAACGACTGTGTCCAAAGATGATCCTGAAATGATTATCCACACCTTTGTGTCTTCTCGTTAAGGCTATTGTAACAGTTTATTTTCTGGAACAAGCTTCTGCCTGCGTTACGTTTGCTTGATTCTGTTGTTTTAAAGAGCAAATTGAAAACCTATTTGTTTCAGAAAGCGTTAGCAGCAGCAGCTCAGGACTGACACCTGAACACTATTTCGTTGTACAATGACAATGACAATAAAGCACTTAATTCTTAATAATAATAATAATAATAATAATAATAATAATAATTCTTAATGTTTTATGATTGTAACTGTACTTATGTTAGTTGTATTTCTATTGTAGTTTTGTGAAGCACTTTGTGACTTCTGTCTGTGAAAGGTGCTATAAAATTAAACGTTATTTACTCACTCACTCAGGGCTGTAAACTTGGCTAAAGAAAGTACAGTATTGACAAAAAGTAATTTAAAGATTTAAATTCTGTTTAAAACATAATTTTTGTTCTTTTGTAGTGCGCAGACATTTACTGTAGTACATTTTTAGTTCAGTTTAAATGGATTAACAGTAAACAAAGGTTTTTCACAACATTCTTTTGTCATATTTATAGGGGAGGCCAATATTTCTTGATGGCGCTGAATAGGACTATTTATTTTTATTTGGTTGGGACTCATGCATGTAAACACGCCACGCCGGATTGTAGCCGTAGGCAAATTTGCAGCCGTTTCCCCCCCACTCGCACGCTCATTCATCCTGGCCTTTAGTACATGTTTTTAGTGGTAGGAGAAACCGGAGTACCCAGAGGAAACCTACACAGACACGGGGAGAACATGCAAACCCCACACAGAAAGGCCCTGTCCAGGAGGGAACTGAACCCGGGACCTTCTAGCTGTGAAGCACAAGCTCTAACCGCTGCACCACCGTGCACTATGTTGGAAGTATTGAGATTACTGACCATCCACCTGGTGAGGCTTGAGTTTGGTCACCAGATTTCTGTGAACCTGGACCAGGGGCTCTTTGGTGACGTCGTCTTCATCCAAAATCAGTTTTCCGACAACAGGACACGCTTCGTCATCAATTAGTATGATCTGGTTCAAAACAAACATTTTTAAAATGTATTCCCCATTGGAGCTGAATAAAAAAGGACTTTCAAAACTCCATTTAATTTCGAAAGGCAGTACCTCTCTTCTCTCCTCCAGCTGGGATTCCCGATTTGCCAGTCGCTTGATCCTTTCCTCCTCCTCCTTTATGGCTTCTTGTGTCTCAGCACGGAGATTCTTATCTTCAAGGATTTGGCGGATCTTTTTGCGTCCCTTTGAGGGAGTGCCTTGGCTCCCTTGGCTCAAACTAATCTCATTCACGTCACTCTGCCAACGACAAAGAAATATTACTTTGCACCTAAGACGTACTGTTGAAATGTCATTATAAATGAACAGCTCAAATGACCTCATCACTGATGTCTGATGACAGTGTGTAGCAAACGGGTGTCTCCGGGTCAGCACTAGGGGCAGCCTGCTTGTCTTCACTGTCGCTCTCACTCAGTTCCTCACTCATGCATAGCTCCTTCAGCTCTGATTCAATTGTATCATCTGTGTCACTCTCAGCTTGAAAAAAATAAATAAAAATTAAGTCAACACACATAGGACACATTACTGTTAACTGAAATAATAGATACCTTTGGTGCTTTTACTGGTCCTGGGCTTTGGCTCTGCTTCACTCTTTTTCATTTTGCTCTCAGATGATTCCTCAGTGACAGTGAGTTTGTGACGGAGCAGATGGTGTCTAGACAGCCCTCCGTCAGACCTACTGTCAGAAGACAGGGATGCCAAAGCGGAGTCCACTTCTGCAGCACAAAAACCATTCCCCTTCACTTTTAGGGCAACCATTACACGAACAACTAACCTACATCAATAAGACTCACCATCTGCCTCGTTTACTCCTTTGTCTTGAACCTGCGTCTGTTCTGGCTCTGACTCTGATCCACCGTCGCCTGAAGAGAAACCGTCGCTCGAGGAGAGGTTGGCTTTGATTTGGGCCAAAAGCATTTTCTTAGCGATTCTTTCAAAAGAGAAGAAGGATCCTGAATTTAGAACAATTTAAAGTTTTGCCAATTTGACCTAATAATGCTGCAAATAAAACATGCTGGTATATAGCCCCAAATTACTAAAACAGTATCAAGAGATAGCAAAATCATAAAATGATGCACACAGCTTTTACATGTAATAATTTATTATGCAGGTTCTTTTCATCTTTTAATAAACAAAGAAAGAAGTCGGGGACATGAAGGTGACCTGAATGTTGTGTCGGTTTTATTTTAAACAAAACATTCGTTCTAGGACTTATCAAGGACATTTCAAATCCATTGGATTTTTAACATTTAAGCAAGGAAACGTAAATACATACATGAATGTAGAAATCACTACTTTATTAGATTTGTTCATTTAAATAGTTTACTGCGCTGCACTTACTGTAAAAACAGTAACAAAATCAATACATTTGTCTTTGTTAATACCATACATTATCTTTACACTTTAAGTAAATTCCCACACTTGCAAGCTTTCAACGATCAGGTTCATGTTCATAATCATGTTGAAAAAAGGTGGTCAGAGATCATCTACTCTCAACTGCTCTAAAAGAAGATGTCAAACACACAACAAAATACTGACACACATTGAGTAACGGAAAAGTCACATTGCAACTCTTGACACAACTTCATATTTCTGCTGACCACTT
Organism: Neogobius melanostomus; assembly: GCA_007210695.1. Lineage (NCBI taxonomy): Eukaryota > Metazoa > Chordata > Actinopteri > Gobiiformes > Gobiidae > Neogobius > Neogobius melanostomus. The sequence goes on from VHKM01000281.1 coordinate 444,340, forward strand.
TATAAAGTGCTTGCAATCGACAATTTAACATGACCAGTGCAACAAAATGTAACCACCAAAAAACAAACGATGGTGGAATAACGCACTGCAAAAGCACATTAATTACAGTGCCATCTGGCAATCCGACCTGGAAAAAAACGAGAGACAAAATATGGCCGTCATTTACAGTGTCCACAGACACAACAAACTGACCTGGAGGGCTTTCGGGACAAATCATTTAAATCAAGGTGGATTCAGGTAAAGACTGTGCAGCATACTGTATAAAATGGTCAGCAGTGATGTCAGATTTAAATATAGAGGTGTGCCAGTCTCATGGACTGAAAAAATAACGCATTGATCATTAAATCGTAAAGTGCAAGCAACTGCTGTAAAAGCCAATACAGTCACACAGCAAAGAGAAAGCAGTGATGCCACGGTGATACACAATGGCCAGGACATGATCTTCGCCTAGAGCACACAGTAGATTTTCCTAGAAGTGTAGCAAAAATTGCTTGACAAACCTACTGCTTTACACAAAATCCACTTTAAAGGCATTGTCTTCTAGCATTTGAGGATAAATGGTATTGTAAAAAAAACTTTTAGAGACCCTCCAGGCCTCACCAACTCTTTTAAGCAAGTAGTATGAAATAAGAAATGAAATGAAGATAATTATGATCAATTTCTTTCTTGTCCCAAAATACCAAAGGTTTTTAATCTTCAGCTACAAGCACAATTGAAATCAATAATATAGTTTTATTTTAGACGTCCCACACATAAGCCATTTCACCTAAACATTAGAATGACCTTTAGGTACAGTGAACCATTAAATATTAATTTACAATAATTCTCACATTTTGCATAAGAAAATGCTCTCAATGCAAGACTGTTATACGTTTTGTAGCAAAGGGTGATTTACAAAAGACCTGATAGGAAATAGTAAAACCTTTGTACTTATCCAACAGGAGCAGCAGGTTGAAAAGGTTAATAGAAATTTTAAGTTAAAATTAATTTTAATTGGCAATACTGTCAGTAATGATAAAACCATGATTCACACAATACTATATAAAATCATTATATTATGACAACTGAGTGATATTAAAGTAACACAAATTTAGCTAAAAAGAGTATTTGATTGAAGACGTGTTACAGCTACGTTTTGGTCTTCTTAGACTTGACCGCAACTTACCGCGAAGAACAAGATTGTTTTTATCTTTCACTTCTTTTCTTTTGCAACTAGTTTGTTTTATTAACTCTGAATCCAGGTTTTGTGAATCATACCTATTTTCAGGATCTTGGTCATCATCTACTGGCCCGGAGGGGCCTGGCTGTTCTTCATCTCCTGAAAATGGACATGCACATAAGATTTGGAAATAAAAGCAGAGTCGCCACCGGTCATAGGTGGTAAGAAATAACTGTAAATGGACATTTATTAGAAAGACTAAGCTGAGACAAAGTAATATATGTTGCAAAACTCACCGGATTGGTGGAAAGCTGCTGCCCCCAAGATAGACACATTCGCTGTGATGGGCTTCATCCTTTGAACATCTTCATCACTTCCAGAATCATCTTGTTCTTCACTTGATGACGACAGTGAATCAGAGTCTTGCTGGGGTGTCTGTCTGACCTCTCGTTTGACAATCCGAGGAGACCTCAGTGGGGTCCTAAGTATTTTCTTTTGTGGCTCTTCTTCGTCACTTGAAGAGTCTGTTGACCTTTCCCTTATGGCTTTAACATTTCTTTCATTTTGGGCATCAGGAGAACGATCGTGCATCTTACGCTTTAGACACATCTTGTCAGGTGACATGGGACTATTTTTATTCAACCAAAAAAGGCATTTCTTGGCAACCTTTGTTGACGCCTCAGTTTCGCCTTCGCTCTCAGCATCAGAGCTCTGCATCATGGCGACCCTCTCCAGCAAAACTGCTGGTATTTCGTCAGAGTCTGAGTCATGTGCTGCTTCCCTTAAACCTTTTTCTTCAGACTTTTTTGATGCTGATACACTAGTATCTTCCTCTGAGTCACTTTCTATTGTTAAAGGTGATTCTTTGTTTTTAACGTCACTTGGTCGTCGTAAAGGAGTAGTTTTGAGTCGAGGAGATCGTCTGTTGTCTTGTTCTTTTACTGTCTGAGCTGACTGTACGCTGCTGCTTTTACGGCTCATCCTTCGATCTGCCCTTACACTACTGGTCTCTTGCTTTGTTTTAGTGTTTTCTGTAGATTTCTTAGACCCAGAACACACTTCTTGTTTGCCTTGTGGGGTTGTGCTGGCACTTTCTGCATGCGGCATGGGGGTCAGTTTTACAACCAGTTTTTTAGTCATACTAATGTTTCCATCGGATGACGACTTATGAACACGTGGTCTAGTTTTAGGGGAAGTAAAAAACACATCATCTTCTTCACTGTCAGTGGAACTGGATGACGACTTTAGATCCGAATCTTCTTCCAAATGTTCCGAAGCCAAATTTTCCAAATCATCTATGCACTTTAGATCTGCCTGGTCAACCTGTGCTTTTATTGTCTGTCTGTCTTCGTTTAGTAATTTGTCCCAACAGTTCAGTACATCCAGATCACTGAATTCTTCCTTAAGGCATTCCTCCAGTAGAGCTAAGGATTTTCTTAAACCTTTTACTACATTCATAAATGAATTAAGATATAGTTTACGGACACTGGCCACTTGTTTATCTTTGGTCACACAATGTATAAAATTAACAAATGTGTGATTTAAAGTGTTGGTTGAGTCAACTAGATGTTTGGTTTTTTTGGTAATGTCTTTTGAAACCTTTAGAGCACTGTAGTTGAACACAACGCTGCCATCCATACCAGTGTGATCCCATTTATCCAGAGGAATGTTTTGTGGCAAAGGCAACATATACAGTTCGGGTTTGTCAGGCGCAGTTCTGTTCCTTTTACGCTGTTGTTTCCAAAGGTTTTCAAAGTTCTCCAAGATGCTGTCACAGGAATTGATGAGAGGGAACAGGGGCTCTGGGTTACAAACATAGCAGTACCATTTACTCTCCAAGATGGTCGAAAGTTCTTTCCTTCCCAAGTTTCTTAAAATGCATTTTTTACAAAAAGCATTGCTACAATAATCACAGCAGATGAGGTTTCCTCCTTCGGCACACCATCTATGCAAAATATATGCAAGGTTACACATTATAAAATTATATTTTTTTCCAAAAACTGCAACAAAAAGATTATTACCGGCACTGCTCATCCATCCCATCTGCATCCTTGCTGATGTCATCACTTGAGTAATACTTGTAGCATGACTGAATGAAGAGAAAATTATATAAAAACTAAATAACTACAAAAGCCAGGAGTTACTGAAGGATAAAATACACCTTCTACACCCATGCAAAAACCTCACTACATAAACTAAAACATTTTAAAATTACTCACCTTGCAAATTAGTACTTTTAAAACAGGATGTTGGAACAAGTTATCTCTTTGAAAGTGATTTACTTGTCGATTACAGGCAGTACAGCTGACGATCTCGATCTTTTCACCACCTGGAATAGTGTAAGATAGGAGTGAATTAATTTATTATGAAAGAGATTCCATTGCTTTTCTAATTACCTCCACGTCGCTCTCTACGAGGAATGTTAGGATTTCTGCTGCGAAATTCTGGCCCCCTGAACTCATCTCTTCCATTCTCCACAGGTTCCGGATTTACAAGAGCAGTGCCTGTGTGATCGAGAAAAATTCAACTCAATAAGCTTGAGCCAAATTATGTTATGCATTATGCTCAATAAGCAAATGTGCAAAAAGCCGAATGCCCATCTTGATAGTTAGCGTAAAGCAACGAAGAAAGCTGGACCGTTTTAGCCGCTGGAAAGTTGATGATTTAAGCGTTGTCGTCACCATGGAGCCTGTTACAATATTAGCTTAAAGTCTATTTTTACAACCAGGGCTGCGTACGGAGACAGACTGAAACGTAACTGCCATTTTATATGAAGAGATGCTGTCAAAAGTGACGACCAGTCCTTGTTCATATAATTGGAATAACTATGGAATAACTACGTCAGAAAAACATTTCTGACCCTTGAAGGCGACTGTTGGACAAAGTCCAGGGTCTGAAACTGTCGCCGATATTCACAACATTTAAACTGAAATGAGAAATAAATACATAGAATCCCTCTTTTTTTGTCAATAAGGAGGTGGACAGTAGACGAAATCTTTTTCTTAATTGTGACCAGAGAGATCCACATACACACATAGGCTATGCCATCTAAATGTACTTTATTTTTTTTACGAGTGATCTGATGGTACAACAGAGCTAATCGGTCGCCAATTTGACAGACGGAAATTTACCCACTATATTTAACATCAACACCGTTTTGGAAGTTTTCCCTGTGATTACAAGACGAATTCAAATGATTTAAAAAGTGAGGGTGTCCGTGTCGGGCTGATTCCAGGTCCTGTTGTTCCCCTGTCCACGATGGTCCGCTCCTACGGAGCCGCAGTCCTGACTTTTCCCTCGCTTTCAAGATATTGACAACTTAAATATTTGCAAGAAATGTCACTTGAGGCTTGTAGTCTGTAAACCAATGCCCGTAAGCCTTATAGTTCACGGTTATGGCTCAATATACTTCAGTGTTCACGCTCCGCTACCTGAACTCGCTCACACATTTCAATGGCGGAGTGGTTTGTTTGGGCCGAAATTAGGAGCCTGATTGACTCACGCATGCGCAGTTGAGATGGGCATTCGGCTAATTAAGTACTAACCTTTAGGCAATCTGGTGACGTCAAGTTCACCATTTGCATTAACTATGTCCGTATCTTCACTTGCACTTGAGTCACCAGACTCATCTAGCCCAGAGTGCTTTGTGATCACTAAGGGTTTTCTGCAAAAATTATAGGACAGAATAAATGTGTGTTTTTTGTTTTTATAGCAATCTAATAACTACAGAATATGCATATTCCTACAATAAATAAAGCTTTTATATTTCTATTGACGGTAGATGAAAGTCACCTTCTGGAGAATCTGTTATCACCGGTCTGCAAATAAGAAAGCATGTTAGAGCCTACACATAATATTATTATTAATTAACATTATAACCTAACTTAAATTGTGCGCAGATCAAATTACCTCTGAAGTGTTGTTCGCCAGATGACCTGGTCTTCTGTAAGTCAGTTCTGGAAAGACGAAAAACACAATTGATTTAAATTGTAGAGAGTGACAGAGAAAACAAGTTTCATGTTACCAGCGGCATTGTCTGTTGGTGTGTCATTGCTGTCCTCAGCAGTTGAAGGTGCAAGAAACTCATGCAGCTTGTCAACCAGCAGATTGAGCTTGCTGTTTCTGGCACTGGAGGAGAACATACGATTCAGTTCAGGTTTACACTGAGAAACATGCATGTTTAAAAGTTAACATACAAAGACTCGTTACACTATATATTTAATGTAATGGCAATCTTAAATGTATGATGTGTCAATCCAACACTGATAATCTTTCTTTTTTGTCAGGTCTTAGCGACGTAACCCTGGATATCATGGAAGCTAAGCAAGTAGCTATCAAGCTCATGATGGCGCTAACAGGATTTTTCTTTTTCGTTACCTCATAATTGCTGCAGACATATCTGTTCAGAAATGAGCCTTGGTGGCGATTAAAATCTCATGTATATCACATATACATGGTCTCCCGATAATGAACAGCAACGTAAATTTGCAATTTGAACAATAACTACAGTGCATTCTTGTCCACAGCAGCGGGAGCTACTTTCCTATGTTGGGTGCGCGATGTTTGGGCAACAGAGAGATGGCGCCATCTAGCGCACAGGAGTAAAAGAAAAAATATGTGAATGCATTCAGAAAGCTGCAGACCCGAGCCGAGACAGATCCACGACGGTGAGGCGGATCTTGGCACACTTTGTGTTATATTTTGTATGAAAAGCGCTTTATAAATAAAGTTTGATTTGATTTGATTTGATTTGATTTGATCTGATAGTGCGCCCTCTGCTGGTAGGAGCAGATCCACGACGGTATTATTTGTTAATATTTTATGTTTTACAATTATTGTTAGAGTTAGTTTAAAATCGTTAGGATTAGGGGTAGGTTGATTACGGTTAAGATTAGGTTAGGGTTTTTAGGATTAGAGTTAGGTTAAGATTAGGATCGTTTAGGAACAAAAATAACAAGCAATTTGTATGCTGTTCAAAGTTATGTCATCTTTATTAATCAACAGATAAGAAAATATGATATATAATAGTGTAATATATAATAATTTTGTTTTGTTTTCATGAAAACATTTAAATAACTCAGCCTACTAACTCCTCACGTGCGTGAAGTAGATCATCAACATCAACCTTCCTAAAAGCTGATCGGTCTAGATCCGCCTTATCCAACAGAGGGCGAACTATCACGGTGGATTCGCTTCACGGTAGATCTGTCTCAGCTCCGGGTCTGCCGCTTTCCCCTACTCAATGCATTACGGACACACTGAATTAATATAAAAACACGTTCAACATCAAGTAAGACATCTAAGACGTTTTTCCCTTTTACAGACGCAACAGAGAAGGATAAACAGCACCACTAGGTATAAATCATAGCTTGGTCTATCTACCAAATAACACCCTATATGTTGAGTATGATATGTTGCTTTTTTTCTATATAATTTTTAAAGAATGAATTGAGAATTTTAATGAGTGAAATTTGCTTTGTTTTGTTTTTGTCTGTTTCGTGTTACCCAACACCAACTTAGAGCGCCTTCACCAATAACACATATTTTCACTTGGATATATAAAATCCAGCATATCTCTACAATTTAGGATGGACAAACTGACAAATGTTATACGAATATAAATTGTACTTTTTGTCTCAGGTTTATGAGACATAATCAGCAAAGCAGCAGAAATGCAGGCCTATCTATCTGCCTATCATCTCTCTAGTGAATCAAAATGTTATATGTTTAAGGCAAAAACAGTAACATAAACACGGGATACAGAAAAGGTGACATGAATGGACATTTTATCTTTTTTTAAATTTTTATTTTATTTTATTTTTTTATGGAACCCGTATGATCCTGTTACGCTGCGTCAGTGCGGGGCGGGGCTCACTCCAGTCGCTGTTACTTTTGTCTGTGCGCTTTGGGGAGGAGGCAGGACTCCACACTGGACGCTGCCTGGAAAACCCACTGTGAGTACCAATTTCTTGACAACTTAAAACCCAGTTCTGCTTACGCATTGATTAGTAGCTCATTTCGATGGTCTTATGAAGCATGACCTTAAACTTAGCTATACCAACCTGCGTGCGCCCTGGTGTCTTTTGCTCTGGAGAGTGGCTTTATATCCGGGATAAATTCTGTCCATAAAACTTGGGAGTCAGTCGTTAGCGTTAGCTGTTTCTTCACAGTAGCTTATTCATCCTTTGAGCTGGCGCAGATGGCCAAAGTTTTGGGTTTTTCCCCCTGAGGTTTTTTGGCTTTTGTATGAATACAGTGAAGTCATGTGGCACAAAATAGTTTGCTTATGTTTTGTGGAGGTGTTTACGTTTTACAAGTTGACCGTGAATGTGACCCTTTATCAGACGGTCACAGTGCACATCATAGACAGATTGTCTGTTGTTTAAATTTTGTTATGTTGCTTCTTTGATGTATCGCTCTTGTGCGTAATTGGTGAAAACTTGCCACATTTAGTCCTGACCATTTTAATGTTAATGCACTACCTGTAAATATTGACGTGCCCCCTCTCCCCTTTACACTACTTTTTGAATCCATAAAAATGCACTCAATATGTACAACCCTTTTTGTCCTGTTTTGTTAAACTGCACATTGAACATGCCATTTTGATGTAAACCAGACTGTTAACTTGCCATGAGTGATTTTCCAGATCCTTCCTGCTCATTCATCTGGGATCACAATTTCCCAACTTTTTGTACAAGTGAATCATTGCAACCCAGACAGCATCCCAGTCTGACAATATTGTCAGGACTATGGCCACATGATCGTATTAGACTACTATCGCATTACATGTACATTGGATTATTTTAGTAGTAATAATATGGTCAAGGACAAGAAATCTTTGGCTGTCCAACATTTCATTGCCTTTTGTTGTGTTGTACTAAATGTACTTTTTTCTTTTTTTTTTAGCTTGTAGTTATGTTGTACATGGAGTAGTTTTTTGTTTCATTCGTGCTTGTCTGTGCTATCCACTCCACCCACCTACTGATGAGGCGGTGCTCGTTTAAGTATTTAAATTCCTGATGGACTCATTCCAATCATTTCAGTGTTCCTATTGCCTTCACTACAACTTCCACTACAAATTGGGGACAAGTCAAAGTTAATTTTACTTATAATATATTCACCAAACTCTTACCGACATAAGAATGGGGAAATTAAGCACAAACCTATGCATTACAAGTTTACCAGCAAGTGATATTGTGTAAAATCTCCCTTCAAATTAGGCTTAAGCCTAAAACACTTGGACAGGACCCTGTGCCCCTGTAACTATGTGCAACCCCTGGGTCACCCCATTGAAAAAACTCTGGACACGTGCTGCCTAAATAATGTATGAATGGTGTATTGGTGCATCCAAAGCTTAAATACAGATTTGGTGTGGGTGAGGATATCTGCAAAGTCAAACCAGACAATCGGGAAGGGGGAGAAGAGGGTGTTCTTAGTTTTGTTGCTGGTCAGACAAGCTCGCACCTGTGTATGTGAGAGTGAGTGAACAGGTTGTCCCACTTTTCATTGATGGCCTCGAATTCTCTGACTTCAAGGAGATTTATAGTGGATTAGGTATAGAAACAAAAGCTAAAAGTGAATTCAAGTAATGCATTGACAATCCCAATTATGCTACACGTAGAATTAAAATGCCAATAGTGCATTATCTTCTGAATATAGAATAACATTAACATTGTTATTCTATAAACATTTGCACACATTGTGTACTTAGTAAACTGTGCTCCTCAACTAAGCTAATGCCATGATAACTTATAATAACAATCTTATAACTTGCAAATCTTCTCAAATAACATGCTGATTTATGTCTAGGATGTAATAATTTGGTGTTTTTAAATTGTTTTATCTTTCTGTGAAGCACTTTGGTCTTCCTCGTGTTGTTGTACAGTGGTATATAAATAAACTTGATTGAAAAAAAAAAGGTATAATAAGGCCGCTCAATTGTGTAATATGCAATAAATAAATATAAAATAATAGATTTAGTTCCCATTTGTTGGTAGAGGTCTAAACTCTACAAACATTGAGTTTTATACACAAGACGTCATGAAGTTAGTCAGACTATTTTGTTGTTTGCAAAGAATATTGTGCTGCCTAAATAATTGTAGCCTTTCGGATTTGCTAAGTGCAACCATTCAAATTGTGTTTTCTATTTCACTATGACTAATCGATGACTAATTTTGCTACAGCCCTGTTTTACAGTACAACTGTATTGGTCAAATGTCACCTGTTAACACATTGGCTTGCTCAAGGGCACCTCAGCCGACAGCCTATTTGTGTAAATGATGGGCTTCCATTCATCGAGATATGTGATTATGGGCTATTTAACGGCGTTACAGAGTTTTTGTTGAGTAATGCTGATTGTGATGGGTGTGTCAGCGTATACCCGTATACCTAGTTGTTTTTGTCCCAGTAACCTGTCGTATAACATTCCTGTACTGTCCCGTCTGTTGTACACTTTTAATGATGTGCAATTATGATTAAGCCAAATTGATGCCTGAGTAGATGTAAGGATTGGCAGCACTGGTATTTTAATGTTTGTTGAACAGTTAAACTTTTACTATGAAGGTTTTACAGTGCTCCTAAATCCAACCTTGATATAATGTTTGCAGCTGTGCTCTTGTGTAAACTGTGCTTGTTTGTTGTCATCACTTCTTCCCTGTTTTGTCACTAAGCTCCACAGAGGAGGAATAATAAGCCAGGCACAATGCATTTGCGTAGGAAGTAATAAAATTCAAGTACCTCATCAGTATTTAAATAAACATGAATAGAACTTCTTTTTGAATACATTGTCAGGTCTTGATAATCTATTGATATTTTTCTTGGTTGTATCAGTGCACTTCTGGATCCACGTCACTCTTTTTTTATTTATTTCTTTTCTTTAAATAATTGCCCCTCTCTTTCCTGTTTTAGATAGTTCTGATAGTGAGACATCTTCACATTTAAATGGTCAATTTGTCCCGTTTTGGGCTGACTCTGTGATGGGTGTGTGCGTTTGAACCTGACCACATGTGGGAAGGTCTATTCGTGCGCCTCATATTTCCCTTGTAAGAGTGTGGATGAATTGGCAGGGCGTTATAGGCTCCACACATTTTTAAGGAACCAGCCATCTGGGACTGCAGCATAGCTCTGGTTTAGACTGACTCGCAAAAAATAATCCATCAAAGCGGACTGTAAACAGGGTTGGTTAATTAAGGCTGCAGTCGGAAATGCCTTTTGATAGTAGTAGTAGTTGTTGTAGAAGAACGGAGCAGCAAAGGGAAAGTATAATGGTTAAACCTTCAACAAAATCCAGTTTCTCTTGTTTTGCTGAAATCCAATGTCACGTGACCAGAGTAAGTTAAAATCTCCTCATAAAAGACATGTTGTACTTTTGGAGAAATTCTGCACCAATTACCCCGCAGTAAGAAAAGGCAACTTTATTTATACCGCGCATTTCGTACACAAGGCAACTCAATGCGTCTTACAAAAGAAGATATGTGAAATTACAATCAGGTTAAGTTAAGGCAAAGCACATATAGACACATCAAGACATGGGAAATACGCGATGACTGGCCATCGACCGGGGGGCGGGGCTGAAGAAACGTGTTGATGCAGATGCAGAAGGACAGGGCGTGGTAGGGAGGGGGTATGTGTGTGCGGTTATTTACAGTCTGAAAGTCAGTGTTATGCAAAATATGACCGAGAGAGCTCAGTCCTTATCATGTTTAGCTCCGTGGCTTGGCCTTGATGGGAAGTGTTGACTACGTAGGAGAGATAAGCGGTCCAGCTGCTTCAAACCTCCTCTCAGGAGGAAGAGAATTATTCCAGCAATAGTTCATACATTTATAATGAATTTGCTTTTTTCTTGGTCTCAGCTTTAGTTCAGTTCTCCAGAGCAGGTAGTTCCCTTCACAGTTCAACCCTTTTCCTCCCAAAATATAGTCCAACTATCGTCCGTCCCCACAGCGAGCTGCCAGGTCGTACATAACAGTTCATCGTTGTGCGTTACTTTCCGGTGTAATTCCATCACTCGATCACTCCCTGCTCCAAAGTGCTTGTTAATATTAACGAACGGCAGCACTCATAATATAATACGATCGTAATTTTAGTTTTGTTGTCAGTAATGAGGCTGTCCATAAGTTTCAGAAAGTCAAACAGCGTATATATTTCCAGTAAAAGCTGGAGTTAAAGAAATGCAGTCCTATTTGTCGTTCATTGAAGCAGTTTAGTCAGTCAATAATGTTGCACGATCATGAATAACGTTGTGATTTGTTATAACCCCTTCCCCCCCCAAATGTATTGGTGTGGTACTGTACACACGCCACAATTGTTTCCATTTTCAATATTCTACTGTTAGTCCGGTTCACTATGTTTAGATTTTCACTGTTGTGGGATTTTTTTTGCGGAGAGTATGAAAACTATTTTTGGAAACCTTATGGTATAAGCAATGAGAAAAACAATATTTCCATTTGCCTTTGTCATTTGGTAAAATTGTGCAATTATACCATTTTCCCATTTGAGTAAATAGAGAGTTCTGGTCATCGCTACGGTAACTGCATGAAACGTATGACAAGGCTTTTACTTTTTTGATTGGAACAACCAGTGGAATAAATTTCCGGCAAACTACGTTTTTTACTCCCCATATATATATATATATATATATATATATTTTTTTTTTTTTTTTTTTTACATATCAGAGCAAATGGAAACATTGTTTTTCTGATTGCTTGTGTAATAAAGTTTTCAAAATGTCTAGTTTTGATATAATCTGGCAAAATTACATAGTGAACCGGACTGTCATATTTGGACATTTTGATCAAACAATGAATGAATGATACAAGGAGTGTGCTTGATTTTTATGCTGATTTTAACTAACCAGTTTGTTCTTACCCTCACCCCTGTTCTTACTCCATAGTCAGTAAAATCATTCTAATAGTTCACGCCGCAAGAAGGTAGTACCATATTGATTTAATGCCATGCTCAAATAGATTTCATTCCCCAGTCCTATTAAAACAACTGGAAAAGGCGTGTGGAGCTCTGATTGGTTGAATGAGTCAGTTTCCTGTGATGGAGCCAGTGCTGCAGCTGCATCTTTGGCAAAGGCCGGACACATCCATCTTCAGCCAGTTTGTTTTAAACTCATAATAGTCACTCTCACCCTCCCAGTTTTATTTTGTGTTATTTCTGCTAATTAGAGAGAATGGGTTGAAGAAAACAGGCTTTGAAGCTTTTTCTGAAGAACTAACAAAGAATAGTTTGCACTCTCCGCTGTTATTTCTACCAGAAACACCATTGTGAGTAGATCATTAAGTGGAAAAAATAAAGCTAACTTTTCACTATGCATTGCCATTTAGAGGGGACATTAAGCAATTGCATTCCTAGCATAGCAACAGCATTGCGACAGAATCCAAATGAGTGGCAAGTTTGCGTTGTTTTATTCAGCCACTCAGCGGTGCTGAGGGTTCACTTTAGGATGTAATATTATGTATGAGCGTACCCCTGACTTCTACAGCAGTGATTCAATTCAAGTTGGTTCTCATAGCTCAATTGTACAGCCAAAATACTCCTTTGTGCTTCAGTTGCGTTGTGCTACAGCAGCTACATCAGCACTACTTCGCCGCTCAACACTTGCTACACTTTCAGCCAGCCCCTGTTCTGGCCGATGCAGTGATTTTTAGCTGTGTGAGCAGGAACTTTCCCCCTCGCTCCAAAACACACTGTAACCAGCTGTCTGTCAGAGGCAACAACTGTCTCTGGGGCCTGACACGCTCCCCTCACTTTCTGCGGCTCTCCCCGGTTTATCGCCGTGTTTTGCGAGTGCCGCGACAAACGGCCCATTCTTCTGTACAGCCCACATTTGTCCTGGGCCATCTGTGCCCTCTGCTCCGTGAGTTTAACCCCGTCCCGCTCTGCCCCCTCCTCTGCTGCCGGAGTCGAGGGTGTGACGAGAGTTGGCAAAATGAGGTAATGTTTGTCCTGACTGAGCTGACTGTGCCCGCCACAATTCACATCCTTTTGCAGAAAAAAAGGCTATATATAGAAGCAGTTTTCCTAATGGTTTAGTCAGGAGTTTGGAGCTGCTCAGAGTGAGAGGAAAACACCCAAGTCGGAGTCATTTAAAACTATTTACCAATAATTTAAATAACCAGCTGTGGGTTTATATTTAGGCTCTGGAGTAAAGTTCTATTTTTTACGAAAAAGGGAAATCACACTTTTTGTTGTACTTGTCCTTGTTTTTCTTTACTTAAAGGGTTTTGGGGAAAAGTCAGTGATTTGTGTGTCGGTGTCTGTATTTATTTACTGAAATTAACTGATATTTGCCTGAAAAGTGCTCAAAGGCCCACAGTTACTGGGATTTTCTTCACATATTCCCCAATTTACTTGGCAACTCTGTCCCTGATCTCCATGTATGCAATAAAATCAAAAATAACACTTTGTCAAATTCTTTTACTGTGATCTTTGTTGCTGAAAAGGTTCACTTACCTTTTGCATTTGTGTGGGGTGTAGAAACCGGAACCTAAACCTCGTGGACCACATGCTGCTCCTGATTCATTTTTCATAACACTATTAATAGTTTCATTCATGAAGGAGGATGTGGAGCTTGGGACTGTTGTCCATTGTGTGCCTGTTTTGAATGTAGCCCCTATACAAATGTTTTGCTTTATGAACACTGATTTGCCTCAATGACCTGAGGTAAATCGTTTTTTCAGTAGCACTTTACATTACCACCGTAATGGGACCGCAACTGTTTTTCTGACTAACATTTTTAATTGTTTGATGCCAGACTTTCCCTCAGCAATGTCTCATTTAACAATATGTAATGGCGCATTGTTAACTGTAAACAGATTAGTTTTCTGTGCTCTTGTACTGGGAGGAATGCCACCATACCAGTTTGGGCTCATAAGCACACTCCCTCCTCACCACCTCAGTCTGTGCTGCTGGCCTCATGCATTCCTCTGCCACTACAGCGCGGGAAGTCGGCGCACACAGGAATTCCTTATTTTCAGGGAATTTCAGACGGTAGCTTTGCCTCAGAGGAGTGCTTTTTTTGGTCAAGTAAAACATTTCTTAAGCAGTCTCATTGGATTTGACTTCGGTACTTGGACAGACTTGGCTTTTCCTCCGTCAAACACAGACAAAAGAACAGCCCCGTCAAGGATATTGTATTGCACAAATCTAGAGAGGCATATCAGATTCTTTGTGCAGTCTCCGTTCATTGCTGGTATTGTTGCCTCCATAACTAACACTTGTTCATGAATAGAAATATGACAAGGGAGTCAAGTTAAAGGAAAGTAGAGTAGACAGGAAATGGATTTGTTGTTAAGGAGGCGCGCAATAATTTAACAGGAAATTGCTCATTACGAGATCCAAAAAGAGAAACCCAAAGCTGACAGCTGATGGGGCGACAGCGACTCAATGGTTAAAGCTGATCTTCAAATCCGGGTGCATACTCTTATTATTGTGCCCTCGGGCTAGACACTTCACCCAACTTTCCTTCAGTCTCGAAACGGAGTGTGTTTGGCTCAAATTGTCCATTGTGGGGCGTTTTCACATGCATGTGTTTTTAAAGCTCCTTTAGCACGGTCCCCACCAAATACACAAGTGCATGTGCTCAAGTTTCAACAAAGGGGTTTAAGACTAAGTGAGAGATGAAAAGCATAAGCAAAAATGCGTAAATACCATTGTCTGATCCCAATACAGTACTGTACACTCGCGCTAATTGTATGTTTTATTTGGAGGTGGGTTTTCACAGAAGTTTGGTCATCATGGATAATGTGCTTTGAGTGTCTGGATGAAGACAAATGATTGATATTTCCTGCCGACTTTAAGCAGGAAAACGGTAGTAGGCACGACCGTTCGGACGTAATGGGGTGCAGATCCTTTTTCTGGCTGGAGCTAAATATGGCGACTGCCGTCTGACAAAAAATCTACTTTCTACACAAAAAGTGTTGTTTTTTTATTGTGCCGGAGGCTTCTTAATTAATTTTTACCCCAAAGTAATTTACAGAATTAATTTTTGGTCTAATAATGTGTTTTCTTTTTCTTCACAGCCTTGACTGACCACACCAGGTCAATCACAGAAGAAAATGGCTGGCAAAATAACAAAAGAGGAAATGGAGGAGATGCGGGAAATATTTGGCAAAATAGGTTAGTTAACTTAATTTAAAAAAATGTT
Organism: Neogobius melanostomus; assembly: GCA_007210695.1. Taxonomy (NCBI): domain Eukaryota; kingdom Metazoa; phylum Chordata; class Actinopteri; order Gobiiformes; family Gobiidae; genus Neogobius; species Neogobius melanostomus. Next base: position 459,651 of record VHKM01000281.1, read on the forward strand.
TTACCCGAAATGACAACTAATTTTATGTTCAGATTTGGACGGTGATGGATTTGTCGACGATTGGGAACTCAACGAGCTCCTAAAAGAGGCTGGCAATCCCATCCCAGGCTACAAGATGCGAGATATCATCACCAAACTGGACCGTAATCTGGACAACAAGATAAGCTTTGAGGAGTTTTTGTCAGTAAGTAGCTTTTAATGTGGCGAGTCAGCTTTAGTTTCGGCCCTGAAGACCACCTCCTGCTGAGTGAGTCCTCTGTTCAAACTAACATTGCGCAGCAGCTACCTGTCCTGGACAGAGGGGGTGGCCCATCTCACTCGGGGAACGGGGAAGTGAGGTCAGCAAAGTGGTGTGAGTTCCAGGATTCTGTTTCAGTGCTGAAGAGAGACCAGGCTTTTACTGAAGCGGCCCCTTGTTCAAAGCTCACTCTGATGTATCAGCCGTGCCCAGTTTCCCTAAAAAATGCAATATGCCTGTTGGTCATTTCAAAGCCAAGCTGTGAAAGTGCTTTAAACTTTAGTTTGGATGCTTTCATGTTTATGCGCAAATAAAAGACTAAATCTTGATTTTTTTTTTTTTTCTGTCCATGTTAAACCTACAATCCAATATCATGTATTTCTTTTACACCGGTTTGCAATAATAATAAAAAGAAATGGTTTAATTTTCAGAAACAATATTACGTTTTTGGAAATGAACTTTTTTATTTTTTTATTTTTCAAGATTCAAGACAAGTACAATAACGATTAGGCAATAGACACATTATGTATAGACCCTTTAATTGTTTGTAAACATTCCGGGCTTAGCTGGAGGCGGGACGCTCGATTCCTATCTATTTCCGTTGTAGCTGTTGTCATAGTAACGATAAACAAATGTCTAACTGTTTTTAGATAAAACTTATTTTATCGTCTCAAATGTCATTTCTCTTGTTCGTGCACCTTAAGCCACAACAGGACCACATTTTTCAGTTGTAGTATTACACTTAAAATCGCTAGTTTTAGTTTAATCTTACTTCTCTTGATCACTTCCTGCCTCCAGCTGATGTCACTGATGATGTCAGCAGTTAAAGGGTCTATTTAACTGATTCCACAAAGGCATGGATTGCTAGTTAGCACTACAGCCACACTTAGCTATAGTCTAATGTAGACTATGGACATTGTGTGCAAAAACTGAATATTCAATTTTCAAGGGCAGCTCTAAGCCACAACTCAGTGATTGGACTTCAGGTTAGCTAACACCTGACTCTATATGTCTGCCACAAACTTGTCTAATTAGCTCTAGGAGGCTCCTTAGCCAGGGGGTGTACTCACTTATTCCTAGCTGTCCTGTGAATGTTTACATGTTATGGCCAATACAAATATGAGAACATGTAAATGTTTGGGTGGTATTAGTTCAAGCAGACACCGTTTACTTATTCTTGTAATTTTGATAAAGATCAGACCACATTTTATGACCAATTTAAGCAGAAATGTAAGAAATTCCAAAGGGTGTACTCACTTTTCCTGCCACTGTATTCTGTGTGTCCATATGCAACAGATTTCCAGTCTGCCAAATCATGTGTTGCTTTTTTCTGATAACGGCTAAAATGACTCGAAGCTTTTATCCTGCGTGACTAACGGCGGTCACTCATTTCACTGGATGTGCTTTAAAGCTGCGGCCTGTGCGTTTGTGTGTGTACTGTGGTAAATTTTGCAGTGCTCTTTAAACAGTGTGTCGCTGAATAGCTCATTGTGGTGTAATGCCCACAGCCTTTGGAGCCGAGGTCACTGCGATGAGGTCACATTCAGGAAATATCACTCACTTTACCAGTGAATACATATTGTTTAGGCAGCTTTGAGGCATTGTATATTTAAGTTGGTGTTGATTCAGAAGAAGCGTGTTGTTGGGAATGTCAGGGTGTTGGGTGGTGGCTTGATAACAGCTGTGTTCAGACTTAATGACTTGAGTGGTTTCTGACTTTTAATTGAATTTTCCATTCAAACTAAGGTTGAAAGCTCTTGATGTTTGTTTTTGTCATTACCATTTTGTGCAAATTCCTGCACCACTGCTTTGTCTACAGTGTGACCTTGAGTAGTTTGTGGCTTATCTAGGGCTTGAGAACAGAAACAGGACGTAGTAAGAACTTAATATACATTTTTCAATATTAAAATATTATACCTACCAACAAAATGTACAACTATTTACTCTTTTCTGTTGTAGATTGTCCAGGAACATAGAAACAGTCAAGTAGCAAAAACTTTCCGTAAGGCCATCAACAGAAAAGAAGGAATCCTGGCCATCGGCGGGACCTCAGAGCTGTCCAGTGAAGGCACACAGCACTCGTTCTCTGGTGAGTCGCTGATGTGCTTCTGTTGTAAAGGACAAAGAACCAAGGTGTGACTCACTGAAAATTATTTGAACTAATGTGTTTGAATGTACACATTTTGCAGAGGAGGAGCGATTTGCCTTTGTGAACTGGATTAACTCTGCTCTGGAGAAAGACCCGGACTGTAGCCATGTGCTACCCATGGATCCCAACACGGACTCCTTGTTCACGTCAGTCGCAGACGGCATTGTCCTCTGGTGAGTGTTGGTCTTTCCACGGAGCTCCAGCCGCTTTAGCACGAGCTACGATCTTCGCTCTTATGAAATGTATAGTCTGTTGTTCATCAAATGGACGCACAAGGCAGTTTAAATCTAAATAAATGTTTGTGTTTGCTTGTGCAGTAAAATGATCAACTTGTCTGTGCCAGACACTATTGATGAAAGGACCATAAACAAGAAGAAGCTAAACCAATTTACAACACAAGTTTGTTGACTATATCCTTACAAATAATGCATGGCATTCTGCTCATGTTCATTTTGACCTATTTTTATTTACTTTGCAGGAGAACCTTAATCTCGCTTTGAACTCTGCTTCGGCCATTGGCTGCCATGTCGTAAACATTGGTGCTCAGGACCTAAAGGAAGGAAAGCCTCATCTGGTGCTGGGCCTTCTTTGGCAAATTATTAAAATTGGCCTGTTTGCAGATATTGAGCTCAGCAGAAATGAAGGTCCAGTTCTTCATTTGCCATAAAATATGCTTTATTCTACTTTTGGGCTTTGGTTATCGTTAACCACATTTTTATTGACTACAACAGCTTTGGCTGCACTGCTAAGAGACGGAGAAACCCTGGAGGACCTGATGAAGCTTTCTCCAGAAGAGCTGCTTCTTCGCTGGGCAAACTATCACCTGGAAAATGCAGGACAGCCAAAAATCAACAATTTCAGCGGTGACATTAAGGTACACACCTTTTTAAAATATACATTAGTTATATGTGAAAAGAAAGCCACATTTAAAACATACATACTGTCAATTTAATATAAACCTCTATTACATTATGATTCATTTCATAAATGCATTGTTTTTGCGTGTAGGACTCCAGAGCATATTTCCACCTGCTAAACCAGATCTCCCCTAAAGGCACTGAGGAGGAGCAGCCACGCATTGATATCAACATGGCTGGCTTTAATGTAAGCTGCATTCACATCTCAGAGTTTGTTGACCTTATGGAGACAACTGCACAGTGTCTAAGCACACCTGTGGTTCATGTCTTTCAGGAGAAGGACGATATGAAGAGGGCAGAAGCCATGCTGCAGCAGGCCGACCGGCTCGACTGTCGACAGTTTGTCACTCCTGCTGACGTTGTGAGTGGAAACCCCAAACTCAACCTCGCTTTTGTGGCCAATCTCTTTAATAAATACCCCGCCCTGACAAAACCAGAGAATGAGGACATTGACTGGGGACTGCTGGAAGGTATGGCTAAAAAATGGAATGATCTGATACATAAACCATTTGTTTGCTGCATCAGATAGTTGTACTTATAAAAATATAATGTTATGATGCTTTGCTCTGTAGGCGAGACACGAGAGGAGAGAACGTTCAGAAACTGGATGAACTCGCTGGGAGTAAACCCAACGGTCAATCATCTTTATGGGTACGTAAGACACACAACAACCATCAAAAGTAGGGGTGTAACAATGCACCGTGCCACAAATATCTGACGATATGCATCAAGTTTTAGTCTGTATTTCTTAGTATTTAAGCTCTGTAGTGCATGTCATGCGTGTGTGTGTGCTCCCAAACAAAGCGCACGTGTGTCATCACTTACTGCTAAACTGAAGGCTGTAGACTCCAAATCTGCATGGCTTTGTAAAGGTTCCTCCAAGTCCTGCTGATGATCAGGGTAAGCTCAGGCTGCGATAAATGATAGATCCAATGCGTCAGACAAATGCGTAATATCCAGTCTGGGTCATAATCCGGCCTCAAAACCCCTAATCAATAGCACTTTTTTTTATCTCCCGGAGCAAGACCGTGTGGTTCTTTTTCTAACTTCGTTCGGTGTTTCACTATGGGAATCGCCTCGGGCCTGACCATCCATGGAAGCTCCAATGGCACCAAGCGGCTTAATACCTTGTGCCTAGTTCGGGCACTGCATGTGTATGTGACCAGGACGGCTGGCTTCCGCAAGGCTAAGCAGTTGTTTGTGTCCTGGGCCACTCCCCATAAAGGGAAGCCTGTGTCCAGTCAGAGACTTTCTCACTGGATTGTTGAAGCCATTTCATTGACTTATACCTGCGGAGGCCTACAGCCGCCACAGGGTTGAGGGTTCACTCCACAATGGGTGTAGCTACCTCATGGGCCCTGCTCAGAGGCATCTCTGTTCAAGATGTATGCGCTGCAGCAAGCTGGGAGTCGCCACACACTTTTGTGCGGTTTTACAGAGTGGACGTCTCTGGTCCCTCTTTGGCCCAGGCAGTCTTGCAGCCAAGGGTTGCTGGCTCCTTTGAGGTCACTGTTTGGCACCATTGTGACCTGCTGCTTCAGGAGCTTTATTTGCAATCCGGGGCCATATCTCCCATAGTGAAACACCGAACGAAGTTGGAAAAAGAACTTAAGGTTACTCACGTAACCCCGGTTCTTTGATAACAGAGTGAGGTGTTTCACCTTCATTGCCCTCCTTGCAAGGCGGTCAGAAATCGCTTTAGAATGTTTACTGAAGGAGGAGGCTGGCTGTACCTAGGAGAAGGGGCGTAGCCCAAGGTACAGTCATCCTGTCTGTCATAGACCGACATGGTGCCATTGGAGCTTCCGTGGATGGTCACACCCGAGGCGATTCCCATAGTGAAACACCTCACTCTGTTATCAAAGAACCGGGGTTACGTGAGTAACCTTTAAGTTTTGGCGTGTCTCCACAAATCGATTCGCTCCCAGATGGTTGTCCTACCCGCTTCAGCCCAGGGTTCCTTCCAAGGTGCTTCCCCTTTGTAACCATTTTGTACAGGAGGAGCTACGCATTGATTGGACAAGAAGGATCGCACAAGCAAACAAAACCAACATGACAACAAAAAATATGAAGAATATATTTCTTAACCAAGCATTAACCTATTCTTTAGAAAAACAGACTATGGCTACAGTTTGTTCGTTGGGCACTCGCATCAGAAAACAAAACATTGTATTTCTTTGCTGAAGAAAAGGATTAGCTAGACGGCGGATTGTAAACTGGTCGAACTTTTGTTCTGTAAGATCTGTTGTCATCATTATATTGCTTGTATGATTTATTGTGAAGTGAATATGTAAATGTTATACTTTATATTGTATGACTTTTGTAAAGTTCATTAGCTGCAGCTTGCTGCTGCTAATGGGATTCCTAATAACAAATAAACAAATAAATAAACCATTATAGAAATGTACACACTTCTACTACAATTTAAGGAAGTGACAGTTTGTCCAGGAAATACTTTCAAAATAAATCCTTGTTCGCTACACTCACCAAATCAAACCACACACACGCGGCCTGCACTGTATTGCTCCTTCACCTTCACTGAAAATGTAATTTTAACTCAAATATGTCTTTTTATAGAGATTTACAGGACGCCATAGTCATCCTTCAGCTATATGAGAAAATTAAAGCGCCTGTTGACTGGAATAAGGTGAACAAACCACCCTATCCCAAACTAGGAGCGAATATGAAAAAGGTAACAAACAAATCACCCTTCTTAACCGTTTGAGCTGGTCCTGTGCCTATCAATATTCTTTTGTTTGTAGTTGGAAAATTGTAATTATGCAGTAGACCTTGGAAAACAGACCAAGTTCTCACTCGTTGGCATTGGCGGGCAGGACCTGAACGATGGCAACGAAACCTTGACTCTGGCACTGGTGTGGCAGCTCATGAGAAGGTGAAACACTTATTTCTTAGTTCACTCATGACACTTGTACCACATGCCACTTTATATACAGTATTTCAACTTCCAATATATAATCTCTTCCTTCACACATGGTATTTATGTAGTGTATGTGTAATTGGATAGCTGGAATTATGTTATGTTATGTTTGTTGTATTCTCTCTGGGTTTTAGATATACTCTGAATGTATTAGAGGACCTTGGAGATGGAGAGAAAGTCAATGATGACGTTATTGTAAGATGGGTGAATAAAACTTTGGCTGAAGCGGGAAAATCCACCAAGATTTCAGGCTTTAAGGTAAAATGGCTTTCCACATTTGTTAAACCCATTCACGCCCAGATAACAGTATTGTGAGTAAAACTAATGTTATGCATTTGGCATTTAGGACAAAGAGATTAGCAGCAGTTTGGCAGTGCTGGAGTTAATTGATGCCATTCAACCCGGAAGCGTTGACTTTGAACTTGTGAAAACGGCAAACCTCTCTGAAGACGACAAACTGGAAAATGCCAAGTAAGATCATTAATCCCATCTTTACTTATCTAACCAACAGGTTCAGTTTGCCTTGAACGTTTCTGCATTTCCACCCACGTTACACTCTGTTTTCAACATATTTGTCACAATCAACAAAAAACACACACAAACTCAACAGAAACACAACAGAGAACAAAATATACCACAGACAGAACTTTGAAAACGAAATACAAATAATTATACAAACAATACCTGCAGTCTCTTATACAGTGTTTACAATATTTTTCCTCCAAAACAATATACAGTATGATTGGAAAGGACATGTATTTTACTGCCGATATTGTAGGTCATTTTCCCAAGTGCAGACAGCCACACCTTGACTGTCCAGTGCCTTAATAGGTCCCCATGTGACTCACCTACTCCTACAGGACCCTATATTTTCATAGTTTACTCACCAAAGCCATTTATAACAGCTACAGCCTTCATTTGCTATTTGTTTAATGTTAATAATGTGGGTAAAGCCTGTTTCAGGTTTATTTGTAGGGCAAAGCTTTCATTAAAAGAGAATTTTAGTCAACAGCATTTAATAGTTTAGTGCAGTGATCTCCAAGCAGTTCCAACAAGGTGTTTCAGCAGGGCATTAAAAGTCATTAAATTGAGTGTGCCAAAATTAATGCCTTGAATGTCATTAAAAAGCATTCAATTGGGTCTTAATTTCTTGGAAAATACAAAGATTATGGCCTTAAGCCAGGGGTGTCCAAACTTTTTTCACTGAGGGCCACATACAGGAAAATGTACAAACAACTGGGCCACACTCCGTAGAGGTCAAATATATAACTTCACCTCTATTGTATTAAAGTTAGCAAATTCAGTAAAATGTTAACTATGCTTTTTAATTGAATATGCAGGGCTCAAAATTAACTTTTTTCTTGGTAGCACTTGTGCTCCTATAATTCTAAAATTTACGAGCACAGTTAAAAATTTAAGAGCACAACCAAAAAAAAAAAACTTTTAAAAGGAAGAGGGGAATTTAAACATATCACATGCCACTTCCAGCCTTCTGTTGCATTTTAGATGTGTTATTTTAGCTGTTTGCATTGATTCAGAAATCTACAAAACTCATTATATTTAACACTGTAAATAGACACCAGATTTTGTGCTCCAACCCGACTTTCCTGCTCCGCCCTGCTTCAAGCATCACGCATTCGACCTTACTCTACCTTCACTCCTCACTCTGTGCTGCAGGACAACTCCATAGATCGCGCTACACGCGCAAATCTTTGCCAGAACTTTTGAAGACGTGTTTGACATTGCGTTTGTGATTTACGTTTTGTATATTAGAGAGCGATGATTCGTTTCAGCGCTGCACGAGGGTGAGCGGTTGGATTGAAGTTTGTGCTGCTTCTCTCCTGACATCGAGGTCATTTGAGAGATGCCCCAGTCCCAATGAGTTATGAATGATATATATTCCTCGGTTACTCATAAAGAGACTACAGTTACGTAAAAAACATTGTCTCCTTCAATGAAAACGGGCAGATGAATGAGAGCGGAGCATAGGCTGGTGCGGGTCGGCCCAGCGCGTGACTGGGAGCAGAGGCGTAGCTTGCCATAAAGCAAGGCAAGCAGCTGCCTGGGGCCCCCAACAGTCAAGGGCCCCCATGAACCAACCCATTATTCAGAAGCCTGCAGTAAACACTTGTTACACACAGTCTTCCTAGTGATATTGGTAATGCAGTTACATCATACACCGATGTTCCATGGCGCAGTTCATCCCCATGGTGCTGCGTGCTTTAGTGAGTTATCGTTCCCTAATGTTAACTTATAATGAGCAGTGGACAGACTTTTCTACTCATGGCTCCACCAGATTATATTTCTAAAAGTGAAACCAGTTTATTGTAACACTCTTCAGGACCTAAAGAACCTCAGCCTTCTGTTCTGAGGAAAACCTGTGCAGAGAACTGCATTATGGGAGTTGTCAGGTGACCCGCTCCTGCCCAAATGACGTCCTCTCTCCCAGTGTGCAGTGCACTGAGTGCCCACCAGAGGGCCCTCTACCGACATTCTTGCTTGGGGCCCCTTGGTACCCTTGCTACGCCACTGACTGGGAGGAATGACACTGGCGCTGAGCCGCTGTCATTACAGAGTACAGATCGTACAGTACAGTACAGTACAGATCGTACTTTATTATAATTATGCTCTCGAACAATTTTAGAACAGAAAGTTTGCTGTTGCTGACAGACAGCGTTCGTGAAACAATGACGCGAGCTTTTTTTAAGGTAGCACGAGAAGGCTTTCTTTTAAGGTGGACCGGAGCATTTACGCTGGGAGTCGAAACATGCGAGTAATCCTAATTTTAGATCGCAAAGGCATAAATTTGGGAGCGTTTGCGAATATAATGGTCACGATTTCGAGGCCAGAATATGCTTAAAGTAATCACAGCTTTCTATAAATAGATTTTTATTTATTTTTAACAAAAGAAAAAGAGGTAATCCACATTGAAATAACAGTTACTCACCAGCACAGACTGAGATGTATAGCCCACAGTAACTTAACATGAATCCCTTAAAAAATAATAATAATTAACATCAACTGACTGAATTTATTAGGAATTGTGATTATTAACACTGTAGTATTAGTAGTAGTAGTAGTAGTAGTACATAAATCAGAGATCAAAGGCCTGTTAAATTACTTTGAAAACTACTGTCAATTCCTTTTAAAATGTCTTAACAGGACACCCATTAGGCCATATAGTATGTACAACATTGGCATTTGAAAGGGGTGCTTTACTTCAGCCTACAGTTGGAGAGTCCAGCCCTTGGTCTTTTGACGATGGAGAAAGTCGGTCCTCCACCAGGCTAAAAATCCTAACACAAAATCACTGCTTCATATTTTCTCAGCTCAGGTCTGTTTGCTAAAATTGATTTTACTTTTTGGGGATTTTATCGTAAAAGTGTAAAATGGATCAATTGCAAATTCCTGTATGTGTTGCCATAGTAATGCTACACAGCATCTCTGTTGTCAGAAATGGGTACGGTTAGAAAAATGCTTTAAGTTTGTCGTTTGGGTAATTTGTCGACGACTTAACGTTACTATCAGAACCCATCAATCAGATTTTGAGGAGGTGAGTCACATGGGGGATTTGACATTGGAGGTTTAAAGCCAGAGCCCTCACTTTATTCCACAGCTCTGTCTATTATTATGAAAACGGTTATCTTGAGCTGACCTCTCATTCCTAGATATACTGTCTCCATGGCGAGGAAGATTGGTGCCCGAGTCTACGCTCTCCCCGAGGACCTTGTAGAGGTCAAGCCTAAAATGGTGATGACTGTTTTCGCCTGTTTGATGGGACGAGGCATGAAGCGTGTCTAAGGAGTGCATTATTCTGACTCTTCAAACTAAACCACACCAAGCCATTAGCATTTTGGAAGCCATCCCCAGCAGAGGAATGAAGATTGTTTTGTTTTTTGTTTTGTTTTTATGCAGACCATTTTCATAAATAGATACGCAGGTTAATATGTCCAATTTAATACTTCTAAAGGGACGAACATGTGGAAAAACGGTTACTTTTCATTATACAGATCTTAAATAATGTACAATGCTGTTTTGTAAAATGATTGTGGTATATCTAGCTGCAAGGTTGTTTACATATGTTTATGCAAGTAAATATTATTCATGGCTAAGACATTCCTCAAAAGCATTCTTATAAATATGCTTGAAGTAATGAATAAAGTATTACCTCACATTAAGTACAAACACATCTTAATACTGGTGTAAAAATCTGTTTCTCAAAGCCATAAGGTAATATCACAGTATCATGTTAATTCTATTGAGTCTTTGGATGTTAGTGGGGAATGCTGTTTTCCAGTGCCTTGATTATGTTTTGTCTTGGATGCTGAAAAGCAGTTTGACTGGACTTATGCTGTGCCTTCCTCTCTTCTCAAAGTCCATGGTATTTGCACTTTGAGGATATACTTCATTATTTTGTACTCTACGCTACCAAATATACAGTAAATTCATTCCAGGTTGCTTTTTTGACCCTGACTATGGCCAAATTGTATTTGGTTACTTGTTCATGACTCTCTCGAATGCTTTCCAGCTAACAATAAATATGCATCTCAGAAATGTGTGTTTTTTTTTAATAAAAGACCAGACACCACTTCACAGTAAATATCTGCAAATGATAACTATACATACTGTTACTTGTTGTTTTGTTTAAATAGCTAAATTGTTGTAGCTTGCTATAGCAGTAGTCTCAAACTCGGGGCCATCTGCAATTCTAGACTTTATCATTTTTAATTAGAGATCATTTAATTTATGCTTTACCAATATTGTTTTCTGGTGTGTAGACGTAGTGTAAACCCAGTTTAGACATAATTCTGTCCTTTGTAGGCCCTTTTTAGATCCAGTGGTACTTGGAATATTAACTATTTAATGAGGCGGGACTTGGTGTAAGAAGTTTGGCATAGACTGTTGTTTAAAATAATTTGATTTTCAAACAGTTTATGTTTGATCAAATCAACAATTGTGAAATTTAGTGTGGTGACTGCGGCCGCGATATTAGGCTATAGAAAAACAACTGAATTTGAAAAGTTTAAGATCAAATGCCATCTCTGAGGAGCTTGAGAAATACTGCTCATTTTCAGCAATAATCCCATTACCTTTTTCAGTGCCTTGTTTTTTACTGCCATTATCCTCTTTATCACTTCCCAATTTTTTATGTTCTTCCCTTTTTGTGCTTGTAAAACAACACTACTTCACTGTGAGCACTGTTTTTTCTGTGATTCATGAACCACACATGAGAGGGCGGGCCACAGTCTTTAAAGAACAGTAAATATAGTGTGTATTAAGAGATTTCCTGTTCATTGACTTGTATCCTTTTCTAATGTAGCTTTTGGGATTTTACTGCCAGTCTTATTATTTTGTCTTCGATGCTACATTTCCATTTAAGCAACTTTATGTTTTAATTAAGCAGCCATGTTTTATATTATATATATTTATAAATATTTAGATACCCATATTCGCCCTCTCCACTCAGCAGCACACCTGCCTCTTCACAATCATACATTTCCCAGCGTGCCTCAGTGCTGTGCACCGTGGGCCTCTGGTGTGCAGCAGGCAGCGCCTGTTTCCACAGAGTAAAGCCCTCAAGTGAAAGCGTGAAGCCGAGCCAGTCTCCAGACTGAAGAGTGAGTAGGAGGAGGGGGCTCTTCAAGCACAAGATCAACACAACGTCCTGTGTTCAATACTGGGATCTTCTGTTCTGTAGCGGACAGATGGACTGGCGGGAAATGTTTATTTATCCACAGAAACGTCTTTGAAATCTGTTAACGGAGAGTCAAGGTAAGGCAACAATTCAAAACTTTAAAAAATAAATAATAAACAAAAATAAGAAGTAATTTATTTTGTTAGGCTACTTGATGCAATCAACCCCTACTTAAAGATTGTCAAGAGCATCAGCTGTAAAACCATGTCATCCAACCATATCGTGCAACTTACTAGGGCAGTGGTTCCCAAAGTGGGGTCCTTGGCCCCCTGGGGGCCTCAGAGGCACTACAGGGGTTCCTCCAAAGCTTAGCTACAAAACAAGTACTTTGATAATAATTGATTTTGAAAGGAAACATACTTTTATTTTCTATATCTTAAAACCAGTATTTAGCCTATAGTCATTGCTAGATGTTACTTTTTATGTTGTTTTAGCAGTAAAATAATAACAAATTCCTGTGAAAATTGAGGGGCCCTGAGTTCCTGTGTAAACCGGGGGGGGCCTGAGACAATTTCGGATCTATAAGGGGGCCGCGATGTCCTGGACTTTGGGAATGGCTGTACTAGGGAATAGTCCAGGCGATTTCTCTTCTCTTTTGTGGCCCAAAAAATAAAAACAAGGACAAAGAATTTCCTGACACGTGAATCTCCACTGTGAGATTAATGAAGAATTATCTTAACAAAAATATTTGCATTGTTTTAAACTCACTAAATAAGAAATGTTTGAAAGTATAACACCGATGTAATACTGCAAGATATAAATTCCCAACATCTGTAACCAGGTTTTGTTTTCCAACATGCACGGAGCACGCAGAGCTCGAGGGCCGTGGCCGCCAGCGCGCGGTTTCCTAGTGATGATGCTCCAGGGAGAGAGTAGCTGATTGGCTCACTGCCTCTGCGTCTGATTGTTTTCACTAATGATCCACAGATTAGTCGGACGCAGAGGTTACAGTTGTCTAAACACCTCATTAGCCGCATGTAGAGCAAGTGAGAGGGCTTGTAAGGTGGAGCAGTGTTGTCTTGTTTTCTCTTTGTATCAAGCAAAGTCACTGCTCCTTCCCTTGTTTAGTTTCATTAAAACAACTACATGGTGTGAAGGCCAGGTGAGGGATGGAGCAGATAGTCCCAGTTGGCCCTGGGTCCCTAAACTGTCATCATCATCATATGACATAAGCGCCACAAACTTGCTGGGGTGTTTCATACTTCAGTGTTTCATAATCTTTCTGACACATAGCTCCAACATATGTTACTCAGGGGCTGCAGCATGACTGATTATTGGTCAAAATGACGGGCCAAGCAACAGAGCGGGACCGGTCTCCTCATAATCTGTCAGTCAAGACCACCTTAGAGGATGAGATTGAAAGAGCCGAGAGCATCCTTAGCAGGTAAGTGCTAATAGAAATGCATGTGGATGAAATAGAAAAGCTATTACGAAGACCTGAAAAGATAACGTCAGACTACTTATTTGTAATGTTTCCAGAGTGCCATCATTCTGTGACGACACCAGCTCAGAGCTGCAGAGAGTGGCAACTCTCGACCCTCATGGAGGCCAATCAAGAAATTCCTTTCAAAGGGGAGGTGCTGTCTCAAGGTAATACTAAAAAGGCCTGACACTGGCATGCTGCTACTTCCAGAAAACCTTCCTGATTTAGCTCAGTTCAAATTACGCTACTCTCAACCTTTGGTGCTAAAAGTCATTATCAAAATACATGTACACAATGGGGGCAGCAGAGACAGGGAAGGGGAATGTTCAGCTGTCAACCTGGCGGATTAAGCTGTGCGTCAGTCAGTTGGACCTGGCATAGATCGCAACTCAGCAGTATTTTCCCTGATAGAAGGACTGTGAGACAGGTGTGGTATCTCCCTCGAGATGACCCTGTCTGCTTTGCCGCTGGAAAGCCCATCAAAAGGGTGCTGTTCAGATCATTGTTGTTGAGCCAAAACACAGCTAAATATCCAAACAGCGAAAGTAAGGTAGGCTGTAATAACTAATTGCATTTATTCAAAATTGATTGATCTAGACCAGAGTGTTGCATGTAATTGTGGGCCCTTGGTTGGCACAAACCATCTTGGGGACCAACTCGAGTTTTCTGCATTTCTGTATTGGATTTGAGCCAACGCACAGGTTTTTTTTAGGTCCCCTTCCTGCTCTGGGCCCAGGGGAAAACTGTACCGTGAACTAACACCCCTGAATTAAAGTTCTAATACGGTATAATCTTATACACTTGAGAACCTGTACCACATTTAAGCTGGAGCAACTCCTTTGGCTAATATCATAAAGGACTGGTTTTACAGACATCTTGATGCCTGTGACTTTATCTTGTCTGATTATGGTACACATAAGATATAGTAAGTACCCAGTACTGTATCATTAGATTGGTGAATCTGGTGGTGAGACTCAGGGAGTGGGCACACAGAAGCCTTTTGGAGGAAGAGGAGCGGCCCGACTCCTTCCTGGAGCGTTTCCGAGGTCCCGAACTGAGAACTGCCCCAAGTCGCAGCAGCAACTGCCAACAAGAGAGCACAGACAATCCCAAAGGCGGCTTCAAGTATGACTTCTACTGTCTCACATTTAGAAAGAAATGTTACAATCTAATTTAAACATACTGTGTCTTGCATTTTTAGGAGAAAGTGGGACTTGTTTGTAGTGTCTCCATCTGACAATGCTTACTACCGCTGGCTGTTTGTCATTGCCTTCGCTGTTCTTTACAACTGGTTTCTTGTTGTAGCAAGGTGATAGAAACTACTGTATTACATTTCTACATCGACACAGACACTGCATTATCGTTTTATTCCTTTCCATCCTCAGGGCTTGCTTCGATAAGCTACAGGTGGATAATTATGTCTGCTGGCTGGTGTTGGACTACCTCTCTGACACTGTGTACTTGATGGACACTTGTGTTCGCCTACGCACAGGTAAAATTGATACAAGACACTGCCCAATAGTCCAAAAGTGAAAAGACTAGATTAAGGTGGTGTTGTGCTTAGTGGATTTATTCACTTCTAAAAACACTGCATGATTACACACTCCACATCTAGAAATAAGAAATGTTAGTATTTCACTTGAAATTAGATGATTCTTACTTGACAAGCCTGAATTTCTCAAATATAAGGTGCATTATGCAACGTTTTATGTGTGTGGGGGGAAGTTGATATTTGTGTGTATTTGACCTTGTAGTGACCCAGCGGCTGTATTTCCATCACGGTGGGCTCCAGGATCAATTGTTTGGTAGGTTTTCATTGCTGACCGACCCTCTCACGAGAACACCTATAAAACAATTGATCCTGGAGTGTAAGACCACCGTGATTGAAAGTAAATGCTAACCACTCATACAGCCACTGGTTTACTACAAGGTCAAATACCAACTTTTTTTCCCCCACGCATAAAAAGTCGCACAGTGGACCTTTAATGTATAATATTGTTAATCTGAGTAATTTTAAGTCAATGTAATATCTTTGCTGTGTAATAGTGTTTACAAAGAGAAATTTTCTAAACTGTTAGAGAAATAACAATGATGTACGAGAGGATTGATGAAGAATAGGCAGCAGTCAGGAGAAGTTTATTTACCATCGGTACGGGACCTGAACATGACATGACCTCGAGACATTGCGCTAGTCCTACCATTCAAGTCTGTCTATGCTTCCACAGAAGAGGGATAAATACCGTCTAAGAGCATCATACTGATACGCAAGCAAAACATTCAGTGGCTGAGAGTGGGCGCCTGAGCACCACAGTCAAGGCTATGACACAGATAGTACGACTGTACAGCTTGACCCAGTATGATGAATAGCAATTTAATGTTATCCTCTAACAGAAACCAACAAATTACTGTATATTCTCTTCTTGGGATCTGACTATACTGTAGTTGCAAACTTGCAACAAACCTTATCTGAAAGGCCTCTGATTCTTGTGTAGATTTAGCAGTTCATATGTCTGTTTTCTATCTGCGTCTGGATGTGCGAAATTCGGCACTGTGACCTGAATAATGATTTTAAAACATAAATTGCAAAGCGAATTACAATTGCAATAAATTTTCTCAAATTGTCCATGTCTACTCTGTAGCCACAACAGCCCAGAAAGACTCATCTGTCAAACTGCGGCAATGGCTTCTTCTTGATATTTGTGTTAGACTTTTTTTTTTAACGTATTAATTAAATATGTCTTGCTTTGTCTTAGGTTTTCTGGAACAGGGTCTGCTGGTGAAGGATCACAAAAAGTTATGTCACAGTTATGTTCGGACTTTGCAGTTTAAGTTGGATGTGTTGTCCATCCTGCCCACAGACCTGGCCTACATCGCCACCGGGATCCACACCCCTCAGCTCCGATTCAACCGACTGCTGCGCTTCCCGCGAATGTTCGAATTCTTTGACCGCACAGAGACTCGCACGAACTATCCCAACATCTTCCGCATCTGCAACCTGGTGCTCTACATCCTGGTCATCATTCACTGGAACGCCTGCATTTACTACGCAATCTCCAAGTCTTTGGGGTTTGGATCAGACTCCTGGGTTTTCCCTAACTCATCCAAACCGGAATTTTCCTCTCTCACGCACAGTTATGTCTACTGTCTGTACTGGTCCACCCTCACGCTCACCACTATTGGGGAAATGCCTGCTCCGGTGCGAGATGAAGAGTACTTATTTGTTGTTTTTGACTTTCTTGTTGGCGTTTTAATATTTGCCACTATTGTTGGAAATGTTGGCTCAATGATAGCTAACATGAATGCAACACGTGCGGAGTTTCAATCTCGAATTGATGCCATAAAGCACTACATGCACTTTCGCAAAGTTAGCCGGGACTTGGAGACACGCGTCATTAAGTGGTTTGATTATTTGTGGACCAATAAAAAAGCAGTTGACGAACAGGAAGTGCTTAAAAATCTTCCCAACAAACTGCGAGCTGAAATTGCCATCAATGTACATCTTGACACACTGAAGAAGGTGCGTATTTTTCAAGATTGTGAAGCAGGACTATTGGTTGAACTTGTGCTCAAACTGCGTCCACAAGTGTTTAGTCCCGGTGACTACATTTGCAGGAAAGGTGACATAGGAAAGGAAATGTACATTATAAAAGAGGGCAAACTGGCAGTTGTGGCTGATGATGGAGTCACACAGTATGCCCTCCTCACTGCAGGAAGCTGCTTTGGGGAAATAAGCATCCTCAACATTAAAGGAAGTAAAATGGGCAATCGTCGGACTGCTAACATCCGCAGCCTGGGCTACTCTGATCTCTTCTGTCTCTCTAAAGACGACTTGATGGAGGCAGTGACTGAGTATCCAAATGCAAAAACTGTACTTGAAGAAAGGGGTAGAGAGATTTTAAAGAAGGAAGGCTTGTTAGATGAGGACGCAGAAAGTGGTGGGCTAGGGAAAGAGGACACGGAAGACAAAGTGGAACGGCTGGAAACGGGACTGGACACTTTGCAAACAAGATTCGCCCGATTGCTTAATGAATATACGCATACGCAGCAGAGGTTAAAGCAGAGAATGACCCTACTGGAGAGGCAGCTTAATCAGACGGACTGTGGGGCTGCATCTGCTGATGAGGAGGGCACTGGGACACAGATATAGAGACAGAAAAGGACGAGGTTATTTGTATTAGTAATTAAATATCTTTAACCCAGACAAAACTGTGTTTTCAGAGAAAAATAATTGGTGTTATATTCATTTTCTTATGCAGAGATGCAAGGTGTCTGAGGACCTTTGTAAACATGTATTGTGTAAACTTGTTTAGTTTATTTGAGCAATTTTACATTCATTTTGTCTTTCAAAATTTATACAATTCCGGATGCTCAAAATGGAGTAGGCTGAAGCAATAAGCTTATAAGTGCCTACCCCGTGTTCAACTCAATATACATTTACATAACATAATAAATTGTAAGTTCTAAATTACATCGACTTTAGGTACAACAGATACAGATTACAGATACAATCATCAGCTTCAGACGTAGCAAAATTTGCCAAGAAGAGCATTTAAATGCCGTACATTTGTTACATTTGTAAACTACTCACCTCCAGTTTGTTTGTGTTTACATCATTTCAATCATAGTTTCAATCATTTCAATGTAGGTACAGTTGTAGAATTCGCTGAGGGAGGCACTTCTCGACAGGGGGTCGATTTCGACAGAACACCGACTCTGTAGACCAGTGGTTCCCAAAGTGGGGGTCGGGACCCCTCAGGGAGTCGCGAGACCTAGGGTGGGGGTCCCCAGATGATTTCAAGATGGGGGGGAAAAAAAAAATGCTACTGTTTTTAGCATATTTTTGAGTGTAAAACAGCCTATAATTAGTAAAATCCATTATTATTCAAAAATAAACAGTTTAAATACATATTAACTTGATGTTTTTCTGGCCTAAAGTAGCATAAGAGGCAATAACTTTATGCAATGGGGGTCCCGAGATGTATATGTGTCAATTTTTGGGGTCCCAGCCAAAAAAGTTTGGGAACCCCTGCTGTAGACCATGCCCTGGTTGCTTCCCAAGGGAGACAGTCCAATGAGATTTGACATTTTTACGCCACTATTTTCCCAAAAAATACAGTCTTTTGCAAAGTTTTTCTGGTGTATAGAATAATGTTTAAAAATCAATAGTTAGTAAAAATAACTAAGTGTGCCATGAAATTCTGCTTAATAGTTTTGGTGTATTTTTCAAGGATTTTTTTAAAGAAAGTATGGGGTTTTCCTCAATAGTAGTACTAATTTTGTAAACTGGTTTGGGGCCACTGGGTCAAATGCCATAAACGCTATTGAGGAAAAAGTAAGTAAGTAAGAAAGTGTACAACGAAATAGTGTTCAGGTGTTAGTCCTGAGCTGCTGTGGCTGAGCCGCGCTGCCACTGTGTGTCAACCTGACCCGCATGACCTTGGAGGTCGGGGAAACTGTAGCACTCGGAAGAAACCTGGATGGCTGCCCTCTGTCGCTGTCTCCTCTGAAATGGTGCAGCGCCTCTAGCCTGGCTAACGCCAGACTGCTGTGTGCGCTCGAATCTTTTCGAACTTCACAACAGCCTGGGACCATGGCCGAAATGTTCCCATGGATTTGGGCACCAATCACAGAACGAGGAGAGACGGTAAGGCGATGACGTGCTATTCGACACACGGAAGCTTGTAGTTTGTTTACGGATAAAAAATAAAAAAATATTTACGGATCCAACATGACAGCAGCAGACGCGACGCCATCTTTCAATCAAGCTTTAGACCGTGTTCTAAATAGTTTAGCTCAAAAGTTTACAGCGTGTATATCATACGTCATCTGATACGATGATACAATTGGCTATGGCTACCTGCAGACACATGAGACATTCGTAGCGCCCAATAAACGGCTATGGACAATCGTAAACCACACCTCTCATACGAGAAAATGAATTGGCGGTCCCCAGACTAAATATCACTTGTGATTTTAGCCAGGCTACAGCGCCTCCTGGGTTTGTCCCTGTTTCAGAGCGTGGTGTCCTGCACTGGTCAGCTCCTCCTTCCTCCTCCTGCAGCTCCCTCCGCTTCACAACAGTCTTTCACCATCTCCTCCTTTGTCCCTTACTTGTTTCCTGTAGCTCCTCTTGTGACGCCTCCACTGTGCTGCAGCTGTGGGGCTCTTGGTGCCTCTTCAGTGTCTCAGAAGAAGAAATGTGTAGGTCTCAAATATAATAATATAATACTTTTCCATCAAAAATCCTTGAAACAAACATGACAAACATTTAAGGAAAATTTCATGGCCAGAGCCCCATAGGCCAGACAGAGCGAGTACTAATTTTGTAAAGTGGTTTGGGGTCACAGGACCATAAACCTTTTGAAATAATATTGTATTTTTGGTGGATAATGATTTTTCAAAAGTTTCAAAACCTGAAAATAGGAAAACAAAAACTGAACTAGGAGTATTTTTACAAATATTATTGATTTTGCTGGTTCACATGATTTCGAATATATGCTTATTGAAAAAATGTGAAAACATTCAACAGTATTTATAAAATACAATAAAAGATTAAATGTGGTAGAAAATTCACCTGCAGATTACATTTAGTCTATCACCTTTCATTAAAATTGTGTTATGGTATCATATTATTGATTCACACCTAAACTTTTTTTTTAACCAACACCTTTTTACAAAGAGAGTAATTCATAGACGGTCCCTAAATTCGAACGAACTGGTGTTGGAGGCGAATATCCAACTTCCAACGTAAAACCAACTTCACCGCGGTGGAGAACCGGCCGAGCAGTGTTCATTATTGAATCTTGAGACCAAGGCATTGGTCAGGATTAGCATGGCACATTTTAGGGTTGATCTGGATGACTCACCTGCTAACTTATTCTGTAGTACACTACACATACTAGCTGTATGAATATGATGCACATATTTTGTACATAGTTTGACTTTTGCACAGCACTGTAAAATATGCTATAAAACAATGTAAAATTTGTTTTAATTATTTAATATAACCTCTTGCTCTGCTGAGTAGGGATTTTCCCCATCATTCTGCCTCCACATTCCAGGATAGGGCGGAACCACATACGAAATGTTGATAAAGGTTTTAGAACAATTCCTGTGCTGCAGACACTACAAAAGGAGGTAATGAATGCACTGCCTACAGCCCTAGACGCAGAGGTGGTTATCTAGAGCCACAAAGCTAGCACTCATTATCTGCACAATGAAGAGTGAATTTTACATTTTTACCTGAACAATTTAAGAAATTTAACTAATTGGATTAATCTTTGATATCACTATATTTGCACAGTACATTACATTTGTGAGATTAACATAAGCAAGTGTATAAATTTTGGAGCATAGTTGAAATGATAAACA
Source organism: Neogobius melanostomus (assembly GCA_007210695.1). Taxonomy (NCBI): domain Eukaryota; kingdom Metazoa; phylum Chordata; class Actinopteri; order Gobiiformes; family Gobiidae; genus Neogobius; species Neogobius melanostomus. Next base: position 480,382 of record VHKM01000281.1, read on the forward strand.
TTTATGCTGCAAGTCTTACCCAGATGTATAGGTGCGAAAGACAGGTAAATGCAGAGGATAAATTCCCTACAGGACATTAAAATATCCTAAACCAACTATGGGGTCTTTTGTCACTGGCATCTCATCTGCCCTTCTGTTGACAGCTTCAACTTTTCAAATAGATCAACAGCCATGTGATTTACTTTTCCTTTCAACTATTGACACTATTAACACTTTGAACTTGCGAGCTATAACTTGTGATGGCTATAATTTGCAACCAGTACAGCTAAAGCCTCAATAGCAGTCAAATTAGAGAATAACGGCCTAATTTGTCAAGAAATCTTTTTTATTTAAGAAAAAGAAAACATTTTAATATATTTTGCATATAGTTTATACTTATTTAAAAGAGTACAAACAATCTTTAAAAGGCCAACAGTATCTACTTCTCATTTGTAAATGAAATACACGGTCTGCAAAACAAAACAAAAACGGCACAAATGTAGCCATAGTTGTCTATACACATCACTAGTTTAAACTATTCTAAATGTGACAAAATCCAACACAGTGTAAAAATCAAACCAATGTATTTTTCCCCAGTTGATTGAATGTGAAAATACAGGGGGGAAGGTACAGGTATATTGCAGAACTAAATCAAAATGTGCTGTTGGTGGCCTGAGTGATTGGCTAAGAGCGTCCACATGAACTAAAGGCTAACGCATCCGCATGTGCAGGCTGTGTTTGGGGCCATCCACCCGCTCCAGCTTCTCAAAGTGTTTCCTAGCATTTCGAATATTGATAAGCGTTGCTGCAGAGGCTGGAGAGAAAAGGGAACAAGTTAACAGTGGGTCTGTCTCTAAAATACATCTTTTTATTTTTATCCACTTACGAATGGAAGGATCTGACATAATGACCATTACATAAGTGTTAGACGTAAAAACGTCAATGAAGGCCGCAAAGTTGGAGTTTCTCACTTCCATGCTTTGAAAAGAAGCTGCAAGTTTACTGGAAAACAAAAACAATAACAACAGTGTGCAACAAAGTTGTTTTGAGGACTGATATGTTGAAGGTACTCACCTACAACTGAGTTTAAACTGTTTGATAATGTTGCTTATCTTCTCAAAACGGTGAGCGTCACGCTGCTCTTTGCACTGATAATGAGAGATCACCTGTGAAACAGAAGAGGCAGAGCAATCTTCTTGATCCAGTTGGTTGCTTTTTTAAAGCTACTTGGATATTTAAAAAGGCCTTGTACCTGATTTTTTTCCTACTTGAATAAATTAGTTTTTTCCTTGAGTAAATTGTAAAAGCAAAGATTGCATTTAATTATAAAGCATTTCACAAAGCCATTGTGAACAGGCAAACTGGCTAACTCACACCGGCTCTGGCTATATCTACCCAAATGGGCTTTCGACCCGAGAGACCTACTTTTGAGTTTGTGTGAATCTAGCCGCAGCAGTTTTGGCTGAACTCACAACCGCTATCTGAGCAGCGCGTGTGTCGCAGCATTGACGTAGCTCTGACCTGATGGTGCGGCTTTTGGAGTGAGAGCATGTGAAGACGGACTTTACCAACCTTGAAGTAAATACCACTGAAACTAGAGTGGCCCACAACATGTGTGATAACACCTTTAATGCAATCCCGCTTTCATTGAACAAAAAAATAAATAAATCGAGTACTGGGCCTTTACTAGGGAAATTGAACTTACCAGGAACGTGGCTCTTTCAAACAGAAGAACTTCATCTGCTTCAATGATCTGAGCAAAATTTCTCAGGTTTGTCTCCAGTTGCTGAACATTTGGGATGAGCTGGTACACTATGCTTGACCATGCCTGTATTACATTATAAATATTATTTTTGCAATGATAGTTTAATAAAAATGACAGCTATAGTTTTTTTAATAACCTTATACAGAGTTTCATCCCAGATTGATGTCCTAAAACATGTGCAAGCCAACGGTCTTGACAGTCTCTTGAGGTCTTCTTCACGTTCTTTAAAAATCTGAAACACAAATAATGTAATTTTCAATTCAGAACAAATAATTCACAATTGCTCAAATAGTAGGTTGTTTTGCAAGTTCTGGTTAAAAGGTTTACATTATTCTCAGATCATTTTTAAATGTCTTTATTCATTGAGAACTCACCAGATCCCGTTGGTCTTCTTGCACCAGGTCCATTTTATGTACGAGACAGAAGACTTTTGCATCTGGGGAGTTTTGCAGAATGGCCTCGAGACATGATTGATAGTAATGCATGTCTTTCTCCAACTCACGACTTTCAACATCAAATACATAAATAAGAACCTCTACGTTTCGGAAAATGTTGTCCCTCTGGCTGGTGAAGTAGTTTTCCATGAATGTGTCCTGTCTGATGAGATTATCAAACAGAAACTCAAATAAGTTTGAAGCGTAAACTAATTTTATTAATAGCAATAAAATATTAAGCAGTAGTTTACCCTCCACAATCCCAGAGGTTCAGGACAAGATTGCCAAGAAATCGTACATGGGAGTGTTCAACATCAACTAATCATACAAAAGTTAGTTAGTGGGTGAGTTGGCAACAAACATTTAAAAGAAAATGTGTCTGTGTGTGTTTTGGATCTTACTTGTGGCTCCAAGGCGCCTTGTATCCCGTGCTATATAATTAGCAAAGATGATTGATCTCATACTAGTCTTCCCTGAACCACTTTTCCCCATCAATAATACCTGAAATCACAGGCAGCAGTTTACGTAAAGACACTGGATGATGAAAGAGTAAACATCTAGTCATCATTAGCAATACTTTCGCTTCATGTATCTATTATGACATGGATTGATTGGGTTTTAGAAACTGCAGCGAAAATTAACAGATATTCTTTAAAAACAACAACAAACACCCTTTTATCTGTATAATAATTCAACAAAAGCTTACTTTTTTCTTCATGGCTGAACCTGACATCCCCCCTCAGTAGACTTCTTACAAATGATTTAAGCTGCGAGTCAGAAGTCTTCAGTTTGCGATTCCCCAGTCAGCTGCAGAACAAACATTTTTCATTTTCACCAAGGTGTTAAACGCAAATAGTTGCCTAATTAAAATCTCTTAACCTGAACGACGTAGAAACACTTTTGAATCTTACGACACTTGCTAGTTTAACGAAATAAAGTGATTGCAAACCTTAAAATCTGGAACCAATCTTTTTTTTTTACTTTCATGACACACATTAGCTAAAGCTAAGCTAGCCAACGCAACATCGGTCAATATGTGTAAGCAACAAGGGCAGCAGCACTCTCACCTAAACCCCAGAAAAGACCGCGTAGAGCTCTTATGTCTGACCTAGCAGCTGAAGACAGAAATAATGATACAATTTAAGGGCTACACAAGTATTCATTACTTCGCAGAAAAAGAGTGAAGGGGATCAGCTGCTTCCTGTTTATGCCACAGTCACATGACGAAGACGAGGAACAGCTCCCCCCAGAGTTTCTGTTCGTTATATCAATGGATCTATCAATATAATCGAGAATTTTTAACTCCTCATTTATTCAAATTCAAAGCTGTTGGAATAATTGATGCTAATAATTATTTTAACATTAAAGTCTTTGTTGATAATTGGCAAAAATATACAGCAATTCTTAGAGGCACCGCCGGGGGGCGCACCTAGGTCTCTGCATGAGATTGTAAATACGAATCAAACCACTGCTTTATTTTGTCTGCACTTTGGCTAGATGTTACACACTTATCCAGTCTTATTATCTTGACCAAATATGCTGTATGGTTTTGATATACTTACACTACACCGTACACATTAACTTAATCGACCTCTTTGTTAATTAAAGGAGATGATCATGATTAGATCAGTTATCACCTAATCACAGATACCAGTATAGTATTCCTTACCCATAAAAAAACAGTCAACCAGTGTATTTTGACATGTTATAGAATGTTTGTAAAACTAATCTCTTGTGCTACTGTAGCCCGTGTGGTCTTAGTGTCTGTCAATTTCGTAAAAATCACAGTCTGTCTGTTTCCTTTGTGGTTTTATTTTCTAAAATGTATATATTTTGCCCAATCTAGACTTTTATTTTGATAGCGGCAGCGCGCGCTACTTCCGGTCCCTTTGCGCCTGAGGTGAGCCATGGGAGGTGAGCCGCCGGAGTTTCTCATAATCAATTATAAGAATTAGTGGAAAAAAATCATATTTACGTTACAAATAGATCGGATCTTTGTTGAAAAAGTATTTTGGCACGTTTTCCTGCCAGTTAATGTGTGAATCTGCTTTTTTATGTTTTGTACAGCTCTTTGTGAAAAAAGGAAAAACTTATCAACCGAACTAAATGACAGTTGCTCATGTGCGTGCGGTGTTTTCTCTGTCCAACAGACGCAGTGACGAAAAGGTTGTACTAAGAATATTGTGTTTCACACAGGTATGTGGCAATGTTTTGTTTTTATTTTATTTGTTTATTGATTTTTTTTCATCCTTTTATCAAAAATATGAATATTGCCGTCTGATGGGGAATTCATGACTAAAAGGAAAATGTAAAACTATATGATCACTATGTAAAGAATTGTATACTGTAAATTGTAATTTGTATAATGTGAGTTGCTATGAGGACGCAGGGGAGACGCAGTGACGAAAAGGCTGTACTAAGAATATTGTGTTTTGTGTTTCACACAGTAAAGTCTCCCCTGTCTCCCCTGTATGCGGCTCCATCATTTAGACACAACGCAGTCTCCCTAGCTGGTGGTCGTGCAGAGTGAGAGGCAGACCCCGCTACACTACTATTGTAAAAAGATGAAGGTGGAAATATATTAAGACAATACAAAAAGTAGAACTGAACCATCATTTGTTATAAAATTTTATTAGCTACTCATTCATTTTCCAAGCTGTAACCCATTCCCAAAATTGAATGATAACAGGCTAGTCAGACTAGCCAAGAACAGGGAACAATCACTGAATTATTAATAAACTGAGAAATAAAATAAAGAAATGACGCAGGATAGGTCACTTCTGAAAAGTATTCACTTAGATATAAAGAATGGATAAATGCATACATTTTAGTTCAATCATACAGATAAAAACAAAGCTAATAGAACCCAAACAATAGGAGCTTATTTACCTTTACATTTGTGTATTTTTTGCTTAAGAGTATTTTTTACTTGAGAATGAATGCTGATCTTTACTTAACCCATCCCAATGATAAATGTGCATTTTGAAAACACACATTCTGATATACAGAATAAGTAACACAGTACTGTAAGAGCAGTTTCTTGCAATACAATATGAGCAGGGAAACAAATCAGACCTCAACATTAAGATAACACGCAGCACAGAAACCTAACAATGACAATGAGTAATATAACAAACAGGAGACATTAATGTGAGGTGCTAGGGAGTCAATATTCAGGTAGTGTACAGCGTGTCAAAGCTTGATGGTTCCAGTCCATGGTAGTCCGCATTTATACCTGATCTCTAAGTCTGGCAAGCCTTTGAGACAGCTCATCCTTAAAAACAAAGTATGCAGATTACAAAATATGTTCAGAAACTCTACCTTTAAAAAAGCAGTAGTTTCAAATAAATTATACCTGTTCAGCAGAGGCCACACTCGTCCCCACAGAACCAGTCTGACCCTGGGGAAGCTCCATGTTCAGGTCCAGACTGAAAGTAATTACCATTAAAAACAATGTTTTTATGTCACCAACAGATATGTATACTGTAGAGTACAGTGGTAGTAAAAACCTACCCTGCTTCATCTGCCATTTCATGAAGCAGTGATTCCACTTGATTCTGAAAAACATATATCGCAATATTATGTGATGCAAAATCCATATTGCAAGAAGCCATATTAAATTGCAAAATCCCTTAAGTCTTCCATTAAAAATTCTGTTTTAGTTATACTGTAATTTTCTTATCTTAATTCCATTTTAGCCTTATTATGTCCTGATTCAGTGTTTTTGTAAGTCTTGTTTTGACACAATTTGCTGAAAAACAAATTACTTATCATTTGTGCTAACATTGAATGGAACATACCGTGTATCGCTTGTTGCAATTTTTTTTCCAATATTGTGCAGGCCTAGTGTCAGTAACAGTATACAAAAATGTACCTGTGGTGTCGTCAATGTGGTTGTGCTGCTCATGGTATCCTCCATTTGAGATGTCTGAACATCCAGGGTCTCAAACTGGTGCTCAAACTTGTCCATAAGACCGGAAATCTAAACACAAATTGAGAAATTTATAATAATGGTTTACCTTGTGTGCTTTACAAGCTTGATAGGCTCCTCAAAGCGCTACACTGTAGTCATTATTGATTTTTCTCTAAACTCAATGGTGGCAATTGTAGCCTCAGTTGCTCTGAGGTAGACCGACAGAAGTGAGGCTGCCTTTTGCTCTGTTGGCCCCTCCGCACCACCGACCACTCACTCAAACACTACATTCACACAGACAACATAGGAGAAGTGTCTTTCCTGACACTCTGCACTCGAGGAATGCATCCCATCTGAGCCACTGTTGCTTGTTGGTTACTTGTTGAAATTGTCCTTTTAATTGTATAAACTTCTAATTTGGATAAAATTTACCTTTTCAAGATTCATGCTCTTCAGAGTCGCGTCCATTCCTTTCACTACACCAGCCATGGATTTTGTGACCTATAAAAAGTTCAAAATATTCTATTAACATTGTTCTTTAGAATTGATATTCCATATAAGCACGGGGTGGGAATCTTTGGATGTGTCACAGATTACTATTGAGTAATTCACATTTGATTGAAAAATGTACGAGATTGAAATTGAAAACAATTCTTTGATGCATCGAAAACAATTAATGTACACCTGAAATAAATGACATTTGACTAAAAAAAAACATAACCATTGATTATCCAGTCAACTTGAAACATATTATTTTTTTAATTGTTACTTTTTATAGTTTTTAGTTAAGTTATTACAAAAAAATACAGTTATTAATGGATTCAATGATTGAGTATTTTAAAAGAGAGTAGAAATGGTCATTTACCAATGAAATTAAATAGTTGACCAACCATCTCAAAGCTAACCTGTCTGGAGCTCTATATACTGTATGCAAGTATCTGGTAGGGCAGGGTAATATGGCCTAAAATCTATATCACAATGTAAAAAAGAAATATCACGATAACGATATATTGGATGATATAATTGACAATGGACAAAATCCCAGCCTTACCCTTATTGGGAAGATTAATTCAGTGATTTTTTTTAATTTTTTTAAACGGTATATTAATTTCCTTGCAAATATGATCTACTCAAGCAGTTTACATCCTCCATTTCCTTTGACTTTTTAAGCACCTGTCCCCGTGTTCTACAGTCAGAATTTATGATGCTCTGATGGAGCTGAGCGTAACATAAATTATATACTTACTGTAAATACTGTAAATTATATTACAACGATATAAAAAAATTATATTGCGATAACGATATGCGGCGCGACATGGCCCACCCCTAGTACCTGGTTCATTGTCACAGCGGTCTGGACTCTTGCTGCAACAGCATCCACTCGAGCGCTCATTCTCAGAAAATTCACAGACTGATTCTTTTGTCTGATGGCATTTTCAGCATGGATTCTGGCTACTTCCATATTCCCTTTCTGAACAGCCTAATGGAAACATCAAAAGCAATCACAATGGTAAAATAAACAAACAAAACAAACCAGTAGTATATGTTCAGTAACTTACTTTTTTAACTTTAGCCTTTTCTACTTTCTCCTCTTTTTCACATTTTTTGGCATTTCTTTGAAGGTCTTTGGCAGCAAACTTCAAATTGAAAAGCTGTTCTGAGAAGTGAAGTTAAAGAAATACCCAGAAAGTATACAGCTCAAAATGATTTTGTTACGGTTACAGACCGGTAAATAATCTTACAGGTGAATAAAAAAGCCAATCGACCAGTTCAACAAAAGTTGATTTTAACCACAATACCCAGTGAATAACAATAAACATTATGACGTCTTCTGATCAACAATGAAGCTATTGTATTTGATTCGTATCTAGCTCTTCTAAAACCTCTCAAGTGTTAGCATTACTTTCAGATTAATTTCACATCTTAAAATAAGGTGATATAAAACTATAATATAGATATAAAACATGTCTTGCAAAGAGCTTAACGACGCCTGGGAGACGCCTGGGTGACCAGGAAATATGTGTAATTGTACTTAACGAGTAAATAACACAGCCAGAGATAAACTAGACATGTTTGAAACTAGACATGTTTTAGACTCACAAAAATCACAAAACGAAGAAAGAAGTGTTGTTACATCGAGTTTAACGCGTGATATACAGGCGGTTGCCACACCAGTCTTGTTTATCGCACCCAAATTCAAAGGATACTTTCCATGTTAGGCATCTTGACACGATTTTATGTCAAACCGAGGTCGTAAATATAAAAAAAAATAGTCGAAAACCCGTTAAAAACAAGAACCCGAGTCTGAAATTCACCAAGTAAACCTGGGTTTAGCTCTCTTCGTCGTTTTCCGCACTTCCGGGTCTCTTACCAAAATATAAATGACGTCAACGTCACATGGTTCTGGTATTCCATTCTACGTCACGAGATACCAGTCCCTCGCTCTGCTGCAAATTATGAATTAAAATAGAAAAAAAATATGTCTGAAGACTTAAAATAATTGTAATCGCTATATGTATATACATGAGATAGGTATTATTTAAGAGCATGTTAATGTGTTGATACTGAACATGGAAGCCGCGTGGTAGGCGGTGAAAGCAGGTGATTGATGATTAGATTTACGGTGGATCACGGAGGGGAGAGAGGATGAGTCACTCCGTCTGATGTGATGTTCACCCCGCAACAGCTCAGCAGTGCGGTAGCACGCCGGTTTCAACCATAGACCCATAGAGGAGTACAGCAAAACAGTCGGTCAAACTTTAACAATGTAAAAACGTCTATATGTGAGGAAGCAAGGGTTTTATTGCAAAGTTGAGAGGTTACCACTTTGTTGTTGGGGAGGCGAGTTGCGTCGTGATTTACCGTAAATTTCGTGACGCCTCATTGCCATGGAAACAGTGCTGCTGACCTGAGAGGAAACAGTCTGTGTTAACTTCAACATCAAGCTTTGCCCAGCTCGATATAACCTGTTGGAACCTAGCATCTTTATTGTATCTACATTTAGGTTTGCATTTGAATTCGGCATCACAGCAGGTAAGTTTTTCTATTTAATCTTTTAACAGTAGATACTTCTTTGCTGCTGAATCTTTGTTGCTTTGTTTATCTGCACTTCACTTGTGATACAAAAATGTACTGCTGTAACACTTTTGTGTTGTTTAAGTCGAGCCTTCGTTAGACAGTTGGCCTATTTTAATTGGATGTGCCTTAGTACAAGTTTATAAGCTATGCAATCAAATTGCTATATTGCAATTTGCACAATATTTAAATTCACAATTTTCAACATAAACGGGATGCATTTCAGTCGGTTTTGTTGCACAGACAAATAGCTGAGCCAACCGGTGATGCTCCGTTCAGTAGCGGTATGACTCATATAGTCTTATCTAAAGAATCCAAGTGGAAGAGAGCGGTCCTGCTGCAAGAGGCTGATGTAACCCACAAGGTGCACTAGAGGCTGCTGTGCACCATTTAACGGTGTGCCACATTGTCTAAAAGCGTGCCAGACAAATGTGTACAGCTGTTTACATTGCTGTTGAAGGTTAGGATGTAAAAATAAAATGACAGCTCTAAAATAGTTTTCATTTTAGTTGTACTTTTTTTGTAGTAGTAGTAGTGTAGTTATTGACCAAATATGTATATAATTTTGATTACATATCTACTTAAAACCTATGGACAAGGAAGAAATTGGTGACGTGAACAGCTGATGTCTTTCTTTGTGTCCCTGGAATTAACAAACAATGTCTCTTTGGGGCAGTATGTGGGAGTGCTCTGAAAAAGCCACACTTGTTTTAAAACTCACTGAATGAGTCACATCTGCTTGTGTGCATGTGTGTGAATTGCAAACACATTTTGACAAATGTTTGCCTTCTCTTTCATTTCCAAGCATTCTACAATAAGGTATATTCATTCAAGAGAATTCATGTCACAGAAGAGTGGCCCATCTTTCTGCAACCTTCAGTTTGTCAGTGCATTGTCCACAACTGAAGAAAACCGCCTAGATTTCGCAAAAAAACATTTTGATTTGCCATTTCAAAGGGCATCATGCACAGACAAAAGGGCATGAAAGCTTGATTTGCATCTCCATACAGTTGATGTGTGTGTGTGTTTGTTCTTGTGTGTCTTACAGAAGAGGCCAATGGAGCTTCAATCAGAAAAGCGTTTTCAGAACTTGACTCTTGAACAAATTCAGGCTTTGGATAAAGTCTTAACTGAGGTAATTCCCATCTACGGACGAGGAAACTTCCCAACTCTACAAGTCCGGGCCAAAGACATAATCCGTGTGGTGAAGGAGCGTCTGGTGGAGCGGGACATCCGGGTTAAAGACATACGCCTCAATGGTGCCACAGCAAGCCATGTTCTGGTGAGGGATAATGGTTTGGGCTACAAAGATTTAGAGATAATTTTTGGTGTGGATTTACCCAGACAGGAGGACTTCCAAGTTATTAAGGAGGTGGTGCTGGGAAGCCTTCGAGATCTCCTGCCATGTGGCGTGAACCGGCGAAAGATCACCTGTCTGACCATGAAAGAGGCATATGTGCAAAAGATGGTTAAAGTTTTCAACGACCACGACAGATGGAGCCTTATCTGTCTGTCAAACAACAGGGCTAAAACTGTCGGGCTGAGGTTCGTGAGCTCGCTCCGAAGACATTTTGAATTCAGTGTCGACTCCTTCCAGATTATTTTGGACCGAATGCTTGAGTCCTACTGGGAGAGCGAAAGGAGACAGAATGGACAAATGACTCCAACTGTAAAACAAGTGCCGAAATGTGATGATGAAAGTAGAGAACAAAAGAAACATGTTGCTCCAAAAGTTGAATTGGACAATAGAGAGAAGACCAAGCTGACATCCAGTGAAGATAATCCATGCAAAGAACAGGCCCAGACACAGGCTGAAACTGTTGAAGGGGTTTGTGAGAATAAGCAAGTTTTGGTGTCTGAAATTTGAGCTCTCAGCAGGAAGAAATGGCTGATATGGTTGATGTTGGCGATAGGAACTTAAAGGAGGACATTGTGTTTGAGTTCTGCAAAGATAATCTAAAAATAAAAGATAAAGATGATCCTTTAGCTTCATCCCAAAAATCCCTTTTTGCAGAGGATTCACATTCAAGCTTAAAGCTGCAGAGAATTAAAGAGCCAATAGTTTCCCCCAACCAGCGGAGAAACTGGTAAAGACTGTCTCAAAGGAATTTGATCACTATGAAGTTATATCCCAGAGTAAAGCAGACCCAGAGATCCAGAGGGCAGAAAACACAACTTCTGGCTCAACAAATCAACATCTTGAATACACATTTCCACCACCAGCTAAGAAATCCTGCAGCACTTCATTACAAATTGTGCCACCAGACACTTGCCCTTCTCCTAAATTACAACGAAAAATGTCCAGAAAATCGATCACCAAGCAACCGCCTATAGAGAAGTGGTCTGTACTGACTGACTTGTCAGATCTTACAACAGAGATTTTTCCTCCCATTGAAATACCAAAATTGCAGCAAAGGCCTGCTTTGCAGGACAGTACACAAAACCCATCTCCAGAGACATCAGATGGTTCAAACAAAACTCTCTGTGTCTCTGCTGTCAAAAAAGAAACTGTTCTTCATGATGCAAGTGCAACTCGTGACTTAAGTGTTAAACCCAAACACTCAAAGAAGCCCCCAGACTTACAGACATGTGTAATCAACACTCAGGCTCTCACTGAGTCGTCTGAGAACAGCACAGACACTTTGGGGCTACTACGTCATCAGTGGGGGCCACTATTACTGTTGAGGCAGAGTGCATGTATGGGGACTTCCAGCAGGCCATGCACCACCTCCAAAACACCTCATTGCAACCCACAACCCCGAGGAGATCCGGGGAGGTGGACTGCTCAAATACAGTGACCTGTTGGTCCGAAACTTTCGCCCAGCTAGTGAGACGGAGATAAAATCTTTAGAGCGTTATATGTGCTCACGGTTTTTCATAGACTTTCCAGATGTTAGTGAACAACAGCGCAAAATTGAAGCCTACTTGCAGTGCCACTACATTGGCAGTGAAGAGTCAAGCAAATATGATTATCTGATGACGTTAAGGCGTGTGATTGATGAGAGCACTGTGTGCCTAATGGGTCACGAGAGAAGACAGACTCTGAACATGATTACAGTTCTAGCCTTGAGGGTTTTGGGAGAACAAAATGCCATCCCAAACACTGCCAATGTCACCTGTTTCTACCAGCCCGCACCATACTTGACCGAGCCCATGTACAACAGCTACTTCATTAGCCAGACCCAGCCGCCTCTCGTGTACCACCCCTATCCTTTACATGTGCACTTGCAGACTGGCCTTGTTTAGCAAAGGCAGCATGAGTAAGCACGTTGTGATGGCATGGTGCACTGCAAATGAGCACATAAATGCACTTGAAGAGCATTGTCCAATGCTTTACAATTCCTGCTCGTCATTTGAGACCAGAGTCTCTTCAGTGAAGCAGGACACACTTGCTGATAGGTCATTACTGGAACTTACATTGTGAGAGATCTATCTTTAAGAGAGAAATGGTTGGGCGGACGAGGACCTGCACTCTTTCAGTAATAGTTCCCCTCTTATAAGTCATGTGATCTCTGTTGGCAAATACGTATTGAATATACCGTTAAATCTTGAAATGATGAGGCTTGAATAATGGTAATTTTGTGGGGGTACACCTGTGTAGATTTTTTGTGAAACATTGTTCTGAGTTCATCGTTGTGCAGTGAATTTCAGTATGTGGTAATTCCTGTGTAGAAACATAGGTCAACAAATATTGAACTATTTCCTGTGGTACTTCCATATTGTAAACACTGTATTTGTAGTTGTGACTTAATAGAGGAGGAGAAATTAGTGGAGATCCTACATAATAAGTGGTAGAGTCTAGCTAAAGGGCAAGCTTCCTTAATGCAGTCTTCACTGAATGTACCGTTTCCACCACATTTAACCAGAGGTGGGTAGAGTAGCTAAAATATTTACAAAAGTAAGAGTAACTTCACTTTGAAATTATTTTATTCAAGAAGTAGTAAAAAGTTGTGACCAAAATAATTACTCAAGAGTAAAAAAGTACCTGGGAAAAATGCTACTTGAGTACTGAGTAACTGAGTGTAAAAGTCTGATTTACAATTCAGTAGTAACATGAATTATAAGAAAGCATGAAATGTTAAAATCCTAGTTTTTCCCAAAGGAAATGCCAGAAAATATACAAAAATAATCTTTCTGAAGAAAAAGTTTATGAAACACAAACTACATCTGTTTTATGTGTCAACATGAAGCTTTTGTCGCTTAAAAGATTTTTGTTTTTACTCTAGTAGAGGTAAAAAATACCATATGGTAAAACTACTCTAAGAAGTACAATTGTTTCAAAAGGTTACTCAAGTACATTCGTGAAAATTAAACTGAGTACTACCCGCCTCTGCATTTAACAATATCATAGCTTAAAGGCACGCCGTGTAACATTTTGGATCTTACTGTTGCCAGTTCCTACTGACCAGCACGACACAGAAAATTATTAAATCAAATAAATGAATCGTGTAAGACCTATCATTTTAATCTCATATTTGGCTGCCTTCAGTTAACATCTTCATGGAGATGAGCTGGAGACGTCCCCGCACTGAGTAAAAGTTACAAGTTAGGTTTAGTAAAAACAGATCTTTGTTAATTTAAGTATTTTACAACGATAAATATCTGCAATTAAAAAAAGATGCTTGTATTTTATTCTATTCCTTAGATAAAATGTTACGTGGTGTGGCTTTAAATGATGGGACCAAACTGTTCCAATTGGAAAATGTTTGTACACATTTCAGTTCACCCAAATCAAAAGCATTGTACAAACTTTACACGTAGCTACATGTATCTAGTATTATTAAAAATGCATTTGCAAAGCTAACCGAGTTTGGACTAGGCACAGTGTAAATGTTCTGTGGATTCGTTTGACTTAAATGAAAATGCTGTTTGCAATAGTGTAGCTTTAATATGTAGTAACAAAGCTCTTTGCTGTCATAGTGTTCTCCAAGAAAATCAGTCCGGTCATGTTAACAGTTTGTCTGTCAGTGCAACAATAAAAATCTATAACACCATCATAGTACGGTTTGTGTACACACTCCACACAAAATACAACAAAAATAAGATAAGAAAATAATATGTTAAGAAAATCTCAAGGTCAGTTGGTAACAAGTGAATGTAAAGCCATTATTTGATTTGAGAAAGCCATGACCAATATTTATAGTGTTTTTTTTGTTAATACTACTACTAATAAGCATTTCTTAATGACCTTTAGCACTGAGTTTCTCCTAAGCACTGATCCCCTCTGTCTGCAGTTTCTAGGTGTGGTGGAGGGCTGTGCGTCACAGCTCAACCTTGTTTGTTGGTCGTCTGACTCACCCAGCCTTCAGCGCGTTCATCCAGTTAGTAAGTCATAAATGGTACAGTTGGGTTACACGCCAAGAGCTCGGCTAACAAGGCCATGACAACTTCCCAAACCAGCCTCAAAACCTCGAAAATATAGTCAAGGGAAAATATATATATATTAAAGAAAGTGTATTTATTAAAAAGCACACACCATCAAAAACATGTATATAAAAGGTCATACTCTAATTCCACTTATTCGAGATTATTGTCTAAAGTGATGATTAGCGGCAGGACTAAAAAACACATATTGTAAATCTTAAAATGTAAATCTCAGTTTAAACACGATCAACCAGAAACACCAGTTTATGCTGTCCACAAATTAACTTTGTCTGAAAACCCAACTCCACACAGTTAATTTTACGTACCTCCTCAGTGATGGTCATGATTGAGGACCAGGATTCAAATGCTGCTGTTCGACTATTGTAGAACAAGCTGCTGAACTCAAAGACTGATTGTGAAAGATTTGAAGACTGTGCAGCATTACAGCACAGCTCTATCTGAAGCCAAAACAAATTAATACTACTTCAGAAGAATCATGTTTTGAGCCGATAGACATGATTATTAATGCAAGTCCAAGGCATTTGAAAATCAAACACAGGCAGAGCGAGGTTTCTTGTTGATTCCTATTAAACATGGACAGAACACAAAAAATATAAACATTCCTAAAGAAAAGTGAGATTATCTCATCTTTCATATTCAGCTGCCATGTGGATAAATGTGCAAAACCCTTTTTCACAACCTAATGCAAAAAATACAATTACATTATGTAAAAATAAATATTTATGTGGAGGAAAGCTGGCCAGTGAGCCTTTGCTGATTTCTGGCTGACAGGAGTTATTAACAACAGTGACAATCTGCCGAATTTATAAACCAAGAAATGCAAACACCATTCAGAGTGTAATAAGTGGAGGAAAAAACAAAACAAAAACAACTCTCAAATTTAAAGCACCAGATTATTGAGCCCTGTAAAATTAGAGTTAAGTTACGCATCTTGAGGATAAAGAGGTCCAAGACAGGCTGTATTACTATGATTTGTACAAAAATCCCCAAATTGAATCAAACAATTCTAAACTGTATCCATAGCTAGCAGCACTATAGTCACATAAAAAACAGGAAGTGGGATTTTAAAACTAAGGCTTATGTGGCAGTAGTGAAAAACAAAAGTTGTACCAAAAATTGACATCTGTAATCTTAATGATGTATGTGTTTCACAAAGTGTGTAAATCAAACATGTTTCTGGAGAAATAAAAAATGAGCACCAGTTTGGCATTTTCAGATCCATCTTTGGTGACTAGGAGAAAAAGTATTGAGATGTAGATGCAAATTGAACAGGACAAAAGAAGTTGCACTGTTCTCCTGATCAATAAGGCCGAGGTGAACTGAACAGCAACTTCAGTTTACCAGGGGAAAAAAATCCTTGGCAACAGATATGAGCACCAGCAATCAGTCTTTAGCCGTCTGAAATAAAAAACAGGTCTCTCTCTATATTCAACATATACACTTGTACAATGCAAAAATCCCTGCAGTGTTCCTAATTTCAACAGATTTGTTCAAGTTTCTTTAGTGACCCCCCCATCCCATGAGGTGACTGACACGCGCCTTTTCCGTCATGCGCCGCACCCGTCCAGAGCGGGACCTGCCCAGATTGAGAGGATCCTGCTTGGCTCCATCTTCGTCCGAGTCTCCGTCTCTGTACACCACTGTCCTGCGCCCCTGGTTCCGTGTGCTCACTCTCTGAGACTTGAGCTGAATGATTCTGGCACTGTTTGCTGTCGTTTGTGGCTCAGAGCTGTCCCCCTCATCCTCCTCTTCCTCTTCCTCCTCCTCCTCCTCTTCCTTGTCCTCTTCATCCTCTTCCACCTCATCGTCTTCCTCCGGCTCCTCCTCCTCGGGCTCCTTCTCGTCGTCATGGTGATCGACAGCAACCAATTCCTCCTCCTCCTCTTCTTCCTCCTCCTCCTCCTCCTCTTCCTCCTCCTGAAGTTGAACTCGGGCTCGTTTCGGCCTCTGACTGGACTCCTCTTCCTCCTTGTGCCTGCGTTTCCCTGAGACCGCTTCTTTACCCTTTGCAGAGGGGCGCACTGGCCTGCAGGGGGCTTTGCTATAGTCGTGGTCCCCTCCTTCCACAAACTGCTCGGTCTCAGAGTCCGAGCTGTTCTCGCTGTCTGAAGACGATGAAGAGGATGAGGAAGATGAGGAAGAAGAAGAGTCTGACGAAGAGCTGTTGGATCCTGAGGCTTCATCGTCCAACTGTTCAACATGCCTCTCATCCAAGGTCCCCCTGTGCTGGTGTCCTGTCAAACAAACGAAACGTGTCATTTCACATAATGTCTAGTTTGGCGGTGCAGTGCACGGTCCGATACCTGAGTGAGTGACTTTACTGTGCGTCGCACGAGAGCCTTGGCTTCTGCTGTTGCTGCTTGTTCCTGAACTCGGGGAAGACGGCTCACTGTCTTCTTCTGCTACACTCCCACTGTGAACTATGACCACAAAATAGTTGAAATGTACCGCTATGGTGAAAAGCATTACTCAGTATGTTATCATTTGTACTAAATTATTTCAATACCTTGAAGTGATCTTCTCACAGTGTTTTTTGTTGAGGTCTTGGATTTTTTTGGTTTTGAACCCTTGCTTGATTTTTGCTTCCCTTTAGGACTACAGAAAAATATTAGAACAAAATAAAAACGTACAATAGCATATTTATAGATAAAAAAACAGGTTTTGATATCAAATATGCCATATAGTTTGAGGATATAATCTGTAAATTTCAAAGCTGCTTACCTTGGGGACAAGCTGTGAGTAGGGGAGCTGCCACCATTTTGAAGTTGGTCTCTATAACTCTGCCTCTGACGAGTTCGACGTTCGTTCTGAATGGCAGATTTGTGGTCTGCGATGATGGAAATGATGTTCGTTTCAAAGTAGGCCGATAAGCTGAGAGTCATAGTGTAGATCTAGACAGAAAGTGATACAAGATTTGTAGAATATGCTTTCTTTTTTTTTCCCATTAAAGTGTATTTTTAAGTCTACATTTAATAGAAGGCATTTTAATGTAAAATAAGTAAATGAAACAATTAAGTCCCTCCCTTTGCTGATCTCAGCAACAAATCAGACCAATGAGACGAGCTTTCTTGTGCACAGGCAATGAGGAGGGGCTCTCAGGTCCAATCAGGAGGGGAGGGGGAGAGAGAGCTAGATCCTTTACTTTAAAAAAAATCTCTCTCCTCATTTGGCAGTCAGAATCAGATTCAGAATCTGTTTTATTGCCATGGTTTGCGAACAAACTAGGAATTTTTCTCGGTGCAAACGTGCGACATAGAACATATAACACAGAGTAAAGATAAAAATAAGCTAAAAAAAACGTTAAACTAAAGGCTATAGGGGCATGCGTAAAAAATATTAAATAAATAAGATAAAATAAAAGTGACATATGGTAAGACAACAACAATTTGACATTGAACAACAGCGGGATTGTATTTACAGATGTGTAGGCATACAGACTTCGACTTTAAATAATTAATTACCTTTGATTTCTTGTTCGGAGTGTATGCTCTTGAGTTGCTGAAGATGAGCCGAACATCTTTGGCAAATTCCATCGGGTTTTCATAGTTTCCTGCCATCAGGGTCTCTGACACAGTACACAGATCCATAGGAGTGTCAATTATGTCCCGATAGTCCTAAACCAAAAAAGAGTGAAATAAAAGAATGAATAAAACAATCTTTATAATATTTTTTTCAAAATTGTTTACACCTTACAGGATACTCAAAAAGATCCACTGGTTGTCTGAAAGGTTCAGAATCAGGAGAAACCACCATTCGCCGAAGCAGCTCTCGACATTGTCCTCTCCAGGCTTTGGAATCTAATACCACACCGCGGATCTTTTGCTTGGTGCTCTAAAAGACAAAAAGGTTAGCACCTGTAATAATATTTTGGAGGTTCATAAGTGACTTGGACAAGCAAAAGCATAACCCCCAACCCTTCTTACCCGGTGTCCTTTGGATGTCCCAGGGGTATCAGAGTCAATGTCCACATCAACCTGCGGGATATCAAGACGACAGGAGATATAGAAGGCAATACAATCCAGTCAAATACATAGTAATAATGATTATCCTTGTCTCACCTCAGCTTCCTCTCCACTGCTGACCTCAAACTTTAGCTTGTGATACAGATCGAGGATGTCCGTGCAGCTCTGGTCTCTAGTGGAGTCAGAGAAACTTATTTTTGTCAAGGATCGCAAAAAGAATAGCCACATTATTTAAAGTACATACCCGATGTAGTGAAGTAGCACGTCTGTCACTTCCTTTGCGGCTGCCACAATGGGGCTCTGAGGCTCATTAAAAGTGCGTGCATTATGTTCGATGTAACGCACCTCCCACATTAATGCAGAGATTCGCCTGCAGCAAAACAATATGACTTAATTCCACGTTTACCAAAAGCAAACTAATGTCATGTAACGTTATGTTTTAGGTGCCACTTCACCACGTGAAATGCCCTCTTCACCTGTAGAAGCGGTTCTCCAGTCTTTTGTGGATGGTGCTGAGGTCAGTTGGGTAAGCCACCACAGTGCAGTACAGAGGATAGTCTTTCAGGTTTACAGGTAATGCAAAAGCCTTGGCAGAATCTAAACAACAACAATGACTGATTTTAGTCATAAATTAATTCAATTAAATTCATGTTGTCCCTTACAGGGCTTGTTTCTCAGATCACACAGTAAAAAAACTAAACAAAAAAACATTTCTATACTAGAGCTGTGTGGATGTGTTAAAATGATAATTTATATACGACACTTGCAGTATTCTATATTTTTGATGGTGAGTGCTGAAGACTTACCCAGTGTCAGGAGGTTATCGATGCCTTGCAAAACCCTGTCACACTCTTCGTCTCGTGTGTGAGCTCCCCACTCTCCTTCCTGAGGTTCGTAAAGCAGAGCATTCAACTCCTCCTCAGCTACTGACATGCCATCCCCAACCTGCTCTGGCAGAGCAGCTGTAACACCACAGTCTTCATTATTTTAAGTTTACTACTGCATTTTATAAATTGGTCATATTGTGTTCATAGATCAGCTTGATGTCAGTTAATTTCACTTGCCTTCCTCAGGTATCGGCTCCATGTCCCAGGGACTCATTTTCTCGCACTCTCCATTATCCCATCTGAATGAATATAATTATTACTTTAGTAGACCAAGAGATTTTACTGGGATAATAACGGATTATGTAAAAGATGTACGAAGTACTGTGTTCCACTGCCTCAGACTTACTTTACAGCAAAGCACTGAAAAAGGCTGTCCGGATACTCAAGCTGCAGAGGTTCCTGGTCTTCAATAGTGCCAAACCACCAAGCGTCATCAATAATGCTGCGAAACCGCATACCTGCACACAAGTATGAATTTGCACACACATGACAAAAATAATGTGTTATCACTAAGAGCTATTCTTAAAACTGGCAGCTGTCTCACCTGGCTGCCAGTTATGCTCTCGAGCCTCATTATAAAACTGCTGAAGAACCAGAAAATCTATAACATCTGGCATGTCATGGTACCTGTGGGACAAGAGGACAAGGATCATAATAAAGAACAAAAACTGTTTTGCTATCACAAGTGTGAGAAATAGAAGCTCACTTTAAGGAGAAAGAGTCATTTGTCATTTTCCTTGAGACTGGGTCTAGAAAAGCCATTTTAGCAGCAGACAGTGGGAGGTCCGACTTCATATTTAATACCTACTACCTTTACGGATTCCTGGTCCTAAACAAAAACAGAGTGTGGTCAAACAGGTGCCGCATTAAGAGATATTAACACATGGTTGTGTGTTATAGCATTGGCCGGTGTGACTCACCCTGAGGTTTAGTCTGTTCCATGGCTGTTTCTGGGGGTTAATGCTGTAGGCTTTAGCTCTGCGGACAGCTCTAACATAGGCCTGATGGCCCTGCTTGAAGTAGATCAGCTAGAATAAAACACATATTAAGGGCTTAGATACCAGCAACACAAATATATCATTCAATGACTCCAAGAAATTCTTCCAATTCTGTTAGCATTATATATGAAAAAGCATTTTAATTAACACCTCATCACCCATCTGCGGAACAAAGGGAGACCGCCGTGGGATTGTGTCCATTATCCAAGATGGCGGAAGCCACTCCTCTGCATTAAGACCAGCCAGAGATGATGTAGGTTTCTATGAACATAAAACATGATATTGTTGTATTTGTTTAACGCACAATATTTTTGAATACAAAAAAATGGCCTCTGTGTTACCTGTTTGGTTTCTTTGGGTTTCTTTGACTCTTCAATATTTTTTTTGGTTTCTGTGGTTCTGTCTTCTCCTCCTTCATCTTCAGAGCTACTGAAACCAGCAGGGGGTGCAGGCCTTCGGGATGAACGTTTTGGGGGCTGGAGGTTGATCCAGCATCAGCGGTCCAGTCCGAGTATTCACTTGAGGAGTCACTAAAAGTAATTTAAAAACATTAAAAATAGACATTAAAAATTTTACTTTTACAATAAAACTTTGAAAAAAAGAGAACAAATAAGTCTTACCTTGAGCTGCTCTCACTTTGCCAATGATCTTCATCAGATGATGCATCACTAGCATCCCCACGCTCAGCTGCCTGTTATCATGTAGCATTTATGCATTACAAAAATGATTAAAAGTGTCAAATAGCGGTTTCAAGTTTTTATTAAGTATATTATTATTACTACTACTACTAACAATGCATTAGTCTTATTTAGCGCTTTTCTAGACGCTCAAAGTCAATTTCATGCATTATTCATTCACTCCATACTCGGTGATGGTAATCGCGGCAACCAGTCTTCCCCATCAGCAACCACCACTAACCCTCACACACACACACACCACAAAGGTCTTTCAGGTATCTACATCTTACCTCTCCATCACTCTCTGATTCGAGCTGGCTGTCCGAATTGCGGCGAGTGCTGGACGTTCGTCTGCTCCTCACACGTCGCACCTGTGCAGAGCGCGCTGATAGGCATGCCTTTGCTTCGGCTTCTTTGTTGGTCGGAGAGAGCGTTGAGATCCCAGGGGCTCAGTCTAGAAAAGAGTAAAACCACAATTACAAAAGACTCAACCGAATGTGGAATATAGAAGAATTCTGGTATTGTGTCAGTGTCAGTCACCTGGGACTGGAACGATACAGGTTTCTTCCTTCGCTCAGCGTTGTACAGGACACACTCCATGTCACCTTTGGATTGTCTGCACTCCTCCAAAATTCTGATCAAAGCATTATAGTAAGATTCCAATTAATCATAATCAGTAGTGATCATCAGTATGGTTCTTGGTAGAGATCAATTTCTCACCTATACATAGCTTGAGGCACTTCATTAACCACCACTCTGCGGCTCCAGGCCAGCAGGTCTCTTTCCGTGGCCACTTGACTGCGTAGATTATTGTGCTGCATTTGCCACACACCAGCAACCTGTCCACTTCTGTGTGGCTCTACTGACTGCTCCGCACCTTCTTCTGCTTCACCATCTAAAAATACAATTTAACAATCAATGTGCTAGAAAACCTCAAATAAAACAGACACTGAGCAAAGCCAACCTCTTGGATCCTCTCCCGTCGGTTGCTCTGCATTTTCACGATCATCTTGTTCATTTTGTAATTGTCGTATCAGCTGTCCAATATGCTTTCTCCATTTTCTCCTTGTTGCCCAATAACCTGCTCCACTAACTCTCCATCACCTAGGTGAGACATTTCTGTTAATCACTGGAGATACAGATTTGTATGCAATAAGATAAACGATCAAAAGACTTTACCATTAGCCACGTAACCAAGTTGAGGTATTAGTTGATCGTCCTTGCAGTTTTCTCTTCCTGGCACAAGGCGCTGGAAATGAGAGGGGTGAGGATTCCCATCAACATCTACTAAAAATGGAGGCGGCATGAGATGTGGGGCCTGCTGGGTCTGCTCATCCAGGACATAGTTATTAGAATCCCGGATTAGTGGTCGTAGTCGGTATGGAAGAACATCTGATCTGGGATCTGCAATGGATAAAAATGAATGACATATCAAAAAGAAACAATCCTCAATTATTTTACTTAAAGTATTTGTTGCATCAAATTACCTTTTCATAAGGTCTGCTACAGCCAAAGCCAAAGATGAGCAAATGACCATGAGAGTCAGTGCCCGCAAAATGCTGTCCATCAGCAGAGAACTTGCAGTCATAAATAGCACCATGTCCTTGTCCTTCAATCTGTTAACAGAGGTTTGATTTATAATCAAAAAAATATGAACATTTAGAAGTTCCTTAATTAGTTTTGTACCATATTGAAGAAGTTGCGGATTTTGACTCCCTTTGTGAGGTCCCACAGGTAAATGTTCCCATCATGACCAGCAGAAAGAAGCACACGGGAGTCAGTGGGGTGTGATTCCAGCACAAACACCTCATCGTCATGACCCTAACCAACAAAACAAATGAATGTCAACCACAACACTATAGATTGCTGTTGTTATAGAAATAGGAGCGCTACCTACAGACAGATTATGCAGCAGCTGTCCAGTTGTGGCGTTCCACACTTTGAGCAGGTAGTTAGACACAGCTGTGATGACCGTGCGATCAGCCCGGTCCCAAGCCACCATTGTCACAACAAGTTTGACCTTCTCCTCTGCATTAACTGCATTACTCCTGGAAAAAACAACAACAATAGCCTTGTAAAACACAAGTGTAGTAGTGTTTTGACCCACACTTATAATTAAGCAGATTCTCGCGAACCCTGGTAGTTTTGTAGTCATGTCTAAAGTGGTGCTCTTCCACGCTTGTTGCTGGTAATGCCAGATTCTGGCTGTGCCATCACGACTGCCACTTACAAATCTGAGGCTGTAGACAAAAACACACAGTTAGTAGGTCTGTAGCATGGCAGCATAACACATAAAATCTCAGAGCAATCACCATACTTACCAGTCACTGTTATTGCTGAACTGCACTACAACAACTTTGTCCTGAAAGGAACATTAAAAACGCACGCCTTAATTTATGCTTAAAAATAACAAGATTTAACCTAAGTAAACTTACAGTATGGCCATCAATTTCAGACACTTTCATGGGTGTTTCACCACCAAGATAGTAGATCCTGACCATATGGTCTGTGCCGCCAGTTGCCATAAACATACCACCTTTATAGAGGATGGGAAGCCGGAATTTAAGCAGACAAACATATTTAAAAAAAGCAAAAAACATTATTCAAATAAAATAAAAAACAAAACGTAAGCACATTTAAGAGTTCGAAAACTGAAACATGCAATATACTGAAATACAAATGTATTTCAAAAAATAATACATGAGCTAAATGGTTAGTTCTTTGATTAGGAATTTATTTACCACCACTAAAAGAAGATGTGGACACTTGTACTCCTGGGCGGGATCGTTCAAATTTGGTTGGCTGATCACTAAAAAGAAAAAAAAAGGTTAGAAAAAAAAAAAATTGCATACATTTCTATAAATTTAAATCACAATTTTAGTGGTTACTTGAATTTCAGGGTCTCTGAGTGCCATTTCCAAAAGCACACCATACCATCTGCACCTGTCGATGCAAGGTACCTCATTGAACCTTTAACAGCAGGACAAAACTGTGTGACAGAAACAATGTGTTGTCAATTATGTTAAACTGGGCTTATAAATATAGTATTATATGTTAATGATGTTAAACTGGGCTTATAAATATAGTATTATATGTTACTCACTTGTATAGCTGTAATGGAGGCCTGGTGAGCCTGCAGCACAGAGATGGGGGCACAAGTTCGGAGGCACCACACTCTTATGATCTTATCACAGCTGGCCGAGGCTAACAGAGAATTCTCATAGTTGACCGTCATATCACAGATCTCTGCAGAATGACCTCGAAGTGTTGCCAACAGACGACCATCATTAGTATCCCAGATCTTCACAAGGCAGTCATCTGAACCCTAAAACAATAAGAGACACAGGCAGTGTTATTTACATTACACTGATAATGAGAACATTATATGCTCTTACTGTGAATATCCGATGGCCAGTACGGTCAAAGGCTATACAGTAAACCGACGACAAGTGTCCCAGGACACGTTTGTGGATCTTCATGTGCTGATACGATGAAGAAGGGAAAGAATGACCAAATCGGGCGACTCCAGTGGCCTGACGAGCCCCCACAATAGATACTGGACAGACAAAACTATTATTAAAAAAGCAATAGAAAATTGTTTAAAAAATAAAATATAATACAGACTGCAACCTACCAACATTAGGAACAGTTCCATTTTTAACTGGAGGTTCAGGTGGTCTGCCTCGATGAAGAGCTGCAACTGCAGAACCACTACAGACTTTGTGGCAGCAACCTTAATTTATTGCAAGGCATATGTTTACATAAACACAAGAATATATCAACTGCAACAGACGAGAGAGTTTAAATAGAATTGACTGACTTTTGGTGGTGCGAAGCAGTGACTGTCTTCCAAGACCAAGGAGAGATTGAACCCCAGGGACACTTGGTGGGATCTCTTTTTCTATTAATGGGCCAATCCTTTTGCAGATATGGAGCAAAAAATCATCCGGAATATGCTGATTCAGGACCACCTGGAAAGAAAATACCACACATTTTCATATGCTTAAAGTGATAAACGAGGATATATTTGAGAGTTTTTAAATTTAGAGTACAAAACAGCTTTATTATAAAGTACATGACGGAAAAGCAGCAAGGGTGGGTCCAAGCAGAATCATCCAATCATAATGCATGCATCTTTTCTTCCGGTTAAAAGGAACTGTGCTCTGATTGGCCAAAACACATATTGACAACGCCTTAGCCGGATTTTAGCCAATCTTAACTTGCTAAAATCGGCCTTCTCCAGCCCTCGACTACACAATAGCGACTCAGAGTCTCTTTATGAACAAAAATATAACGAATTTGATTTACCAACATAAAATCCCTAAATCATCACGCCTGACGCGAAAGAATGTGCGATTAATCACACTGTAAAATTTAGTTTCGATTTGCATAATGACCGTAAATTTGGTAGAATATAAAGCTAATACAAGTTAAATACACTTACCCAGTCTTCAAAGGTGCGTTTGTATTTCTTCCCGTCCAAACTCCATCGCTTTGGAATCAACTAAAGAATAAAAACAATTTAAAAGATTCTGTACAACGGGGTAATCCGCTATCAGACAATACGGAGCACATTTTTCAAATAAATATCGTTACTAGAAATGTATATTTCAATGTTGACAAACTTGACATCATTACGGAAGCCACACACGAGAATAAAAAGAGAAAGGTGCCGCTAAAGTTACCTCATACTCCTCCAGCTCTTCGACGAGAATCTAACAACACGGACACAGTTAGCATTAGCTTCCAGGGCTAGCACTTATATAGTTAAAAATGTAAGAGTTCGACAATGCATACGTTTTTTTTTTTTACCTTTGCTGATTTTTTGCATGGTCCGGAATGCAGAAATCTTGCAATAAGGTAATACAGCTCTGAAAAGATAACAACAAGGCTTTATACTTGGTTGGTCTTGTGAGCTAACTAAAGCTACCTATTGGCTCAGCTCTTCCATTTAGCTTACACGCCTGAGACAAGAGATACATATGGACGTGAATATGTGTGTGTTAAATCCAAATTGGCTTACCCGCTTCGATTTGTGAACATTGGTCTCCTGCCATGGTGTTATGCGGGGCGACATTAAGCCAAACAGATGCCGTAGCCTGCTCGTTAGCCACCGGCTACCTAGCAGTGGCTACTGTGTTTAGCTAAAGCAGGCTAAGCGAATGGCCTCCTCCTTTCCAAGTTGTGCGGACCACCTGGAGCTATGGGTGTAGCGCCCTCCAGTGAACATTGTACATAACATAACACAACACATTAAAACTGTACTGTTTGTTGTTCATACATGTTTTATCTTTTAATAATAAATTAATTCTTCCATTTTGATCAGTGAGCAAATTTACTTTAACTTCCCCTAAAATGTTCTTCTGTTGTAATAATAGGCCAATTAAAATTCCCCCAGGTTCAGTCTCTTCACTGGAAATAAAAAGGACACTGGTAGTGAATGCACTGTGAACTGTGAACTTTCATAAGGGTAATGAAAGTTCTTATAATATCTTCTTAAGAACTTTCATGACCCTCTATGACCTGCATTGCCCAAAAACAGAAAGCAATTGTAAACAGAAAAAAGAATGAGTCCCTGGATGACTACGGGTTTAGCAAATGCATGTAAGAAAAAGAATTCACTTTCAATTTCCAGATTTAATGAAAATGACTAAAGTTATTCCCATCTATAAAAATGGTGACAAAACTCAATTCTCTAATTACAGACCTATCTCAATACTACCTCAATTCTCAAAAATATTAGAAAAGCTGTATAAAACTCGACTAGACGCATTTATAGATAAATACAATATTTTAAAAGACAGTCAACATGGCTTTCGTAATAGCAGATCTCCCGCTCTCGCGTTAATGGAACTCATAGAGGAAATTATAAATAATATCGACAAGAAAAAGTATTCAATAGGTATTTTCATCGATCTTAAGAAGGCTTTCGACACTATGGATCACAATATACTCCTGAACAAACTACAAAAATATGGGATAAGAGGTATTGCTTTCAACTGGATTGAATCCTACTTAACAAATCGTAAACAGTATGTTCAAATGGGGCAGTGCAGATCCATGTGTGATACCCATAGTGTGTGGTGTTATATTATATTCTCTGGTGCAGACTTACAGCAAATGGTGATCGAGATTACAGAAGAAATGGATATAAATTGAAAGATTGGTTCTGCGTAAACAAATGGTCTCTAAACATTACGAAAACCAAAGCAATGTTCTTTGGAAATCGTGTAATAAATGTACAATTACCAGTTAAAATTGGCAATAAAACTATTGAAAGAGTTTATGAACATACATTTCTTGGTGTAACACTCGATCATAAAATCAGCTGGAAACCTCACATCATAAAAATTAAAACTAAAGTTGCAAAGATTTTAGCCATAATGAATAAATCCAAATATATCATTGATAACAAAGCTCTATATACTATATACTGTTCACTTATCCTTCCCCATTTTATTGTGTAGAGATCTGGGGAAATGCGTATAAAAGTAATCTTGACCCATTGTTTAAAGTTCAGAAAAAGGCAATAAGAATAATCCATTTAGCTGGATACCGTGATCACACAAATCCATTATTCTTTAAATCAAAAACATTGAAATTTGAGGACCTTACTGAATTTAAGATGGCTCAAATCATGTTCAAAGCCTCAAAAAAGTCACTTCCTGAGAGTATACACAATATGTTCTGCAAATGAGAAGTTAAATACAACTTGAGAGATAAAATGAGTTTCAATAAACAGTACTCCAGAACATCTTTGAAAAGCATGTGTCCCACGAGACGTGGTGTAGAAATATGGACAAATTTAGATGAAAGCATTAAAATATGTAAAAACCTGGTACATTTTAAAAAGGTTTACAAAGAATTATTATTTATTAAATATGAACAATTATTGTGAGTGTTGTAGTATATTCTTTTGTTGTTGTTTCTTTATTTTGCAGTTGTTTTTTTATTATTGTTCTTTATTATTTGTTGTTACCTTGCCTTATGTTCCCTTGTTTATGATTTGTTATCGTGCATTATGTTCCTTGCTTTGATTGTTAATGTAAATATTATTGTTTTTAATTTTGGGGTGGGCGCTTATAAGCTTTTTGCTTCGGCCCACTCCTTTTGAGCAGAACACTGCTCAAATATATAATAATAAATTAAATAAATAAATTAAATAAACCATATCCCTCAACATTCACCCTTGTCACTTTTGGCTTCTGTTTCACTTTATGAGTCACATGTAATAGAGCACTGTGATTCAATGTGATAACTCTTTATCAACAACATTCTAGGCTACAACATCAACACTCAAGTCTTTTCATTCTAGTGCCCTCATAGAAACATGAATTCTTCCTGGTAGGGTACCATACCATGTCAATAACATAAAGAGCTTGGAAATCTATATGTATTTTAGATCTTTCTTGAATTCATAGAGAGAACCTTTAGGGCAATTTCCCCTTCTTCTGGAGCCTGGACATTAATTTATATGATCTACCACTACTACTAGTGCTGCCACTATTATAGCCACAGCTGCCCTAAGGTAGACTGATGGAAGCGAGGCTACCAGTCTGCGCCATTGGCCCCTCCGACCACAACCAACCACTCACTCACACACACTCTACTTTCATCCAGGCTTCCTGGTGTCTCCCATCCAAGTACTGTACCAGGCCCGACCCTGCTAGCTTCCGAGGTGGGATCGGGCATAGCAAAGGCGGTATGACCTTAAATATCTATAGCCAATAGGTGGCGCGCTTGCATTTTATATTTGTTTAAATTATTTGCATCCCATTTAGTTTCTTATTTTCCTATTGACTGACTTGTAATGAATGTGGCTGGGCGAATAGCATTTCAATGCGCCCCATATGAATCTTTTGGGCGTTATTGTTCCTAGACTGCTAATGCCAATTGAATTAGACATATACAGGTTTGTTTTATTCCTCCCAAATAACAATGACTCGTGTGAGGGTGAGTCTCTCTACCTGTAGCTCAGACACTTTGAAAGTTTTGGGTAGGCTACAAACTAGACTTGTGTAAAACTCAGTGGGTGGAGCTATATCCGCAGAGTCATAGCCTGCTTGCTTTCTGTTCATGTAGCGTCACCCGTCACCAAGGTATGCATCAATCACTGCTCGATTATTAATGTGTAAATCTACAGCGTGGACGTGGTTGGACTGTGAGTGAGCGATACCATTCTTCAGCAAAATTCTCCCTCAAGTCTCACTCTGCGAGCGAGACGCCAGCCAGTGTCAACTCTAAACTTTTTGGATTACAGGAGAACGGCGTTGCACCGAGCAAAACCCCATATGCTCGAGTTTTTATCATTCTGACTAGCACTGAAACAAGGTAAGTTAGCCCACTACTAACCTTGTGAAATGTATCCAAACTACTTGATGTGAGTTTGATCTGGTAGAACAGGGTTACCTTAAATCAATTCTACCAAAAAGCTATTTTTATTATATATATCTGCGACAGCAATAAAGTAAAAAAAAAAAACATTTAAGAGGTGCGGGAAATTGATGACATTTCTCTATAAAACGTGTTAAAAGACTGAAGTAGTAGAAGAATAATTTGAATAGAGTAATAATCCCATTATGATTTGATTTGAAAATGCATTTTAACTCATTTTGTTACAAGAGAATATGTAATTAATACAGGTATACACTTTTAAATTGTCATCAGACTAATTTCTTAAGAGCCTGAGTACCTTTTTGAAGTTTCAGCATAAGCTTCAGTGACATAAGTGTTGGCCTAGCTCGGTTTTGGTGTAAAGATTTAGTCACCAACATGAATATATGAGGTTTTTGTTCGCAGCTGAGGAGGTCAGGGTGGCTGATGACTGAACCGGGGTGCTCACTGTACCATATGCTCCTCATGCTGTTAAACATTCGGGTCTGCCTTCTGAGTCATGCCTCATGGAAATGTTTTCGCCTTTAAGGACCATTGTACAGGTTAAAGAAGAGCTTTGCATTTTGATGTAGAATTTAGTACATTTTTTAATAACACATTATTCCAGTCAACTTTGTGCACAGAGTATTCTTCTGTTAAACTGGAAAACTGCATTGAGCATATCTTTGTCTTATGACATGACATTTCATAACAGATGACCTATGAGATAGAGTTATGTTGGTTTTGATCTTGATTGTGCCTCATTTGTCCTTACACAAACAAAGAACTATTTCATTGTTGTCATTTTGCTGTCTATTATTAATTGTATATTGTATATTGTGAAGGTTTTGTTTCTGATGACACAGAGCTCCATTTCTGTTACAGAGCATGTTGTGGGGAAAGTAGGTTACTGGGCCATGTCCTGCAAGCTTAAACTGAACGCTAGTCTGAATATTGCTAGAGCTGCTTAGTGTGACTGGGCATGCACAAATGGTTGTAGGATGTGCTTCTGTCAAGCGTTTGCTGTGGCTCTGTCCCTTTAAGAAAAGAGAACTCTGCTCCACATAGAATGAATGTTGAACGTCCAGCCCATGTTTCTTCTTAAACACACAGAAATGGAGTGAAATCTGACTTCAGGTTGGCTCACGTCACAGGTTGTAATTTACTAGGACCTAGATCTCTGTATGTCAAATTATTTATTTTTTTGTCAGATACCCCATTTACCGAAATACCACAGATTATTTACAATTCATTTGTTGTACAATGTTATAAGTGCTTTAAAGTGAAAAGGCCTACAAAATAATAAGAGCAATGTTACACAATCCAGCCACACCGCCTTTCTTTAAAAAAAAAAAAAACTTTATTGATGCTTTGCCACATACCAATACATTGTTCAACCAGTCCCAGGGTAAGTGAAGTTGAGTGTCCAGTGATTTTCTTCTTCTAAAGATGCTGTCAATGTTTAATGGACATGAGCCATCGGTAGTCTCTGATGGATTCGTCCATTTCTTTATCATTCAGAAGTTTTAAAATAATATTCTCCAGCAGTAATATTCTTATATAAATTACATTTCCATACATTATATTAGACATTTTACTGTACAACATTTTTTACGTCAACCCACACCAATCCTAACTTATATTTTTGAATAAAATCCTCACACGATAATTTATAGGTTGGTATTCCTCGTCTTGTCTTACCTCCCACCCATGGGGCACGTCTGGCAATGGCCAAAGCAGTGTTTTTTTATATAGGCAATCGTTAATTTTAAATCAACATTCACTGCCCCTAGACCCCTTAGTGGTGGCTTTAAATAAATGTTGCGCTTAGCGACTTCTCTAGTGGTGTCCCAGATTTAGTTGACGCACAATTTATTTATCTTAGCTATAAATTTTTTTGAGGTGGGAAAACGGTGGCAAAGAACATCATTTTTGATCAAATAAATTATTTAATTATATTGACTTTTAATTTATAATTTGCTTTTTTATTTTCCCATTATTTTCAGTCCGTGTTTAATTTCTTCAAGTTTTAGTTCCCAGTTCGTTTCAGTGGTTTCGTTACATATTTTTAGACCAAGAACTTTAATTTGTCTAGTTTGAATGTTAATTGGAACTTTTTTGTTTTCGTCGCCGATCCAAACGGCTTCAGGTTTGTTCTGATTTAGAACTGCACTGAGGCATCCTCATACATTTTTAGGACATGGTTTACTTTAGATGGTTTAATTCACTTTGATTTTTGATGAGGACGGTAACATCATCAGCATAAGCTAAAGCCTTGATGTTCTGAGGCGTACCTATAGGGATGCCAGTTATATTTACGTTGTTATTAATAACCGAAATGAGTGGGTTGATGACTAAAATATAAAGCACTGCACTGAGTGGACATCCTTGTTTTACGCCACGATTAACATTGAGTGATTCAGATAAAATTCCATTGACATTTATAAACATAACAGACTTAAAATATAAACATTTAATCATATCATTAAAATTATGTGGAAAACCATATTTCTCCAGGACTGTCCATAAATATTGCCTGGACACACAATCAAAGGCTTTTATTTGGTCTAAACCAACAATGTACAAACACCCAGCCTTTGCTTTGCCTGATTCTGTCAGATCTCGGAAGCTAAGCAGGGTCAGCCTGGTTGGTACTTTGATGGGAGACCGCTGGGGAATACCAGGAAGCCTGGGTGAATATAGAGTACGAGTGAGTGGTCGGTGGTGGTCGGAGGGGCTTTAGTGTGATGAAATATGAAAGTCCCAAGCCCATGTAGAGGACTGTGGGTTGTCAGGAAGGGCCTCAGGTGTTCATTCCCTAGAATCAATCTGGCATATTCATTGACACAATAATAGGTATTTTTTGTGTTGTTTGGTAAACAACACAAAACATATCTCAAATATATAGGTTATCTGGCAGATTTTTCGCTCTCTATTCTGTTTAGTAATGTGCTTGATGTTGCGTTGTAAAATTCTTTGATAAAAGGAAATATGAATTGATAAACGCAAATGTGATGAAAGTACATCTAAATTAAAAACTGACACATGTAAAATGACTCGTTTTGATAAATGTTTTTTATGAATTCACAAACGTTTTTATCAAGTCAGTGTTTTTTTTTATCCATTCAAGTCTTTATCAAGTAACAAATATTAGTCTGAACGTGACTTGATAAACGCCGCTGTGATTTGATAAAGAAGATTTGAACTGATAAACTGTGACTGTGATGAAACCATTCGTGAATTGATAAAAAACCTTTATCAAAATAACTTGTTTATTTATCAAGAGTCAATTCACATGTGTCAGTTTTTAATTTAGATGTACTTTCATCACATTCACGTTTATCAAATTCACATTCCCTTTTATCAATTTTTTTGTTACTTCCACCCTGCACATGACTTTTGACTGCACCACATATTGTCATTAGCCTCTCCAACCTTCTGACCGTGACAGACGAAATGTTCAGCTGCAATTATATAACTGTCCCAGCAAACGTCATAGTTCTCTATGCTGTCGCGAATCTCCTGCTCCAACGCACACAGTCATGATTGTAGTCAGGAGCTCCAGGCTCAGCTCTTCTTTACCACAATTTACGTGCGTTTTACAATCCAATATTTCTTCTTTGTTGACTTCTCATTCAGCAGCATGAAATGGATTTTAGTATCTCAACAACATGCTAAATACCTTTTGAAAGCTTGCGGGTAATCGCTCTGTATATCCCGATGACTTAAAAGTTTCCTGGCGAATGTTCAGTACATGGAGTTCATGAAAACTTTTAAGTTATATAATGTATAATGTGTCTGTCTGAATTCCTAGGTGTCACTGTCATCAACTACATGCACAGTGTGCTCTCTGCTCTTTTACTTTCCCTAAAGACAAAATGTCTGGGACTAGGTGTGGTCAGCGTTACAGGGAATACATGTTTTCACAATAAGTGTGGCCCGGCCCCTGTGTGTGACCTAGATGCGACTCAGGGAGTTGGCCTCATGTGTGTTACTCTGCAGTTCGTCTTTATTGTGTAAACTGTAAGCTAGAACGTTTTTTCATAATGTTGTGTGATGCATAAATTAAAGGACGTCAGATGTCTGCCTTTTAATGTTCTACAGGTCAGTTTTTATCTCCACTCAGAAAGCAAACCTGAATCTCAGAACTACACGTTTTTCATTTCACCCAGAATACATAATTTCCTTCAAATATAATCAAATTAATTTAGTTTCCTTTGATCTGCTCTGTGTAAAATGTCAAAAGAGTAAGATATTCAAATTATTAGCCCCATCAGAAGGTTAAACGTGAACACAGACACAAGCCAGTGTAGTCTTTGCACCAGTTCCAGGACACTGTAAGATAACAGGAGAGGGTTGAATCTGTTTTTGTTTTACAAAAACTTACCCCTTAAAAATTTTACTTTAGGTGATATGAAAAGTTTCCAAAGTTGACAAAAGTGTTATATAAATTGAATGATTCAACATATAAGGACAATGCCAGTGCAGCAAATGCTTGGGTTGATTTAAGTTTTTCTCAGGGACACTTTAGGATCATGATTTTAAAAAAAACAATTACAGATGAAAACAGTTATTTTGTGACTGTCCTTTTCTTAGAAATTGTAGCCTTCTAAAAGTTTATACGTCAGTTTCTATCAGTGCTAATCAACAATGTGGCATTACTGTGCATATCTGAGAAGTTGTCATCAATACTGTTTTCAGTTTGCTAGTGATCTCAAGTTCATGGCATTAAAAATGTAGATGTTATTATCACTATTGGCCCACATTTCCAGAGAGACCTCTATTATGTTTGTGTGAAGCTACTTCTCCTGTCAAGTGATATAATGTTATAGGCAAGGCAACTTTATTTATACCGCGCATTTCGTACACAAGGCAACTACAGTAAGTAATAAAATGACTAATTAAAGTTAAAATGTCTTTCAATAGCTTGTTTATGAAACTTTCCATTTTGAGATTTCTATGCTCACTGCTGTCATTGATCAAACTCTGTAAAGATAGAAAGCAGAGTTTCATAAAGGGGAAAAAGAAGCTGCAATAGATAGGAATGGAGACATACAGTCACATTTTCCACCAATCATTCGCAAGAGGCACTTGAGATCATCGCATATAGGGTACGCATATGTGGTTTTGAATTTGAATACACTCATTGATGAACTTCATGAATTGAGGTAAAGCTTCACTTGGTTGGATATCAGCAAGCAATTTTTATCTATTGTTTAAATAGACAAAACAATCCACCCACAGCTCTTCCAAAAACATAAACTGAAACAACAACAGACCTCACAAAACATTTTTATCAAGCAGTGGTCGTGTTCAGTCAGTCATAATTTTCAACATAAGGGTCCATGTCCAATTAGTCATTTTGTTTCCCCCAAATTGAAAATGGGATAATTAGATAAAAGTTAATTTTCCATTGTTTCTGGTTGGAGGAGGGGTCAATAGTCTTCCATTTCTTAACGATACATTTCCTGCCAGCAAAACAAAATGTTTTAGAAGTAAATTTCACTGGAGCAACGTCTCTTAGTAACCCAATCCTGGGATCGGCATTTCCGGTGCGTTCTTAAAATGAGTTTCATTTGCGTATTATTACATGTATTGTGTACATTTTAGAACATCATGTTTATTTTGTTCATTTTGTTTTCAAAGTTCACATTGTTTTGTTCTGATCATGGCAGTACTCGTTTACCTGTGACACAAAACTCTACGTTAACAACTCTGCAGTCTTTGTTTTTAGCTTGTTTTAAATGGTTTCGCTTTGAGTTTTGCTCAGAAATGGAGACTTTCACACTCTGCTTGTATTTGCATAACTACATCTCTAAACAACAGCAAACAACATCCTTGGAGTACTTTCCTAACACATTTTAATCCCTTTCTATGCATTATTACCAGACAAACCAAACCTAATGTGTTCAAAATAGTTTAAAATGACCATTCAACATTCTACAGTCTCTATTTTTTAAAGTTTTGGCCATGTTTATGTTTTTGTCTGTAGAACTAAGCGCGGATGTAGCCTCTATACTTGATCTTGAGCTGTGAAACAAAGCAGTGCTGGCCTTTCCACCCATGCCCTGCCCTGAAATCCTGACCCACATACTCGCTCACACATTGCTGTGGGTGATTACATCTTTTCCTTGGCAGTAAATGATAATAACAGGGCTGCTTCAATAATTTTGCCATTCATTGAGGATTGTTTAAATGATATAATTATGAGGAGAAGTTGGGGGAAGGTCTACCTGGTGAAAGGATGTTTAGGTTTTGGGCCTCTGTTGCATTGAATCGGACAGGCCACCCGCATCGAGCCTATAGTTAGATATGTAATTACAAGACAAGTTTACCAAAAAAACAAAAGATTAGTAGCGCATTATTAGATAGCCTTTTGTATTATTATTATATGATTTCCTAATAAGTCGCATATTATTAAGCAAAATAATACTGTCAGTGACCGTTTGTTCATTTGAGCCATGGCGTAATTGTTTCATAAAGTCTGAATGCCTGCATAATTAACAAGAGCCTGTGGAAGGAACTTTCAATAGTAATTGTCAGTTTGAATGTGATAAAAAGATTATTATTCTTTCAAGTGACACCTTTTCTTTTAATTAAACTATTGTTCATCTGCTAATTATCCAAAGTTTAAAAGAATGAATGTTATATCACTTATAATGTCAATGAGAGCTTGGCTAACATCCTCCTGTTCAGGCTTTTCTTGTCCCATTCTGTGCTGCCCAGCAAATGACAGCGTAGTGGATAGCAGTGGCTACCACAGAGTCATAAAAGTCCAGACTGTATATAAAAAATATTAGTTGAAGTTTTGATATTTCATGTTTAATTGACAATAATGCACATGTGTGTGTGGAAAAACGAATTTCTGAGCTTGCAAGTCGCCTGGTTCTGTCCTCTGCTGGCACAAAGGAGAGGGAAGCCATTTTTAAAAGGCTAAAAACAAGCTCTTACCAAGACATGCTTTGTGTTCTGTGTTTGGTCTGTATGTTCCTTCACTTGTTCCAAACAAGACATGTGCGGAATAAACCCTTTTGAAACTAATAATGGCATTGATCCCAGAATTATGAGATCACTGATTCGGAAAGTGCATTTTATGTGTATAGTTTCTTTTATCACCTGTTGATTCTGATGCTTTTCAGTTTCTTAAAGGCCCTGTAACTGACATTTTTCCTGATAGCCAAATGAAATGAAGATGAATCACAAAGTGATTAAAAGAAGAAATCAGGTTTAGGGCCTTTTAAATAAGTGCTAATATAAAACACTATTGGCTATTCAGGTGGTTTAACATTGATCAACAAACTTAATGTGTGCTTTGGGAATGTCATTATCACAGCACCTTGTGTAACTTGTTTACTTCATATGTCAATGAGGAAATGTGGAGGCTTGACAGAACTGAACTTAATACAGATCTTTTCATGAAGCATTAATCTGGCTGGTTACTGTTAACCTCTAACTTAATCATAATTCTAAGTGAATGAATGAGTAGCTGCGAGTCTAGTCTGCTTTTTTCTCCTTTCAGTTTCAGTGCTGTGACCTAATTTTATTTCTCACATCTAGTTTAGTTCCTTTGCCCCTTGATCTGTTTTATTAAATCATGCCTTTCCTCCTCGGCACTGGGTTTTACGACGAGAAATCAAGGCATACATTATTCCAAGCAATTAATATTGATCAGACTGACAAATTATGCCTCTTTGACAAATCCCCCACTACTCCAGACGCGAGGAATAAGAAATATGTGCCTTGATGGACATGTAGATGCTATTGAAATGAAAGAAAATTGCACATTGTTACCATGGGAACAGTGAACCAACTCAACACACAGGGCTTTCATGACATCCCCAATGCATAGTGTTTATCTTGTGACGACGTACAGCGAAATGTCTCAATGAAATCTGGATTACCAAATACACTCTGTGCTGCTGTAGATGGCCTGGATGTTTGTCTTAGATGTGAAGAAAACCAACACACAGCAGTTATAATGGAGCCAGCTCACGGGCCCTAAACGCCGTCTCATTATCCAATAGCATGACCTACATAAAAGAGCGGAACTAATCTCCATGTAGGCGGATGCTGAATAATGCAGGGAATTGAGGATGATCTTTATGAATCTTATATGCTTGTACGCACTTGTTGGCCTCTGGCATGGCAACGACCCATTTACCTTGACGTAGTGGCCCCTGACTCGAGTCGGAAAATTCCCACAAATGCCGACGAGCCTGATTTCTGCCCAGGTGTTATTTATTTATTTCATTTGTTTTCAGCGTTCGGCTTTTCATGCGTTTAATCTACAAATCTGATCTTCACGTTGCCTTTTAATAAGAATAGTACCAGACAAAATATGATGTCTTTTGAGGTCTCAAAATACCACCCATACCCATCAGTTAACGATTTCACCTATTTTTATTTTTACACGCCATAGACTGATGATGATGATGATGATGATGATCTTTATTTGTATAACACTTTTCTAAACTTTCTTTCTGCTTCATAGAAAAACAAAAAGTACAGTTCTTCATTTATAAAATTACACCAAGCAGAATTAATAACAATTACCTGAATTCCTTACAATGTAAAAATGTCTTTAGGAACGATTTACATGCATTCATATTATTGGCTTGTCGTCTATAAAACGGGAGTGAGGAGGGAGCATGAACCGAAAAAGAGCGATCTCCTCTTGTGACCATTTGTGGCCTGGGCACAGTCAGCAGTGCAGCCTCACTAGACCTCAGCGCTCAGGCAGGAGTACATGTTTGTACAAGATCACAAAGATAAGATGGCGTCATTAAAACATTTAAAAGTCAAAAGCAACATTTTAAATTCAATCTGGAACTTGATGGGCAACCAATGAGTGACGCTGAAACTGGGGTAATGTGCGGCTGCATTTTGGATGAGTTGCAGCGGATGTAATAATTTGGAATTAAGGCCAGAGTATAAAGCACTACAATAATCCAATCGAAAGTATATGAAAGGATACATTACTTTCTCAAGGTCTGAATAAGTTCAAAATGATTTAATTTTATTAATCAATTTAAGTGGATAAAAACAGGTTTGCACTACGCTGTTCACTTGACCTTTAAAGCTTAGACTACTGTCAAAGAGCACACCAATATTCTTGTG
Source organism: Neogobius melanostomus (assembly GCA_007210695.1). Lineage (NCBI taxonomy): Eukaryota > Metazoa > Chordata > Actinopteri > Gobiiformes > Gobiidae > Neogobius > Neogobius melanostomus. The sequence goes on from VHKM01000281.1 coordinate 518,947, forward strand.
CTGGAGGTAATATTGTAGTTTTATATTGAGAGACAACTGAATTTGTGCTCTGGTGTTTCCTACTTTTTTCTATTCATGTGTGTTATTGCTGAATAGCCAATAACACACATGTTGAAGTACAGCTCGCAGGCAGAGAGCGTATAATGTAATGATCACAGTATATTTGCACACTCTTGTCTGGGCTCTGCTGCAAATGAGAAGTGGGTTTTGTTGCCACTTTGATGCATCGGTAATCCTCCTCCTCTCAATGCATTACAATGGCATACAATAAAAAGAAAGGTGAATGTCTTGGAAGTTGAGAGGCCTGTGCAGCATTGTACCCCGCACTCAAGCCACTTAGAAATGTCATTCAAAGATCAGGACAAAAGATGAAGACAACATGTTGACATAAGAGTTTACAGAAGCAGCCTACATGAGGTTTGAATCTACTTTAGACCGTGCTGTATGTAGTCGACAGCACTTTATCAGATTGTACCAAATATTAAAAAATGAAACATAAACGTCAAGTGTTAAGCAGAAAATCCCATGATAAGTTTTATTTTTGTGTGGAGTACAACTACACAATTATTTTGGTTTGTAAAGTACCTATTTGCAACTCATTTTGCCTTGTGTCGCATTGAGTTACTTTGTGTATGCAATGAGTGGTATAAATAAATGTGTAGGTTCCAAGGCTAAAGTGTTGAATTAAAAGTCTGACAATATCAGAGGTGAGTTAGAAAAAAGAAAAGGCTCTAACACACACAGGGCTAAAGCCAGGACTACTTTGCAAGAGTGTATTCTGGAGTTTTTTTCTGCTATATTGTGCCTGTATTACAGTGCTAACAATGACGTACAGTATCTACGACCATTCATTCTCACATTTGATTTACTGGAGTCAATCACTGAAATTCATGAACCACTTGCAGAAAAGTGCAGGTAAAGTCAAATGTGGTTCATTCAGTGTTCTTCCTCATAAAGCCATCCAGAGTAGAGTAGTTGGTAAACACAGCTGCACTTGTTGTGTTTGTTGATGAGACGCTTGACAGAGGTTGTAGTAGCAGCGATGATGACTCGTCATCGAGATGACTCCAGCTCAACACTGGTCGCACAATGGTTCCATTTTTAATCCTTATCCCGGTCTCAAGACATGCATTTTTGAGATATGACTTAAGACTGTCCCTTTAAGCATTACAATAAAAGTAAATAAAATATATTTTTTAAATCCATTAAGTTTAATTTTGAGCCATCAGCGAGTACCTCTTTGTTCATTACTGGGTCAGAAGGAACTGTACAAACTTGAACTGAATGAATGGAAGCCTGTCTCATCCATCCAGTGTTCTCCTTCATAAAGCCATCTTAGAGCAGTCAGGTTGGTAAACTGCACTCGCCCTAATTTATTGACATAATGTTGGACATTTTTAGTTGAGCTGAAGGTCAACATTTTTAAAGCATTACCTCTTAATAGCCCCAGTGAAATGACTTGGATATGCCATTTAGCTCTGGTAATAATTGCATGTGACTGTCATGCTTTTCATTGTGTGTTGAGTGCTCTTTTGTATCTATTTGGCCGTAGCCTGGACTTAGCCATCCGGTCAAACTCCGGTCAATTATCTTTTTCCTACATGTACGTCTGGGATTGATCTCAGTGGCCACGTTTCATCGGTTGAATTTCAACCTACCATTCAGCGAGCGGGGGAGGCGGGTGTTGTAGGTGACGTCAAGCATTTGCGGCATTTGCGCCGCTTGCGCGCATTTGCGCCGCATTTGCCGCATTTGGTTGTAGTTCGGCAATGGCGGCGGATACGAACGTAAAGGAAGCTCTTCAATCCGTTCTGGCTCGGCTCCCAAATATCCAGAAATTATAACTGAAGCCTTGGAATGCGCAAGGAATGCTCCCAAGAGTTATGTATCGAGTTATGATCGAGTTATGATAGCTGCTTCACTCAACACGGGCACATTACATACGTCACGACCAAACGCTAGCGAAAATCAGATCCAATCGTTTCAAAGGAGTTCACCCCTCCCACCTGTTAACGGAGCTCAATTGTGAAAATCTAGACCCTTGTAGGAAACGAAATGAGTATGAGGGATGGTAAAACCAGGCTAATTTGGCTGTGACTTCTTTATAGATTTAGGTAAAAGATTTAGATAAATGATCTTTTGTCTCAAACGGCAAACAACAATGCAGTGTGCACTCAAGTAAACTTTTGTGTGTAAATTTAATTGCTTTTTACATTCAGCAATTTCCTAATATGTATTATAGTTTGAATAGACTAAATCGATTAGATTAATAGATTAAGCCCATCCATCCATCCATTTCCTTCCACTTGTCCGTTTCCGGGTCGTCACATTGCACCAGCCCCTATGGCTCCTCCTGCAGGTGGTGGGTCCACGGAAGGACGGCCTCATGGTTCTAACCGGGCCTGTTGGTCTCTCATAAGGGGCTTCCGAACCGCTCTTTGTCTGACCCGTCAACTAGGACCTGTTTGCCATGGGAGACCCTACCAGGGGCACGAAGCCCCCGACAACAGAACTCCTAGGATCATTCGGGCGCTCAAACCCCTCCACCACGTTAAGGTGGCGGTTCCAGGAGGGGTAATAGATTAAGTCCATATTTTTAAATTTACTTCTACTGACCCAAATGCCTCCTCGGCTCTAAGTGTCTAAGTGGGTTGGCACTAGGAAGGGCCAATCAAATTTCTGTGGCCTGTGCTACCCCTGGTCACTCCCTGGGCACACGCCTGTTGAGAACCACTGTAATTACTGCCTTCATTAATATTAACATGTCTTAGTACCATAATGAGTCACAAAGGGAGCCATGACCTAAATCTGTAACGGACAACTAAAGGTGTGTGTGTTTGTTTTTTGCTGATTCATGCTGGTCCTTTATGTAGAACTGGATTAACCATTGACAGATTTTAATCTGTCAACGTCATTAACATTATGAGCACATAGGCATGTTCACAGTTGTAAGGTAATCCTGGCCTACTTATTTATACACGGCCTCTTCTTGCAATTGAAAATTGTACCAAATTATTCTCTTGGGCTATTTTTATATGCTGAGAGACGCCAAGTATTTGACCTTTTAACCTAATCAAATAGTCCACTTTGAGGCGTCCAAATTAGTCTCACAGTCTACTGACCCACATTCAAGACTTCAGCTGGTGCAAGTCCTTTGGAAAAAAAAACAAAAACAGAGGAAGTACTTCAACACAAAAACAAAAGTATGTAGATGTTTTTCTTGTGAATATAATTTACATTTGTTAAGGTTAGCAAGAGTTTAATAAATATCACAGTAAATAACATTTGCCACAACCAAAGAGTGACAATGCTAAATTATTGCATGGCTTCTGTGAGTCTATAGAGGGTATGCAAACACCTAAAAAGTCCTCAGATCTATGTGCTTCATTTTTGCCAACTTTGTCTGACAATTAGGAAATCTATTTGAAGCGTTTTTTTGGTAGACCTTAGGGCGATGGTAGGTCATTGTAGCCAGTACAAAAATATATCTGGAAAAGTGTAGGCTAAGATGTAAGAGGTTTTGAACGAAGCTGGCCATAAACTATAAGTAAAATTTATGTTTGCAACTGACTCCAAGCCAAATTTCTTCCTTGGGAGATAAGAAACTATTACCCACACAGTATTTAGGAACTATATTTATTTAATTCTTCTGATGTATGTGCAGCTTTTTGGTTAAAGTTGTAGTGATGATGAGCATGCATTGTACATTATTCATTATAGGGCTACAGCTAAAACCCTTTGATGAGTCTGTGCAGACAGTTGTTTACGTTGCGCACATTATGGAAGTCAAGTTAAAAGTACACCGTGTCACGGTTTCGCAGCCAAGTAGCATAAGGCTACTGTGAGGTCAAGCGCATAGCAGTCAAAACCCACCATGATGACATAAGAAAACAAGTACTTTTTACAGTTGCGCAGGGGTCAGTTTGCATTTTTGCACGTGTCAAAGACTACAAGCCCTCCACCTTACGGCCACTACAGGTCGGAGTTGTGCGTTGCTCATAGCCGCCTGCGTATGCTGCTGTCCTTAGCCCGAGTATTGAGCTCTCTCCCAGCTGACCTACTTTCTCAGCCCTCAACCACACAGTCCTGTTTACAAGCCGCTGCCAGCGGAGGATGTGGACTACAGTGCATGGAAAATACATAGACGTCGCCCGAAACTCGCAACCCAAATACGCGATTGGGAAAATTGATCGTGGGTACTTGATCACTTTGGCTTCACCGGCAATTTCTGTCCTTTTCTTAGCCGTGCGCGTTTAACTTCAGACGCTATGCAGTTTAACACGTCTATGGCTAGCGCCTTTACGCACAGCTGCTAGTTATTTAAAAATGACAGAAATTAAAAAGAAAGTAGTGCTCGAGTGCGCGTTGCTTCTGAAGACCTGTTTTCAAGGTACGTGGGCTTTACGAAACGTTTGAATGTCACTGTCATTTTTCCTGCTGTATTTTGTTATGTTTTTTCATCATCAAAGTTCACAGGTAAACCTTCCGATGCGACTAACCTACTTTGGAATTCTGTTAATCATTTTCTATTAGACCCTCACTCTACTGTCCCAGAGTCAAGACATTACTGTAGCCTTTATCAGCCGCTCTCAGCTCACTGTCGGCAAGCGCCCTGGTTACAAGGCTGAAAAATAACCCATTTTCCATTGCTGTTGACATTATGACTAAAGCCATTTTCATACTTTCCGTGTGGAATAGGCAGAATAACATGTATAGCTTCATTGGCATAGATTCTTGTGTTTACATTGATTATTGCACGCAATTATTCAGATTGGCACCTGACTACTTACTACTTTGGATCACACATGTGTTTTCTTATGCATTATTTTTCACGTTTCATGGGTTGTCAGTTTGCTCTTTGGTAGCAGCATAATGACTGTGTTGCTCTGCACATAGCATACTACTATAAGGGGGCCATTGAGTGCTTTCCCTATACCCCCCTGTTTCTTATAGCAGGCATTTGTCCAGTAGTATGTGCTTCCTGTTTCCTTATCACCTCTGGGCTTGTACCTACACTAGTAATCACAACACTTCACCTTTTTGTCTCACACACATAAATCAATGACCCATATCATCGCATAGATGTTTTTAATTGGTTTTGAATAGGTTGGGCATAAAGTTAGCCATCTGTTTAAATGTGCTTTGTCTAAATGAATCTACAGTACAATAATGACAACAAGCTATGGGTTAAAGAGACATCACAGTATAGAACTACTATAACAATGTACCTTAAATTTTTTACCCATGGCCATGACTTTGGGGCTGGATTAAAGCTCGAAAGTCATCCATCACCATAAAAGTTACAATAATGCACTTGGCCTTCAGACTCGTGTGTCTATGCAAATAGCCCCTGCTTAATGATTAATTACTTTTGTGGAGGAAATACTTGAGTATATGATGATTAGTGCATCAATAACTCACAGATAACGCGTATGCATCACATTAAACTGAGATTATAACTGACCAGTCTGTTTCATGGCTGTTGTGACATTTGGTTATAATTAGATGAATACTGTTATGCATGGTTTTGGAGACATCCATCTTTAAAGGTATCAAAGCATCAATTGTTTCCAAATTAAACTGTCCCCATAATGTCTGAGCAAGCCATGACTTTTCACAGACCTCTTTCTGAAAAGTAATATTATAATATAATAATATAATAAGAAATAGCTGTACTTGAATTAGTCATTGCCTGAGTTTATAATGATTACTTCATTATTAAAGCTGACATTAAATGACTAACATCAGGGACACAGTCGGTACTAGTAGTATATAATAATACTCAATGTGCTCATGAGCCTATTTTTTAAGCAATTATTACAACTGCACGGGATTGCTATCTATATGGGTCACACTTTACAGCTTTGCTTGTTTTGGCCACACCCCAATTGCCGACGCCAATCACAGATTTTGTGTTTTGCTGCTACCGTACAGTACGTGCAACATCTGCTGCTGCCTATGGCTCGTCTGAGCCTTTTCCAAAAAGTGTGATTAGCACTAAGTTACTGGCAAGTACAACTACAACCTGTTTGGTGGAAAACCGCACTGACAGTGACTTATCTGTTAGGGCAGTGATCCTCAGCTTGTATGGCTTTTAGACCCACCACTACTTAACACGACCCTGTGACCGTAATAAAAATAATCTGAAGACACAGTGCATTTTGAACTGTAAAAAACAGTAATTTAAGGGTTTATTTCACCAAGCTATTTGTTCTATTGCCATATGTTACTGTTAAGAAATAAATGAAGAAATGTCTTTCATCATTTATTTTTTCATGAAAAAGTCTTGATAAGATACTTACAGTTGTGTGTCCTTTCTGTGAGTTCTGAACCACTGTGACAGCAATCCCCTGTTGGATTTCTTTATTCCTGATGAATGGCTAAGAAGCCCAGCGTATTTAGAGTGCTGGAATGAGTGAAAATTAAGCGGAAACAACTGTCTGGAAATTACTGGGCTGTCTGGCTTCTGGAGGTGAATAATGCTTTCTGATTAAAGTTGGTGTTAAAAAAGAGTTTTGGGAGTCATTTGAATGGAAAGTGTGAAGTTGGATAATATAAGCTACAATAGGGCACGTAGATGAAGAAATAAAATGGCTTTTGCAGATTGTTGAATTAGGAGTTAAGAGTTCCTTTTAGTAAGAGGTACATACAGTAGGACGACTGAGGTATTGCTTCATGGATGTAATGTATCTATGGTTCGCACATATTCCAAGTAACAAAGGTCTAATGACAAACCCATGGTTATGAATAGGCCTAGTTGGCTACTACCAATCACATTACATTGTGCTAACCATTTATGCTGATGAATGTCTCGTAACCATGGCAACACACAAGCACAAGTCAAATGCCAAAAAAGGTGCACACGTCATGTAATTATGTGATTTAAATACAAGAGTTTGTTCAGCCATGTTCAGAAATGTTTGTTTATTTTGAGGCTGGTTATATTTCCTTCCCCAGACAGTGAGTGGATATAACCAGATTATGATAAGGAAGTCCCGCTGAATGTATTGGGGACAGATTTTTTTAATGTTTTTGCTATAGACTTTTTATGCATCTCTATTATTTTATTGTTTTTGTTTTGTTTTGTTGTTGCTGTTTTTAGGACTGGTGGCGCTAAGTAGTACAGACGTTCTATTGTATTTTGTTTGAAGTATTCTATCTATGCAGCACTTTGGAAACTTTAGAGTAATCCCACAGTGACAAACACTCTTAAATGGAGAGGCTTCATGAGTACAAACATTCAAAGCCCTTCTGCTGAAGTATTTACCAGCATCTTCCCCATAGCACTGCACTTAACAGGACATGAACTTGAACTTGACTTGCAGCAGGAGTTCATGTTGCCGGTTTGACGCTTTACTGTCTCCTGAGGCCCCGCTGCAATAGGACTCTGGTGTTTTCCAACTTGTAAGGTGTGATTTAACCTCAATACATTAAAAGAATGCATGTTGATATGCAGTTTCACTTTACACAGCCCGTACACAACTACATTACTCACAATGTATTGTTTATGTATATTATACCCCAAGGGCATGTAATAACAGTTGTTTAGTTAGTTATTTATGCAAATTGTGATGTACATTGTATGGCATTATCCCACAAAAAAATGACATTGTCAGTAGTTATAGTTTCAGTTTGCCCCAGTAAATTGCAACTGGAAATTCATGACTGCTCCAAAACACATTTATACTGATAAAGTGCTGAGAATACACTTATTAGTGAATGAATTAATGAGGATATGAATTAATGTCGGCCTCTGTAGCGCTACTGGGGTTTGTATATTATGCAGCTTTTTAATTGCGCATTACTTAAGTTTGTAAATATTAAAACATTTCAGGATTCCAAAGCATATTTCCTTTGAATTAGTCAAATGTTTGTAGCAGCTAATAATCAGTCATCAGCATTTCCAGCTACATTTGTGATGGGCAGGACGGCTCAAGTATTTTGGCTTGGCTTCTGGGGAAGAACAGTTTAATGGATCCAAATCACTTTTCATTTGTGTTGGTAAACATCGTATTTCTCACAGATTATGTCTATAATAATCTGCATAATTTATGCATTTATATACTATAAATGCATAATTTATAGTATATTATTTCTAAACTCCTCTGGTTAGAGCCAGATCATTAACAATAACCCGATCACATTAACTAGTTATTGCAAGCCGATGTCATGCTGGAACCTTTAAAGCATGTGTTTATAGTATAACACTCACAGTTGACACTACTAGATTAATTCACCTACTTACCTACTTTGACACCTTCTTCATACAGTATGCCTGTATAAATGTTTGGGCATCAAGGAGAATAATGATGCATTTGGACAAAAAGCTGTGTTTTGCAGAACAATTTGCGTGTTCACGTCTTTATAAGACTTTTCTTTTATCAGATGCAAACTCCTGCATTGAGTTTCTTTGTCCAAAGTCTGACAATAGGGTGCATTCGTGCTGGTGAGAGGAAGATAAATGGGCCACATTTACACATGACCTAATGACGGTAAAGAGTGACATTGCAGAGAGAAAAATCCATACAGTATTATACGCATTAATACAATATGTTGAATGGAAAGTTTGTCTAAATAGTAAAGGTTTTTAAGGTTTTTGTTTGTGAGGTTTTCTGTGAGCTTTGACCATCAGAGTGGTGCTTGTTGTCTGAGCTGGCTTTTATTCAGGTGTATGTGAATGAGGCTACATGGTGGGTTATCAAAAGAGCTTTCTACTTGAGACATTTTTCTGGGTCAGGACTGCTCCTGTGGACAAAAAAAATGTTCTCACTGTTAAATACTGATTTCACACAAAACAAAGAAGATTATTTATTTATATATATATACAGTGCCTTGCGAAAGTACTAATACACCTTGAACTTTTTCACATTTTGTCATGTTTACAACCCTAAACGTAAAGATTTTATTTTGAATGTTTACTGAAAGTTCACACACAAGTAACAGACAACTGTGAAGTAAAAGCAAAAGTGAAAAGTGGGGCGTGCATAAGTATTCATACAGCATTTTCCGAGTGCATTAAATTGCCTTTATAACATTGCTAATGACTGCAGAATGTTCACACCTTGCCCTAACCACTAAATAGAGGCCACCTATGCGTAATCTACTCTCAGTATAATTCCAGCTGTTCTGTGAGGGCCTCAGAGCTATGGTCAGAGTGTATTGGTCACTAAGCAACATCGTGAAGGCCAAGGAGTACACCAGAGAGGTCAGGGATAAAGCTGTGGAGAAGTTTAAAGCAGCGTTAAGTTATACAAAGATTTCCCAAGATTTGAACATCTCACGGAGCACTGTTCAATCCATCATTCGGAAATGGAAAGAGTATAGCACCGCTGCGAACTTAGCAATATACGGCCGTCCACCTAAACTAACAGACCGAACAAGGAGAGCACTGGTCAGAAATGCAACCAAGTGCCCTAAGATAACTTTGGAGGAGCTGTGACGTACTGCCGCTGAGCTGGGGAATCTGTACATGGGACAACTATCAGTACTCTACACAAATCTGGCCTTCATGGACGAGTGGCAAGAAGAAAGCCATTATTGAAAGGAGGCCATAAGAAATCCCGTTTGAAGTTTGCTAGAAGTCATATGGAGGACACAGCTACCATGTGGAAGAAGGTGCTTGGTCAGATGAGACAAAATTGAACTTTTTGGCCCAAATGCAAAACATTATGTATGGAGCAAACCTAACACTGCTCATCGTCCTGAGTGCACCATCCCCAGTGTCAAATATGGTGGGGGAGCATCATGCTATGGGGCTGCTTTTCCTACTTTTCCTCAGAATTGAGGCTGGGGTGGAGATTCACCTTCCAGCAGGACAATGACCCTAAACACAAAGCTAAATCTACAAAGGAATGGTTTAAAAACAAACATATTAATGTGTTAGAATGGCCCAGTCAAAGTTCTGACCTAAATCCTATTGAAAATCTGTGGAAAGACCTGAAAACTGCTGTTCACAAACGCTTTCCTTCTAATTTGACAGAGCTTGAGTTGTTTTGTAAAGAGGAATGGGCTGTCAGTCTCTAGATGTGCAAATGTTGTAGTCATACCCCTGAAGACTTGCTGTTGTTATTGCAGAAAAAGGGGGTTCCACAAAGTATTAAGTCATGCTGTATGAATACTGGTGCACGCTCCACTTTTCACTTTTCTATTTTTTGAAAAATAACAGAATCATGTATCATTTTGCTTTCACTTCACAGTTGTCTGTTACTTGTGTGTGAACTTTCAGTAAAAAATTCTAAATAAAATCTTTACGTTTAGGGTTGTAAACATGACAAAATGTGCAAAAGTTCAAGGTGTATTAGTACTTTCGCAAAGGCACTGTATATATATTTTGCAACTGTGAAGCACTTTGAATTGCCTTGTGTATGAATTGTGCTCTACAAATAAATTTGCCTTGCATATATATATATATATATATATATATATATATATATATTTCCCAAGATTTGAACATCTCATGGAGCACTGTTCAATCCATCATTCGGAAATGGAAAGAGTATAGCACCACTGCGAACTTACCAAGACACGGCCGACGGCCGTCCACCTAAACTAACAACCTAATATATATATATATATATATATATATATACATAATTAGTTAGTATATAATTAGTTTCATGAAAATAATAATGTTTTTTTGTATCTTGGCAGGATTGGCTGTCTCTCAGGTGGGCTGTAAACAGTGGAGGAAGGTGCGTGTACATTAGGTTTTTGGCGTAGATTTGGGAAACAATCAGCGCGGATGGGCCAGATAAGACTGCAGAGAGGGCCTGGCCGGGAACTGGACTGAGAATGGACAACCTGGCCGACTACAGTGGCTCCTGTGCATCCACACACAGGGAATGGGAGTAAGTAATGAACATTCTATGTATATATACATCTATACTGTATATCTATATATCTATATATAATCTAGTTTGTTGCATGTAAGGTATCTACTGTATGTATCAAACCAGTTGTGGGATTGATTTATACTTGGTAATATACTATTAGACTATCAATATACTACTTAACCAAAATATAGGCAAGGCAAATTCATTCGTACTCAAAGTAAATGAAAGTGCTTTACAGAACAAGAAGGATGTATTAAAAGACATCAAATTTCACTTAAAAAGCAATCCCATCAATAAAACATAAAAAACACTGTAAAATAAAAAATAAAAATGAAGAGTGAAGACACAATAATACCTCCAGTTGTCAAATGGACAGCTAATTGTTTTCTGTCTGGAGCAGAGGCTTGTGTCTCATCATCGAGAAGATTTATCTGCAATGAATTGAAACACAGCCCCATGTTTGGTCCCAACTCTGTTCACTACCGTTTTACGACGCATTTAAAATATGATCTGGGTGCAAACCAAATTATAAAAGTATTTTCAATGTGCATTTTCTGAACGGTGTGAAAATTCAACTTGTATCTTACATACATCCTGTTGATAATAGACATAAAACCTAAATTTAGTTGTTTTTGTCACCTGTCAACGGCAGCACAACCATAACCAAACCTGTACTCCACACAGATTATTTTCAAAGTTGGTCAAAAGGTTTAAATAAGCAAATATAATGTAATTTGTTTAAGTTTGAGCACCACTGTATTTTAGGTTGTGGGGTGACTCAGAATTAAAGTTTTAAACTAACCACTGTTGCAAGTCTTAAAGTATGATAAAGATGTTCAAAGACTCACCTGAGGAATAAAAGGGACGTTTATGTAGTTAGAAGAGTGGGTCTGGACAAGGACACATAAGATTGTACAAAAGTTTAACATTCATTGCAGATCCACAGATTTAATTTCTACAATAAGACACTGGACAAAAAGAAAAAAAAAGGTTAGAATTTAAGCAATTCTTAATCTGTCTGCACAATGCATAAGCCATAACCCGACTCAACAATGAAGAATGTGACCTAGATTCACAAGAAACAGTCTTTGAAAACTCCCTGGCCTTCAAATAAAAGCAATAAACGAAAGTAGTCATATTTTGTCTGTTTTTACCCAGCACCAGCAGCTGTGTGGACGATTTGATGGACGAAGATGAAAAGGACAGGGCAAAAAGGTAACGCCCCTGTAGAGTTTATATTAGCATATTTTTGAAGGTTGTTAATGCCTTTTGCTCAATGATTAAACATTGTTAGGAACCCGAGTAAACTCTTTCTTGGTTTGGTCTATATCTAATCCCACAGATTTGTAATGATTTTCGTCTGTTGTGTCCCCAAGGGCATCTCGAAACAAATCAGAAAAGAAAAGACGAGACCAATTCAACATGCTCATCAAGGAACTATGCACGATGCTGCAGGGTCAGGGCCATCCGCGCAAGATGGACAAGTCCACCATTTTACAGAGAACTATTGACTTCCTGCAGAAACAAAAAGGTTTGGAAAACAGTGTGTTTGTAATTAGGCCTATATACAGCGAACCTGCTTTATACTCATACAGTACATTTCAATTCCCTTTTCCCTTCCAGACATCACTGCTCAGAATGAAACCTGTGATGTCAAACAGGAATGGAAACCCTCTTTCCTCAGTAATGAGGAGTTTACTCAGCTGATGTTGGAGGTGAGCAAGGAAAGTTTTCTGAAATACTGGCCATCAATAATGTTATTATACAGTATATATACAGTTTGCTCCGATTGTTGTAATAAATCCGTATCTGTTTGTATTTCAGGCCTTGGACGGTTTCTTGGTGGCATTAACGACAGATGGAAACATCATATATGTCTCTGATAGTGTGTCTTCACTTATTGGCCATTTACCGGTAAGTGAGCAACATGACAGATGACTTCCTTTAAATCAGGGGTGTCCAAACCTTTTTCACCGAGGGCCGCATATTGACTGTATACTGCATGGAGCGCCACAGATTGGTGATCAGTGCATTCAAACATTCAACTGAGTGTATTAAGAGGTTTAAACCGTGCCCTACACCTTTATTTAGGCTTGGAACCATAATGCCAGCTCTGTCTCACAAGAAATGTTACTTTTTGAGGTTTAAATTGTGTGGAATTGTTAAGATTGCCATAAAAAGTACCATCTCTGTTGATGTGTGCCAATAAAACAAGAAGCCTGAGAGCCACCAAAAATTGGTCTGAAAATGGCATTTGTCCCCCGGGCGGCACTTTGGACATGCCTGCATTGAATGATCTTGATCTATAAATGAAAAAAAGCCAGCTGCTGCAGAAAATTGCATCGTACAACCATCAAACATTTGTTTTTAACTCTGAAGATGTGCGTTCAATGACCTCATGTAGCACTTAGCATCATGTGATTATGTCTTTTATTGTATTTTTAAGTCCCCAAAACACTGAACATGTCCTGTCTGTTGCACCAGTCAGATATGGTGGACCAAAATATCTTGAACTTCCTCCCGGAGCGTGAGCACGGAGAGGTGTATAAGCTGCTATCATCCCACATGTTAATGACTGACCCTATTGCTGCTGACTTTGACGGTGAGTGTAGTTCCCTGTGTTTTCTGTGTTTACCTGTATTCAGTTCTTCTGTACACCGGCAGCTCTGCTCTCTATGTGCCTCCTATATCTAGCAATTCAACACCTGCCATTTTTCACATATGGTTCAGACATATTTATGTAATGAACCTGTAGTGCACAGTATTTCATCACCACTAAACACTGAAGTCTATTATATATAGACCAAGTTACCAAATGGGTCTCAGTGGATTATTGGATTTCTAATTAGCCTGTTTCTATGCTTAGCCTTTTTAGCTAATAATAGGAACAAGCTTAGTATGATACTTAAGGCTTTAAATCGGTGTTCTGTTAACACTTTAATCCAGCGCAGTAATGTAGTATCTGGAACTCAAGATGCTGACCTTAATCCGTGTCACTATTGAGTTTATGTGAGAGGTGGCAGAGCAGCTCAGTTTTAAAGGCCAAACAGCAAACCGCACCATCGGCCTGGAGTGGCCATTACCCGACACGTGAATATATTATCACATGTGTGTCTTATTAAATCAATTAGACAAAGGCTCGGTCTGAACAATTTACAGAATTGAATTTATTATTTTTTAGTTCGTATTCTTGGTGTTGAAATTTTGAATGACTAAATGTATTGGGGCTGAACTTACTTGGAAAAATAAATTTTTTTTTCTAATTGCATTTTTATTTTTATTTTATTTTGATTGCTATGAAGCTCAATGGTCCGCCTACCTGATGGTGCCCGAAATCCAAATCCCAATATGGACATAAAACACACAATTTAAAAGTTGAAGTTAATACAAAACTTTATCAACCAAAAAGTTATGAAAGCATTTTGCAGTATTTGGTGTTTTCTTTCTTGTAAAATGTGCTATTGTTGTTAGCACTTAGCTGATTAGCCTGCTCAAAGGTAAAACGGAAAATAACATTATTGTTCTTTATTAGTATTTTTTATTATGTGCATATAAATACATTGTTCAGAGTATTGTCAGAGACACTGCACTCAAATTATGTACCTTATTCTTTCAGGTGAGACACATATTGAATTTTGCTGTCATCTAGCCAGAGGGAATATTGACCCAAAGGAGCCGCCTGTGTATGAATATGTTAAGTTTGTGGGAGATTTTAAATTTCAAAACAATGGTAAATATTTTATTATAATGATTTTAGAGTTGGTGTCATTCTTGTAAAGCACTGTACTGAATTGGGACTTTCTCCGACAGTGCCTACGTCGCCGTGTAACGGTCTGGAGTTGACAATCCCCAGAACTTTGCAGTCGTCTCTTGAGGAACAGGTCTGCCTCATCGCCACTGTACGATTAGTCACGCCACAGTTTTTAAAGGTAAGATTGACCCAATCTGTGGTCTTGTCTTCCTATCCCTTTACCTGTTTAGTTGTACTCAACCATTATCTGTGCTGTAGGCAAAGGAAAAATGCCAAATAACCAGTTTTGTGACAGTGTAATTAAAGCTTGAGGAGTAAACAATGTCAACTGGTGTCATGTAAATTGTTGTTTGTTCATGTTCTAATTGTGCAAACAAAGTGTATTCTTTATTTTCTTCATTATTCTATAATATATGTAATATATACATATATATTACTCTTTGACTTCTATGTTTGCTATAGGATTTATGTAATGTGGAAGAAGCTTGTGACGAATTCACATCGAGACACAGCCTTGAATGGAAGTTCCTGTTTTTAGATCACAGGTAAATTTCAATTGAAACCAAAACATAAAAATAATTTTGCTGCATTTATTTCAAACCTTTTTTTCCTTGTTTTTTTTTTAGGGCTTCACCAATTATCGGTTATTTACCATTTGAGGTTCTTGGAACTTCAGGCTACGATTACTATCATGTGGATGACTTGGAGTTAATAGCTCAGTGTCATAAGCAATGTAAGTCAGTCTAATACTGTTTGTTTGTTTATTCTATCTTGTACTGACTTTGAATTCTATCACAGGCTTTAATTAGAGGTGGGCAATATGCAAATAATATGCATATCACAGTTTTCTTTAGATTTTAATTGTATCCAAACTCATGTGCAGGCATTGTTGTCTTGCATTAAGTTGAGAGATAACTAAAGCCATGCTTTACGTGATTGGTTAAATATACCTGTCACTCACTTGTGATGTGAGACTAACCAATGAGACGAGTGGGAGGGGATAAGTCTATTTGAGCTTTGAGCCCCATTCAACAGAAAAATCACTGACAATTTCTTCAAAAAGAAAGTGATTAAATCATAATTCAATGTATGCAGCCATATTGTCCAACCCTACATTAAATGGCGGTAGCGCAGCGGTTAGTGCTCGTGCTTCACAGCTAGAAGGTCCTGGGTTCCCCACCTGAACAGGGCCTTTCTGTGTGGAGTTTGCATGTTCTCCCCGTGTCTGCATACCGGGTACTCCGGTTTCCCCTACCACTAAAAACATGAACAATAGGTCAGCATGAATGCAAGTGTATTTGAGAGTGCGACTGGGGGACGACAGATGGAAATTAGCCCAAGGCTGCAATCCGGTGTTGCATGTTTACATCCATGAGATGTATGGTCATTAACATGCACTGTCCCGACCAAATAAAGCAATAAATAAATAAAATTAAAAGTGCACATGGCACACACCCCTATTAATTTAAACATAATTTGCTATTCTTCAGTAATGCAGTTTGGGAAGGGCAAGTCGTGCTACTACCGGTTCCTCACCAAAGGCCAGCAGTGGATCTGGCTGCAGACGCACTACTACATCACCTACCACCAGTGGAACTCCAAACCCGAATTCATCGTCTGCACTCACACAGTCGTCAGGTACCTACACTTTACCAATATGAAAATCAGGTTATAATATGCTTTCTTGGTTTCTCACACGTGCTGTCTTTGTGCCTTCATACAGTTACGCAGAGGTCCGAGCTGAAAGGAGGCGAGAGTTTGGCCTTGAAGAGCTGTCCCCTCCTGCGATAGCTCCCTCGTCAGTGAAGGTAAGCATCCCGTGCAAGGTCAGTCCTGTTGTGTAACGCTTGATAGCTGGTAGTAAACATTGCTACTTTGTGCTCTAGGCGCAGGAGCTCTACTTGGACATCTGTTCAACCCTAGACCCTCCGCGGGACAGAAACAGCGGTGCACGTTCGGTGTCATCCCACAGCTCTCGAAAGTCATCCCACACGGCGCTATCAGACTCTGCTTGTGAGTTACCATTACACGTCTTCAGATAATAGTTTTTATTGCTTTCGGGGATTCATACTGTGTGTTAGTAGGCAGTATGCTCATGGTTTTCTTCTTTTCCTGCAGCAGCCAACAGCTACTCCGAGGCCTACACCCCGTCATGGCAGCCCACCTCCATAGGGACGGAGAAGACGAACAGACTCCAGCAGAGCAGTTCAAAGGTAAGATCGGACAGCGCTCGTGTTTGCCTCCTCTCAAGCGCAGTAGATATAACGCTCGGTGGGAAAAATGTGCGCAAAGGCTGACACGCCATTGTGAGTCGGTGCTTATGCTAAATTGTAAATCTCTTTTTCGTTTCCTCTCATAGAATTTGGTACAAAGACAGAATTCCTTTGACCTCGTTCCCCAACGCCTCCCTGTCTCTCCTACCTGCAGCAAACACTCCAGCATGGTTGGTCCTACCCTTCCTCCCTGTATTTGCCCCATATTTATTCGCCTATTATTTGCTGCTGTTGTTTTTTTTTTTTTTTAGTCCCTCAAGATGTAGAATTTATTGTTGAAGGAAGGACAAAAATACTAACATCGTAGGAGTTGTTTTGGCACCGTTTAGCAATCCATCTGGAAGCTCAAATACTCACAAATTGCAGTCATGTGTCGGGAATTATACAAGTAATCATATACAGTAGGCCTGCAATTAAATGAATAAAATATCTCTAACTTTAATAAACATCACTAGCTTCCATTTGATACAATAGTTTGAGGTTTATTTTATATCTTCATTCGAATCTGAAAATATAGACTGAATGCCTAATTTGGCTCATCGGCACTAGTTAACATAAATAACATGCAATATGAAAGATGGCTTTATATTGTGCACAGATTTCGCCTGTTGCTGGGTTTCAGGTGACATCACAGTGTTCTAAAGCCCTATAATATTATATAGAGGTAAATTATTTTGCAGTGACTGATATTAATGATCTTTTTTTTAAATTAATCCATTTCTTTTTAGATATGACTTGTGAAAGTGTAATGCAGTTAATAGGGAAAACTGGCTCCTGCCCCCCACTGGATACTGTGACATTACATTCTAGAGCCTGAAAACAGCCAATACCTATGAAACAAAATCTGGTAATTGGTACAACTCTTTTCTCTGGCAACACAAACACAAACACAAAGTAGTTTTCTCAAAAGGTGGTTGCGTTACTTCGTCAGGCAGCAATTGTTGTCAGCTGAAAGGACTTTAAGCCATAAGAAAACAACAAACAAACAAACAAACTGTTGTGCATTTTTAGGGTTTCTGTGGAGCGTTCCAAAGCAAAAAACATCTCCTGCAGCTATTTTTGATACAGTTTCGGTCAGCGCAACACATTTTTTCTCAAAGTTGAATCCAATTTTCTGAGTCAAATTTGCCCTAATCGCTCGGTTTAGGGGAATAGTTAGTTAAGAAATTGAAGTGAGTAGATAGATATATTTATTAAAAATGTTGTATCACCTGCCCTCCATCAATGCTCTCCATTATTTTTATTTTCATACCTTACTTGTTCAAAATAGTGATCATTTTTCTCTATGTGGTAATTTACAACTTCATGTTGAACTCTATATGGATAATCGTAACAACTCAAAACCGTATTGATAACAAAGTCTATCTTTCTTGTTTTCCATTCCCCCATTTCCTCCTATTTCAGTCTCAGCAGCCCGTCCTCCAGCAGGCCCCACAGTCCTCGCCCATGTACCAGCTCCCGCAGCCTCAGCTCGGGGTGATGACCCAGCTGAAGGAGCAGCTGGAGGAGCGGACGCGAATCCTGCAGGCCGACATTAAGACTCAACAGCAGGAGCTCCACGACATTAAAGAGAAGCTTCACCTGGCTAATCTGCAGGTGAGCTCCCATGCCGAGACAGACACAGGGGTTAAAAGGTTGAATCAGATCAAGTTCACTGTTGGTAATGTAAACGTATTTCTTACAATAATGTTTCAAGATGGACCTTTTTAATTGCTTAAGAAATACAGTATATTGGTGAACCCATATACTGATTTGATCTATGTCCCATCTCTGCCACTGTAACAGAGATCTGGCCCCACCAAGAGGCCACAAAGTGTAATTTCACTCAGTAAGCAGTAAGCAGACTGAAAGTGTACAGCAAGAATCAAGTTCTTGATGCAGCTTATAATAATGAATAAACTATAGTAAAAAATGCTTGTCTTACCATGTGTAAACGCACAGGAGCAAGAAGGGCAGGCCAGGGCCTATCAAATCCAGACATTTTGGGGTGGATGTTGTTTTGGATTTTAAAAAAGGACATGTCCAGGAAAATTCGGAAGTCGGGGCACCCTGAGTCAGCAAAAAAAAAAAAGCAGCAGGGGGAAATACGCCACATTTACCTTGTTATTGGTACCAAACGTGTCTATTGTTACTTGTTTAGCTATTTAGAATTAAATGGCTGATTTAATGACCAATGACAAGTAAAACGGCTCAGATCGGTAAACTCAGCCCTCTGCCAAAGACTGTTAGTTGCTGACAAAGCCTCTCGAGGTGTGAGCCGAAACAAAATCTGGCTGAAATACAATCCAGTACAGATGATGGATTAGAACCTTTGTCTGTGAAGTAAAACTCCTGCTTGACTGAGACCTTAGACAAACACCTAACGGTTTCTTTTCTGTGGATTTTGTTTCAGATGTTGTTACAGCAGCCTATCCAGAACGACTTTGGCCAAGAGCAGCCCCCTCAGCAGCAGGGCCCAGGGAGGCCAGCCTCACAGAGTCAAGGGTCTGGAGTCATCAGGCAGCATGCGGGACATCTCAAAACATCGCCCTGTGGAGCCCACAGCACGTCCCCTCACTCACTCATGAGAGAAAACGGCTCTCCATCAGCACAGGTACAAACCATTTATTTTATGTGCGCAAAAGTCGTTTCAGTCTGTTACTAATTATTGAAATTCATAGATTAACTAATAAAGTTTAAGAAATGGCAAAGCATCAATATCAAATGTGAAAAAACTAAACTAAAGCTTGACCTTATTCTGCTCATAAATTGGTGTTGATGTCTGACTGTCTGTTTTCCTGTTTGTGCAGCAGAGGATTGGGCGCAGCGGGCAGGTCCAGTCCGTGAGTGTCCCAGTGCAGACAACCACCAGCCTCACCATGCCCTTTTACAGCAACCCCATGATGTTCTCCCAAACCAATACAAGACCTTTGCAGGACGCAAACCAAAGATCCACCGACAACGAGTTCAGTCAAGATGGACAGCTTCGGTAACAAATCTTCTGCCTTTCATAAGACTGTACTACTGTATGACCTACCTCAGTTTTGTGATTTTTTTTTTTTTTTTTAAAGAAAAAAGGAAATGACC
The DNA here is from genome assembly GCA_007210695.1 of Neogobius melanostomus. NCBI lineage: Eukaryota > Metazoa > Chordata > Actinopteri > Gobiiformes > Gobiidae > Neogobius > Neogobius melanostomus. The sequence continues at coordinate 538,869 of VHKM01000281.1, forward strand.
CAGTTGCACACTATATTTTTCTTTAACAGCAGGGTCCACTAACACGTATTATCACCCGCAGCATGCTCCTGAACCAGCAAATGCAGACCATCGTCCCATCCAGCAGTGTTTCTTCACAGTCCTCGCAGTGCAACATGGGCCTCCCTCAGACTCTGTAAGACTTTCTAATTTATTGTTTAGGACACGCTCTTTTTGCAGTGTGACATTAAAGCAGTGCATCTAAAATGTTTTCCTGCTGATTAAGTGTATACATGACTTTTTAAGAGTATTGTCTTCTGTTCCCAGTCCATATTTGAGGTTTTATTGTAAGAAAATATAGTTTTTAGCATTTTGGATATTTTTAAAGAGCAACTACACTCACATTTATTGCTGCCCCATTGGTTGATCCATCAGTGAGACTTCCAAGATGGATTTTGGAGAGACTCATTGCAGTCCAGCTTGAAAAGTGATATTTTACAATGTGGTCTTTCTTCTTTCTGTAGATACACATTGGAACAGCAGATCATTGGGCCTTCGTTCTCCATGCAGCAAATGAACTGTAACGCGGTCCTAGTGCCCTCTCCGGTCTTTACGTCTCCTGTGATGATCCCTCACAACAGTTTCATCACACACCAGTCACAATCAGCCTACCACACACAAAATCAGCCGCCCCGCCACTCACTGCAGCTGCAGCAGCCCCAGCAGTTCTTTCAGGTAAAGGCCAACTATGTGCTGTTGGAGGCTGTGTTCATGTGATGTCCTAATATTCTAACAAGCCTATTAACGGCCATCAGATCAATTTAGAATTATTGCAATTAGTAAATCATGGAAAATCAAGGAAAAGGCCACCGTTTTTCCATACTGAGATATGTTCTTACCTGAGCTTAGACAAGTTGATACATACCTGTCTGGTCTTTGTGCGTGCCGTGGAAGAGCATGGTCGCTTTTAACTTCACCCCCGTTTGGGGCCATAGGAATATGCTGGGAGAGGCTGAATGCTAACAACATCGTTGGTCTTTTTGCGTGACTGAGGGCACACAAAGACCAGACAGGTACATATCAACTTGTCTAAGCTCAGGTGAGAACTTATCTCAGTATGGAAAAACGGTGGCCTGTTCCTTTAAGACTGCTACTATTTAGTTGATGTCCTTTTATTTAAAAAAATCTCTTGTCTCGTAAGGATCTCCTCATTTAGGGCTGCTATTTTTATCGCAACGATGAATTACCTAATCACAAAGGCTGCAGTTATTTAAGTAATATAACGTCCTCTACAAACAACATTGTATATTGAGTCTTGTCCACTTAACCTGTAGTTTAGACTAAGAGGCACCGATACCAATACTGGTATTGGATATTGGTGCTGATTCATGTAAAGATACTGGGTTGGGTACCAGTTCCAAATATCCAATATTGAACATATACTTGTTTTGTCTCACCAACTTAATCTTAATGAATATGGACATGTCATAAATCATCTGAATGTGCTTAACCAGTAGAACTCACTCATGGAGTTAGTTTTTGTAAGCACTGTGAAGGTCTGTCTTTGTATTTAGTTTATCAAACGCTGTTACAGAATGACTTCAATAGCATATTTGTAATGCACAAATGGATCACTTTATGATGGAGGTTGTCTAGAGTAACGTCAGCTATGTATTATGTGGCCAAGGATATTTAGTGTATAAATGTGCAGTCTATTTCCCTCTCAATTGCGACACGACTCACTTTAACATTCACTGTAAACAAGTTTCCTTACATAGACAACTACTAAAGCTATTGGTTGGTATCAGGTATTGGTAGATACTCTAGTTTAAACCTTTGCAAACATGTTGAGATGCGCATGTAATTTTTCCATCATTTAGCAGTTATTTTCTGCTTTTCTCAGATGTTAATGCTCCTTGTCATGTTTAAAAGTTAGACTTGGTAGTGAGCTGCATTTCATGACTTCAGTGTCTTCTCAAAGATGATGGTTTTCATAATCTAGAACGTGATACTTGCATTCTTCCCGGGAAGAGCAGCTTCATAAATGCATATTTACACTCATCTGGAGCACCTGAACGATGAGTTACCACAGCAACAAGCATCAATGCAATTCATACGAGCGGTTGAGTAAGGATCAGAGTCATTAGCATTCATTCAGAAACGCCAGTGAATCTGCGATACAATCTGTTCAATGTCCGCCACATATTAAATTGTGTTGTGTAACCTGCTAATTTAATCCTATGTATCATCTGCAGCCATAAGGTCAACAGACAGTGTAAAATGAGAGGAAATTACTGTCTGGGACGGGATTGAGGTGTTTCACATGAATTGGCTGTAAATGTGATGCTAATGCAGTATAGGCCTATGTAATGTTCAGATTACTTGGATGCTAATTATTTATGTGAAATAAAATAAGTAAATAAAATAAATTGAAAGCAGCTGAAAAGGAGAAAACTATTTTGAATTTAAAAGTGCCAACTTTGCTTGTTTTTTCCAGATGACTCAAGGACTTGGATCTACCCCAGCATTCTTGCACACCACGAATGTCCCACAGCAAAACGGCGTGGGATACATTCAGCAGCAACCACAAACGCAGCAGCAGCGGCAGTACCCACATTCCCAAAACCAGAGCGGCAGTGACTTCCGCAACATGCTGACTCGATAGCACTGAGACTGGCTCTGGTTAGGACTGCTACTTTTGGAAGCCACAGAAACAAACGTAAATGCTGTCGAAGGGCTTAAATATGAAGTATACCTCATCATCACAACTCTGAGGTTAAGGTGAAACAATGCAGTCAGACGGCTCATCTACAGCAGAAGATGGAGCTCACCTGCAGGGCCAGGTCTTGGGCAGCAGCCACAGTAGCTTCAGCCCGGGGCTCCAGCTGGGGGTCAGTGGTGCGTCAACTGGTCACAGGTGTGAGGATGTTTCCATGTGTGTTCATGTGGAAAAGTTTCATCCGACTGTCAATGTTTCTGCACTTTGATACCATTCTCTACCTAAAGTACAAATATAATCATTGTTCCTGCTAGTACCACTTATAGCTCTCAATCATAGTCTGAAAACATATACCCCTGTGAGTACAATGGCATCATATCTTAAATAATTGTTTTATAGAAGAACAAATACATTTTGGTGAGGAGACGCTGGAGAGTAATGCTTCTCTCCTTTAGTTTATATTGAACTAGTACGTTCCTATCATTAAAAACAGCTCAGTTGAGAGATCTGCAGTACAAGTCCTTTGGAGGGTCAAACTGTGCCTTTAACTATGGTTTGTCCATGGTCAGTGCTTGATGGTTTAGTCTGATTACGGCTTTAAAAAATGAGCTCAGGTCTATTTGGAATACAAAGTTATATTTTCGTAGGCCATAATTTATTTTTTTTCACACCCAAATCAAACAATATGTAGTTGATTTGTAATGAATAATGATCTGCTTTTCACTGCCTTCACGCGTCCAGTTCGTCTGAGACACTGGCGCTTCATTCATCTGTCATTCTGTTGGACTTGGAACTTTCACTCACATGATATGGCTGATTTGATGTATTCATTTACATGCTGAAAGGTCAACACATCCAAGCTTGACAATGTTTGTAATTGTGTAAACTGTTACAGATGTGTATACTCATTTACATCTATTAGCAGTATTATTATTTTTTAAATGATACATGTAATTTAATTATTGATTCAGAAATAGGATCAATACTATTTACCCTGAAACAATGTGCTAAAAGTCCTAACTTGGTCTCAGTACTGTAACACATGTTGTATTTTTCTTTTAATGGAGAATGTCTTGGTTTGTGAAGGACGTCCATGTGTCTGCACTCATTCATTCCTTGTGAATACAGGCGTAAATACATATTTATTGACCGACTGCTTACTATGCTGTTTCCTCAGTAGCTCAACAACAGTCGTAACAATTACAGATTTTAATTTTTGACAATCATGATGCCCATTTGCAAGTGTTATCAGTTCTAGCGTTAAAGCTGACCGGTCAGTCCTTGGAAACCGCTGCTGATTTTCAGACCACTACGAGTGTGTATGTCCAGTGCCGTTTTACACGTTACTATGTGCAATTTCAATTAGAGAAGAATGTTTTTCCTGTAATTTACTGTAAAGTGTGTTGTGGATCATGTACAGTGTATATTGATATGTATAGTAAGCCATGCTGTTGTAATTTATATGGAAGCATTTTCCTAATGAAAATATTCTTACATTCCTCATTCCCCAGTATCAGCTGTTATGAACAGTGCAGGAGTAAGAAATAATTTCTTGGAATAAGAATTTTTGCCTTTATATTAGTGTTTCCCGGATTTAAGAATGATGGTATTAAATACAAATGGTCTATTAACTGTTGTCGTTGATAACGAAAAAAGCTTTAAAGGTAGTGATGAATTGAGAAATGAGGAGAGATATCTGTCAAATTTCAGCTTTAACTTTTGAGGTTATCCAGTTCGATGGATGACTGATGAGGGTCTTTGATGTCTTGATACACAATGCCAACTATTTAAATTTGGCAGGAATTCCCATTTTTCTAAAAAGTGCAATTTACAAAGGTCAGATGAATTATTACATACTTTATTAATAATTATTATTCACTTTATATTCAGTTATGCTAGAAACCTGGCGGTGCCATAGATCAGTGGTTCCCAACCTTTTTGCCTTGAAGCATCCCCTCGTGCCAGGCAGGCCGGGCCCCCACAGTCCAAAACAGTGGCTCCCACATATTTTAATTATTATTTTTTTTACCAATTTCAAACAAGTCATCGACTTGTTTTCTACACATTGTCCAATGATGTGTGTGGAATTTTTTGTGTTTAATTTGAAAATATTTAAATTCATATGTGTAGATTTATACCTTCATGAAATAGTGTCCCTTTGCTCACACTTGCTACACAGTAATTGCCACAACGCCCTGAAGATGAAAAATAAAATTCAATGATAAGTGACTGACGTTGCAATTATAGTTTGTCCTTCTTTGGGTTCAGCAAACATTGTTTCTTACAGTGGAGCCAGGTGTTATGATGTACAGTATATACTTAAACGGTACTGTTAGGTTCTGAGTGAAAATTGTTCAGTACAACCGTCTTTGGGAGTATGTGAAAATCTCAAGAACAAAAAGCTATGAAAATGTGGATTCCTCCTCAAAAAGAGTAGCGCCTCACTTTGCCAGGACTCAATTATCTGCCGTTTCAGTGCAGAAACAAGCGTATTGTAAAATAGAATTTTAAAAGTAAGTCCAGTTGTGTTGATTCACCCTTTTTTTTTTGTAAAATAGAATGTAAAAAGTTGAGACTATACAGCTGTTTATTTTATATGTCTAATAGATATATATGATTTTGAAATTAAAGTAATTTTGTAACATAATGAAGTGTCTTATTTGCGAAGGTGAAAGCTTTGCATTCAAGTTGGTTTTGCAGTTTCCTGAATCGCTTGTTTTGTTTATGTGTATTTATTTACCATCAACATAAGCTTTAAAAACATTTTTTTATATTTAAATTACAATGAATCATTTGAGGTTACAGTCTAACAGGTGGACATGTTTTACAGTTCTATTTATAAATCAAACATGAAATAAATATTTTAAACATGAATGGTTCTTTTGAGTAAACTTCACTATATACATTAAATATAAAAAGCTTTGCAAAATAAATGACTGTTACATTTACAGAGAGAGGCTGTAAAAGATGAAACCAGTGTACTCTTTGTTCTGGTCCCGAATCTGGAACATTTGAGAGGGTTGCCCATATAAAGAGCAAAACCTAACCTTGTAACAAATACCATCGATGGAGGCAGGCGACTTGGTGAAGAATAAAGGATCTGAATAGAAAACTGCATTTGTGTGATGTGATAAGACAAAAGAGACAGCCGTTCCAGAAATCTTTACAGTTGGAACGAGCACGGCAATAATCAATAAACTACACAAGCTACCGTCAGTGCGAGTCAAATGCAAATGACCATCTAAATAAAACTACACAAACATGATTGATTATTTTTAACCTCTTCCATTCTAAACATCTATTCAAGTGAAACATCGGTTACTCTGTACACTTTGTTGACAAGGACTTCTACTTTGTCTCCCCCGAGGTGGCAGAGGTCCAGGACGCAGACCACATGTAAGCCCTCCAGCTCTGAGGCCGTTTCCAGGAGCTCCTCTGAAAAAATGTAATCAGCTTTAGTTTTGTTTTCAGTCCCTTAAAAGGCAGACTCATTTCCCCTGTGAGTGCGTGTGGTTGGTACCTGGCTGTGGACGCATTGATTGACTTGTGTCTTTGCTGAGTGGGCAAAGGAAGCCCAAGGATAGGCAGGACAGCATGGTGTTCCCGTGAGGCTCCACTAACAGCCCCACTGCACCGGGCTCATTGGGGTGCGCCACAGGAACAAAGGCAGCATCTAGAGCTAACTGCCTATTTATCCCTATGAAACATTGACAAATGCAGGTCAGATTAATGTATGGCAACCAATGATTAATAGTTAATTGGGACGTGGTCCAATTAACAACCCATCAGTAAATAATGCACAGCTGAACAGACATTATCTATGTATATTTCAACAGCTGTCAATCAATGGGGCACTGTTGAAATGAGGTACAGACATTGAAATGCTGGAACTAGGTTTGTTCATGAGGGGGTAAGTAGCCAAAATAATTAACAAAGTAAGAGTAACATTACAGATTTTTACTCAAGTGGAAGTAAAAAGTAGAAACCTAAATAATTACTCAAGTAAAAGTGAAAAAGCACTTTGTGAAAATACTACTTAAAGTTAAAGAGCTTAAGAGTTTAATGGGGTCATTTACCAAGTGTTTGCTCATGTTTAAGTAGCATGTGCAGAAGTGGAGCAGAAGCACTCTCATTTCCAAATCAGATTTGTGGCACTAATACTGTGATACTGTATACATCATTTCAAATGTTAAATCAGGTGCAACATAACTGCAAAATAGCATATTATATTTTGTTTCGGTAGCACCTGTTTTTGTTAAATGATGATAATGATAAATGTTTTAGTGTTGTTCTACTCCGACAAACAAAATATTAAATCATTTAGGAAATTTGATCAAACAAATTCTCAACATCAGGTACAATGAAATTAAAGTTTTCCCCTAAACTTTGATACATTTGTCAACATTAATAATTTGTCACTTACAGATTTGGTCACAGAGGAAAGAGTAGCCAAATGTTTATGCTTAACATCTGGTTTGAAGCAAAATGTACCGTGCGATAAAACTACTCCAAGAAATACAGTTAGGTACTCAAGTTCATGTGCTGAGTAAATGTAACTGAGCACTACACCTCTCTGTTCATGGATGCGATATCAGAACACACACTTAAGATGAAGAACAATTTGAGATAGATTCTATTGTGAGATTTTTGTCAAGTTAGTATCTATTATCACCTTTAAAAATGCTATGATTTGGTATAATTTAAAAATCTATTTTATTCCTGGACTGTGCAGACTTGTGTCCAAAGAAAACATGGCTCCACCCCATATGAGTCAACGGTGACTCAAACACAGAAAGTAGGTTACCAGGATGTATGATTCATCTGCTAGAACAATTTTGCCCAATGAAAGAGACTTATTCATAGAAAGAAAGGGTATTTTTTAAACAATTGACACAGTAAATGCACTGCTGTGCATGTGACGGAAGTGTGTTGTGTGCAGTCAGCCCTACCTAAGATAGTAATTCTGTAGTATCCAGGACAAGCCACAGGTGGGAGGGGGTCTGAGGTGTGCTCTGAGGGCCACCGGGTCGGGTGAAGGTTGCTCCATTGTAAAAGGGCATTCTTCTCCTCAAACGTGAATCTGCGGGCGATGCTGTCTTCATACAAGACGCCACAATGTATATGTTCTAATACATCTGGCTTTTGGGTCAACCAACTACTGCTCTCCCAGGATGCAACACCAGGTTCTGAGGGGGAAAAATTGATTTACTGTAGATTGGGACTACACAATATATCCTAAAATATAATAAAGGTGAAGCACAATATATCACAAAATCACTTAAGACTTCCATATGACTAAGATCAAATCTTTTTTTTTTTGCCTCAGCCTAAAAAAAACTCAGTCCAAAATAAATAACTAAAGCAAAAACATTCTCAGAATCAAACCTTTTGCAGCAAAACATTGTTAAAATCAGTGCAACTTTCCTTTGAAAATTACACTGAAACAACTTTCCCAAACCACAGGTCACTTTGCCCTGGTCGGGAAATGCTGCGGTAAACCACAATTGTTTCTGTGTACCTTGACTTTGAATATCCTGAATTCCTTCTGATGTATTGTCAGTCTGGTTCTCTCCTTGTTGAACCACTGTAGTTTCACGTCTGATGCTTTTAGGAAATTAACAATAAAACTATTACATTTTTTAAAATACTAAGTAATCGTATGCACATGATTTTTTTTTTACATTTTTGTAGGTGTGACCTTTTCAGGCGACTTTTCTCGTCCTCTGAAAAACATAATTTATTAGGAAAGTTCAGTCAAGATGGTATTTACTTTTGAAATGAAGAAAACCTTTATAGGTGGCGTCATACCTTAGACGATATTGTCTTTTCCTTTTGTTAGTTTGAACTAGAGTGGCATCCATAGACCCGTCTCTATTAGGATCAGTGCTGGTATCGTTGCATTCTTGTGTCAGTACAACGAGATCCTGCTGAAAAACATTCAAATTAGCGAAAAGGTACTGGTGATACAGCAGAAAACACTCACTACCTGTGGCTCTTCTGTTTGGTGTGGTTTCTCGTTCAATGTTGGATGTTTTATAAATAGCACTGCCATGATTTGTCCTTGGATCGCAAGTCTTTTATGTTCTCTGTACTGTAGCGACTCAAACTCCTTCTTTAAATCAGCTGCAGCAACCAGTGGAACTTGTGCTGTGGATATATCGTTTAATTACATAGTAGTTTAAGGTACACACTCACTTAAATGTCTTTTGAAGTTTCACCTGATGCATCTTCCACTGACTGGGTGAATATTTTAGGAGCTCGAGGATAGCTATAGTGTCCTCCACATGCTGCTTTCTGAAGGATGACATTGTCCTTCAGAGTCTTGGTCCACTGAATGAAGCTTTTTACTTTGGGGTCACTCACATATGGCTGCCCTTTGTGGTAACCTGAAAGATACAGCATGACAGAGCAGAAAACACACAACCAGTATATACAAGCATTTTCTCAAACCTGTAATGGACATCTGCGTCTCACAGCTGCTGGTGAGGTAAGGCAACCCTCCGTCAGCTTGGCAAAGTCTCATTTGGGTGCAAACGAGGTAAGTCACTGCAAAAGGCATTGAACATATAGTTTTCGCTTTGACACATTACTCTAGATCGTCCATTAGGGTCTCACTTGGGCAAACGTGATTAAATATTTCTGGCTGAGAAGATGAAAAAACTTCAATGATGAAAGGCTGATCAGAGGTCCCATCAACTGCATGAATCCACCGATAAGTCCAATATTTTTCAGGACCTAAAATCATTGCAAATTAAAAAAAAACCACAAAATTCATAGTTTTTGTTTGTTTACAAATGTCGTACCTTTGACAGCTTTACTCCTCACTCTTTCCACACGCCCGACAAATGTTACCAAACCAATAATGTCACATGCAGAATCTTTTGAGAGTTGATCGAGCTCTGAACTGCAACAAGAATTAAAGTATTATTAAATATTAAAAAATGGTCCAAATACAACCAGATATAAAGCAAAGTGTAACCTTGTGGTGAACCGATATGACACTTCAGGTAAACCCCACTGCGGCAGAACACTTTTTGGGGAAATTACAGTTATAACAGCGACTGGGTTACGTGGGTTCAGGCAGATTTCTGAGGCAGTAAAAGAAAAGAAACCTTCTCATTACAGTATATGTTATTTGGATGAAGACAATTAAACATACTGTAAAACAACAGCCTTTTAGACATGAAAAGACACTTCTTCTCGGTTACATACCCACAGAGTTAAAAGCCTTCATTTTGTAATGGTCCATGTGGGGTCGCGACCTGTTCAAATAGCTCTCTTTAAGTGTGTAATTTTGAAGGTACAGCACTGTGCCACATGGAGTCTTTGGTAAAACTCTGGACAAAGGTCATTCCACAGCACAAGGGACATAGTGCCACTCTGGTCAGCCACCTCAAAATAGGCCTGTAATGTCACAGAACATAGAAATCAGAGTAAAAGGAAAGTTTTGATAAAAGTTACTCCCTGAATATCAAGTCATACCCACCTGATAAGGGAAATCAATCTTCAGCCCAAATTTTCCATAATATCGTAGTCTGGATTTATGTATTATTTTCACGAGAAGAGGAAAAGGCGTCTGTCGAATTTTAAACTGTGCTTCCAGATTACACAAAAAAGCTATCTTGGACACTGTTGAGAATAACAAGTGTGGTAACCATTTATGATTGCGTGTAGCCTAAATTGATGGGAGACTTACCATCAAGCACAGAGTTCACTGAGAGGGGCTCTGAGGCCCACATCTCACCCACTGGATCATCATTGTTCCAAAGGGGAAGATGGTGCTTACGGTGCACCTGAAGTGGCAAATCACTTTGCAAAGACAGACTCCTCCCCATGCCATGTTTAACTAGTATAGGAAGTGCACTGATATCGTTGTCAAATGACCACACAGTAGAGTCACCTGTCCTGCAGGTGAAGTCCTCAATGCAGATGTAACCATGCCCAAGTCTTCTTTCATTATAGATAAAAGACAACTGTGTGATGCTGATCTCTAAGCCTGTCTTAAGGATGTTTTTATGCACCAAAGGGTTTAAACTAGCGTGGAGGAAGCATTTCGCTCTCCACACTCCGTCTGTGATTGTCAAATCGTAGCTGTAGCTGTCATCCGCCGGTGGATGATGCTCGTCTCCAGACAAGTACCGCTGAAGAACTACTACAGCAACAGGAGACGTGTCTTCTGCCCGGAGTTTGAGGGACAGAGTGGAAGACAGTCGCTCCAAAATGTTTTGTAGAAAAGATGCAGGATAAACACTACTAGCTGTTGAAGGGCGCGATGAGCTGTTTTCCATTATTATCTACAGTCATTTAGCTACATTTGAATGTTTATGGTAGATGAGCTTAATGACATATGGATGACTGAAGTCAGTAACAAGACACGACGAGATGTAATCGCAGCGCCACTTATGCGTTTAACGAGCTATTTACAACGACTTTACAAACCAACCAAGGGTAAACAAAACACTGGTTCTGTTTTATTACGTCACGTTGAAATGCGGAACACCACTGACAGCCACTGACCTATATATGTAGAGAAATAAACCTTTCCAGAGTTCAAACTCCCGATAAACAGCTATAAACGGGACACCTTTGACAGGCGTTGTCTGGATTTATTGCCGCCGCCGATGAGCGATGGACCAGAAAGAGCTCGATGTTGTTTAAATTCGGCGCTAGAGAAGAAGAAGAACGCGGGATGCAATGACGTCATCTACGCGGCGACATTGTAGTTCAAATGTAGTTCAAATATGTAATAAAGTAAGAATTAACGTACACATGTAAAACAAGAGTCATCAGAGCGCTCTATTCTGAGCTCATTTGCATTGTTTTTCTCATGTAGTTAAGCGTCGAGGCTCAAAAGGTCCTCAGCCACTGTAGATACAGTACAAGCAAACGGACTTCATTTCCCATCATGCATCCAACGTGTAGCCCCTCACAGCTCATGCGCACTCGCAGGCTTCAGGACCATATGCTCCGTCTTCTTGCTAAGAAAAAACTACAATCCCATCATGCCTTGCAACTTTGGCAGAATTTCTTGTCGACGTGTGAAGGGAGGGATTCGGACACAAACAAATGTCCGTAGGTTTGATGTTGAGCTAATTTCAAAGCTAAGTATGCCATGTCAGGTGGATTTATAACTCAGTGACCTGTAAAACATGTGGCTCAAACCCGAGGAGATACTGCTAAAAAACGCCTTTAAATTATGGGTCACCGAGAAGGATAATGAGTATTTCATTTTGCAAAGGAGACGAGGGTATGGAGAAGGTGGCGGTGGGCTGACAGGTGAGGCTAGCTAACTAATATGCAATGTTATCAATGTGTGTGGTTGTGCAAATATGTTCACTATAGCTGTGATCTCTTTCAGTATCTATAGTGCTTGTACATTTTCCTTACCATGGGCGTGTGCATCATCATCAGCCCACAGTCCACATTGTGCCTCCTATACATTTGATCCTACTGCAACAGGTTTGAGGCAAGCGTCCAAATGTGACAAGTAGAAGGCAGTTTTAGTATTATATAAAGAGGCATAACCAACGGTGCAAAGCGAAGTGTCTCTTTAAGCGTACGTGTCGGTTTATTGGCTTATGGGGTGGTGTTCAATGCGTGGTAAAAGCTCTGAGTTGGCAATTTAACATCTCTCCATTCACATTTTTACAGTGGATCAATTTTTACCAATAGCGTTGAATTCATTTTTTGTCATAGGTGTGTTTTCTGACAACACACATTGCCACTGAAACCAAGCCAGTCTCACCTAAAGTGAGTTCAAACTGATGTAAGATATAATTTCGGACTTGATGCTGTTTGTGTGTATGGGAATTAGTTTTGTCCAGACACTGCACATATGCAATGATACTTCAACACAGTGGCCATATTGACTGTGTCAGTTTTGGAAAAGGGCTGTAGAAAAGCTATTGTGCATTAGACACGCTTCTTTGATTGATATGAGATCCCACTAGTGACAGTGAGTTACAAGTAGTCACCAAAGCTGTCATTGTCACCGACACAGCTGACTGACTAATGGCATTAATCTTTTTAGCTCCAACTCTCTCTGACCCCACGAGTCAGCGTCTGAAGTATTTATTGCATCATTTATGATAATGAATAGTGTGAAGAAGTGGAAGACATAGAGACTAATGGGTGAGCCGGCCACTTTAATAATAGTGGAGCCTAAACGCTGCCGCATGTTGCTCATGAATCCCACTTCAACATCAGAGCTTTTAGTCTGAACTGTGCTCTATTTTCCCTTTTATCTTTTATGATTGTTACTGTAATCAAGAAGACGACGGTAATGTTAGAGGTATTTGATGTTTTCTTGGAGCAGGTGCATATCTATGTACAGCAAGCAGGGCAGCCTTTTGCTGATGCAGAAAGTGTGGTTTCACTGCAACCCTGTTAATTATTCATGGGGGACATGTCAGAGAGAAGCTCGAAAGGTAGCCAGTTTTGTTCATTTCAGCGGTTTGATTTAGAGAGATCCGATTTGGCACCAGTCTGTTATTGTTTACTCTTTAGTATTGTGTATGCGTTTCTTTTGTCAAAATGTCCCATACTGATAGAACGCTTTGTCAATTTTCTTTCTCTCTTTTTTCAAATACTGAACTTATATCAAAAGACCGTCTCCTTGACCACCAGCTCTTCTTAAACTTATTTGCACTCTAATGATCCATTATTAATCTTAACACTTTGTTAGATCCCATTTGAGCCAATATTGGCATGAGCTGGCTTCCACCTGGACAATCACCCGTTAATTGCCGCAGTTACTCTGAGAGACAGACACTGACAGACAAGTATTCAGGCTCACATTTATTGCCAATAAACCACAGATCTATACCGGCAAACATTAACTCAACTAACTTTCAACTTGTCCTACTAAATCGTTTAGGAATAAGAGATCATTTAGGTTTAAATCTACACATTTATATTAGGATAATATTGTTGGAGCTATTCAACCTATTGATTTTTTTATCTGTTTTTTTTCTTAAGGCTCATACTGCTGTGAAAAAATTCTATTGAACTTCAAAGGGTCTTGACTTAGCAGGACACCCTGACTGATGAAGCATATTAATGAACTGTCTTTGACTTACAGGGCTCCTTGTGGGGACTTTGGATACTGTGTTGGATTCAACATCCAAAGTTGCCCCATTTCGTATTTTGCACCACACGCCGGATTCTCAGATCTATTGGTCCATTGCATGTGGTAAGTTTTTCTGATTAACTGAAATGTGATAAGATCTGTTTGTGCATGTAAATGTAGAGATATTCATGAATATATATTATCGAATTACAAAATAATTACTTTTTACTGTAAATAATTTATATTTTATGTCATTTTGCCAGGGGGAACAAAGGATGAGATATTACAGCACTGGGACTGGCTCCAGCAGAACATCATGAGGACACTCTCTGTTTTTGATTCTAGCGAAGACATCTCCAGCTTTGTTCAAGGCAAGATCAGAGTAAGTCTTTATTTTTACTGTGTGCTTAGAGCTGCATTGGACATTTCCTCAATTAAAATCTCAATTCAGCTTTAAACTATCCTTTCCCATCTATACCATTGCATATTATTATCTTGTATTATTATCAAGGGTCTGATTGCTGAAGAAGGGAAGTCTTCTCTGGTTCTTGAGGATGATCCGGAGAAGTTCAGAGAAGCTCTTCTGAGGTTGAGAAGTGGTTTGAGCTGCCCCCAGAGGAGAAGCTGGTGACTTATTATTCCTGCAGCTACTGGAAAGGCAAGGTGCCCTGCCAAGGCTGGCTCTACCTCAGCACTAACTTTCTCTGCTTCTATTCGTACCTGCTGGGATCAGAGGGTAAGTCATTACGCCACAAATTTACTACAGTTGACATTTGTCTTAATGACTTAAAATGGTTTGAACAAACCAAAGAGATAAATGGATCATTATAATGGTACTACTTAGTGCAAAATTGACATGTTTTTCACACTGATAATGATTTTCCAAAGCAATTATTGAGCAGAGAATATTTTGAGGCAAAATGTAGCCTCAATAATTACTAAGTTGAAGTATTACTGTTTGTTCATTTAATTCACCATACTTCTCTTCATCTTCACATAGTGAAGCTGGTCATCTCTTGGGATGAGCTCTGGAGGCTGGAGAAAACCTCAAATGTCATTCTGACCGAAAGCATCCATGTTCATGCTCATGGCGAGGATCACTACTTCTCAATGCTGCTGCATCTTAATGAGACATTTGTTATTATGGAACAACTGGCCGACTACTCTATCAAGCGGCTTTTTGATAAAGAGGCTTTCCAAAAGGAGCCAATGCTACGAGATCCTTTGCAAATCACAAAAAGGTACAGTTTGCCTACACAAGTCACTTCTGTTTTTCAGAATGTTTGAAGCACCTTAATGTTTTTCATATATTTACAATTCAAGCAAATAAAAATATGTTGTTTCAGAGGCCTAGAAGCTCATGCAAAAAGTCAACAGTTCCGGACGTTTTTTAGACTTCCAAAAGAAGAGAACTTATTAGAGGTCCATGAAAGCTTTCTCTGGGTGCCCTTCTGCCATTTTAACACACTTGGCAAGATATGCCTTTCTGAGAACTACCTGTGTTTTGCCAGCCAGGACGGCAGCCAGTGTCATGTCATCATTCCGATGCGTGAGGTAAATACAACACACATTTATCAATTTAATTTTCTATATTTGTGCTATACCTTGTTTGGTCAGATAATATGATTATACCCCTTTTTCCAGGTTATGAATGTAGAGAAGCCAGATATCAGCAACAGAGCCTTGATTGTGTGTGTGCGTGGAAAGAGGGCACTGCGTTTCTCTGAGGTGCGCGATTACCAGCGACTGGCCAACTCCATACGCAGCAGATGTGGAATTAGTGCCAGCCCTCTGCACTCTGCTTCAGCCGAGGTAACACTTAATGACACGCCACACCCCAACCACTGTATGTGATTTTATGCAGCTAATATGAACAATCTTGATTTTAGGCCATACGAGGTGAATGTCTGTCACTCATCAATCACTTTGAGGATAACCCAGAGGATGTAACCCTGATGGTGGGGCAGAAAGGCAGTTCCAAGGCTGTAAGCACAGAGGCACTCATGACAGTTTTCCACCCACAAGACATGGAAAACCTTGACCCCAAAATGGTAGCTAACTAAGGGACACCGTGTTCGAATTATTGTAACATTTTCTGGAGTATTTTGACTTTATGTTTTTATGTTTTGTACAGCTAAAAGAGAAGATGAAGGAGCAGTCTTGGAACATACACTTCTCTGAATATGGGCGAGGTACAAGCATGTTTTTCACCAAAAAGACTCGGGATTTGATCGTGCGCGGGGTCCCTGAAGCCCTGAGGGGTGAGCTGTGGATGCTTTTCTCAGGTATTCTATTAATTTGTTATTAGCTCTGTCCATCAGTTGTTGTTATTATTATAATTCGACATGAGTGGTTGGCAGCGTTAAGGGATTTATTAGCAAAGACCTTCTTGGCTATTCTCCGGGTGCTCACCCAGTATAAATAATTAAGTAAAACATTTTAGTGTGTGCACAATGTAGCATCTATTTTGGATTTTCCCCGTAGGAGCTGTGAACGACATGGCCACTCACCCGGGCTATTACACTGAGCTGGTGGAGCAGTCTCTGGGCACGAGCACATTGGCCACAGATGAGATTGAAAGAGACCTGCACCGCTCTCTGCCTGAGCATCCCGCCTTCCAGAGCGACACTGGGATCTCAGCTCTGCGCAGAGTTCTCACCGCTTATGCCTACAGGAACCCCAAAATAGGCTACTGCCAGGTAACTGTGGGCAGGTGTTTCCGTTGTGCCCTTGGGCAAGACGGTTCACTCACTTTGCCTATGAATGTGGTATGTTTGTGTGAATAAATAATCGAGAGTGGCCTAGAGGTCTTTGACGCATATCGGCTGCCATGTTAGTCAGCCCCAGGGCAGCTGGCTGCGGATACTTATCTTACCATCACAATGTGTGGAGAACAGTGTTGGGTTTACTCAATAGAAGTAATCTACTACTGATTACTAAATATTCCTTCTAAAAGTTATTTAGTTACTACTTTGATTACTTAATTTCAAATTAATATGATTACTGATTACTAGTTACATTAGTATTTAAAAAGGATCAAGCCAGACTGTGAAGGTATGCCTCACTTAAATTATTCCAGTTGAGAACGTCTTGTTTTCCACTGAACCAACAATGGACCACAGTATTCTTTACTTATCTCTACTGAAGACGAGATAAACTCCAGCCAGACTTTGTAGTTTTTAGTTGTTTTACTAAATATCTGACATTTAAGACATTTTCAGTTGTCAGAATATTACAAAAAGTAGTCGGTAGTTACTTGATTATGTAATTATAATCTAATTACCAATTTTGCAATTGTAATCCCGTTACATTACTCTATTACGAATGATTGAATAATGCCATGTAGTGTGTCTTTGTGCATCCAAAAATTACTTTATAAAGGCAATATCTTTTTAAACATATAATTTTGAATTCACAAAGTTGACTGACTCTTCAAACCTGTGTGTCCTTTGACTCAGGCCATGAACATTCTCACTTCAGTTCTGCTTCTTTATGCAAAAGAAGAAGAAGCTTTCTGGCTTTTAGTGGCTGTTTGTGAAAGGATGCTCCCGGATTATTTCAACCGCAGGATTATAGGTCAGTGTATTGTTGGATGACTTTATAAAACTTTTAAAGCGAGGGCTGCAAAGAAAATCGATGTGTTGTTAAAATGGACTTGACATTTTCCCAGGTGCTTTAGTCGACCAGGCGGTGTTCGAAGACCTGATTCGGGAGAACTTGCCGCAGCTGGTGGAGCACATGACGGACCTGAGCTTCTTCTCGTCTGTGTCCTTGTCCTGGTTCCTCACGCTCTTCATCAGCGTCCTGCCCATAGAGAGCGCGGTCAATGTGGTCGACTGCTTCTTCTACGACGGTATTAAAGCCATCCTGCAGCTCGGGCTGGCTGTGCTGGATTTCAACATGGACGCCCTCATCAGTTGCCATGACGACGCAGAAGCGGTCACAATTCTCAATAGGTATGCGTGTTAAAGTGGGCTGAATCTTAATTGTGAATATATTTCAATCAATCAAACTTTATTTAATATTATATGTTATTTCTTGATTAGATTCTTTGATAGTGTGACAAACAAAGACAGTCCACTGCCCCCAACAGTGAAGCAGGCGTCAGTGGGTAACAATGACAAAGCATCTCATTTCGGTGTGGATATTAGCGAATTGATCAAAGAGGCCTACGAGGTACAGTCTCTTGCTGACCACACATTTTACTGACATTGATCTGTTAATAACCTGTTGCTTATATTTTTAGAAATATGGACATATACGCTCTGAAGAGGTTGAGAGCTCTCGAAAAAGAAATAAACTTTATGTCATACAGACATTGGAGGACACCACTAAGCAGAATGTTGTAAGTTATTCACAAAAGCAATGATAACAGTAATGTACAGTTTCTTCATTAAATTAGTTCATTTCCCCTCTTTAGATTCGGGTGGTGTCCCAGGAGGTCCGATTTACTGCCCCTCAGCTTGATGAGCTTTATTTTTTATTTAAAGTAAAACTAGCTATTTTTTAAAATGTCATTGTATCCATTGTTTTATGAAAATTAGTCATTTATTTTTCACTTTGTTTCAGAGGCAGCATTTTCTGAGCTGTTACTGGACTATGAACAGTCCAGTGCTGTTGCATCACGACCCGAGCCTGGCCTATCTGGAGCAGTATCAGCTGGCCTTCCAGCAGTTCAGCTCTCTCCTCTCCCTGCTGGAGCCATGGGCCTTTTGCCCCGTCAAAAGCACTCTGTCCCTCTGGGTCTTCCGCCTCATTGACGAGAACCAGGATGGTCTGGTCAACTTTAAGGAGTTCTGCTGTGCCCTTGGTATGACATTAGCCTGGCCCCATAGCCATCCGTAAACTCCGGTCAATTATAATTTCCCTACATGTTACGTCCTTGACTGATCTCAGTGGCCGCGTTGAATTTCCCCCTACCATTCAGCGAGCGGGAGAGGCTGGTGTTGTAGGCAGGGCTGGACTGGTCATCTGACGTGGCAGGCGTTGCCCGGTGGGCCGATGCCCATATTCGGGCAGGCCCGGGTCTGACTGTCATACAAAAAAGTGTATCGTTTTTATTGACTGCGGCTACACGAACGCCCGGCGGTTCACAACATTATCTACGTGCGGCTCCATAGGTTGAGTGCAGGGCTCATAACCACGAGTTTGTGAGATCAATCCTGACCCACTCCCATTGGGAAGAACATATGGTATAACTATGGTATATCTGATTTTATAGAGGGCCGGTCTTGATCCAAAATTCCCAGGCTGATATTTTTCTGCCAGTCCAGCCCTGGTTATAGGTGACGTCAAGCATTTGCGCCAGATTTGCTGGTTGTAGTTCGGCAATGGCGGCGGATACGAAAGTAAAGGAAGCTCTTCAATCCATTCTGGCTCGGCTCCCAAATATCCAGAAATTGAAATTGATGCATTCTGGTTATTTCTCTAAAAATTCATAATTCTGCACAGGAATTGGCTAGAGATTTCAGGAAGATTTCGACATATTTGAGAATTTATGCTCTATAAATTGCGGGCCAGATTAAATCATCCTTGTGTTTGACACATGTAATTGTTCAAATACTTATTTTTATCAACATTGAGTATTTCACTTGCAGATACTTTGTACTGTGGTTCTTTCACAAACAAGCTGAAGTTTCTTTTCAAGCTGCATCTCCCACCAGGTAAGAACATTACAATATAATTCTATTATATAACACGCTCATTGCTCATATATTGTATGTCAATATTAATTTTGAGTGCTTTGCCTCTATATCTGCACTTCAAGTAAGATTTTAGTTGTGTGTGCATTAGTCCTCTCCTTTTTAAGAACCTCATGAATTGTCACAAATTATTTCTTGCTAAACTGGAAAACATTGTGTCTCCGTTATCTTTTGACTTTGACCTTTTTTACCGGCGTACTTTTGGCGTTAAAGGTTCAATGTTCATATGGAGCAACTGTTTGCAAACAACATTCTTGGCCATCTGAGAAATGCCGTGACAAAAGCAGAGATTACAAAAATGTCCCCTACAGTAATCTTGTTGACATTCATCTGTGCAGCAACTGACAATGCAGAAATAGTCAGTAGACATTGCCTCAGTTCCCCATCAAATGAGCACATTGCCCTGGAAAGGAAACTGCCCTTGACTATGTGCCTCTCTTCTGCATCATTAGGCTCTAGCTGCTTGAAGGCAAAGTAAGAATAGCTAGTATGTGGTGTCAAAGGACTTCGCCATGGCAACGATGGGTGCGAAGATCCGTGAGCAGTGTCGTGGACTCTTGTCTCCGGGAAAGATATCCGCCAAGAGGAAGCGCGTGAATTACAGATGGTTGTAGATTGTGATATTAGAGGCTGCAGAACGTGACTCATACATAACACGATTTATGGCTGCAGGGGAGTACACGTTGCTTCAGCACCAAGGACAGGGCCTGCACCGTGTCTCGCTTTAAAAAGCTTGTCCACACTTCGTTGATCATCGTATTAAAACAGAGCAGACAGGCTACAGCTGATAGCACTTCAACACACTCTAGACTCAGACGAATGTCGGACTGCTGCTGGGAAGTGACTTGTGCACAATGACTCGTTTACATAACTGACAGAAGCATGTAGAAACATTATACATTGAACTAAATAACATGAAAAGCATGAAGCGCTGGTTTCTCAGACGTTAACATTTTTAACCCGCATTTGTCAAACTACTGTACTGTATACGTGTGTTTCCCAATCCCAAACAAGATTTTAAAAGGTTACAGTAAATAAATTGTAATTTCATACAAGGAGTAAATGTAACAAAGTAAACAAATATTTACAAAGTGTTAGTTTAGGTAATTTTGTTAACCTATCAAAACCAAGTTACTAAAATAAAACAAGCTAAACCGACGTCTAACAAAAAAAACTAACCAGTGTCTCATACATCTGTGTCACACAGGTCCATAAAACAAGTGACAGAGAAAAACACAAACAGGACACACAACCTAATGAAATGAAAATGAGTGTTTCACACAGAAACACTACAAAGAGAGACAGAACAAACATGGAATACTGGCTACAAAGGCCATAATGTTCCCACATGGGGCCTTTTATAGGAGTGGCTGGCACAGGTGGCTTTAACGGGCCAGGTGTAGAACTTCCCCACCAATCAGACAGCATCAGAGCCAAGGAACCAATCACCAGCCAGGACCCTCAATACAGGCGAGGACCATAGCAGCACATTTACATGATGGAGAATAAAAACAGAACAGGCCTGGTACAGTAACAACAGCACTTTCTCCAGGTACTTGGAATGACCTCAGATTAAAGCAAGAAGGTGAAACTGAGTAGAAATTCTATTTTACTTTCAAACTTAAGTTAATTTTTAATGTTATTTTTTTAGTAAAAGGTTTGAATTTGAGAATAACATAGCTTTACTTACTGAACACAACACTCCACCAAATACTGAATAATCTAAGTTTATTTGATGACAGTGTAAAAATATTACAAAGTGAACCTCGAAGTACAAAATTGGTTGGGAACCACTGCTGTATACAACCAAATTCTGTTAATTCTGAAAGTAAATCAGATGGAGTTTTCACGGTCCCATTTATATTCAACAGCAGAGACGGTCTTTAGTTATACTGCGTAAATGTTGAAATTTGATGTGATGATGGCATATAATTACTTAAGCGGATCCCCTGCTGATTAAAAGCATTCAAAGTAAAATGTCATTACCATCGTCTATGTCAGGTGTACTTATGTGAACGGGTTTCGAAATGGCACAAAAAGGTAAAACAATGAATGCACTGACAAAAGCACAGTATGATTTATTCAACATTCAAATCCTACTTGCATAGACGCGTTATTTTACACAACTATATAATATTTTGCTAACAGATGCTGTATTTATACGGACATCTTGAGCCATCACGTTTTCAAATATGACATACGCTGCTACCCTTACCCTAATCATTTCTTACTGGGCTACTAATCTCTGTTGCTTACTCTGAAATCTTTCTATATTCTTTCTTTTCACTAATTGACAGCATTCACAGGTAGCCCATTGCGCGCACAGGAACAAAGAATCCATCACTTCTCTCTCTCTGAAGACTCTCCTCAAATGAATAGACCGACTGGTTAGCCTCTTTACCCTTTCCTTTACTTTTCTAATTGTGTGTTGCCTTGCAGATGTGTCACCATTACAGTTTACGGATTGGATTATATTTTTTATGTGTTTTTGTATTTTAGCTTTTGAACTTCCTGAAGATGGTGTTATTAGAAAGAGCCCTGAAAGAGGTATTTGCTTGTTGTTAATTGTTGATGTAATTCTTAATGTTTTAGTATTTGTGAAGGTCACTTTTTGCACACACAGGTCGAGGGAAGGTGGACCTGCAGGCGTATTTGAAACAATGGCAAAATGAAATACTCAAGAAAGAAGAGAGTATTAAGGACCTGCCAAGGATCAACCAGGTATTTAAGGAGATTTCATCAGCCTCCTAGAAAGATACTGTTTTGTTTTTTTGTCTGAATTTATACTTTTGTATATTGTATGTTTTTTATTTAAAATCGCATATTTTAGGATGTTATGATAATTTTAGGAAGCCAAATATCAAAATGCAGTATCCAAACTAACATCATTAAACCCAGATCTAACATTTTTTGCACCTTCTTATAAATGCTAATTACATTTTACAGAAGGGGGTCCTGAGTTGTTGAGTGATTTTTCGACCTGAAAAGTTTGGGAACCCCTGCATTTACAACAACTGCTGACCTGTTTATTAGTTCTCAATCATTGTGTCCTTTAAACACATTTTAAAAAGTTTAGGTTTGTAGTCAATTTAAATTATTGTTCATGATACAGACAGTTACAGCCTTGTGTTTGAGTCCTGTGAATGTCTCTCCCTGCGCATCACCCCTTTTCATCTTGTGCAGCATAAAAGCTACGGGCAAAAAGTCCTTTAGAATAAAAAAAACATTGATTAAAAAATATACTGTCAGTATTAGATTTCAACATATATCGTTCCTTTCATGATATCATAAAGAGGGGTGCGTGAAAACTTCCTGAACCCACAGTTTGAATGCTGGCGGATGGAGGTAAGAATGTGTTTATCTTCATACTGTTCACTTTTATCTTTTCCTAGGCTCAGTTCATCCAGTTCTCCAAGACGCTGTACAACATTTTCCACGGTGACCCAGAGGAGGAGCCTCTGTACCGCGCTGTAGCCCACGTAACCAGTCTCCTTTTGCGGATGGAGGAGGTTGGACGAAAACTGCAGGAGCCTAGAAGCCCTCAGTCCTCCTCCAAACCTGCCCCCACGTCTGCAGAGGCGTCTCCGGCCGAGGTGTCTCCTGCTGAGGAGAGCACCACGTCCCCGGAGAGCACAGACACGAGCAGCTCGCAGACCAGCCAAGGCACACAGGGCTCTGAACAGTCAGAGGTGGAGTGGTCATTTTCGTTCGAGCAGGTCATAGCTTCCCTGTTAAACGAGCCGGCCATTGTCCGCTTTTTCGAAAGGCCTGTGGATATCAATTCAAAACTAGGACATGCAAAATTTGCTCAGTTGAGGCTCAAGATCCAAAAGTGACAGTCGCCATGAATTTGCTTTTTTGAAATCTTGAGGCAGATTGTTGTTGAAGTGGTTTGAATATTTTAAAGGGAATGTGTAATATCAAACAGTGTGATGCACTTTGTAAGTGTGGCAGTTAAATGTGGGTCAGCTGTGATGATGTGGTGTCTTCAGGACATTTACATTTATGCACTGACCAACTGTTGATTTCCATCGTCATTAATAAGGCAGGCTTTATTTATCAAATGCATTTTCAATCCTGTGAACAGGTTGTATTTCTTCACAGCACATATTTTTCTTCAAGCAAGGTATATATATATATAAAAAAGATTACATATAGTTTTGTATAATGGCCACAATTGTGTGTGTTTGAAAACATGACATACCATTAATCCATAGCCACATCCTGTGCATTTCCTCTTTTATTGGTTGTTGCTGCTGTGAAATACAGCACAGTGTACATGGTAACACGTCCTGTGACTATGTTTAAATTTATCCTATAAACCAGCTATTGATTCAGACTTAAGAATAAACAGACGGAGGACAAACTCGCCATTGATATATTGTAGAAACACTTTAAATACCGAAGCTCTATATAAAGAAAGCAAAAAGCACTGATTCTGGTGTGACATTTGCAATAACCTGTAGGGGAGAATGCCATACATACTGCCACACATGTAAATGAGTAGGATATATATATATATAAAAAGTCATTAAAATTAAGAAGCCACTGCTGCTGCTGACATGTATCTATATGTGCGTGTAGTGTCTGGTTATTAGCAGAGTTTAAACCATCCAACTGTGCTGTATTAGCTCTGCCGTAAACGGTTAAGTGCTGTTTGCTTTTGTCTGTTTTACGATGTACTCCAGTAAAAGTACTGTAGTGTACACTGTCAGTTCAGTAAATGTTTAACTATAGTTACACTGTTCGATGATGATCATAGTAATTACTGGGCTGGTATAGTTCATACAACTTAAATGAAATAATGTTTATTGAAATCTCAGGGTATGATTTATTTAAAATAAAAAGTACAAAGGGATATTTTTGGACCTAGAATAGATCCAGTAGATGGCGGAACATACTTTAGCGTAACTCTAATTATAGGAAATGTGTTGGTGTTGTCACTTAGCTTTTACAGAACTGCCTGCTTCTAAATGCCTAATTGATCACCGTGTTTTTCTGTCTTTGCTTTGTATGAATTATCTGCTTTTGTTCTTCTTATTGCTTCTGCGCCAGTGAATAAAATAGCTGCACTTATTTGAGAGAAAGCTGAAGTCAAGATCTCGGAGGCAGCTGACCGAAAGACGTCTTGACCAGTGCAGCTGTAGATGATGCTCTTTGGGGGCCAAACACTAATTTTTAGACACAAATCCTGTGTAAGACAAGTGCATTATTATTTGTATTTTTATTTGTGTATTTTTATTTCAATTATTTTGAATAGATTGCGCGTTTTAGATATTGACTTTTGATGTACAGGCTGAATTAAAGGAGATGGCTTCACAAAATTACTAATCTATCAAAGCTGCTCTGACCAAAATACTATATAATATGCTGTCACATTTAAGCCATACTGATAAAAAGCTGCAGCATTTCAGCATCGGGAACCTCATCCACTGTTGTATCGCATTTACAGAATATCATGGGTATCATGATATAATCCAAGAAGACTGTTACTGTGTTTCATGCTTAAAGAATCTGTCGTGAAATGCAAATAATCACCTCTTATGGAAGAATATGCTTATTTTAGTTGCTGCATGTTATGTATATTTTGATTGTTTTGATGTAATCTTTTTGCTATGAGTAATTGCCTTTTAATACAGTGCATATTTTGGTAAGTTGTTCTTCGAGTTGAAGGTTTTTATAATTTACCGTTTCCTGTTTAGGAAAGGACAGATTAAAGGACATGACTTTGTTGAAGCAAAACGGAAAGAGTCAGAAGTCCTCCTGGCATGCGGTCAGTTATGCCATTAAGCATGAGAGTGCGTACTGTGGGCATGGACAATGTTCTGGTGGTGCATTAGTGCAGTATTAATCAAGTCTTTTCTGTGCAATTCTTGTCTACAGCTTTCATAGTCTGTAGCTTCAGAATGAAACCTCAGTTGGCCATTTTCTTCCTGTTTGCTTGATCTTTATTTTTCTGTAAATGTATCAGAATAAAACATCTATGGTTAACATGGTCCACTGTGCTTTACTATGTTGTACAGCCAAAGATAATGACAACAGCCAGTCTCCAAATGTATAGGACAGGCTACTCAGGTGTTGACATAAGCTGATGGCAATACATGAGGTTGTTGCATTTAAGTGTTGCAATACTCATTCTTTCCATATTACATACTTCACAAAGTCTACATAGATGGATTTTATTTTGAACATACTGTATCTGGCTTAAAAAGATAAAAACAAGAAATCCTTTTGAAGTACAATAGTACTTCAAAGTGTAACCATTTTTGTTATTATTTCCCACCCCTCTCACTAATTATTGCTTATTATAACACAACAGCTTCCTATATAGTCTCTACAACAAATAAGTCAAATAAATTAAGTGCCACAGAACCAAAATAGTATAACCAACATACTTGAGTACATCCTAACTTGAGTAACTTCTTCTTTGGCTTTACATTCATTCAAAACTTTCTTTTTGAAAAGCATTCAAAGTGATGAATGTCTGTACATTCCTTCAGGTCTCCTTTCAAGTTATTCCATAGTTTAACTGCACATTCCGATATTGACATGGGATACAGTAGTATCCCATGTCCCATCCCAGTAGTAGATATACATCATGTCATGCTTACATGTTTTTATACACTACAATAGCAAGTATAGTATACAGCTCAAAATTTTAATTTTAATTAAATTTAGTTTTAATTTTGAACAAATGTTTTGAGCAGTAGCCTATAGGCCTATACTGTATATTTAAGTAGAGGCCAAAAGGATCGTTTAGCTTTGAATAGTAATAGTAGTAAGTCTAGCCTAAATGTTGGTGGAAAGAAAGGTCTAAATTTAAGGGTCACTAAGTTAGTAGCCCAGGGGCTTAACATGCAAGAATTGGAAAACAACCTGTTGGGTTCGGGTCACGCTGACACGGGACTGGTATCATGAAGGGTGTAGGCTAGCCTACAATTAATTTACTGACAACGGGACTCAATAGCCGGAATAGTGGTGGCCCTGTATACGTGCCTTGACTCACCCTCCAAGTGTGTGCGCTGCGTCCGGGTGATTTATGGACTGCGCAGTCTGGGACGCACATTGGGGTGAAACACCTAAACTATTTTGGCTCTGCTATTTGGTTGCGCATGCAGTAAACCTAAGTTCACGCCCTGTAACCCGTAACCTGTTTTGGTTCCGTTTGCAGCCTTGTCCTGTCAGCGCCACCAGCTCTGGAGGTTTGAGTCCTAAAAGCAGGTCAGTGCATACTTCTGGCACATGGTCCCGCTTACAGGAATATTGACTGAGGTGCAAACAGTAAACTATGCTATCCCATAGCAGAGTTGTTTAAACCTGTCTCAACAGAATTGGGCAGGGTAGACCCATACCTATACTATAAAGTAAATTAAGATTATAACTGATAAAATAATAATAAGCTATATCATATATTTTAATTATGTTGACTTCACAGACTAATTCCAATCAATAGTTTGTTAATTACATCTAGCTCAGTGTCTACGCGAGGCCTGAGCGGACATGGAGCCTCAAGTTAAGGGGCCCTATAGTCAGCTGCCTCCTGAGATATGTTTAACCGACCGATTGGATCCACTTGTGGAGTGAATTTCAGGCCAGGACCCTCAAAATGAACCATAGATGCAACCAATCTAGGACCTCTACTGAAATAACAATTTGTAGATAATGTCAAGAGAAACAACAAATATATAATATACATCTGATTTAGTAATATATATATTACTAAAAAAAAAAAGATATTATTTTAGTTATTTGACTTCACGATACAAATCTAAGCTGTTTTCAATTAATGATTAAAACACTGTCAATATTGTCTTTTTTAAATCTCTTAAATCTTAAATCTTCATCTTGGGGCCTTAGTTCAGTGCTCGCGATCCCCACTTTGGGAGCCACGGATCTATTAACAAATAATAATAATCATAATAATAATAATAATACATTGTATTTATAATGCCCTTTACATTTGACAAACACATCTCAAAGTGCTACTGTAAAATGGTGGGTCAGGAGTTTGGTGAGAGATGACGGGGCAGTTCTGTGGAGGCATTGGTATGGAGACAGATTTTGTATTTAATTAAATTTGTACTCTACTTAACAAATTAAATGAACCTCGATATTTTTTTCCGGTGTCCTTTTTACATTCAGAACATTGCTGGCTCTCAACCATAGACATATTCTCTCAACCCAGTGTCACAAGGAATACATTTCATCACCTCTGAACTAGACAACACAGCATTGTCATGACATCAAGACATGTTGGCCTGGCTTACTGTATGCTATATAAGCAACATTTTGTTTAGAATCGAATTAACTTGTCTTTTCTCGTAAGGCTCAAATTAAATGTGTGCTCCTCTGGTCCTATTTTAGCCATGATCCTCTTCCATATTGTAATACATGCAAAATGTTCCCTGTGGTGTCTGTGTATGCACAATGATGTTGTGTATATTTGGGAAGTGGATTCTTCCAGACCGCCATCTTCCCCTGAGATATACTACATGCAATAAAACAAACCCATCAGCATCAGAGACTAGATATGTCCCTGTCGTTCAACATGCTTATGCAATAATGTATTTATGGACCAGAATCTGATTCCAATGTGAGAACAAATCATTTGACAGACCTTTAAGCATACATGTTTTATCACAGGAGGTCATGGGAGAGATCTTTGCCTTTGAGTCAACATGGCCTCGCACTACTGAAGTCACACCAGTTTCTCCCTGCCATTCAAAACTTCAGATGAATTTTATAATCACATTTTTCCTCCAAAATGAAATCATGAAGTTGTTATTCTGACAATATGTTACATTTTTATAACTGAGAGGTGACTGATAAAGTGTAGCAACAAGGATAGGACAGTTTTTACATCACTTTAATTAAATAACATTATAACATTAATATTTAAATAACAATCATCTTAAGAAATCTTAACATTTACAAACAGCATATAGATAAAAGGCATACATGTTATTTCCAGTAAAACAGCTGAGGTCTTTGAACAAATAATAAAATTCTTGTCAAGCGTCTGACAAGAAGGCAATAAAGACCTAATTAAAGGAAGAAAAAAAAGTCTTTATGTTTCTCAAATTAAATAAATAATGCTGTCTTTTCCAAGTGTAACACCTATATGCAAGAAGCAGGTGTTTATGTCACATTTTTGGACAGCATTTTGTAAACAAAACATTCTCAAGTCACTTAGGTCTCTCACCAAAACATGGAAGGTCAAAAGGCAAGGCAAGGCAAGGCAAGGCAAGGCAAGGCAAGGCAAGACAAGGCAAGGCGAGTTTATTTGTAGAGCACAATTCATACACAAGGCAATTCAAAGTGCTTCACAGTTGCATAAAATTACAAGAAAACAGATCAAATCAATCAATAAAACATCAACATAAAGTTAATCAGTTACAGTAAAAGGCAAGAGTGCAGATAAAATACTTTCAGTTTTCATATGCACGGGTAAAAAGAGCTGTTTTCAGCCTGGATTTGAACATTGTCAGAGTTGAGGCCTGTCTCACATCCTCATGAAGACTGTTCCAGATTTTAGCTGCATGAAACTGAAACGCAGCCTCACCGTGTTTATTATTGACTCTGGGAACCACCAGGAGACCCCTCCCTGAAGTTCTCAGGGCCCGAGATAGTTCATACGACTCTAACATAGGGCGGCACGGTAGCGCAGCGGTTAGTGCTCTCGCTTCACAGCTAGGAGGTCCGGGTTCGATTCCCACCTGGACGGGGCCTTTCTGTGTGGAGTTTGCATGTTCTCCCCGTGTCTGCGTAGGTTTCCTCCGGGTACTCCAGTTTCCCCTACCACTAAAAACATGTACAATAGGCCAGGATGAATGAGAGTGTGTTAGAGAGTGCGCATGGGGGACGACGGATGGAAATTAGCCCAAGGCTAGAAACCGGTGTGGCTTGTTCATTAACTTGCACTGTCCCTACCAAATAAAATAAAAATAAAAAACATGTCAAAGATACACCAAAGTACTTTGGTGCTAAACCATGAAAAGACTTGTACATAAGCAGAGCTGTTTTAAATTCTATTCTCTGAGTGACAGGAAGCCAGTGCAGAGACCGGAGCACTGGACTAATGTGGTCATATTTCCTGGTTCTTGTCAGGACTCGAGCAGCGTTCTGGATGAACTAATATTCAAGTTGACCAAAGCAGTTTTTTAAAGAGTGCAGAGTTAAGTCAGTGAAACAGCAGCAGGTCAGACCTGCAGGTCGTCCAATCGGCTCTTGTTACTGCTGGGTTTGCTGGACACACTGGTTCTCGTCTGTTGTTCCAACATCTGTTGTTCTAACAAAATCTCTACATGAGTAGGGGATGGTGTCCTCCCATATCTCTCGTATCTGTCTTCATTTTTCCCCTTCTTTTCCACTGCCAGATTGTCTCTGTTTTGCTTGTAAACCGCTTTGCTATTATATGGGCTGTATGCAGAAGCAGGCTCTGGTAAGCTGTACTTGGGCCCAGGAGCAAATGGTTCAGGGGCAGTGTTGTGGCCTCTATAGTAGTTATAATTGTGCACATAAGGAATCACGCTGTCACTGAGCGGCTTGGCAGCTTCTAGCTGAGCCTTTGAGCGTCTGTATCGCCGGCCTTGATGATATTTAGTGAAGCCAAGATGATAAATTTCCACCAGGTTTAGCAACAGTGAGACACAGGCTACTGCCAGCATGAAGAGAATGAAGATGGTCTTCTCAGTCGGTCGGGAGATGTAGCAGTTCACAACATTGGGGCATGGCCAGCGGTCACAGGTGTACATGGGTTTTAGCTCAAAACCATACAGAAAGTACTGAGCTATGATAAATCCCACTTCAAACAGAGTTTTGAAAATGATATTGAGGACGTACGTCCGGAGTAGTGCACCATGCAAGCGCACGTGACCCTGCTTGTCTTTTATTGTTGCTTTTTTGGCTTTTGTGGTCATTAACTGCTGCTGTTTCTCGCTTTGCAGAGCGAGCTCCTTCTCTTTTTGCTTTTCCTTTTCCTCCATGCGGACCAGATGGAGGATGTGCCCCAAGTAAATCAGTGTGGGAGTGGATATGAAGATGATCTGCAGGACCCAGAAGCGGATGTGCGAGATGGGAAAGGTTTTGTCGTAACAGACGTTCTGACAACCGGGTTGCTTGGTGTCACACGTGAAACCTGACAACTCATCTCCCCACACCTTCTCAGCCGCAGCCCCAGAACCAGGATGCGGAAGATAAACAGCACGGTTAGCCACACTTTCCCCACCACAGTGGAGTGCTCCTGGGCACTCTCCAGAAGCTTCCCCAGGGAGTTCCAGTCCGTCATACTGGCTCAGAGATGCACACCCAACTTTACTGTGAAAACCAGGACAGGCGTCTGCTGAGGACACACACAATTTACAGATGAAATAACATCTTTCATCAAAGGAAATTCCCACTTACAAAAATAGTTATATCATCAAACATGGCTGTAAATCAAATGGAGACTGTTGAAAATTGCCCATTAGACTTTTCTAAAAAAGTAGAGCTATTATGTTATCTCTCAGACAGGCCTCATTAGTGCTGCTACACTTCCATGAGCTCATCTCAATCACTAAATAATCATGAATCCACTATTTGTGCTGAAGGTTGTGACCTATCCACTGTTAGCTGATAAAACAGCCAGGACACAGATTGCTGTGTGTTAGAGAAAGCCCTGCAGCAGGCCAGGGAGCCTCTATGGATCTTGTGACAGACGACCCAACACTGCATGCAACACTGACGCAAGATTTAGGTTTCTAGTTTAAAATATTCAGCCATATTCATTACTGCATACCAAATTGTACCTTTAAAAATAGTTGAGCTTGTTCTTATAGGCAGTCGTGCTGAGTGAAGGAGCACCTGCTTGACACAGGGCCTAAAATTTAAGGTGCCACTATGGGCAAGTTCAAAGAGATAACTTTTGTGTTGTAACATGTTGCGTGTGTTTTCATATGAAATCATACCTGCTAATGTTCATATCCAAGCAAAAAAGCTCTTCACTGCATAACTCCTCACAGACAGAATCACAGAATAGGACAACAAAGTAGTGTAAGATTCTACCTGTAATAGTCTACTGACTTAAAAAATGAAAAAGTCCTTTGAGACGTGGCTTGGACCCAGATGAAATAGGTTCCTCCTGGAGAAAATTATAAAGCCCAGTGCCCGAGAGGTGTTTCTTAGTGTCTGAATGGCAGCTGGAGGGCCCAGTCAGTTCACAGAGGAGTCTTCAAGTCAGCATGCTTTAAATAGAGTTAATGTTGGGGGAGTGGCTGTTGTCCCTGTCGTGGTGAGCTTCAGTGACATGACCCCAACGCACGGTCTGTGTCAGGCTTTCTCATAGCTTTACTAGGGTCACATAAAAAGTTTGTACGATTATTTTCTAAACCCATTTTTAAGATCGGAAAGGTTTTTGAGTGAATTAAAAAAATGGTTAAAGTAGTTTATTGGAACAGTTTTGAAAATAGGAAATACAGTATTAGTAAAATAAACATGATCAATAGATGTTGGAACCCATGTGATGACTGACTTAACATTACAATAAGTAGGTTCATTCTCTTCATCTTAATTTGTGCTTTGTGAAGAGAGAATCTGAACCAAAGACAAGTTTTCCTTACATAAAGCATGTAAGTCTTATGGATGCCTCATAACTTGAGAGAGTCATACAATTAAAGTAGAGATAAGATTTTTGTTTTGCAACAGGAGGACTGAAATGGGTCACTTTTGTCACCATAAATTGCCCCCCCTACATGAAAAAGCTATTGATAAACTATGGTCTTCAGAAGGAGGAGTTAATAACATAGTCAGCCTGAGACATTGGCTCACTGGTGGCTGATCGGCTCCGTGGACCACCGCGGCACACGCTGCTAAAGATGGCAGTGGTGCCATTGGACGTGCGATGTGACTTTTCATCACGTTTGTGTCTGTTCAGGGAACGCTACAACAGCTGAGAGGACTCACACACAGACACCGCCACGACTCAGGCTTAAAGTGTTTCCACACATAACTGGTTTACTATGTTACATCAGCAAAGGGTCCCTTCTAGAGTTTGGTAATAATTGATCATTACTAATGCGACGGTGGCGCAGATGGTAGAGCGGTTCGTCTCATGATCGGAAGGTCGGGGGTTTGAATCCCGCCCCCTGAAGTGCACATTGTCGTTGTGTCCTTGGGCAAGACACTTCACGCTCCTTGTCTCCAGTGTCTGCGTACACTGGTGTATGAATGAGAGTGTGAGTGGATCCTTGCTGTAAAGCGCTTTGAGTGCCTAACGAAGGTGGAAAAGCGCTATATAAGTTGAGACCATTTACCAATGCAGACTTGATTAGAATAGATTAACTCTTTAACTTTAAGTTTTCAGCGTAAAGATAAAGGTGTAGATGTAGTCTGGTGTGAGGCATTTTAAAGTTGATTTTACATAAAAACATACATTGAATCAAGTCAGTCTGGTCAGGAACCATGTGCAAACCTAATAATATTACTGGTACTGTACAAGATAAAACCCCACAGTTGGAATCAGCAGTAAAATAAAACACAATTTTACAACACAGCCTTTAAATAAACTGAATCTTTTTGTATTAATTTATTACAACATGTTTTGCTTTACATTTACAGGTCACCAGCAGCAACAATCAGTGTAACCTAACCTTTTTGAAAAAAGTTTAATCCCAAACACCACTTACTGAGCTGGTCTTTAGGGTGATCTCATACTTATCTGTGCAAACTCAGATTTATCTTATCACACACACAAACGACAGCACTGATTATTTAATTTTAGTATTTTGCTTCAAAGAAATGGCAAGCTTTGCGCCATATGACTGTTTTAACTCTCATTGCTGACTGTTACATGATGTAGAAAGTGAGAAGCCTTTGTACTTACAGCCGAATAGAATAAAAAATAACTTCATACTTTTCAATGAATGGATGTGATATTTAGTGGTGTATGACTGGGATTAAAACACTCTTATCTTCTAATTTCCTCAGAGTTTGTGACGGAGCCAATCTCCTATGGTCGCGTCACCAGTCTTGCTCAAATGCTTACTGTATGCTTTTCCCACCAGGAAAACTACTTCTGCTATGTTGAGCAAGATGCACAGCCCTGAAACAACTAACATGAAGACGGTGAAGACAGTTTTCTCCGTGGGCCTGGACACAAAGCAGTCGACCGTATTGGGACAGGGGTACGAGTCGCACTTCACCAAGCGAATCATCTTGTAGCCCGGGTAGATCATGTAAAACAAGTACATGAAAGTGACTTCAAATAGGATCCTAAATACCAGGCTGATGACGTAAGTCCACCACAGAGCCCCAGTGATCTTCATCTTCTGTGTTTTGATCAGTTCCAGGTCTTTGGGACTGGTCTTCCCCGACAGTTTGCAGATCCTTTTGTCAATATGACGACGGTGGGCTACATGCATCGACACCAGCAGGGCCGGAGTGGACACGAGGATGAGCTGCAGTGCCCACAGGCGGATATGGGAGATGGGGAAGAAGTGGTCGTAGCAGACGCTTTCGCACCCCGGTTGTTGGGTGTTACAGGTAAAGCCAGATTTCTCGTCCCCCCACACGGTCTCTGCCGCGACCACAAGCACCAGAATACGGAAGATGAACAGAACGGAAAGCCAAATTCGGCCGATGCCAGTAGAGTGTCTATTGATCCCGCTGATCACAGTGTAGAACGAAGCCCAGTTCATCTTTGGTTCCAGCTCTGGAAAACACATAAAACTGTTATAATGATGATGATGATGATGATAAATTAGACTTGTGTCATAAAAACTGCAGTGAATGTGGTTCTAATTTTTGTAACTACAGTGAATCAGATTTGTCCCATATTAACCGAAAATTAAGTGTACCAATTGAGCACAATATCGGCTATTGCTTGGAACTGGCGCACATTTCAGGGGTCATTACTGTCTCAAAGAGAAGTTATCAGACCAGTAACAATACATCAAAGATTTTTTACTACGGAAACGGAAAAAAAAGAAACCAAAGAAGAATTTTTATGACTATAACATCATAAGGTAAAAGCAGAGTTGTTCAATCACATAAGTAAACCGATTAATCTTAAATGTGGGTCAGCCTCTTTTTACATAATTGCCCTCAAAATCAGTTCTACTTTAATTAAAACACATAATTACAGCACCCCAAATCTGAGACTAGTTGTTATTGCCTTACTTCTCCTGCCCCTGGCTGTGCTGCTAAAGTAATGTTTTGTTACCGGGCTCAGCAGGAGGCTTCAGAGTCATAGAAAGCCTTGTAGATGATAGCACTGTGGCAAAGCTCTGGCATCAAAGTCAACCCCAAACCGAACAAAGTCCATGTGCCCCCTCTGCTGTTGGCAAGCCCATTAAGACCAAAACGCCAAGGTCTGGCACCACTCGTCACGTGACACACTGAAGCCAGTGACTGTCTGTAGTATTTCATTATGAACATACATGTAAATTAATACTACATTTAAAGATCTGTGTTTAGTGTAAAACGGAGCGTAATGATAACAAAACAAAACAAAAACAGAAATATTACATTTACATCTTCATTATATTTGCTTTGCGTTATTTGCTATAAGAATCAAATCACATTGGTCACTCCAGTTAGTACAGTTTTATCACAATGAACCTACCTTTCCTTTTTGGACTTTTAGCTAAATAATCCAAATTTAAGTCTCAGAGCGCCATGACTTTGCATTGCTAATGGTTTCTCTCACACTAGCCGCTGCCCTGCACTGGCGGGGTCATGTGCCTTAGGAATTTGCATACAACAGAGCCATTTAGAGCGACCAAACAAACGGCAATAGAAATCACTTCAAACGTTTTTTCTCTGAGTGGAATCTGAGTGGGGACGTTGGCCTCATTGTGCAGTGTTGAGGAGAGGAAGCTGAGGGCCGTGTGACGTACCGTGGAGAGCATCAGAAAGGTCTGAGGCAGAGAACGACAATAGTGAGAAGGCGTTTTATCGTCACACATCAACGGCTTTTATGCTTCATTAATGACTGAGTTTGGATGACACAGTGTTGCTTTGAATTATGTGTGAGGGATGTTTTGAAAAGTGATTTAACAGTGATGGTTTCAATGGGATGTTTAATATGTCGACAACAAAGAAAATCAGAATCTAATAAAGGCCAAAATGGTACTAAATTAGGAAAATCAAGACTAAAACAGACGTTTTGCACATTTTTACATGAACCTGTGTTGTTTTGAAGCTGTTCTAACCTCTTACCCGCCCGCCTTAACCAAGCACATTTCCTTCACTTCAGCTTTACCCAAATCTAAAAGCTTCTTGATTGGAGCTTACAGCCTCTAGGCCAGAGTAATGCCTCATTTGAAAGCAAAGACCTACAAAACTGATCGAAGATTGTGTTTTTGTTGCATTCTTGTCATTTTTAGTTACGTTTCTTTGTCACCGGTTTTGTTGCTTATTATCACTTTTTTGTCACTTGTGTGTCACATTTTTGTCACATATTTGTAACCTTTTGATGCTTGTGTTTGGTGGTCGTGTTTTCATCCTTGTTTACGTCTCATTTTTGTTGCTATTTTGACACTTTTTGCAAGACGCTTTTAGATTTGGGTAAAGCCAAGCTGGAGAAAATGTGCTTGGTTAAGGTGGGGGTTAAGAGGCTAACCTAAAAGATTGTGTCTGATATATTTGTGATATATTGTGGCCTCTTGCGATATGGAGACTGCATCACCTGATATTGTGATAATCATAATTTTATGATAATATAGCCTGATTGTGATACTGATACTGACCAAAGCAGCCCACAAGAGTAGATACCCTGACCCAGATATTAAGCCCTTGGTACTAAAAGTCTCTTTGCCTACTCATTTTACTGCATGGTCAATTTCCTAATGCATTATACCAATGGTTTACATCCTACCTCACAGACAGGACATTCATGGTAAGTGTGGATACCTGCTCCTCTAAGGTCCATAAAATGACATGTGGTGCGCCCCAGGGTTCGATTTTAGGGCCAGTGCTTTTTTAACCTGTATATGCTGCCTCTTGGTGATGTCATTAGGAGACATGGAGTCAACTTTCATAGTTACGCTGATGATACTCAGTTGTACATCTCCATGTCTCCTGATGACACCAGGCCAATGGATGCACTTTTTAACTGTATTTTAGATATCAAATCCTGGACGGCAGAAAACTTTCTCCAGCTTAACCAGGACAAAACTGAAGTTTTAGTCATCGGTCCTGAGGCCCAGAGAGAGAAACTTTTACCCAAACTACAGTCATTGTCTTTTAATCCTTCTTCACAGGTGAAGAACCTGGGAGTGATTTTTGACTCTGAGCTGACTTTTATTCCACACATTAAGAATATCACAAAGATAGGTTTTTACCATCTAAAGAACATAGCCAGAGTCCGCCCCATTCTCTCTCGGGCCAACATGGATACGCTAATGCATGCTTTTATCACCAGTCGTATCGACTACTGTAATGCCCTGCTCTCTGGTCTTCCCAAAAAGTGTATCCTAGGTTTACAACTTTTACAATATTCAGCAGCTCATTTCCTGACGAAGACCAGGAGGCGGGACCACATTACACCGGTTTTAGAGTTGCTGCATTGGCTCCCCGTGTGTTTCAGGACCGATTTTAAGGTTCTTTTAATGGTTTTTAAATGTCTTAATGGTCTTGGTCCTTTTTATCTTTCAGAACTGCTTTTGCCTTATGAACCTTCATGGCCCCTTCGCTCCTCCGGCAGGGGTCTCCTAGTTATTCCTAAAGTCAACAGAAAGACTCACGGCGAGGCGTTTTTCCAATATTATGGCCCTCGCCTCTGGAACGAAAAGTAGGTTCAAGACCCACGTTTTTAGTTTAGCTTTTAACTGACATCTATTTATCTAGTCCTAATTATATTATATATATATATAAGATGCAGGGCGTATTGTTTTAAATGTTGTAATCTGTCTGTAAAGCACTTTGTGCTACCTTTCGCTTTATAAATAAAATTTGATTGATTGATTGATTAATATCTAACGCAATAGCCATGTTGAGTAGAAGATCTGTATTTGACTCTTCACACTTTATTATATGCATACATACTTATTATTTGTGTCAGCAAGTAAGAAGACAAAGAATAAATTTACTTCATAAATTGGCTCAAGAATGTAAATCTAATCCAAAAAACAAAAACTAAATCTGTCCTTTGGATACGGAACAATGGGGAGGTCTTTTTGTTTTGTTTTTTCCAGATATGAATAATGCATGTAATGATTTAGAGCACAGGCATTCAATAAAGTGGAGTGGAAGTTTGGCACAGAGACAGCAGATAACAAATAATTAAAAATAAAGGTACACTAAATATCTGATACAATGTGATGGAGATTTAAAGACCCTATTGTTTTTAATAATTATTATTATTTGACTTTTTTGTTTTCGTTCACAAACTATTTTAAACTGTACGGTGTAGTGGTAATTTACAGAATGTACATATAAATGGACCTAAAAAATGTGTTCGATGTCCAACATTCTCCAGTGCATAAGTGTCCCCTGTCCCAGTAGTCTCAAGGATGACATCTGGAGGTTATTTGTAGCTATTACAATATATGTCCTTTGCTACATTAGAACTGCTTGTGGATTATAAAGTAAAAGGAATATTTATGTTTAAGCCTTGTCACTTTGGTTAATTAATAATAAGCAAAATGTTTGCCTGAATCTGCCCACTCGCCTTAACCGAGTGCATTTTCTCCAGTTCAGCTTTACCCAAATCTAAAAGGTTACAGCCTGTAAGCTAAGACCTACAAAACTGATCTGAACTGATCTTTTTCCTTGCGTTTTTGCCATCACTTTTTCCCCTGTTCTGTTTCATCTCATTTTTGAGTTGTTTACACTTTTTTGATGATGGTTTAACAAGAAAGTGAATACACACCCTCTACCAGACCAGTCACGTGATTTGTAAATCATTTCTCTTTTAATGCCCGTGCCTGTGAGATAAATCAATGCAATAAATACTAGGTTGGGTAGTTTTATTATATTGAAGCTGCGCTGGACAAAAGTCCACTCTTCAGAATCTGGAGAAATAATCATAAGATCAGCAGCAGGTCAGTCCGCTCCTCATACGCGCAGGTTTAATGCGTCTCAATATAACAGAATTTATCACGGAATAATGAGCTTTATGGACATAAACTAATCCATAAACGGAGTCCACTCTTCCCAAGCTTTAGCCCGCTTTTTATTTCGTATCAATCAGCCTCATATTTTCAGTTTTAGAGATAAATTTAGGAAGCATAATGAAGAGAAAAGGCGATAAACAGTGCGTGGTTACAGCGCTCGGTTACGGCGCAATGTCGGCCTTTTTCACAAAGTCTTCCGTCTGATCAGAGCCTCTGAATCTGCCCGCGGTTTAAAAGTAACAACAGAGTCATGAATCCTGGCTAAAGTTTAGTCTTTAGACTCGTGTGGAGCCTGTGTCTCCTCCTCACTGCTCAGCGCGATGAGCAGCTACAGACAGAGGAAGAACAGGGGCGGAGCTGACACAGGCAGCAGAAGCACAGGGAAACATTTACACAGGATTTTGACCGTACATTAAAACAATAAATAAATAGATAAAATAATAACAGTCTATTTGCAGCTATCAAAATCAGTGTTGCTTCTTTCTTTCTTTCTTTCTTTCTTTCTTTCTTTCTTTCTTTCTTCTTTCTTTCTTTCTTTCTTTCTTTCTTTCTTTTTTAGGAAAGTAATCATAATGTTGACAGTTCTGATTCTCATCACTGTATAAGGCTAATTCAAACAGCATATTTTTGCCTTAAATACACCAGATTGCACTAAATTGTATCTGATTATTTAAAGAAATTCCCGGGTAGGACTGGCTGTTGCTCTAATTTTCTGGGAGTATCTCAAACAAGAGCACATATAAAGCAATCTTATTCTGTGAAATCAAACTTATTTTTAAAATACATAAATGAAAAGTAATATAAACACCTTCTGTTACATGTAATATACACAGACAGCCTTTCATATATCGACCTAATGTTGCGTTCTGAGTCTTCGAGATTAGAGTTCCACCACCTCCCAGTATCCACTTTAACCACTGGTTACAGCCTGTATGAAAGCTAAGACCTACCAAACTGATCTTTTCCTTGCGTTTTTGCCATCACTTTTTTCCACGTTCTCTTTCATCTCATTGTTGCCACTTTGTTGATGAGTTTTTGCCACTTTTTGATGGTTTTTCCCCCACTTTTTTGATGAGATTTTGTCTTTTTTTTTAATGAGTTTTTGCCACTTTGTGTGTGGAGTTTTTGCCACTCTTCTGTTGAGTTTTTGCCACATTTTTGTTGTTCTTCTGTCACTTTTTTTTAAAGCCAAACTGGTTCGGGTGGAGTTTAAGAGGTCAATAGAAGTGGTTTAACGAGAAAGTGAATACCGTTTATTATATTAGATCCATGGTGAATACACACCCTCTAGTCATGTGATTTGTAAATCACATGACTGGTAAATTAATGCCCGTGCCTGTTTTATCAATGCATTATTTGCTCGAGTCTGTTGGTATCCCATGATGAAATCCCCCACGTATCAATAATATCATGATTAAAACAGAGTGGCTCCTTTAAGAAACGCCTGGGTGGGAGTTCATGGCAACTCTGCAGCCAATTGGCATCGTCCCATTAGCTTTGTCTTGCGCTTTGTCAAACAGAGCAGCTGAAATGATATAGAAATAAGTTACCTGCAAAAACAATTGAATGTAACACGTCTTTTTAAATTTAGGTTTTTATTTAAAAGGTTTATGTGTGAGTAATAAGACAAGGGGAAATCGAAACCGGACAGATGAAGCATTGTTGACAGCTAGCAACATTTCGCAGTGGGACCAGTCCTGCGCTCGGCTCTCCGCTCCTCACACCGCAAGTAGAGAAAAGTAGCACATAGGACAGAGATCAGCGCATTTACTGTGGGCTTTCAGGAAGTGGACGCGAATGTGACCCTCGCCTCTGTTATTATTACGCTGTTATCTTATTGCTGCCTTTGGCCACCATGGTCCGCGCTTCTCCTCATCCGTCCAGCAGCGCGCGTACCGCCTGAGCCGAAATGACCCGTGGCTAGTGGCCTAACTTGCGCACGACTCCATCCGCTTCTACTACCAGGGAAAAGTTCCGGTCGCTGTGTGCAAGATGGGCCATTCTCCACTCGAGTTCAGTGCCTGCTATCTGGACAGTCCCGAGTTCAGGGAGACTCTCAAGGGCTATGAGTCGGAGGTAGAGAAAACCAGCAAATTTCTCAAAGAGCTGATCAAGGATGGCATTAATGTCATCGCCACGATCAAGGGTATGCGCAGACACACTCGAATATGAAGTTGGTGATGTTTAATGAGAATGTTTTGTGATGTGCTGTAGTTTGCGTGGTGTTTCAGCATCAATGGGGCCATTTAAGGGTCCATAAAATTGGTGTGGGTGGGAGAGGCATGGGGAGGTGCTAGTGGTCCTCTGGGAGAGGTCCAAGCAGCCCACTGTAAAAGGGCCAGGCGGCTGGAGCAGATGTGCAAAAGAATCAGTTCTGTATAGCATCTCTATTGACCCAGGTGCTTCCCCAATCACTTTACTTTGGAGTCTTCCCTCATTTTAATTGCCTATAGGGGAGAGTGGGGTATATAGTAAGATGAGCCACTTTTTGCTTTGGAGGTTGTAGTGTAAAAACAGTATAAAACAGATAC
Organism: Neogobius melanostomus; assembly: GCA_007210695.1. NCBI lineage: Eukaryota > Metazoa > Chordata > Actinopteri > Gobiiformes > Gobiidae > Neogobius > Neogobius melanostomus. Next base: position 579,938 of record VHKM01000281.1, read on the forward strand.
AACATTTTAATATTTAAAAACATTTTGGGATGTTTTCTAGTTGTTTGCATTTATAAAAATCGTGTGGGATATTTGGTTTTAAAGATGTTGGCCTTCAATAAAAGTTGTGTTGTGGCTCAATTTACCCCAGGAGCGGGGTAAATTGAAAGGTGAAATTGACACAGAAGAAGAAGGTTTATTTATATAGCGCCTTTCACATATATGGTCACAAAGCGCTTTACATTATTGAATTAAACATTCACTCCATACTTTAAACATCATAAAGTCTATTTTTTTTTACATTTTAGTGTTTCCCATTAGAAATGTTCTTTAAAAAACATGTATATAATAAAAAATAATAATTTCTTTGTTGAAAACACCAAGATTGTTGTGTTTATTTAAGAAGAAATCTGACTAAAATGCTATTCTGCTTTTATACCAAACTAAATGACTAACCAACATGAGGGGAAAAAATGGACCAAGATGCTTTTTGTTTTTTGTGACCATCGTTTTTGTGATTGTGGTTATTTTACAGCCATTTCCCCCCCATTTATTTGTCTGGCAAGTTCAAATCATGTAAAGATCAAATCTATAGTCTCACATAAAAATAAAAATGTTATATTTTCAAAATATAAGGGTGGTTCAACTGACTCACTGGCTCATCTTACCCCACTCTCCCCTACTTAGATCTAGTCCCTACTGCAATGGACTGTGGACCAAAGCCAGGGGCAGCGAGGACAAGTGCTTGTATTTACATCAATGTGACTGTCACTGTCAGTTTTGTTTGGATCACTGTGATGCGGTTCTGCCATCCAAATGTGGACACAAATGGTCATTGTGGAGACTGTTGTCCAGATAGTGGCCCAATGCAAAAAAAGGCTCCCAAAACAATAGTTTGGATTTGAGTTAATCGTAGGTAAGTAACTCCAATGCTAACAAAAGTGGCATAAATGAAAAATGCAGAAATTAAACCGCACCTGAAAACGTTACTGATTGGTGTGACCTTTTTCCATGATTGTGAAGATTGCATTCGCTCCTTGTGCCAAACCCCTGAGTCGAAAACCCCAAACGTCATGCTCTTCCTGGCTCTGTGTGAGTTTTTCCTAATGCAGACCAGGCTGTGCAGGGGTGATGTGTTGCATAAGCTTTCGGCTCCAGTACCACATACCGACTATTGGATGACCACACATCGAAAAAGGATCATAAACGACTTGTGCACTTTATTTTGTGTTACAGCCTATTCTGTTGCCGTTCACAAGTTTTCCCAGACCCTCAACACATTCCAGTTTGACTTCATCGGAGACTCTCTGACAGACGATGAAATCAATATCGGTAAGACCCTCCTCCCATGTTATAAAATTATTTCATTTACTGAGACTTGACGAAACACTCAAGCTGCTAATCTGTTGGGCAATTCACTATTCCACAATATCTTTGGGGAAAAATTAAAACTAATCCTGACTTGCAGGATACATGTTTGGGCCGCCATGGTTATATTTTAAGCCCTAATTGTTTCATGCTTCGACTGGCATAGATTTCAACACACTTTACTTTTCCTCTTGCAGCTCAGTCCTTTCAGGAGTTTGCCGGACTCTTGCAGGAAGTGGAGGATGACAGGATGATGTTGGTGAGTTATCGGCTTTCACATGGACCCTCGTTATAAGATATAGAAACCACTTCCTGTAGGCTGCACTTGAGATATAGTTTCTATTTGTTCTTGTTCCTTCTGTCATGCCATCTGCACGCGCTCTAATTGTGTCTGTTGATTGAAACACAATAATAATTCCTCTTAAAAGCCGGGATTCCTATTTTGCTCTCACTTCCCTTATTGTGTTTCCTGCTTTTTGTTATTAGTGGTGTGTTGCTAAGCCATTGTTGGGTTTCACACTATTCGTCTCTTGTTCTGTTTTTCTGTTTAGAGAAATCCTTACTCGTCTGTCCATTTTCATTGTATATTGACTGTACGCACAGCACGTGTAGGAATGAGATTTGACTAGTACTTCCTGTTTGACTGGGTTTTCTGAATCCACACCTCCATGTCAAGAGGTGGCATATGAGAAAAATGGAAATTGTTTAGATTTTTGCGTAAACCTATTCAGGGCCCGACCGATATTGATTATGGCATGGGTTGGCATTGCCGATAGCTGATATAGTGGCCAGTATTTTAAGTAGTTTAATTTTTTTTTTATTCCTCAAAAATCCAATTGTTAAACATTTATTATTATAGGTAAGGATTCAACCATAAAAATATATTGAAATATATCTATAAGAGGTCGAATGATGTGGGTTTTTCTAAAGCCGATGCTGATGTGCACCTCTGATATTACAGACATATTTAAAAAAAAAATCCTCGTCTATAATGTATGATGCTTCTAAATGTGTTGAACCTTGACAGCAGGGGGCGCTGTATGTGTAGTAGGTACTTCAGAGGGAGCTTGTTTGAAAGACAAAAATCATTAGACTCCAAAACATAAGTCTTGGTCTTTTATGATTCTGAAATTATACGCAAAAGTCTTAACATAAAATATGTAAAACAGGTGAACTTGTGACCGATTTTCACCACGATGTTTCTCCGCTCCCCTGAGGCCTAGGAAAGCAAATTTTTAAGCTTTGGCTTGAGCTCTTTCTCATGCAAAAAGCGGGAAGTCTCTATAACTTACGGTTCTAGAAATATCAACCTTTTTATCTGTTTCAGAGATAGTCCATATTAAAAATACCTAGTATTGGCCGTCGGTTGGGCCCTACACCTATTGGCAATACTTTTTAAAAATCTTGATATAATTCTGTACATATCTGCCTCAGTCAACTTTTTCAAGTCAAAGTTTTCAGTACTTTATGCCAAAAAAATGACTTTGTTATAATGCTGACAATTTGACTGTAGTCTGGGTGATGTCACAGCTTGGCAACAGAAAAAATGGGTGTGAATATTGAGTAATGTATTTGTTTTGAGACTCCGTAAGGAACGTATAGGACTCTGTAAATGTAAATACTTCACCAAAGCATCTATTATGTGTCAATTGTTGCATATAATCGTCTTTTCAGTGGCTGTAACTGGTGAGCTGTGTTTTCTCTGCAGGTTCAAAATGCATCAGATTTGCTCATTAAACCTTTGGAGAAGTTCAGAAAGGAGCAAATAGGACTAACCAAAGTAAGTGCACGCTGCCCTATGATCTTTAGTGCGGTCTTTAATAGTACAAGTCTATTGTATGACTTGTGGTTTCATTTTACATTTGCGTTGTCTTCCTGAGTTTCACACAAAGACCGGACACAAGGGGCCACTTCCCCAAATCTGTTTATGACATACCCACCTGTGTGACACGAGGAGGCTGCTTTTCCTCTGATTGTAACTTCTCTAAAGCACCTGCATTGTCATTTTAAATAACAACTTCCCATTCTGCCATTTAATGTCGTTCCGGCAGCTTTTTCTTTTTCTTCTTTTGCATGTTAAAAACTTCCCTAAACATTAATGTTTTGCTTGTAAAACAAAACTTGGAACACTTTTGTACTTAGTATTTTTTTTAATCTATATATGAAACACTACATTTATCTCGCCCTGTGTTATTATTAATTAATAGTTTGTGCAGTATTTATTTACATACATAAATCATTACGTGATTTATCCTGATTCAGTTTGTAGTGAATTGTGCTATGTTTCGTAAATGCTATGTTGGTTCTTTCAGGAAAAGAGAAAGAAGTTTGAGAAAGAGAGTGAAAAATATTACTCTCAATTAGATAAACACCTAAGTCTGTCTTCAAAGAGGAAGGAAACTCAACTTCAGGAGGTCAGTAAATCACATTAAACATACATTAAGTTCTTCCTCTCATTTTAATGTACATTGTTGTTGTTGTCTCCAAATAATTGTGCCAAACACTAAACAGAAGTCTCATTTGAGACCTGGTGTAGATCATTAGATTCACAAGCATCAAACTTTAAATAATATGTTCATAAATAAACATTTCAATATTAGTAAAACATGTTTTTGCAGGCTGATGAACAGCTTGAGAAGGAGCGTGTGAACTTCTATGAAGCTTCAGTGGAGTATGTTTACCAGATCCACCAAGTTCACGACCGTAAGAAGTTTGATGTGGTGGAGCCTGTGAGTAAAGCCTCTGAGCTTTTACTGCACTTCATTACAGGATTCGAGTAACATACTTTAGCTGTCACACACCATAAACAATGATGTCCATTTGCATGTTCTTCTTTCATATGATTTGTGTTTATGCTCATTTTGTTTTGTTGGAACAGGTATTGGCGTTTCTTCACAGCATTTTGACGCTCAACAATCTGACAGTGGAGATGACTCAGGATTTCATGCCCTACAAACAGGAGCTGCAGCTGAGCCTACAAAATGTGTGTTCTTTTGTTCTATTCTATGTTGTGCTGTGGCGTTAATTATATCCTCTGTGCTGTAGACTAGAAACCACTATGAGAGCACGAGTGAGGAGCTGGAGGAACTGATGAAGAGGATGACCAACCCATCCAAAATCATTCAGATGCACAGTTTGCTGCCCATGGAGGGCTACTTGTACTGTCAAGAGAAGTGTAAGTCTGCAGCGCTGTTGTATTGTATTGGTGCCAACAAGGATCCAGGACACTGAATTTTACACAAAAGCAAACATGTCATGTTTGAGCAGCTGTATTTGTTTTAGTTAGGTTAATAATTCTACTACTTGTTAAACCACCAATGTATTTTATTGACTGTACGTATTTGTAACTTTTTAAGGGGCTTTGGGTGTCACATGGGTGAAATACTACTGCAAGTATCACAAAGAGAACCGGCAATTACTTATGATTCCCTGTGAGCAGAAGACTACAGTCAAACAGGTACCGGTCGGCGCTGTATTAGAATGAAACATAATGCCTATAGCGCTAACGCTCTTGTAGACTCACCTGTATGCTACATTGTATCTTACAGCCAAATACACAGCTCACTCTGAAGTGCTGCATCCGGCGAAAGTCCGACTCCATAGACAAACGTTTCTGCTTTGACTTGGAGATAGTGGAGAGGTGAGTGACTGTGAGAAAGTGTTGGTAGTGTCTGCAGGTTGTGATGGTGAGGGGAACAGGTGGTTTGCAAGGACACAATGTGAGGGCGAAATGGACCGTAGCCCAAACAATCCCTGAGCATCCGCAAAGTGCTAAGAAACAGATGGCAACTTTCTAAATTCAGAGCGATGAACACAATAACTTCATGTTTTAATAAATAGGCGGTTTGGTACAAAGTGCTTTTTTCAAAGACACTAAAGCCACAGGCGTCCATGTCATATTTAGGGGCTGTTTCTTTTGAAATCTTTTGAAATGCTTGAACGTTGATGGGGTCTTTTAAAGCTTTCAGAGGTGCCTGAATTATGCATTAAGTGCTTGGAAATGTCTCTGAATGAGCTATTAATTTGTTGCTTGTGTGAACTGGGCAACGTAATGAGGGATTGTTTGGCCGGTGAACCCAACTTGGGAATGTCAAATACATTTCAGGCAGTTTTCCACTTGAATCACAATCTTCGGGTTGATAAATGCACCAGCAAGATCTTACAAATAACTAACACCAGAAATAAATTAAAAACATTTATTCATTTCAGTCTCTTAAAGCAGTCTCTATCCCTCAAACACTCACCCATTCTCTCTCCATGCATGTTCTGTGCACATATAAGTTTATTATGTTTTTGATAATATATTTATTGACTTCCAGGGTTGATTTAATCTGCCAATAAAGGACATTTATTTTTGGTTCCTTTCCCTATGTTTAATTGTTTTATATCTAGATATTAACTAACCATTTTAAAGGTCACGAATTGAACAGCTAACCCTTTGTCTCTCTCTGGGTGCGGTACCTGTTCCCACAGAAGCGGTCCTGTCACTTTCCAAGCGCCGTCAGAGGCCGACAGGAAGCAGTGGATCGAGGCCATGGATGGAAAAGAACCAGTGAGTGAATTCATTTAGTCTCAAGTTGTTAATCAAAGACAAACCCAGCTCTGTTTCTTTAAATTCAATTAACATTGTGTTAATTGAATTTAAAGTGTATCAGAAGTTAACAAAGTCTAATTCTTACCAAAAAAACAACGGCAAATGAGTGTGAAGCTATTAAGGAATAAACTTGTGATATCACTTCATAGAACCCCCCAAAGCAACAGTATCTAATCAGTTTTCAGATCTCGTATCTTCATGAAAAACATATAAAAATGTACCCTATAGGATCTAGTGTATCTCTATAACAAGTTGATATTAAAGAAGATTCTTGATTTATTATCTGAAGGAGAGATGGCGTGACCAACACAGTTTCTTAGTGGTAGCGGTTCACCTGCTCTTTCCTGGTTGTGGACATAGTAGACGTGTCCTCGCTGCGACCACAGGATGCGAAAGATGTGGACGACGCACTTTGCAACACCCACATCCTGCATTACTTCCTTATAAGTTTTAGTATATCTGCAAACTCTTAAAGTTTGTGCCAGAACGTCAAGGCTGCATCCGAAAAGCTTCAATAAGTCTCGGAAACTCCATCTCCTTGACTCGGCAGTGCACCATCCTCAGTCATGACACGCACTATCTGAATTTGTCAGTGAAGTTGGAAAGGAGAAAAAGCTTTGGTGCTTCCTGTAATAGGTCTTTTATCATAGAAAACTCTGGATGTTCCTCATCAAGCCATAAGGAGCTTGGAGGATCCCACAAGACTAGTTTAGTCTGAGGTTTACGAATGTCTGCACGAGTTTGAAATGATTGTCAGTTTGACTGTGCAAACCTTTTATTCAATAAAGTTATCTGCATAAAGTGTAATGCAGGTCCGTGTTGGAGCCACATCAGCACCAGTCTGTTTTCATTTTGCAAAGATAACACCCGGTAATTTTCTGCAAGTTTGTTTACAATTTGCAGGAACTAACATAACATGGATAATAGTCATTTATAAAATTGCTCAGCCCCGCTAATGCCGCTGTCTGCGGGATGGACCAAAGCATTTACTTCTGTGACAGGCCTGTGCTGCTCTGTGTGTGGTGTGGTGTCATATTGTGTTGGCCGTGGTTCACAATTGAAACTTGCATAGTCTGTTAATTACGGTCTGTGTGTTTGTAAAGAGTTATATTCAACACAACAGCAGTCTGACTTATGTGCTGGCAGTCAGACGACATACACCTCAATAAATTCATTGCGGTGCAGGAGGATACGGAGCACTTTTTGTAGCCCGTTGTCTAAGCGATGTAGTTTTTATTGATTAGCCACGGGCGGCATAACTTTCCACACTGGTCGGATTGTTCTAATGTGTCATAGAAGCAGGAAGAAGATATTATGCCTTTTAGACGCAGCCAAGTGATGATGAAGATAACCGCTGACATTGCCAGGTCCCCAAGCAGTCATGCTACCAGGAAACAAAATGTCATCCACCTTAATTATCTTCTTCCTTCTTTTCTTTTTTACAAGATGCTGCACTGGTTAATAATGGCCCATTGACATCTCCAGTGCTTTAATACCCTTGTGTAAATAATGATAATATTAATAAGCACTTTTTTCTCTCCTAGATCTCTCCCGCATATTTATTATAAACTCATCATAAAGCGATACTGTATTTCCCCTTTCATAATTATTGTCTTGTATTAATACTTTTTAATAGGGAAATAAACCCTAAATGAACAAACAAATTACAATTTTCAACTATAAAGTATTTGAGAGAAATATGAACTGCTATAATAATGAGAGGTTTAAATTACAATTTGGCATGTTTTGTAAATGACAAATCCTTTATTGAGACTTATTTTAAAGTAAATAATTGCAGTAGTTGTACCTTGTGGTTACTGTGGAGTCTGTGGCCATAATGTGCAAAAGGCTGGTCTGGTTTAAGGTTTTTTTGTTTTGTTTCAAGATCATCGTGGGACCTCGCATACACTATTTCCCTTTTTTTTAACCTATCTGTCATTAAAACCGCCGTGCTAAATCGAAGGGAAGACAAACCCTCTGTTGCAAGTATGTATCAGGTCAATTACTTTTCCAGACCTTACTTTTAAGCAGCGTCCAGGAGCCATTTTGAAGGATTTTCTCAGTTTCTCTTTCCTCTTTCACAAACGATTCATCCCATGTTGTCAAGACCAAAAGACAGGATAGTGATTTTCCATCTGTTTTCATTTCATTTTTGCTTTTTCAAAATTTCAGATCTACCATTCTCCAATTCAGAAACAAGCTGAAAGTAAGCCACCACTCTTTGAACCGTTCATTTAAATAAATACAGGCTGTGCTCCTCGTATGTAAATATATGTAAAATCATGTCTACGTCAATTTCCTTTTCAGTGGAATTGAATGAAATCGGATTCAAGTTTGTGCGCAGATGCATCAACTACATCGAAACTAAAGGTACAGCGTTTGCATTTGTGTAAGTCTGCAAGCGTCCCTTTAGGGGCACAGTTGAGTCACAGGTTGAACTCAGGAGGCAGACTAGTTTCAAGAGGAGGGGTGAGGGGTCTCCAACCTGTAGCTCTCCAGCCCTTTCCAACAAGTGTGACTTTCCCTGGTTTCTAAGCTTGATTAGGCAAATATGATCACTGTTATAATTTAACTTCTCATATCAGGTTACGCTATAGATAGATATTTTACTGTGCACCAGATAATAGAGTTAAGAACAACACAATAACTATCATTTAGGTAAAATAGTAAATATCCCCCCCAGCCTTTTTTCCTCCTTGGGGCTGGTACCAGAGGAGGTGTTAATGTGAAGAATTTCCATTCACTTCAGTTTATGCAGCCGACGCATCAACGCATAGTCACCTATTCCAAACTTTGACGGTGTTTTATATTAATATACGGATGCGAACGTTGAAAACACAAAGAAAGCCAGTATCGCTCTTTTTTTTCTTTTTCAATTTCCCCTGCGGCGACAGCCCAGCCTGGTTACGCGGCCCACAGCTTGGGAACCTCTGGGAAAATGGGGACCACTGCAAGGATCATATATTTGAATCATTGATTTTTCCATACAAAAACTAGTTTAAAGTAATATGCTGTATTGCACAGAATTACACACATTTTCAAAAGAGAATAAAAGGTATTACAATTAAACATACTAAATGTTTTATTCGGTAACACTTTATTTTACACTACCTTGATGCACTGTACCAAACTAAATGTAGTTCTTTGTAATCTGCTTTGTAACAATCTGTAATAAATTGTACCTGTGTGGTACATACACAATGGAATAATGTGTATTAGTACTTTAGAGGTACTTAAGGTTAGGGATAGACTTAGGGTCTTATGTCTTATTACATTATGTACCGCCAAACTACAAATACAAATGATTATATTGTGTATGTAACACATAGGTATAAGTTATTCCACATTCTTACACTTCACATTACATTGTACTAAATTTGGCAGGTACAATGTAGTGTAGTGTAAAATAAAGTGTTTCCTTGTATTCTTTTGTACCGTTGCACATTCATCTTATTTGCCCCGCTAAGTGTCCAGCTGTTGAGACTGGTTCCGATTTGGTTCAGCCTTGATCACTTTCTAAAGCCGTTTACTGTAATCAGCAAACCACATCTGAATGCCCCCGCCCGTCTATAATGAAGTACACCGTGCAGTATATTTCCACTGTCTCCCTCCAAACCTCCCGCCCTTCGTTTTCAAAACCTCCTCCACCTCTTTGTCTTTCCACAGCCATCACACAAGAGGGAGTGTACCGAACGGTTGGCAGCAACATCCAAGTGCAGAAGCTCTTAAATTCCTTCTTCGGTAAGATTTGACAGGTTTTGCTGGTTGTGTTTAGAGAGCGCTGACTTGTTTCATGTCTCTGCGTTGTCCACAAATAAACACCAGCTGTCATAATTGGCAAATATCAGCTCATAGATGTCAAATGATTGCAAATTCCGTCACTGCTGTACAATGGCTATAATCTTCACTGCCCGGACAAAAAGGTCCCACAGTCTAATACTTCACAGTGGCATTGTTTCGGTACGCTGGTCAATCCATGTGTGGAAATGATGTCTCATGTTCCGGAGCCACTTTTTCACAGTGTGAGTCCGATTAATCCTAGCATTGTCAACTTGGAATATGCCTGTGCCGTCGGGGAAGAAGAAATCAGCTGATCTCATTCTTTGAGTACATAGTGTTGCTGTATCTCGACCTGACTAACTGCAGTGACCCCAGATAAGAACACTTAGTTGAATCCAGGTGGCGACTTTTATTTTTTGGTCAGGCAATGAATAAAGAAGGAACTGCTGTAAATCAAAGCGGATAGTATGATTGTTTTATTTGTTGTGGTCTGTTTTATTTAGGTCCAATAAATCCTGGAGATGTGGACCTGCAGAACATTGACTGGGATGAGAAGACCATCACAAGCGCTCTTAAGTGCTACCTTAGGTGTGTATCATTTTGGTGTTATTTGTTTCTTTTTGTTTGTTTTCTGTGTTTGTTCTTTTTAAGTCATCTTTTTACTCAAAAACTAAATGTTCATGGATTATTATTATTATTATTATTTGAAATTCTCTGCCTTAATGAGCTCGTGCAAGAGCCACAAGGGGTCACGTCAAATACGACTAAATATTACATTATCGAGCACTAGAGTAATAGTCATATTTTAATTGATCTGTTTTTTAGGATTTCCATATTGAGATCAGTGTTAATATTTTAATTTAATTTTAGTCTTAATCTTTTGACGAAAATGTCTTTTAATTTCAATCGACAAAATTTGCAGGTAAATTTAGTCGACTAAATTCAAGACAAATTTAGTCGACTTAACATTTATAACATTTATTATAATCATATTTAATCAAGGTCCTCTGGTTTATGGAGCTTCTCCCACATGACCAAAGCACAGAGCTGTTCTTTTGACAGTGAATATAAATGATCCGAGGCTCTTTCAAACTGACATTGGAACTTTGAATGATTTTTTCTCCTCTTTTCATTTTTATTTATTGTAGTCGATGAAAATATATGGACTTGTTAGTCATAGTTTTAGTCTTATAGTCAACTTTTGATTTAGTTTTAGTCCAATTTTAGTCAAATATTACTGATTATTATGACTTATTATTTTAGTCGACAAAATTAACACTGATTGAGACGGACCATATTCATTTCAAGGTGTCCTTAATCAAAATGCATATAATGAGTGAGATATACCATGTAACGTGCTGGTGGTTTTTACTTGACTGTTTCTTGTTAGTTCCGTGCAAATGCCGCTCTGCATCCTATTGCCAGTTGTTCTAAACCCTATATTTATCTGATTTGAATAATGATCTATGCATGAATAGTAGCCGTAATTCTTTCCATCTCGCGCTCAGTGCTTCGCGCGGATCTTCACCGAAGTAAAGCGTCACAAATAATTTCCGGCTTACAATGAAACCCCTTTTATCGCAGTATTGAAATATTGATATGTCTGAACTCACAAACCGCAACATTGTCCTAGGTACATCCTAACATGGCTTTTCGATCAGTGCTTTTGGAGAGTTTAACTGCTGCCTCTTGCGTTGGCTTGAAGTGGTAACTTGAACTTGCCCTGTGGTAACTCCTATTCATGAGAGAGTCTGTGTTTGTGTACAGGAGTCTGTCTGAACCTATCATGACCCACAGCCTTCACAGAAATCTCATTTCCGCTGCAAGTAAGTTTTCTCAAATCACAGCCTGGCAATACATATTCATACTCACAGTGATGAATACGCTTAATTTATTAAGTCCTAAATCCAAACGACAGCATTGCAGGGAGGGTCAGCAGTTCATCCGTCTAAAAGCAATTGGAAATAGATCTCCCCTTTTTTGTTTTATAGCCTGCATTACTGTAAAATACAATACCTTTAACAGCATCAGCTTTATTCTTTCAGGATGTCAGAGCAGAGTCTAAACAAATCAGTAACTTCAATTTCCTGAGCATGTAATGTGTTAACGGGAATTTTTTATGTTGTCCAGCTGTGAGACATTATGCTGGCTGTTTTAATAAGATCCTCATTAAGAATGTGAGCAGAAAAAAAGTGTGTGTAGTGTAATAACGATACATTGATATGTATTGATACATTGATAGGACACATTTATATTGTGATGTAGTGTACTCACGAGATCATTTCCATCCATCTATCTACTTCTATTATTGCGTCGCTGGTTCGTGAGCTGCCCGTATCCCTCTGCACCAGCGCCTTATGGCTCCTGCAAGTGGTGAGTCCACGGGAAGATGACCTTCCCCTTGGACCAGCACCAGTCACTGCCAATCCGGGCATCATTACCGACATTACTGTTCTCTCATCACTCGTCAGCTTGGATCGGTTTGCCCTCAGATACCCAACAACAAAGCTCCTCGTATCATAGATTTGAGGAGGCAACAAATCTGTTTCACCCATCTTAATTTATGCAGAAAGGGAAAATGTTGAATTTTGCGTCACTTTGTTTCCTGTGGATATGCCTATCAATTACAGAGATACTAACCAAAAAACAGACCATTCCTTGTCCTCCACCAGTATTAATGTAGCAGTTCTTTAAAACAATGGTTCCCAACCTCTTTTGCCTTTAATTTCTTCTCAAAATACCCCTTAACTCTAAGGTTCAGCCAATTATTTAGAAGATGATCTGCTACACTCAGATTTATTGGTATTTAGTTGTGTATAGTTTAAAAAAATAAACCAACAACACTCTGAATTTCAAACCTTTTACTGCAAATGATCATCAACTCCACCCATCTAAGGTGCAAAGGCAGTGCATTCCACAAGGTCGGGCCTGCAACTGGAAAAGAGCGGTCCCCTCTCAGTTTCCTTTGAGTCCTTGGGATGACTGACAAAGAGTGGTCTGCCGACCTGAGGACGCCGGCAGGAAACTATCATTGAAAAGAAGTTTCCTTTTAAAATAATATTGAAATACTGTTCAGTTTAGATTAGACTTTTTAGATCTGAAATATTTCCAGGAACCCCCTGCTAAGTCACTGTACCTGTGGTTGGGAAACTGTGCTTTAAAATGTCACATGAACACAACCTATATGACTAAAGAAACTCAACTCCACAAGCAATACTTGCAGACGACGAGCCCACCGTAAATCAGTTTCCTCTTTTAGTGCTGGAACAGATTTAGACTTGTTTATTCTTTTTATTAGAGGCATCACGCGACATTAAAATTTCAATCATCCGTGAATTATAGTTAGTCAAACACTACCTAATACAGCAGCATTATCTGAAACCTGGTTAGGGAGTGCAGTTATTGAATTTCAGATGATGACAACCTTATTAGAATCAATATCAGTTTCCAACAAATATGTGTGGGCTTTATACAAAAAGTTCATTTTACTTGAACTAATAAAACAGTAGTAGAATTTGTTCCTCACAATCACCATATTAAATTATGTATATCTTTTTCTCTGCTTTTTGTTTAACTAAGGTTGAATTTGTTTGTTCTTGTAATCCCGCCTGGTGGAGGAAATAACAAACATGTGTCATTTACTTGCATCTGATGTAATTATTTAAACCAGTTGAACACACTGACAAAACGGGGAAATCATATTTTAAATGTATTTATTGTTGGATGACAGTAAGTATTTAATGTGACTCAGCACTGGGAAGCGGAGATTTGATGACTCACTTTTTCTTTTCGTGGATTAAGTCAACATCTCCACATTTACGCTTTATTCAGCTACAAAAATATTGTTTATGTTTTCTGAAACAAAACTATTTTGCTACTATTGATTGCAGAAATGCCAGACGACTTGCGGATTATTCTCTTTGTCACAACATTAGGCCTAATTGATTGGTTATCCTCAGTCATTTTTCTAAGATTAGTTGATTGCAGTTCTAATTTTTTCTCATCTTTGAATGCCATAATCTTAATTTTTATTAATGCACCCCGGCAAAATTGGATCGTATAACTTTCTTACTACAATCCAGATGCCGGGTGTTTTTACGACACAGAGGAAATATCCAAGGGCCACCTGTTCTGTGTTACAAATTTCAAAAGAGGCTTGTTTATATTCACCTTTAGGCCAAACTTAAATTTTTATTTCACAACATTTGACTCTGCTATTCATTTTTTAAATCTGCGTTTCCTTTTCCAGAGTCCGACAATTTAGACTCCCGTCTCAGTGAAATCCACACCCTCGTCTACAAACTACCAGAGAAAAATCGAGAAATGCTGGAGATGCTGATTAAACATTTGGTGAAGTAAGAGCTGCTTTGGTAACATTTTTGGACCCAACATAATTACATTGTTCATTTGCAAGTCGTTGTGCCTTTTCCAAATTCAGTTGTTGATCTTAAACTAGTCGCTTGAGTTTTCCTTCTGTATTCGTTTGCTTTTGGCTCAGCTGGTTTCATGTGTTAACAGCGTGTGCAGTCACAGTGAGGACAACCTGATGACGCCCTCAAACATGGCGGTGATATTCGGGCCCACTCTCTTGAGGGCGCAGGAGGAGACGGTGGCAGCCATGTTGGATATCAAGTTCCAGAATATAGTTGTGGAAATCCTCATCGAAGAGTCCAAAAAGGTACATTGACACAATCTGTATATGTTTTATGCTAGTTTGGTCTCCTAAAGCATATATACATATATTATTATTATTCACTAAAAGATGCAAGACAGGCTAACACCTCAGACCATTAGTGTAGGTTTCCATCGGGACCATGGGGACAAGTTTTCCCCACCAACTTTATGTGGAGATCTTCACATTGTGCGATCTTTCACAAAGACTTGACTCAGATGTAGGTACTTAAGGCTTGGGAAGAGGATGATCGGCATCACGACACCTTTTCTTTCGTGTTGATTGGTCAGATATTTGCGGAGATATTCATATTTTCGGGTTGCAACGGAGCTTCTGGGCCCGATCTTATGACTCAAAGTGCAGACTATGCGTAACATTTTGCGCTGATCTCGCCACTCCAGACTTGGTGCATTTAAATGGGAAGAACTGGGGTGGAGACACCTTTTCCTCCAACCAGATCGACTCTGCGGCCGGGAAGCGGGAGGGAGTGGATTGTGGGCAGTGGTTAAAGTGGATTTTGGGAGGTGGTGGAACTCTAATCTCAAAGTCTCAGAACGCTACATTAGGTCAATAAATGAAAGGCTGTGTGTGTATATTACATGTAACAGAAGGTGTTTTATATTACTTTTAATTTATTTATTTCAAAAATAAGTTTTAAACCATTTCACGAATTCACGACGGCTGGTGAATTTCACCAGCCGTCGTCTCTGCGCCAAATGGGAGAGACGCGTGAGTGAAAGTTACGGAGGAATAGCTTACAGGGCCGCCGCATTTTAAACCCCCCTCCCCGCAGTCAAATTGACCGCTGTGGCGATTCTATACGATGCTTGTTTTAAATAGCGTTAAAAAAATAATAATAATACGAAACGCAATATGTGGCAGGCTGTATTGATTCTGTTCTTCCTCCATCTGAGAGCTGCTCATCGGGCTAATCAGTGAGGAGGAGGCACAGGCCCCAGACGAGTCTAAAGACTCAGCTTTAGCCAGGATTCATGACTCTATTGTTACTTTTAAACCGCGGACAGATTCAGAGGATCTAATCGGAGCAAATACTTTGTGAAAAAGGCCGACATCGCGCCGTAACCACGCACTGTTTATCGCCTTTTCTCTTCATTATGCTTCCTAAAAAATCTGTAAAACCGAAAATATGAGGCTGATTGATATGAAATAAAAAGCGGGCTAAAGCTTTGGAAGAGTAGGCTCCGTTTATGGATTAGTGTATGTCCGTAAAGTTCATGATTTCATGATGAATGTCGTTATATTGAGACGCATTAAACCTGCGCGTATGAGGAGCGGACTGAGCTGCTGCTGATCTTATGATTATTCCTCCAGTTTCTTTCTGAAGAGTGGACTTCTGTCCAGCGCAACTTCAGCAAATTAACAATAATTGCCATACGCTCTTCTTCTTTGTTTATTTGGTGTTGGGGATTTCTGTCAGACGCGATTGTTTTCTTTCCAGACAGACTTTCGTATGTATGCAAAATGACAAAGTCGCAATCATTAATTTTTTTTTTTTTGCCATGCAAATGTGCGGGAACGCCATTCCCCCCCTTTAACCCCTGGTTGTGGGGGGTGAACATGTGCTCTTGTTTACGCCAAGTGCGGCCGGTCCGCGCCACAGCAGACGGCTGTAGCTCTTTCTCACTCGAGACATGAACATTGTTTAGCTCACGATGGGGTTAATAAAGTTTTTGTTTAACCTGTGAGAGCCTAAGGCTTAAGGAAGAACACAAGGCAGTGCGATGTAAATGTTGGCCATACCGCCTTTGCTCTGCCCAATCCCGTCAGACCTTGGAAGCTAAGCAGGGAAGGGCCTGGTTAGTACTTGGATGGGAGACCGTTTGGTAACACCAGGAAGCCTAGCGAATGTAGTAAGTGAGTGAGTGGTTGGTGGTGGTCGGAGGGGCCGATGGCGCAAACTGGTAGCCTCGCTTCTGTCAGTCTACCCCTGGGCAGCTGTGGCTACAATAGTAGCTTACCACCATCAAGTATAGAGTGAATGAATAGTGCAATGTAACGCGTCTTTGAGTGTCCAGAAAAGCGCTATATAAAACCGATGCATTAAATGAGGAAATAATTGTCAGCGGTGCTCCCATCAGAGCAGTCACCTCCTCTTGTGACGCCCTCTTGCAAGTGGCGGAGGCGAATAGTGCATATCTGCCAGTCAGAAGATCTCAGTTCACTAGAGGACTGCGCACCTCGTGCGCCAGGCACAAGATCTGCCCCTCTGTCTGTTTATGGAGCCTTATTACGTGATATCTCTAGTTTATTTAGGTCAAATGTTTCACTCAACAAAGATCAGAAAATAGTTGGTATGCTCTTTCCATAACTTATTTGATTAACAAGTTAAGTGGGATAGGGGAGCGGCTTCTGTTCCATGTTCTCTGAGGGCAGCAGTGAGGGGAGGGGCAGCACGGGGAGATAAGAGAGTGATTTTCAGTTACAAAAAAACTAAAACAAAGAGTCATATTAATATGGTTATAAGTGACGATGTTTGACTGTCTGGTGGCATTATTTTTTATTTTAAAAGATTTTATTTAATAATAATATTTTATTATTATTATTTTTTTTTTTTTTTTCACACCAAACCTACGCCCTTGCCTCAGACTGAGATCTGAAGATGTACCGCAGTTGCCCTTTACTTCTGACATGTTGCCCCAGCGGCATTGAAGGATGAGGCAAATACAGAGGACAAATTGTGTGCCACGAGAGTTTAGTTAGTAAATACGGCTGGAGTACATGTATCCCAGACACTAAGCCTTTGTGTTGAAAGCCTTGGCTCTAATGGCCTGAATGTCTCTATCCAGACTTCACAATATCACGCTATATGTCCAGTCCAATAAATCTACTTGTATCTGATTAACATCTCCGCTCAAAAGTTGAACAGAAATATACGCTTTTACTGTTGGGACAATAAATAGTTTTGTGATATATTTGATATATTTTTGTTTGATAAATGTATCCTTTGGAAACCCCGTAGCGCTCATATTTAATGACAGACATACTAATGATCCACTGCTTTCAGTCAAAAACAGGTGAACGTTTCTGTCAGGACAGTAGAGGGCAGCACTGAAGGTCTACTTAAAGTGCATATGACAGGTTTTAAAGCTTTTGAAAATGTGACTTATATAGATGGATAAGTGCATAATTATCATTTTATTACAGTTAAACAGCAATTTTAATGAAGAAATGTTGGCAGAAAAGTTATTTTTATTTGAATTTTTAAGCTGCTGACCGGAAGTGACATAGCAGAAGGTAACATTCCAGAGCAGTTTGACTAATTTGTGTTTTGGGGCATCTCTCAAATGCCAAAAAATAGCGAAAATGCCCAAGCTTTCCAATGATGTGTAACACATGGAAATCTGATCATATTTGGAGAAGATGTGGCAAATTGAAGTTAACAACTCCAAAAAGCCCAAAGGGCAGGAAAAGCCGTCTAAACTTTTGGGCTGTTCTCACCTCTCTCTGCACCTCGAGTGACGATAGGGTCATTTACATCTCATTTAGATAAGCCACACCCGCTCCCCCCGTAAAGCTGTAAAGCACAGGGCGTAGAACAGGCAAAAAGCAAGAAAAATGTGCCATCAAAGAAAAAGAAAAAAAGGTTTGCAAACAGGTGATATATAAATAAATGTCTCTTGCATAAATCCACTTCCTATAGAGCCTACCTCTACAGCAACTAGCAACACAATGACAACTAGCAACATTATCCCAACATAAACACATTTGACCAGAGCGAAAGAAGAACGGACACACGATCATTAGTGCCATGGACAATGACTACGTTAAATATTATCCTTAACCTGCACACACCGCTTACGACCCAAAACGCAAACAAATCCAATCCACTGAACACACCGCGTTAGCTTACAGCACAACAATGGCCTCATCAAAAAGTAAACAGACAGGATGGCACAGCGGCCACCAGCGAAAATTGAGTGAAACAAACTTTCACTCACCCGTCTGAACCTTTGCGTGCCTTCTGCTCAGCAAACTAGTGGTAAATCCATTTTCCTCGCTCAGTTATTTTCAATGTAGAGTTTGGCAAATCCGTGCTACATTCTTCTGTCAGCCTGGAAATGTTCACTGGTTTCACGCAGAAAAACGAACCTCTGCAGTAGTATCCCAGCGTTAGCAGCAGCGGCCTCCGTGAGACACACAGGGAAGCGTTGCATAACCATGAGCCACACACGCACAATAGGCGTTGTTCCACATAGCGCGCACGCCGCCACGATCTACGTGCACGTATCGACACTAGCCCACAGACCTTTCTGTTTCCACCACACACACACATGCATTTGTTGTGGGCGGAGCCGCACGCTGTACAGATCGTCATTAAAAGTTTTGTAAGCCGCATGAGAACAAATGTGGACAAATGCTGTCATTTGGTGGGAGTTATGGAATCATTCGGAGGTGCCAAGGTGTATTAAAACAGAAAATTAAACTACGAAGCTAAATTAAATTAAGAAAATTAAACTACTAGCTAAACTACGAACTATGAAGCTAAGCTACAGGTAATGACATGCCCCCACGGCGTGCGCTATTTCTCCGACAAAACAAGACTTTTTCAACCTGAAAAACTGATCGACAATAGGCGTATGTATAAAACTGCCTTTTTTGCGTGGCATTTGTTTGCTAAAGCATTTGTCAACAACGCAAACCAAAGCAGCGGTGCCTCCTCCGCGGTGTTTACCCAGTCTATTTACATAGACGTTGTGTCTATGTAAATAGACACAAAGTCACGACCCCTACAGCACGCGCCAAAATCTCCCAAATCAAGCCTGTTTGAACCTAAACTTTTACGCTTTTAAATATACCAATACTGCTAGCTTAAACATGTAGAGGCTTCTTCGTGGCTTCAACTGAACGATTCTGCAAAAAGCGAAAATCACCAGTTTCAAAAATAAATGTGCTTGTTTCTCCATTTGCGAGAAAGTGAGTCTGCCCTCCCTGGAAACCACGGCGGGTCACATTTCCCATTGACCTAACATGGTCGGCACGGCAACAGTTTAAGATTGTTTACCTTCTTCTATGGTACTTCCTGTCGGTGTTCAATAAGGAAGTGAAACTATAAACATCACAAAAATGGCCAAACTAAAGAAAGCTGGGTACAATCTTTAGCAAAGTCTTACATACAATTGTGTTAACTATGTTTGAGCAAAAACTTTGGAAACTTCACTGGAGCTGCTTTCTTTTTTTAAGTTTACTCCTATGATATTAAGTTTACTCTTAGTATAATATTGCGGTAATATTGAAATATATTAATTGTATCGCAATCCAATGTTCTGAAATAACTAATGTATTGTGATGAATCATGACAAAAGTGTATCATCCCAGCCCTTTGTTCTACCACTACTGGATTATTTTTTTATTAAATCTTTTTGAAATACATTTTTAAATCCACTTTCGTCATACATACAAGACTTAAGTCACCTCCCCACAGTTCTGTATTTTCAACAATGTTGCTTTGCCGCTGCTGTGTTTCCAGATCTTCTCCAGTCTCCCAGAGGACAGCAGTGCCCGTCCCGTCCCTCCCCCTCGAATCACTCCCCGGACACGGCAGCCAATCACCATCTCCAAGCGGCCGCCCCGCGTCATGACAGCGCTGAGTCCCGAGCACTTTCATTCAGAGAGTAATTATCCCCCTCTGTAGTCCCACTGCCACCAGCACCTTATCGCCATCATCATTATCCAGAGTGATGGCTAACATTTCCCTTTAACTCCTAATCATTTGTCTGTGTCGCCATCGTTCATGTCCTTTGTACTTCATAATCTAATAATTGTACTTTTAGTTTTACTGCTTGTCCCTTATGATGCTTTTAAACCATGAATTAAAAATAAACCTGATTTGTTCATTTGTTCTCATTGAGCATTTTTGTTTAGTCATTGTTATTGTAGCATAGCCCCATCCCATTGTTTATCTTTGGTGGTATAAACATACACAAAAGATTATTTGTCTAGATAAATGTGAGTAAGCGTCTAATATCATGCATTTCCTCAGTTGCCCATCAACAGTCCTTTTCACATGAGTTGTGTTGTTGCTCTGTGACAGATGGTCAGAAACATGGCCCTGTCCTGAGCCCCACTCCCCAACAGCGGACCAAACCTCTTCCGCCGCGAGAGCCTCCTCCGCGGATTCCCCTGATGTCCAGACCTGTACCTCCGAATCGCCAGGACCGCACCTTGGACTCGTCAGACTCCTTCTCAAACGGAGAGGTCCCAGTCGCTGTCAACCGGACGCTGTCTTTCCAGAACCGACGGACGCCTAAAGGTCTGGCCATGTTACCACTGCACTTTACTGCACCGTAATGATATAGCTGATGGTAGAGAGTATGATCTCATTATATCTCATTTGATTCTAAAGAGAACTTCAAGGTCCCAATTTTATTTCCGTGACAGTATTGCTCCTGAAAGTTGTGAAATGTGCACATTATATCACTGTCGTCATTATTGATTCACTCCATGCTCGGTGGTGGTAAGCTACTGTTGTAGCCACAGCTGCCCTGAGGTAGACTGACGGAAGTGAGGCAACCAGTCTGTGCCATCGACCCCTCCGACTACAACCAACCACTCACTCACTACATTGACCCCAGGCTTCCTGGTGTTCCCAAACGGTCTCCCATCCAAGTACCGACCAGGCCCTTCCCTGCTTAGCTTCCAAGATCTGACGGGATTGGGCATAGCAAAGGCGGTATGGCCATATGAACTTGTCCCTGTGAAGAATTGGAATTAAAAATGACTTTGGATCACAACATTAGTGCGCTCTCTCTGGGTCCTATAACCCAGTCCACAGAGTAAATTACCAGGAAACATGCCCAGTACTTTCTAGGAACCAAGTTAATACTTTACTTAGTAAAGAGTAAAATACCTTTTGCTGACCATTTCTGTCTGGCAGTGTAAATTTCATATGTAGGATTCTTCTGCTTATGGAGAATTCAGTTGTAATTTGGGGAGATATGGATACAGGGAGATGAGGCCCTGTTTATGTAAGCTAGTTGTTCCTATGAGGTGGGCCTGTTTGAGACGTACAGTGACAGAAGCACATGAAACTATTTAAACATTTCATTTGTCAAGATTCAAAGCTACCAGAGTTGTCCCAGTTGAACCACTAAAACAGTGCAGTTGAAGTGGTTGAAGATGCACTAATTTAATTTTAGGATTATTAAGAGAATGGCACAATTGTTTTTATTAATTTCCTCTGTTGCTGCCAGAAAACTGTGTTGGTCAGGTACATTGACACATGCTTTGTAAAATTCATTAACTTGTAAAATCATAATTCAATTTCAGTGCTATTGCCAAAACACAATACCGATGTTTCCCTTTATTTACTTCTGTGTGGCGTTAAAGTAGTTGCTTCATCATGGATTTGTTATGCAGAGGGACTCAAGTCAACAGAAAAGCCTGCCATCTGCAGACCCCCAGTGCGTCCTCCCGAGCCCCCGACTCGAGTCCCCGCTCCACAAAAGAGTCCCATCCCGGTCTGCTCCGAGCCCACGGCCAAGTCCTAGTAAGTCCTCTTCAGTAACACAAAAGACCATTTGGCACATCCCTCAGTCACATGCAAATGCAACAGGTTTCAGAAGTGAAAGGAATTCCTCCAATCTCCTCATTGTATAGATCGAGAAATTTCAATGAGCTGCAAATACCAACGCAGCATTGTTTTACTGTAACCAGTGTGTAATCCGAGAGGACACTGCCAGGCCACTGTAAACTATCACTTGGACAATGATAGCAGGAGAATCGTGCAGCATTTATCATGAAACATGCCATTATGATCCATTTTCACATGGCCCGCTGGTCTTTAGAAGTAATATTGGCTGAAGAGCTGTCATCTGTGGACCAATTATGACACGTTATGCAGGTGATAATGGGTCAATTATCTTGTTATCTCTAAAAACTGCATCCCTTTTTTTCAAAAGATAATTTACATCTTGTGATCTGGAGGAATAGACCCTGTCCCATTCACAGACAGACAGACACAGGCTTCACTCTGTCTGGAGCTGTGGGGCTGAAATCGTTTTGTGTGCACTGTGTGGTCATAACGGATTTTATCACTTGGCAAATTATGTCCAAAGTTGCAGGTTTTATGTTTTGTGAAATTTTAATGGTCTTGTTTTTTCGTAGTGTGGCCTCTAAAGCCAAGTTTTTTGAAAATGCCTCCAGACAAGGTCCAAGGTATGCCCAACATATGGCACTATTTACCATTTTGTAGCTTGCCATTGTGATTCTTATTGTTATTAACTGTTTACTACATTTGTCTTTTTAGTTAACCAATTCCTCTGAAGACTCCAATCCGAAAAGAGTGAGTTCGCTAATAAAGCACAATTAACTTTCTGTATTTGCACAGACCATTATCAATCACTGATCATTTTATTTACCAATGTTTGGGTGTTTTTCTCCTAGAACTCTCCACTCACCAGTGCCTTCAGCTGGATCCACTGTGTAGTTTTGTGTTTAAGGAACAAACACAAAAGCAAAAATCTTATTTAAATTCCCTTGATAAACGCCCATCTCAGTATTAATTATTATTTCCAGGTTAGTGTAAATGACTGGAATCCATTGTGCCTATGCTGTTACTAGCAGATTTGAAGTTAATCGTAGAATATAGCCCCAAACACGATGCCTAATTGTCACGCAAATCTCAGAACCTTATGAACCTCTGAGCCTACTTTAGACCACATTATTCAGTTTCCTCTGAGATGCACAAAACGGTGTGTGCAGAGGTCACCAAGGTTTTATCCTTTGGTAATTTTGTAATTCCAAGTCACCTTGCATTCCCTTTAATGAGGCTTTACCTCAAGTGGGTACTAATCAAAAACCTTTTACCTGAAACGTGAAACCTGAAACGAGGTCAAATGAAGGGCCGGTTTTACTTCTAAATGACACTCCAGTGTTTTAACTTGTATTAGTTTCCAACTGTATATGTGTTTGAGTTTTTCAATACGTAATGTTCAAAATAAATAATAATTGTTGATTTGTGACCGGCTCGTATTCCTTGTATCTTGATTTAATTTTTTTACATTATCAACACTTCCCCCACATGTAAATATATCCGTGATCAGGCGTTATGCAAATATCTCACTTATTATGTATGCAGGAGCGAATATTTTAGATTCATCAACCCATCAACGCTTTAAAACGTTGTCATTCTGTGGTGAGTGATGGTTTCCGGGGCGACTAATAAAATATTTTACTGTTGTCTTGGAAACATTGTCATAATAAATATTTTGAAGACTGTAATGATACAGCTGGCTTCTGGAAACTGCTTTTATTTATCTTAATCCATGGTTTCAATTACTGTCACTTATAGTCAACATCATTGTAAGCTTTGGGGAAAATTTGCATTCATCAAAACATGAGCCGCAGATCAACATTGGAAAGCTTCGATTTCACCTTTTGATATTGCAGATGTCAATATGGGTGAGACTATCCCTGTTCTTGCTGCCCATCCATGTGAAACTAAAACAAGTACACTGCAACCCACTACTGCAAACAGATAACCATCTTAGATAATTGCTTGAATTAAGAGAATTCATTTGACTTTTGCCAAAGGTACAATATGTTGCCAGTAAAAATGGGACCCCATAAAATGAATTTAATGTTCCATAACTTTTATTTTATTCAAAGCATTTTTATTTTTCCAATGTTTATAAACAAACCCCTTAGTTTCAATTTGTCCGCAATGTTCACTTTCTTAACGCACAGTCATGTAGGTTTTTCACACCTTTACAAATTAGCTTCCTCTGCATGAGGTCACATGTTTAGTTGCTGCAAAGTTTTATTTTGCAAACTGTAAAAGCACTTCAGCCTCCCCACCATTTCCACTTCCTCTAAGACTCCTTTTTGTGTTCGGATCTGATATATGGTACTATCACAATCATCCAAGGTTTTTAAGTGTGCCAAGATTCTAAGAAATAATTAAACCCCGGTTTCTGCCCAACGTGTTTTGATTTTATAAACTAGTGCCACCAGTAATCGAGACTATTATGCCCATATTAAACACTGGAATTTCCCTCCAGATTTGGGGCCCATTTATATGACTTTGATGCTTGATGATTTAACATGCAACCAAGCACAAGACTTGAGAGGATTCTACGCAGGAACAAGAGAATTTGTGTTTCCAACGCCACATCCCTTTATAGTGATCTTCTCAAAATACTAAAAGGCGGAAGTGTAAAGATTAATCATGGATAGCTCTTAAACACCGACATTATAGCTCAAGAAGTCCCCAGTTAACACTAAAATTTAGTTTTAAACTGTCCTGCAACAAACATTATAAATATATTGTAGTAAAGTAACAGTGTGCTTTAAGTAAGATAAGTGTTTAAAAGATGGAAAGAGAGAGAGAGAGAAAAAAAACACATGAGTCATATAGGTATAAATCACACAAGAAATGTATTTGAAACACTGTTCAATATATACAGCTACACGACAGCAGAAAACGAAGAAATGCAGTTCACTGGGCATTTGCCGATCAAGATATAAGCAAAACTGGTCTTTAGGTTCATATGCTCCCCCAGTGCCATGCATAAAGAAGACACAACATTATCAAGTACTCAAACCAAAAAAAGTATTTGTATAAGAGCCATTTATAGTGCAAATAGGGAATTAATACAAAAAGGCAAAGGCATTTTAGTATTTTTACAATAGATTTCACATTGCATTTATTTTAATGATTGATTTTCTGCACTTAATGGACAATGATTTTAATTTCTGACAAATGCACATTGACGAAACAAGCGGTAGAGGGCTTGGATCAGTGGTACTCAAACCCTAGTTATAGTTTATCTCACTAATGTTGAGAGGTGAGCCAGATGCATTGTGAGAAAAGCAAATGAGCGCACGTACGCTAAATTGAACACACGTCATGAAACTAGTCACTTAATCAGGCATAAATGGATCTAATAAACCAACAAATCTCATTGTTCAGTGCAATTTTGAACAGTTCACAGCACTGTGTAACCTCAGGGGTACCCAGACCACTGTTTGAGAACCACTGACCAGAAGGATCCTCATCCCCCATGATGCCCACGCAATAACATCTACTTGTATAGAGGGAAAAAGGTCCCGATGCAAAGTTGTTACTACACAGTTAAAACTAGTACCACACATGCAACTACGAGCTTGTATTTGATAAAAAAAAGGAGATAGAAAACATCACAGTATTATGCTAAACGTTTTTCATAATGTACAAAAGATTGTATTGTGGATTCCCAAGTGTATATGTACATGTCTCAAATTCCCTTTGTTGAAATGTTTTCCCGATGAATACATTGTTACAACTTCAAATTAATCCCATAGATTTCGTATTTCTTGCTAGTGTTTGTGAGACATTCCACAGATTTCTTCAGTTTAACTCGCCACTCAAGGTCTTTCTACACTGAAGTCGGTCCAGTGGAGTTGGCAAGATGTGCCCCGTTGGCACACAGGAGCTGCCCTAATCTAAGTCCCTTGGCAGCCTTAATGACCACATCTCAACTCAAAGCACTGTTTCTCCTTCTTTTCCCACCCAAACTTGTGACTCCATAAACACCCTCTGGACTAATAGTGCAGTGACTTAAATGCCCCTGATATCAATTCATCTCTTGTTCAATCTGGTCACGTCTAAAGTTTTCCAGAGTGACTTTTTTGGGGGGCTAATAATGAATCTTAGTGCAAACTGGGACTATGAAATGGCATGTGCATGTTTGTGTTGAAGGCACCACAACTAGTTAAGCTTAAAATGTTCATCCCTGGTCTAAAAGTGTTCCACATTTATATAAAACTCACCCAACAGAACAAAAGGCTAATGTAAGTGTGAGTGTTTGTAGCTTTAACACTGTCATATCTATAGCAATCATAGAGTGAGTTTACGACACACACACACACAGATGAAGCATTACATTATGACCTCCTGTCTATTTTTTACTGGCTTATGTGCTCTGATCATCTGCCTAACAATGAGGTGGGACAAACAGTGCTGGGGTAGGAGAGTTGTTCTGCGTGTGCACCACAGCTGACGACTGATGCACATGGCCGCAAGATGTGCAGTTTTGTTTCTTGATTACAGTCACTGAGTTTTTAACATTGTGAGCAGCAGAAGCTTTTAAGTAACATATCATTACCAGTAATAAAGATAGGAGGTCTTAATGTTATGTTCGATTGTTGTAAACTACATTCTTCACTTTACGGAGCAGTGGATCAGTGTCTCTGGCTCAGACAAATGGGGAGAACTGTAAAGGCATCGTGTGTTGAAGCCGAAGCACTTGAGCCGAGAGCCACATTTTTAATCCTTGTTTCACAAATGAAAATGTAACACATGCCGCACAAATACCAGACAACCACAATGAATATAACCATATAAAACCAAGTGAGAAGATACGATGTGAGGTTTTAGTTGTATGGCTGCTACAAGGCTCCACCCACTTCTGCTCATCGCGTGTCTGTAGGGCAACTACGACTGATAAGACTTGATCAAAAAGACTTTTTAAGTGCTGCCTCCATTGCAGTGACTGTGTAAGAGAAGAATGGTAAGCCTATGTTCAGCTAGTACTAAAAGAGTCTGTAACAGTAAAGACATCAAATATGTACAATGCAGCTCAATCTAAAGATAATCGACACGCTGCCAACAAGAGAGTCTTTGTCTATATTTACAGTTAGTGTGTATGAATGAGTTAGATGAGAACTCAAGACACAGAGTAGGATACTACTCCCCAGTCTGTGCTTAAACAGGACCCAAAACACATTTTGAACGGGTGACATAATGTAATGCAGCACATCAATGCATTGTGTAAAAAAAATAATAAAAAAGATTCAAAAAGGGGATCCCTCAAGGCAGCAGTTGCAGCTTATCTATGTTTCAGATCCATTTCTGAATTGAATGTTGAAAGTTGTTTGGCCCATCCCTAATATCTAAAACATGATTGAGTGATTTGACAAATGTGTTGTAAATGGCAGCCATGTTTTAACCTCTGCTCAAGTGGGCATGTTAACTCTGAACAGTAAATTGTGTCTCCATCTTCAGTGAGAGCAGGTGAGGCCTCGCAGCACTTCGGATAAAAGCTTAAACAAACCATCTCAATTATGGCCAAATGGACAAGAGCACTGAAATAATTGCAAAACAACACTCAGAGCTATTAGATTGAAGATGCAGCAAACAGTACAAAGCCGTCATTAAAGTTTGTGGAGGATGAGTCACTTCAGATGATAACAGCCGTCCTCTACTCATGAAATAAGATCGGTTTAGCCAAACCTGCCAAGATCTTGGTACATGTACAGAGATTATTTCTCCAATCATCTCAGGGAAGCTGACCTTTGTAGGCAGAGACTGCGCTTGGATGAAAAGATCAAAGGTGAACTGCTGCAGCTTCCTCACAGTCTGAAACAGACAGACGCACGGTAAATGTGAGCTCCAATGGAAAAGGTCTCATAACGCCTCAGTCTATCATGTTTTACAGATATGCAGGCAGTGTCTGATGTTTACACACATCTACTATTACTTCTTTCATTTCATGCAATTAAGAGCTGTGACGAATGGATAAAAGGCTCATTAGGAACATTCATTATGGCAAAACGTGTTTGCCTAGTAGTCTATTGTTTTAGTTACAAACATACTTCATATCATCTTATTCTAACTCTGAGGACTGCTCAAATACATACCATTGATTGAATATTAGCGCTTTGTAATGACCTCTTAATTTAGGCCAGGTTTTTCTTTTAAAGACACAAAACATTTCCCATAAAAGTACAAATTGATTTGAAATGTAAGCACACCTCGCTTTGAACTACAATTTAGGTGAATTTGTCAAAGGCTTATTATTATTAACCTATGACAATTGGGATGAATGGGGTAGAGATTGAGTAAACTTTAGAGAGCTCCATCTATGTTTCGTTGTATTTTGTACGATGACAATAAAGATCTATCTATCTTTACATGATTATCTCTTACCATCTGCAGGGAGTCGAGGAGGCGCGTGAGTTGGTAGAACCTCTGAGAACAGTTGCTGGACATTTGATAGTTAATGACTCGGTCGAGTTCGTTGATGTAGGTCAGACGCAGTTCATCGAAGTATTTCTGACTTTTCAGACCCTCCACAGGAACTGCACACACAGGGGAACAGTGGACGTTATACTAACACATTTATAAGGTATTTGTCTGTGATATCCATAGAGAGTAAGTGAACTCACCGATGCTAAAGAGGAGCAGGGCTTTCATACATAGGAACTCCTCCTGAGTGATCTGCAGCAGCACAAACTCCTGGGACAGGTGCCTCATACGGATGCAGTGTTCGTACATGCTGGAGATGTGCATCCGGTGTCTGTGCAAAGATAGAAAGGTCAGGACAAGATCTAAAGGGCAGAGGCATTTAAATCACACTCTTTACTCTTCAGTGCTATTATCAAAGAGGACCAGAGGTCACAACCACATCACTGTAGTGTAATGTAGACATGATACATCTGCGCACACAGCCATGGCTCAGAGTAAAGAATGTTAAACTACATTTTATTTATTTATTTGTGAAATAAAGGAGGAACAATGCATATTAACAAACATTTAACTAATGTAAATATGCCAGATTATAACTTTAGACTGCAGACTCCTTGGCAGGTTAATGTAATAAAAACACAAACTATACAAAAGATACTACAGTATGTACACAGACTATATAAAGGACATGTACAGAGACAGCTGAACACAGACATGTGAGACATTTTATTATTAGTATTAATAACATTAAAGCCAGTTTTTGTGCCAGATGTTTATAAATTGTCCCACAATTGCTTTCACACACACACACACACATGCACACACACACACACACACACACACACACACACACACACACACACACACACACACACACACACACACACACACACACACACACACACACACACACACACACACACTCATCCATAAACCAGTGCACAGAGACATTTGAAACGATAAATGAGACAGGAAGTGTCTTGCCTCAACAGTTGGAGATGTTTCCATAACCACAAGAGCAGCCAGGTCCAATCTGCCTCTCCATTTTTCATTACAGTAATCAGAAAAAAACTGAGATGAAAAAGGAAACCTCATACTGTGCAATACTCAAAATTGAGATGAATAGTCTCAAACTTGTGAGAAAAACAAGTATCTTTACTTTTTTATACAAAGGTTTGACACTTAATAGCATTGTGATACAAACTTTTTCCATATTGTATCATTTGTGGATTCTAATATTAATGTTTTCTCATTTTTACCAGATTTCAAACAGCAGACATTACGCAGTAGTCTGTTTTTGTTTTGTTTTTTTGCAACGTTTTCCTCTTCTGCTTCCCTCCTGCTGCTTTGAAACTTAGCAAATGCAAACCATATGTGTGAAATTGTGCTTGAAAGATCTCTGGAATCTAAAGGCAGAACTTTAACTTTGTGAGTTTTAGGAGACAAAAACACAGCACCTCAGAATTCATTTAATGTTTCCAGACGATGAATTATCAACCAAAAATTCCAAAAAGCACCAACATGCATGAGTAGTAATGCTTGTTTGTTTCATTCATAAAGCTAAGGGGCTGAAAATCCTCAAAATAAGATTTTACAAGGAAGCTATTATTCATGCAGCCGTCACCTCCTTTCTTAGAAAAACCTACATTGCCTCAAGCTGAGCTTGATTTAGGTCCAGTCAAAAATAATTGCTGGCGGATGAGGCCATTCACAGACACTTTTTTTTCTATGGCCTAATAATAAAACAGAGACACAATCAGACGTTTATACACATTTTAGAAAGTGTGATCTGAATGATAAACTCCCACAGGAAGTACATGCCTTTGTGAAATTAGCTCAAAACTATTTATTTGACTCCAATCATTCTATTTTGATGTGTCATTGTTTTTAATATGTGTTTTAGTTGCTTTTTCGATTCTAACGTTTTATAGCAATAGAACACACTGGTGCTGTGTTCAGTTATTAGTCAATTACAAGTTTATAAAACAGTTTTTAGATTTTCTAGGACATACAGTGGAACTTGCTGTTTACTTTTATATTTGATGATAAGTGTCAGTATAATCTGATTTTCATTGTTGATGCATTATTTTTGACTTTCAGGACAACACAATGGGACAAGCGAGAGACACCAAGCTCTGTCAAACTGAAACTCAAACCCACAACACTGAGGAAGGGACTGTGTCTGAGCGATGCTGATGTTTTATGGTTGGAAGGTGTTACCTTACCCTAGCTCTGCTAGGTAACGGAGTAAAAAAAACAAGATGTAAAATGGATAATTGAGCTGTATTTTAATAAAAGGAGTGTAAAAGGTATGTTTAACAAATGGTAACAAAACACTCAACCAAAAGGGGATATTTACAATATTTACAATATTTACACAGGGTTACAAAAGGTTAACAAAAGTGTTACCTAACTAAAACAACAAAAGGCTATCAATAACAAAATTAGGCCTAAGCTACTACCAAAAATAGTCATGACTCACTGAACAATTGTCTCTTGATTCCACGTCACGTTATAGTGAACATTCCAGAAGAGACACACAAAACGGGGTACTGGCCACCAAGGCCAGCAGCTGTGCTAACTAAACAAAACTAACAACGAATGGAAATTAGCCACACACATACAAACTAATACAAACAAGAGGGAGACTAGAGGCCTGGGGCCGTAACAGAAGGAGTAAATGTCTTGCACATGGACACAAAGGCAATGTCTGCATTTATATTGACTTAGAGTGACATGTTTACTGACTGAATACTTATAAAGGTGAAGACTGATAGGCCTCTGAGACAGTTTAACCCTAGGCACAGGATAATTTTAAAAGTAACAGAGTTTTCTAATTTCATTAAGTTGGCACCGAGAGTGTGAGAGCCGAGGAAGGAGAGCTTGAATTTTTGGTGCAGCTTTTGAGCTTCCAAGACTTGTGTCTGGATCATAATGGATTCTCTCAGGCTTCTGATGGATTTTCTGCCTTTTAATGAAATATCAGCTCCCGCTGCACAATTGGATCCATTACAACCAAATGTGCTATGCAGCATGAATAGATGAAGCCCCAGACAGGGTGCCCACACTGGTTATAATCACGGGTACATTTCAGACACACAAACACATTATTTTGACCAAACCTCTGAAAACTTATCAGCTTTCAATTAGTGTAAATTAGTTATGAAATTACTGGAGGAATATATTCACACAATCTCTCAAAGAGACTCAAAATCCTCTGAAATGTACATCTGTGTCAGTACCAAACTGAATGTTGGGTCTGATAGGCATGTGGTGAAACTATAACACAATAATATTGAAATTCAAGATTGTTCCTAATTTGTTGGTGAAAAAAAAATCATGACAAAAAATAGATAATATTGTCCTAATATAAAATATTTAAAAACATGAAAACCCAAATAAAAACAACTAGTGCTGTCAATTAATAATTTTTTATTTGCGATTAATCGCACTTGTGAAATTCGATTAATCACGGTTAATTTGTCTTTAATAATTATATTCACTATTAATACTTGACCTACATAAAACTCTACAATTTAAAGCATTTGCTCACATTTTATTAACCAAATATTCACAGTTTCCTAATTCTATGGGAAAAGACCAACAGCTGATAATGGGAACCAGCTCCCCAGCCCTTTCTTGGTCGCTCGCCTAAGGCTAACCATTACATTTTAGAGATATTTTCTTTGGTTCTGAACATTTTGCACAGAATCTGCAAACGTTTGGGAACTTAAAGTAGAGTGTTAGAACAAAATTAAAGTAATTTTCATTGAAATGTCATAATTAGACAAGCCTCTTTGATGCATAAGTAGCTCTCTGTCGCTTTTGTTACATAAAAGTACCTCATCATGTAAAAAGGTTGGAGACCCCTGGCTTACAAAATGTGGTTAATACAAGAGCTGTGTCTTTCAGGTCATGTGAGTGCCTAGATAGAGGAGTGCATTTGGTCAGAACATATGATGCGATTAATAGATCAATTGAATTAATCGCGATTCATTATTATTTTTTGATTAATCGTGAATTAAAGCTTTAATTTTGACAGCCCTAATAAAGCACAATAAAAAAAATGAGGCATTCATTTTGGAAAATTAAATGATTAAATAGGTCCATATGAATTACTGTAATAGGTAATAAAACTAAAACAAAGCAATACTAAACTAAATTTGAGGTTGTTCCATATGAAAAACAGCGCTACTGTATATAGGATATTATTTCAGCAGTACTGTATATTAAAGGCCGATGCATAGTCTGTCCCTCAACGCAGCTTCAGAACTCAACAGATCTGCCACTATTCGCATCTATGAGCATTAATATTAATAATCCCACCAGTGCTGTTGTCGGTCATGAGTAATATAAGACCTGAATCATTTTCTCTCACCAGGGCTATGCGACTGTGAAAGCTCCAGCCCATTGTTCGTCATTTTAATCTCCCAGTAACAAAAGAACAAAAGGTAGGAAACTAGATGAACATGCACCTGAAAGGCTGCAGCCACTGCCACTTTATGTTTACAAGATTGTAAGGCTTTTTTTTTTTGAGCCAGAGACACGGATAGACACAGAGAGGAAGATGAAAACTAGTGGCTGAGGCATAGCTGCAGTGCAGAAAGAGAGTATCAGCCATCCCCTTCAGGGAGCTCACGTGAATAATAATGATTTTGCTGATACTTACTCATTGAAGACCAGATCGGGAGCGAAGTACAGCATTTGGCCATTGGCGTTTTTGTAGGACCTCCAGCCCAGTCCAAACACCATGACGCTCATCCAGGACTGTTGGATCACCGTCATCTGGTCGTCCACGTGCATGTTTCTGAAGCCTACACAAGGTCACTGTGTTAGTTACACTGCAGTGACTACTTCTGTCAGTCCAAAACATGGACAAATTGACACGAAAGGCAAAATATGGTCCTCAAGATAATATCAAATGCAAGTGATGTCACAGCATCAGCATGGCAAAAGAAGCCAAATTGTCTGGATCTACGGGGTGCAAAAGGGTGCATTGCAACCTCATTTTCAAATGTTTGCCCCCTCAATTTTAATGGCATCACAATATATTTTAATGACAAGAATCTCTATTGGCACCGTTTTGAAACTCTAATGCACCCTCAGTCTGTTTGTTCTAGAGCCGGCACTCGTTTAGAATGAAACAGATTGTGACCCTCGTGGTAAAGACCCTCTTTACCACCATTAACCAAAAAAAAAGAAAAATTACAAAAAGCTGCTAAACCTGCAAGTCAGAATGCTTGAGAGTAGTTAGTTAGTAGTTTATGGTTAAGTCCATTCCCTCATGTGGCACATCATCCTATTACTAGGAGGGAGAGTGCAGACTGAAAGCTGAAAGGGCCAGAGAGGCACCATCACCAGCGCCCTGTTTCATAAATGGTGATCACAAAGAAAGCTTCTTCTAACAGGCTGAAATACAAACTTTTAAATTTGCTTTTGAAATTGGTTGTAGTTGTCAATTACAGCATTTTACTAAAACTTCAATTCACTTTCAGCTCTCAATCCTTCATGTATGTATTACACTGTGTCTCTGAGCACAGTGACACTTCTCAAATGTTTTATTAAAATTTCAATCACAAAAGAGACGTCAGACAAATGTTAAAAAGGCTCCAAATTGAAACAAAAGGAAATATCACATGGTGTCAGAAGTTCAGTCAAACTTGTCTAAACTCAGCGTGAATGTAGAGCAGCAGCAGTGTCCCACCTGGCAGCCCTTTGGCCCACTTCACCACTTTGACCAGCTGTCTCTCTCCGAGCTCGTTCAGGCTGGTGAGGAGGGAGGCGGCCGAGTCGGGCTGTCCACAGTCGTGCCCCGCGTTCACCACCTCCGGCTCGATGGACTCCAGGATGTTGTGGAAGACCATCTGAGAGCCGAAGTTGATGTCGGACTTGGGGCAGATGTTTGGGACGGGCTCAGCCGAGTCCTGCGCCGTACTCTCCTCCTCCGTGCTCTTCTGCTGCCCCATCTTCTTCAGTTTCGAGCTACAGAGAGATATCATTGATTACTCATTTACAGGGCAGCACAATATCTCACCAGATTATAGTTATTATAATACACTGCGTGACCAAAAAAAGACAGCACACATTCGCTGTCAATAGATCTAGTGTTGCGTCCATTTTTCATCAAGATCGTGATGGTGGAAGAGTGTGACCACTGAGCAAAGCCTTCTCCAGCACATCCCAAAGATTCTCAGTGGGGTTAAAGATTGGACTCAGGTCGCCAGCTGATCTCATTCTTCTTAGTGTTGAAGTGTCTGAACCTTAGACCTGACCAACTGCAGCAACCCGGGATTATAACAGTTACTTATCAGGCGGTGACTTTTATTTTGGGCAGGCAGTGTATTACGTTGGTGACTCAATATCAATATTGCAAGAAGTCCTTTCTTCTGATTAAGATTTTCAATAATTGTTCAAGTCCTGTTTTGACACAATTTGAAAAAACAAATTAATAGTAAATACTGTGTTAAAATGGTTTAGCAAACGTCACAATAGCATCGTTATCCCAATATTCAAGACAGTTATTGAATCTTGCAAATCTTTTTTCATCTCTTGCTGTCCTACTCAATTAAATTTGCGCATGTAAATTTGTCTGCCTTTGCGAGGGAGCAGCCATTACTCTGCTATGGAGTGAGCACAATTATTTCAAATACAGTGCCTCTCGAAAGTATTAATACACCTTGAACTTTTGCACATTTTGTCATATTTACAACCCTAAACATAAAGATTTTATTTTGGATTTTTACTGAAAGTTCACACACAAGTAACGGACAACTGTGAAGTGAAAGCAAAATGATACATGATTCTGTTATTTTTCAAAAAAATAGAAAAGTGAAAAGTGGGTCGTGCACAAGTATCCATACAGCATTTTCTGAGTGCATTATATTGCCTTTATAACATTCCTAATGACTGCAGAAAGTTCACACCTTGCCCTAACCACTAAATAGAGGCCACCTATGCGTAATCTACTCTCAGTATAATTACAGCTGTTCTGTGAGGGCCTCAGAGCTGTGGTTTAAAGCAGCGTTAAGTTATACAAAGATTTTCCAAGATTTGAACATCTCACGGAGCACTGTTCAATCCATCATTCGGAAATGGAAAGAGTATAGCACCACTGCGAACTTACCAAGACACGGCCGTCCACCTAAACTAACAGACCGAACAAGGAGAGCACTGGTCAGAAATGCAACCAAGTGCCCTAAGATAACTCTGGAGGAGCTGCGACGCACTGCCGCTGAGCTGGGGGAATCTGTACATGGGACAACTATAAGTCGTACCTCACAAATCTGGCCTTCATGGACGAGTGGCAAGAAGAAAGCCATTATTGAAAGGAGGCCATAAGAAATCCGTTTGAAGTTTGCTAGAAGTCATATGGAGGACACAGCTACGCGTGGAAGAAGGTGCTTTGGTCAGATGAGACAAAAATTTACCTTTTTGGCCCAAATGCAAAATGTTCTGTATGGCACAAACCTAACACTGCTCATCGTCCTGAGTGCACCATCCCCAGTGTCAAATATGGTGGCGGGAGCCTCATGCTATGGGGCTGCTTTTCCTCAGCGGGGACTGAGAAGATTGTAAGAATAGTTGGGAAGATGGATGGAGCCAAATACAGGACATTTTGGAGGAAAACCTGCGGAGATTCACCAAGGAATGGTTTAAAAACAAACATATTAATGTGTTAGAATGGCCCAGTCAAAGTCCTGACCTAAATCCTATTGAAAATCTGTGGAAAGACCTGAAAACTGCTGTTCACAAACGCTCTCCTTCTAATTTGACAGAGCTCGAGTTGTTTTGTAAAGAGGAATGGGCTAAAATATCAGTCTCTAGATGTGCAAATCTTGTAGTCATACCCCAAAAGACTTGCTGCTGTTATTGCAGAAAAAGGGGGTTCCACAAAGTATTATTTTATGCTGTATGAATACTTATGCACGCCCCACTTTTCACTTTTCTATTTTTGAAAAATAACAGAATCATGTATCATTTTGCTTTCACTTCACAGTTGTCTGTTACTTGTGTGTGAACTTTCAGTAAAAATCCAAAATAAAATCTTTATGTTTATGGTTGTAAACATGACAAAATGTTCAGAAGTTCAAGGTGTACTTTCGAGAGGCACTGTACGCACTCATTTGTACCTGCACACAAAACAAACAAACATGTGACACGGGGCTGGACTTCGTTGTGACTTAAAACAATAAGCTCAATGTCAATCAAAATCAATTCCTGCTATGTTTAGAGATTTATATATTGGGTAATAACACCAAATTAAATGGATAATGCGAAAGTGATGACATTGACCAAAATATTGTCCAGCCACAATCCCTGTAGTCCAGTCCAAGGCAGGAACAGATGAGGGGTCATATCAGGGAATCAGGGAATACAATTGAAAACAGTTGTGCTCAAAAGTTTACATACCCTGGCAGAATTTTGTATTTTTGGAATATTTTTAAGGAATAAGAAAGATAACACACAAAGCACTTTCACCTTAGGCCATCATAGGCCTTTCATCATAAGCCATCATTGGCCTTGTTGACAACAAAAAAGTGCACCATACCTACTGTGAGATATGGAGCTGGTTCGCTGATGCCACCGGCTCCAGCAAAATAAAATGAAGATCCTGTTAGTGTCCATCTCAGTCTCCTGACCTAAATATTATTGAACCACTGTGGGAGAGCTCAAACGTCCTGTTCATGCAAGACAGCCCAGGAATTTACGGTAATTGGATGCTTTTTGCCAAGAAGAATGGGCTACTTTACCATCAGAAAAAAATAAAGAACCTATCTACAACTACCACAAAAGACTCCAAGCTGTCATTGATGCTAAAGGGGGCAATACACAGAATTCAAAACTGAGGTATGTAAACTTTTGATCAGGTTCATTTGGGTACTTATGATATAAAAATAGCAAACTCAGTTGTTTGACCAAAAATGACTTCACACAACCACTACCTATGAGTGAAAACAATAAAATAAAAAGGTGATATCTTTCGTAGTCTTTGCAAAATAGTCAAAAAAATCAAAAATTCTGCCAGGGTATGTAAACTTTTGAGCACAACTGTATAGCCTACATCAATAATAAATAATCAATCAATTTGTACACGTGAGGAGGCAGCCGGTTTACTCAAGTGATATCTGCAGGAAAAGCTTGACTCCACAAACAATGAACATAATCATTTCAAAGGACAGATGTGAATAGAGATTATATTTTATTTCCAAATCTTCAATGAATCCAACATAATAGACGCACAAAAACAAGTCATCCCTATTCCCTGTATAGGAACAAAACTACAAGACAAACTAGAAAACCGGTTGTAGCAAATAACAAAGCTCTGAATTCCTTTCACAAAAGCTGAAAGCCCCTCGGCAGCTGTTCCACATGACAACCTGCACTTACAAACTCCACACGGACATGTACAGTGAGCCGCAATGCAACGGAAGTAATTACTGTACGCGCCACCCCGGCGATGCAACAAGAAGTTTGCGGTCTGATCCCACAGTCGTGACTCACAAACATCTCTGTGAGGTTTTTCTCTTTAGATGATTCTGCCGTTTAAAGTTAAGCCAGCCCTATAATTTCACCCTGACAGCCATGATGGAGCGAAGTGACAGACAAACAAGGTTCACTTTTCTATTCCAATAAATGTGGCCAGGAGCGACCCATGAAGGGACCATTTCTTCATTTACTAGATCTAGGAGTGGTCCTCATGCCAGATACTTGGTAAATCTTTTTTAGATATGGATGAGAGTCGAACATGAATTGTTGCTGTCTGATTTTGTCATTTTGCTTGGGCAATGTCAGGATTGCATCATTATGTTTTGGGGGAAAAAACTAAAAACTATACTGTACATTCACATGTGTTAAAAAATAAGAAAAAGATTTTGTCATCACTCAGTTGACTGTCAGATAACTGGAGTAGCTTCAACTTTCCATGCACTTTTCAAAATATCACTCGCATGTTTTGGCCTGTCTTAAGTCTGATCAGAGCAGTACAGTGGAGAGTAAATTACACACAGTATATATTAAAAGGATAATTTGAAGGTGATCGCGGAGCAAACATTTCCGATACAAATGATTTAATGAAAAGGTCCCTCGCCTGGCTTGGATTTCTCATCTTTAGCTCTGGCTGGCAGGCTTTTGATCTTTGCAGAGCGCACAGGGTAAACACGTGAGGTTGAGCTAACCTCAGGATCTGACATGAAGCCAGGATCAACAGAGCAGAAATTCAAACAATGAACTCAATCTACCTTACTCTTCTCTGGATGCAGATACTTCAGGTGAAAAGGGCTCAGATGGATAGCATTGTGAGATGACTAACAACTGAACATTTTTATAATTAATCAATGAGGAATTGCCTGTTATACCCCATTATGTTGTAGGGGGAAAGTTCTTCCTGGACCTTAAATGTAATGTATAATTTATTTTACTTTTAAACCCTTTTTTTGATTCGAAACTTTGCAATTTATGCATAATTATTACTCTTTTCTGCCTGGACACACCACTGCCTCTTCAACCTGCCATCGGGGAGTGCGGTGTCTCCACCTGGGCCAGGTCCAACTGACTACAAGAGCTTCAACCACCAGGTTATCAGGGAGCTGAACTCTCTTCGTTTCTGCCTCTGCTGTCCCCTAATGCGGGCATACTTTCTATTGTTTTTTTTAGAGAGTTAGAGATTAATGTGAGTGCCTTACATGTGGTAGTGTTGACAATAAATCCAACCAACTAAATTGTTAAATAGTGATTCCAGCTCAATTCTCACTAATGACTAAAGAAATGGATGACTCCTCATGACATGACTTAAAACATTTTTTGGCTAGATTTTCATCCCAAACTTTACCAAGACTTCTACTACGGAGAATATCATATTATACTGATATTCTCCATTTGCAAGACTTGATAGGCAGGAAACACCTTATGAATGCAGAGCCGTGGCGCAGCTCTACTCTCTCGCGGTTGAAAAGTGTGCATTTTGAAAAGCCATTTTACTATCAGTGTCCGGGTTCCAGATGTCATTACACGATTGGTTCTGCAATTTAGAAATCGGTTTCACAAAATGAAACGTTTGACAGATCGACACAAAGGGAAAAAGGCTAATTTGCCATTCATTCTAAGCTCGGCAATTACTTTAAAACGGTCATAAGATTAACCTGTCAAAACCAGGTACTTAACGCTAATATTGACTGATGTAATATTTAGAGATTGAAGACTGTGAGTGGTGGCAGACTGTGAGTGGTGAGCGAGATAGTGGTGCATTAGTGGACAGTAGGTTTACAATCATACAGGAATACATGAGAAGATGGAGGAAAAAGTCATATAGTAAATGTACAGAGAAAAGAACTAAATTAGTAATGGCAATTTGTATAATATTTTGTGTTGTGATAATGTGGTTTGTATTAGGCTGTTTAACATGTCAAATGTAGGTCCATTTATAATCATTGCCAGGGGTTACGTTTGGAGGATGTGTTCAAAAAAGGACACTGGCAAGTTTCACTATTATGTGAACGTGCCATTTCTTATTTGAAAGCTAAGAACCGCTACAATCTAGTGGCTGAGCTGTAACTACAGGAACACTACACTGG
Organism: Neogobius melanostomus; assembly: GCA_007210695.1. Taxonomy (NCBI): domain Eukaryota; kingdom Metazoa; phylum Chordata; class Actinopteri; order Gobiiformes; family Gobiidae; genus Neogobius; species Neogobius melanostomus. Next base: position 619,867 of record VHKM01000281.1, read on the forward strand.
CACTCCATATGTTCATAATGGGTTTCAGAACCAAATAAAAAAAAAACATTAAAGGAACAGGCCACGGTTTTCCCATACTGAGATATGTGCTTTACCTGAGCTTAGACAAGTTGATACGCACCTGTCTGGTCTTTGTGCGTGCCCGTGAAAGAGCGTGGTTGCTTATAACTTCACCCCCGTTTGGAGCCATAGGGATATACTGGGAGAGGCCAAATGCTAACAACATCTTTGGCTTTTTGCGTGACTGAGCACACGCACAAAGACCAGACAGGTACGCATCAACTCGTCTAAGCTCAGGTATGAACATATCTCAGTATGGAAAAACGGTGGCCTGTTCCTTTAACATCTTTTCCCTCATGATACTGTACTTGTGAATAAATCAACTTTACAACTGTTAACAGTGAAGCCAATATTTGATCTGAACATGTATCTGGGGACAAATAAACCGTTCCTTTCAAAATATGACATTGCATTAAATGTGCTCTCAGTTTATGTCCTGATAAGTGTAGCACGCCCTATTTCCGATGTGTTTCTTGGGTCCTGGCCTCCCATAAGGTTTTACAGTGTTGCCTTACCGTCCCGAAGGAGCAGTGAGATCAAGACGAGGATCTAGACAGGATTTACTGTATGTATTTAGCTAGAGCTGATGATCTGTGGGAGTACTTTATTTGCTCTACAAATAAATAAAATAAATAATACTTTTTAAGGTCCATCTGATCTGGTCTAAAGCACCGGGGACATATTACACAGCTCAATCTCCTTTCGCAGACCTGGAAATGGGGAAAATTTCAGCAGCAGAAATAATATACGGGAGCCATGTTACACCAAATAGTGGCCACTTCCCTCTTTCTGCTAAAAGTTGGACAAAGAAGTGAGATGTCACAGAAGCACACATTACCTACTAGCTCCTCACCTCCAGCTTTTGGGACAGGTTTAGCAGTCGTGTCAATCATACAGGCGACTTAAAAATATTTAACTTTGGGTCCCACTGTCGATTTGTGTCACTGTCAAAGTGCAGAATTTGGCTTAGAAGCACAGTCTGTTCTGAAGCCATGATGGAAAAGCGCGATCCAGGGGTTAAAGTCTGAGTTTATCATGGATTTGCAGCCCTATTGCCACTCCAATCATAACGTTTGCATACTGCGCTTCAGTTCAACTGCCAACAGAAAGTACCAGAGGCGTACTGAAGGGAGCCAGGTGGTCATTTGGGCAAAGTGGGATGATATTTATGATTGCAGGGTGAGCAATGAGTGACACACGTCAGAGGACTGCAGATTTAGCTTCCTGTAGAAATGAAGTCCAGTGTATATTTCAGAGTGCAATTGAAATTCTTCTTGTAAAATGGAGCACTGATAGAAGTTTTAATTTATAATTATCTCAAACAGATGCAACCAGTGAACAGCTATTTCCAAATTACTTATAAGTCTGCTTTTTTCCGTTGTAATTTAATGCATTTCTAGTTGGGCATTAATAATATGTCATGTTGCGCATGTTTGAAGGAATACAGCGTAATAAGGCCTTTTTTATCTTTTACATGTGCAAATTGGTATAAATTTCCCTGTAAAATGCTGCAGGTGAATTACATGTCTATGATGAGAAGATAAGTGAAAGAGGGCTCTTTTTGGCCACAATTGGAAAGGGGTGCCTTTTACTGACAATCACAGCATTAGATCACATCTTCCCGCCGTGGGTTTGTCAAGAGACTGGTGGCAAAATTACCAGCATGTCTCCTGCTTTAATTCACATGTCTCATGTCAGCTTTGTGCTTCCAGTACAATTTTCACCGTTAACAGAATGAGAAAATGGAAGAGAGTGAAAATTGAACACAAGACTAAAATTAGTCCACTACATGTCAATCTTTACAGCCTAATATGGAGCAGGTCTAGGTGACAGTAAGGAGAAGTGAATGGAAGAGGTCTAAATTGCATGGCAGCTCAGTCAGGGGCTTGATTATCAGTAACATCCCCCATTGTGATGATGCTGCAATTGAAGAGAGCCATCCAGGATGTGCAGTGCAGAGTATACTTGGTCCGGGGAAACCATTAATACTTTTACTTTAGGACTTTGCTGTTTGTTCAGAGTGCATGTGGCTGTTGGTTATTTCAGGTATATACAAATACTCCACGCCTTTAATAAGTTGCGCTCATGGGAGCCACTTACCAAAGCAAAGAAGGAGCTCCCACTGAGAAATGACACATAGGGGCACAATTTACGCTCATAATAAATATAACATTCACAGTCCTACCTCCCAGAGTCATCCCGGCTTCAAAACACTTCCTCAGGCGGCAGGAGGGGCAGTTTTTCCTCCGCAGTTTGTCGATGGTACAGTCGTTTTTACTGGCGCACAGATACTTCTGTTTACCTAAAGTACATAAACATCACGAGGCTATTCAAACTTTACAGGCTGAATTTACATCCATCTCTATAAAAGGCACTGACGCTAGCAGCAGGTGAAATGATGCATGCAGAATTTTATATGTTTGCCTTATCTTAGCTTAAACATGTGTCCCTACTTGAGTTGCTAAGCTAATCCCGAACAATTTGCCGCAAATCAGATCAAATTTCAGCTTTTATTGCAGCGGGCAAAAACACACATATTGTGCTTTCACATGACTTTTATTAGGCACACAATAACCCCGAACCTGCTTTTTCCTCTGACCTCTGGCATCAACAAGATTTTCACAACAGGACTACTGCTTACTGGATACTGCGTAGCTTACAGTACAGGCTGGCTGAGAAGCTTTCATGAGCAAACATTTCTCTTATCTTAGACAATAAGGCCTTACAACAGTTATTTATGTGAACAGGAGTTTTTCATCACAGACAGCAGTTTTTACGCCGTCATCTGTACTTGGTAGTTTAAGGCCATATACTGAATTTGTTTTGTCCTCCTTTAGTATATTGTTAGCTCACACATTTGTGGATATAAATCTGTGCATCTAACCATAAAGCAATTTGATAAATTTCATGAACTTGCAGGCTATTTTTCTAGCATTGCTCTGACAGTGCCCCTGAAAAGTGACCCTACAAGTTTTGAAACGTAATATGTTAGGAAACTAAAGAATGAGTTTCGACCACAAGTAGTGATGTTATTCCTTGCTTCCTCTTTCATTGGAATGCAAAATATCAGGAATAGGGCCTTTAAGTGTTGCACACTTTCCCCACCCGTCACTGTTATAATAAGCTGCTCTCAACTGTTCACAGTTGATTGTTGAGACTGACAGTGTCTGACACTCACTAAAAACTGAGATTTTTTGAGTTGCTGAGGATTTGTAGATGAGCGGTACTAATTAAAGGTTAAACCTTCTACTGGTTCAGTATATATAGTTTTCAAGTAAATCAACATCTTTTAAAAAAGATAATAAGTAGTCGCTGCATAGTCAAAAAACCTTCCTGAATCGGAAGAGAAACTACCAAGTACAGATGACTGCTTAAGAACCTTTGTCTACAAAGTTATTTATGTAGCATTGCAAATAGTAATTACAAACAGGAAATATTCGGCTAATCACAATTGTTTTAGGCAATTAAAACGCTACAACAGACTACATTTCATTGTGTTAGTTAATAATAAATTAAAAGTGACACTGTCGTGTAATAAAATACCAAAAATGTAAATGTTCAGTCTTTACAGTTTGTCTGTACCTTCTGCTGCTCTCTTGAAGAAGACCTTGCAGCTGCCGCAGGTGAGTGCCCCATAGTGACACCCGGACGCTTCGTCGGAGCAGATCAGGCAGGTCCTCTGAGGAGGGAAGAAGAACTCCATGGGAACATATGCTCCCTGCCCCTGTCAAACCTGCCAACATCACAAATAATCACAATTACTCACATCACATGTCTGTTCAATTTATTGTCAAATTATGCATTGTTCATGAGTTTCAATTCCTTTTATCATCTCCCGAAAACTAAATGTTCTTTACGCGGCAAAACCAGTCCAAACTTGAGTTATTATACATCAATCGAAACTCGGTAATTGCTTTTTAACATCTTGAACAGTATCCAAAATGGTAACCGCTGAGCAATATTTGTGTACTCCCCGGAAAAGTGCATCCTCCCCGTGTGCGGTGAACAGACAGGAGTAGGGATTTTGTGGGAAAGATTTTGGGAGGAGAGAAGGGAGAGCGGAGACAGCTTCAGCCTTGAACGCACACAGATTTGGCCGCGTTTCAGACACAGCCGTACCTCAGCGACACGCAACGAAGATCTCTGGCTCTGAGGAAACTTTCTGCACGGGTCTCAGAAGGCATAACGCAATTTCGTATATTAAATTACTGTGAAAACGCTGATGCACTGGATCATTCATTATGTTGAGTCAAAGATGATTGATCTGAGTGTGTATTGAGATCACTGTCTCAACCCAGAACAGCTTTAAGAGGTTTTAAAATATATTTAAACCCACACTGTGTAACTTTTCACCCAATGAATAGAATGAAAACAAGCATTTATTTGATTAGATATTTGTCATTGTTGTCAAATATTTGTCATTATTGTAAAATACCTAAAAAAAATAAAGTGTGTTTGCTGTGAACGGCTCACTTCTCCAAAGAAGTGACTGACTTTACTGGGAGTGAGACGTCTCCAGCTCGTCTCCATGGAGATGTTGACAAAATGCAGCCAAATTTTAGATTTAAATAGGTTAGATCTGCATCTAAATCTATTTTTGATAACTAACTGCAAAAAAACATTTGCTGATTCTAACAGGTCATTGCGAGCATGCTTCAGTGTAAATCCAAAATGTTATGCAGTGTGCCTTTAAGTCAATGTAAATCCTTGACAACAAATGTGTTAAAAAAAAAAAAAAGTTAAATACTGGAGTAGTATTTGGAGACTGCAGAGTGTTACGTATTTTCAGCAGTTGTGAGATAGTCGATTGGAAGCTGTGTTTACAGTATACTGTCACAGCACTCTAGTCATTTTGGCTAATGTAAATCTCTGCCGTCAACAAACATGTTTTTCCATCACGTTCAATCTAGGATAAACCTGTTGACTGCACTACAAACACACCGTGGTTTTCCAATGACAGGTCCGGGTTTCAATGTGTTTCTGTTCATTTCTTCAGCCACAGCCTTTCTAAGTCATCTTTCTTTGACTTTGCAGCCAAATAAACCTAAACTAATCTAAAGTTAATCACTTCTCACAGCGAAGTAAGTGTGTTAAAAAACAGCTCAAATCCTAGTACCACCACACACTATAATTTGCACCTTATTAAAGGATTTAGACAGCATTTAGCCCAGATCCCTTAATTCTCATGATGTATTTGTGCCATCGTACAAGATGTTTTATTACGTCTGCAGCTTTAGGGCTCCACTGTTAAGAGAACAGCAGCGGCAGTAATCTAATCACGACTACAATACTTCATGTTGTGGTTCACTGTCCATCCAAATTAGAACAGATTTTATTGGTTCAACAGAAATGGACAAACGACAGGACTTGGAAACCTCGTTTGGATAGAAACCACAGCAATGTTTTTGTTTGTGATTTGCATGTCTGTCTCCGCGTCCGAATGGGTTTCCTCTGGGTGCTCCTGTTTTCCGGTTTCCCTCCATCAACTAAAAACATGCAAAATAGGTTAATCCTCCGACCAAGTGATTCTGACCATGTTTTTGTAATAGAAACAAACTTATTAGGTTTAGGCATTTTGGCTTATCCTTATAAATGTATCTTTTATCTAACTTTAGCTTTTATTCTATTATTATTAAAGGCACACCGCATAACATTTTGAATTGTTCTGTTGCCAATACAAAACATGATCCTGATTATATTTGGCTGCCTTTAGTCAACATCTCCATGGAGACGAGCTGGAGACATCCCCACTTTTTTTTTGTAGGTATTTTTTAACAATTAATAAATCTATGATAAAATAAAGGCCTGTGTTTCATTCTATTTATTGGCTGAAATGCTACGCGGTGTGCCTTTAAACAGACACATTGCTTATACATTGTAATATAGTCTTTTCTCCTCATAATCAGGTTATTTGGTATATAGTCACATTCCGTTCGCCCACTTCATCTTTGTTTGAGGCTCAGGAAGTTGAGGAGGTCAGTTACAGGCCCAATTGCCATTTGAAAGGATCATATTTTCCCCCGCATTATTCAGGAGCTTCTCCTACAGTAGCGTGCTCCAGGAGCCTCGACAACTACTTTTAAAAAGAAGGTGGAAATGCTGACAATGGGCACTACTGCTGTTTCTCTGTGAAGAAATTGTAAAATGTAAGACGACAGTTTGTCAAGGCTGGGGTTTGTTTGCAAAAAATCTAATATGATCCAGTCTTGTGAACTGGTGTCCCTGATTTTACAATGATATCAGAGTAAAATAGTGACTTTTTGTGAACGTAGCTATGTGTAGTACAACATCCATGGGTTGCAAATACACTATTAAGATACAAGTGCTGCAGAATGGCTGAGCAGTTCGGTTCTATTGCATATGCAGAGTAACACGCCTGACTTGATGTTGCGAGATTAGCCCCAGGCTGCAGTCCGTTGTGTGCCAGCCAGAGGACCAACCTCCTGAGCGAGAGATACAGAAGCAGCTCAGTGCGGAGTAGAGGAGGTTCACTAAGCAAAATGTTGGCAAATCAATTTCTGTCACCAGCAATTAGCTGTGACCTTGAGAAAATTCTCTGACCTTGCCCATATGAATGTGTTACTAAGATGTGATTGGTGATGGGCAAAGAGGAGCTGCAGGTAAAGAAGGCTCGGTCAGCCTGCCCCGGGACCCCGTGGAGTCAGCGACTCTCAACATTGCATGTGATTGAGCACTTGATGGCACTGTAAGTGTCAGGAATAGCATTAGAGCTGCATTCACCAATTGTTATAAAACTGAGGAGGGCAAAGCAACTGTACTTTGAATTAAATTATTATTGCCATGAAGTTGGAAGCAGAAGTTATACACAAACTCCTAATAAAGTTTTTGTTTGCTGGAGTTAGGTTTCAGCTTTCGGAAATGCTAAAGTTTACCCCCACTGTCAATAGTTTTGCATCCATTTCTCTTTGGAAATTTGTTTCACTCCACAAACATGAAGAAGAATTCAAATCCGAGCCAAACCAAGGAAATGTCTCCCTGTGCTCCTCTCGGCAGCAGCACAAGTTCAAATCCACACCAACGCATTTAAAAATACATTAAGTGGTGTGCGCTCGCTCAAGTTACGTGGAAGGTGAGGGATTTCCTTGGACCACCGAGACGGTTATTAACGATTATAAACTTACTAGCGGAACAATGCCCGGAGGTGACGCATCCAGCGGACTTTTGTGCGTGGATCAAAGTGCAGTAAACAGTAAACAAGAACTCTGCAAAATGCCTTTTCACGAATCAATTAAAAGGAAGTTGTAAAATCGCATCTGATGACCTAGATAAAAAGCACATGTACGGCGCTGTGCAGCCTTTGACAAGTTTTACAAGGAGTTATTATAAAGAAAAGTTCTCACAACATTATCGCCACACAGAATTTGTGACGCCACAAGTGCATAACTCAGGGGATAAATGTATGAAAGAAACTGCCTAACCCGGGGAGGCACAAAACTCGGTGCAAACAGTGAAGTGCGCAGCTCAAAGATGACTCCAAACAAAGACTCAAAGCCCGCAGCAGGTCCCACAAATTATGTATGAGAAAATTAACACAGCTACACTTGCTAAAAAAGGCACATTGTTGACCTTGGATGCACACTGTATGAGTGATAATAATAGTAGTAAAACAAGTAGTAGAGTTTGTAGTATTCAGCACTGCAATGGAAGTAACACATGCAGAAGTATATATATATACCTTTATAATATGTCAGAATGAGTAATAATTAATTATATTCACTCCAATAAGAGAGAAATAGGTCCAAAGAGTAAAAGGAGTAGCAGTGATTGTAGTGTGGACACAGTTAAAGCTTAGAGTAAAGTAAATAGCAACGTTGGATAAAGTACTCAAATTGTTTACTTAAGTAAAAGTATGAATGTATCCATTTTCAAAAGTAGTGAGAAAAGTAAAAGCAGGCAATATAGATTTTTTAAAATGTGCATAATTTTTATAAAGAATTGTGCTTTTTGTTTTCTCTTTTGCATCTCAAGACTGAATGAGCCGCTGGTGTTTCCTGACTTTTTCAATGTAACGTTTCTTATCAAAAGACGCAGCTTTAGATTCACCATGTGCGTTACATGAGGTCTCTGCAAAATTAACTATTTTTCTCTTTTAAATCAAGTACAAAAATGTAGTGACGTTTTTTTTTACTTTGTTTCTGCCACTGGTAAACATTATGGAGTAGGTAAACTTTACAGAACTGTGAACTTTTTTAGTATAATTATATACTCATTTCTTTACACACATGAAAAAACATGAAAAGATGATTTGGTGGTAGTAACTGTACGTGAAACTATAACATGATGCCTTGAAAAAAATGTATTAAACTACACACACTTTTTTTATTTTTAAATCGGTAGTACAACACCAATGCATTTTCAAATAGAGGCTCAGTTAGAGTAGGAGCCATAAAGTGTCATTTTAAGAAAGAAAAAAGAAAGTATAATCAAATCTGTCAAGCACCACGGTGTACCTTAAAAGAGTTATTGTCTTCTGCAAACGTTTAAACCTACACGTTCAACTCAATGGGACAATTCAGTGACAACAGGCGAGCAGTGTGGGTGCTGTTTTTTTAAATAATAAATGGTTGTTAGAGTGGCAGCGAAAGGGAACAGGAGCGACAGAGAGCCAAAGCGAATTTCTCAAATGACCAGTGAATCATTTGTGAAACAGCCACAGACACACAGGCTGGATTATATTAGCCTTTGAATGTGGACCGTGCAAAAAAAAAAAAAGCGACATATAAAACATGTACAGTTACAAGCTTTGTTTTGGGGTATCGTGCGTGTTTGTTAGTGAAAGACAGATGGTATTCGTTCATGTATTTGGGGTTTTCATGGACTGACCTGCACAAAGTCTTTACTAAACGCACATGTTAAAAAAATATTCGGTGAACCTGCTCGGAGAGGGCCAGAGGAAACACCCCATTTTTCAATGTCTCTGAGTTCACGCGGTTCGTATTGGAAGCACACTGCATCACGTAGCAACTGTAAACAACTTACAATGATGTGGCAAATTCTAGTGATTATTCAACCAATGCCGAAATGCACGTCGCCATTGAAAACAGGGCTTTACTGCAGGCTTTAGCCCTTGCACGCTCATTGCTTTTATAATGTTTCGATGCAAAGCAGAATTTCAGGTTGTAATACTAGGTTGACCATGACATGAAATACTTAATGAGGCGGGTTTGAATTTTGTGAGGGGTGTGGCTTCGCGTTCAGGTTACAGTTAAAGACCCGATTTCTTTTTCCAGGAGTGGAAAAAATACATTTTCATAAGCCGTTTTATAAACAGTGAACTTGCAGACTGGTTGTCCATGGCAATATTGCTCCCTAAAAGTTGTGAAACGGGCCTATAAATGTGAAATAGTTAAGTGTTAGATATGTGTTAGGAAGTTCCCACTTTCATTGTCTCCATAAACCAAAATCAGGTGCAGAGCCTTTGAACGTTTTATTTTTTTGGCAGGACAGCTGGGGTGAAATGAGGTGAAGAGCAGGGGAGACATTCAGAAAATTCTCAGAGCTGGGACTCGAACCAACGCTACAACGCTGAGAACAGGACATGTGCAGCAACTTTAAAACGTCTTTAGATCATTTTAACCGTTTTGGGCTTAATATCCATGTCTGCAGAGTCCCTATTCTATTTGTGCTTTGACATACAATTTCACACCAAATTTGGAAAAAAGAAATTGTCATAACTGTCATAATTTTCCTAAACCGTTTAACAAGCCTTTTAAGATTAGGCTACTCATCTGTGTCTGTTCTTGGCACATAATGAAAGCAAAACAAGCCAGCTGCAATACAAGTCTATTGACAATGGCTCCACCAGAAATTGAACAAACGTCATCAGAGAAGAAATAATGAGCTATTTTAATGATGCACTTTCTTTGGCTGTTCAAATGTTACAAGCAGGTGAACAACTCGGAAAGGGCAAAACGGGTAAAAAGAATAAAAAAGATTTAACAAGGTACCTGAGATTTTATTGTTTGATTTATTCGTTCTGCTGTTGACATTTATGACGCCTGCTTTAATGGAGGGAAATGACTGGTTTATAGCCTAGACTAGGTTGTTGAAGATAATTTCATCTCGTGCTGCACTGACAGAGTTTAGTGCAGGCTGGTATAAGCAGCATGTGACATTTTTTAGTATTTACATGTATGCAGGCTGACCCAATTATCACGCTCAATATATATATATTAAGTTATATACAGTGTATGAACATGATTGGTTATTATTTTCCTGCATTTGTTTATTTGTGTATTTATTTACAAATGATTTATATGGTTTTCAAATAGTTTCAAACACTTCTGGTTTAATAATGTGGTCTATTTATATATATAAATATTTTAAGTAATAAAGTTGGGTCCATGAATGTTAAGCCCAGTTACGTTTTCTCCGCTCAACGTAATAAAACCAATAAAGCTACTAGAGCGTGGTAATAAAGTAGTGATTTATAGGAACTGAACTGGAGGTCTGGAAACACTCAAGCCGGGAGTTCGTTTAAGGTCAAGACACTTTTCAAGCGCAAAACCAGACTGATATTATTCCCCTGAAACCTATAACAATAATTTACGAACACATTTGTCTTCTATACCTGGGCTCGTTGTACGCCACGTCCAGCCACTCTCCCACTTCGGGTTTGATGTAGTTTGCGCTGGGGTAAGCGGGTCTGAGCACGCTGCCTGTGGAGAACCACTGGTCCGAGGCGCGCACCACGCTCCTCTCGTACGGGCTGCAGATGAAAGCCGGGCTCGCAGCTGCAGCGTGCGGCGTGCTCACGGCGCGCTGCCGCTGTGCCCACATGCTCTTGTCGCTGTAGCTGTAGTTCCCGACCCACATGTCTTCAGACTTGACTTTCACTGCGTAGTCCTCTGCGTACGCGCCGCGGCCGCTGGACTCGCTTGTCGGAAGCTTGTAACCTCTGCAGGGTCTCTCCATCGCACTGTGCACGAAGTTGTCCGGGATAAGGGGCGCGTATGGGCACGGAATGGCAAGCGTGCTCTCCAGAGTGTCTTTAGAACTTGTGCCGTTGATAGATTCACAGATAGAGAAGTTTGACTCGCTTGTTGGCACCCGAGTGGAGTCGAGATGATGCATTTGGCCGGTGTTTTCGGAAGTTTTGTAAGCCACTTGCCTGCCCTGACACCTGTAGTCAGTCACAGCAGGCTGCCCGTGGAATAAATAGTCCGCGCTGCGCTGATCGCCGGCCGCGCAGGGGAGAAGAGCTGTCTCCGCGTCGCCGGCGTCTCCACTGGACTCCATGATGAGACCCAGAGACACGGATACGGCGTTGCAGAGCTCGCGGGCGGTTTCTGAGATGGTGGCGCAGGCTGAAAAGGAGCACTCGGGCTTGGGGAGGTCGTCTGGAGCCGCGGCAGCTCTCTGGGACGGGGACCACTGCTTCTCCATGTCACAGGCTCGCGCGGAGACAAATCCGTATCCGTATCCATCCGCATCAGCATTGTCCGTGTCTTTGAACCTGCTTCCCCTCGACTTGGAGCTCAAATACAAGCGACTTTCCTCAGTTTTCAGCGCCATGCCGGGAGAATACACACCGCAGTCTGTCTTTATGTTCTCCCCCCTTGGCCACACTGTGCTACAAGATAACTGCCGGTTAGTTTGGCTCATTTCCCAGAATCTGTTTACTTTGTCAGCACAGACGAACTTTAGCAGGACAAGAAAGTCGCTACACCGGTCCTACTCCGCTACACCGGTCCTACTAGCTGTCCAACTCCGGCGCAAAGAGTCTTTTGGAAAAGGAAAAAAAAAGCCGTAGGGAAGAGCAACAGGAGACTCAAACTCCTCCTAAACTTGCATCTCCTCAGTCACTGCGCTCGCAGATACAGGTCTGTTATTGTGAGAGCTCAAGGGATTACACGAACGTATCTGGCAACACTTCTTTCTTTAATAGCGTAAAAAGGGTCAACTCTTCCTCACTTGCCAGTCTCTGTGTATTATGGTGTGCCACAAACACTCATTAGGCTTTATTTGATAGAAACATTTGTCTACATGTTGATATCTATTTTGACAATAAGCACTGATAAATACAGACAACTGCAAGTCATGGCTATTGATTTTTAAAGTAATTTCAAAATAAGGAAATAAGCTGTTGAGGCAATGACCTGAGAGTGGGTCAAATGTTGCAGAGCGTTTTCAACAGTGTTGCAGATTTTATTCTAAATTCTTCGTTTTTTCTTAATCTATCATCTCAAAGTGGCTGTAGGATCACTGACAGCAGGAGATGATAATGATACATTCAAGGGGCAAGAGGTTCACAGTTTTTTGTTAGAATGATTAGATGTCACCAGGAAAAAGGGCCCGTGATTTTGACCTGTGTAACATAGTGTGAGACCCTGTTTTTGGGGGGGGGGGGGGGGGGTTTACACTTAACTAAGCTGTACTTCCTGACAAAAGTTGACTGCACATCCACACTCCACCAACTACAGGTCAAAGGAGGTTGTGCGTTTCATTGGCCATGCAGGTCTTTCCAACTGTTTGCTGCACAGAGAGACAAAACAAAAATCCTAATTCTTCTGAGAAATCCTGAAGATTACTAAGAGTCACCGGAGGATGCAGCAATCTCTCAAAGTATAATTTGCCATTTTAACAAGTTGTTTTTATACAGCCATATTTATGTGATGTTAAACAGCCCCGAAATTGAGATCTTTGAAGCACCTCCTAATGTTAAAGGCTATTAAATGTGTGTTTTAGTGAGGTGTGATGTGAGTGTTCTGTCTGCAACACAGATGCGGCATTTTTAAAGAGCGATCCAAGCCCAATTTATGAGCCTTCAATCCCCTAGGGCAGCGTCTCTTTTCAGGAATGACTAGAATAAAAATGTTTTTTGGAGGAGGAAAACACCTGAAAGCCACATGGGGTTTATAGTTTTGTGAGTTCAAGAACCTCTTATGTCATGCGGAGATGTTTCGCTGCCCCATGTTTGGAGAGATGTATTCAGTCCGAGGCGCCCATATATACTGACCATAAGACGGACAGGGACCCCCAACTTTCTTTCAGTGTTTCATCCATTGTGTTTCTACTTTGGTAGGATGTTGTTAGACAGTTTTAATAATAAGGACAATTAAATAAATGTGAAATTAGCCACATGTTTTTGTAAGCCCTCCCTGCTTTACATCTGAGCCCCCCCCTCCCGAGGGCCGCGACCCCCACACTGAAGACCCCCTGCACTGCATTTACCAACGATTTCTTCAATATTCTTCAGGCTGAGGAGGCTGATTAGTTTTACTGCAGCGGTGGAGACCAGGCAGAGGAGGCCGGAGGTGAAAGTGTGCCACAGGGAAGCGAAGAAGTTCAGAAGCAAAGGTCCCATTAGCTGACACAGACAGAAGTGAAAGAAAAAAAGTGACAAGATACAGACAAGAGTTTTCAGAGCTTCACAATTTTCTGGCAAGTAGTGATTCAAGTTGTGATTGGATTTATGTTTTGAAATAACGATTCAGTTCACAGTGCATTTTGATTAAGTTCTTTGACACACGAGAGGGGACTTAGGCATGAACTGCTAAACTAATAAAAAGACAATCCCATGCATTTGAGAACTTGATTGCAGAAGTCTAAACTATAGGGTTTACATTTTTATGTATAGTACGACGCCATGAAGACAAGATACTAATGCTGCCAATATTACGATTTGCTCATTTTGCTCCATGTCTCTCCCTACCTAATCTGTGCTGTCCTGTCAAATAGAGCCTATGTGCTAAAAAAAAAAAGCAAAAGCGTAATTAATTTTTTGTTGTTGTTATTGGTCGAGTCTGCAGCATTAAAAACAAACAAAACCTGTTGCTAAACCAAAATACATTTTTATCCTTGGACTACTTTGAGCCTCATAAATGCTATGTTTAAATTATATCTCTCTTTTTTGTAGTAACCTTGTCAAAGAGTCTTTTATAGCCTGTTGCATTGAGGATGAGTCATATGGTGGAAGGTTATATGACTTCCACCCCCTTCCATTGAGGTGCTTCATGTTTAGGCGTCCTGTTTTGGTGCCTACTATAGCCACTGCCAAAACAGTCTGTGAACATTTCTAGAGCTTTACTGGCGTGAATCCTGCAACTTTGGTTTTTAATGTCAAGGTTTCTTGTTTCAAGTGGAAAATGTCCAATCAGCAAACAAGAAAGAAATCCACTGAAGCTGTTTATTATGGCTCTGGACACAACATGAAACAATTGAAATGTTGTAGTTACTTTTCTTCTTTGTCAGTGTGTTTATATGAGGTGGGAGATTGAGCCAATATACTCCACAAAGAAACAGGGCCCTGTTGATGATGAAGTTAAAAGACGTTAAACTGGTACATTATTTGAGAAGCGCTGATACTAAAAGTTTGTTCAAAGTGAAATGCTTGATCTGAGGAGACAGCACCCAAGCGTTAAAATATTCCACAGTGGCTAAGCTGCATGGTGACACACATAATACATTTTTGCTGCATAAATATTTGGCAAAGATTCACCGAACCAACTGTCAGTGCCACATCTGCTTTTAGGTCCCTAAAGAGTTTCACATGAGTGGTATACAGTAAAGCTGGTGGAAGGTGGAGACTCAGGCGGGAATGTGTGGGAGAGCAGCGAAGGAACAAGCAAGGTTTTCAGAGGCGAGGTGCCAAGGCTGAGATATTAGACCTTCTTCCTCTGAAAAAAATGTGAAATCTGCAAAAGTGAATATTCAAGGTTAAAACTCTGCAGTGCAGATCTCCCCGCCTGCCTTGAACCAAAGTCAACTCAGGACATAGGACTACTGTATATGTACAAATGGAATCCTCCTAAATAGACATGAGTTGTACCAACAGTTTTAGATGATGAAATGCAGCAGGTTTATCTTTACATGACAGTTGTTTGCTCTCATTCAAGGTGAAAGTGGACCAAAAGCACCCATCCTTGGCCTAAATGTGTATTGTACATGGGTGGCAGTCCTAATGAAGGGCTCAAAACCTTGCTCAAACTCAACAACCCTGTCACAAGGATATAAAGTGCCTCTCGAAAGTACTAATACACCTTGAACTTTTGCACATTTTGTCATGTTTACAAACATAAACATACAGATTTCATTTTGAATTGTTTACTGAAAGTTCACACACAAGTAACAGACAACTGTGAAGTGAAAGCAAAATGATACATGATTCTGTTATTTTTCAAAAAATAGAAAACCGAAAAGTGGGGCGTGCACAAGTATTCATACAGCATGACTTAATACTTTGTGGAACCCCCTTTTGCTGCAATAACAACAGCAAGTCTTTGGGGGTATGACTCTTCAAGATTTGCACATCATCATTTTCAATAGGATTTAGGTCAGGACTTTGACTGGGCCATTCTAACACATTAATATGTTTGTTTTTAAACCATTCCATTGTAGATTTAGCTTTGTGTTTAGGGTCATTGTCCTGCTGGAAGGTGAATCTCCGCCCCAGCCTCAATTCTCTTGCTGACTCCAGCAGGTTTTCCTCCAAAATGTCCCATATTTGGCTCCATCCATCTTCCCAACTATCATACAATCTTCCCAGTCCCCGAATGATGGATTGAACAGTGCTCCGTGAGATGTTCAAATCTTGGGAAATCTTTGTATAACTTAACTTGTCACAAAACTTCTCCACAACTTTATCCCTGACCTCTCTGGTGTGCTCCCTGGCCTTTATGATGTTGCTTAGTGACCAATACACTCCAACCATAGCTCTGAGGCCCTCACAGAACAGCTGGAATTATACTGAGAGTAGATTATGCATAGGTGGCCTCTATTTAATGGTTAGGGCAAGGTGTGAACATTCTGCAGTCATTAGGAATGTTATAAAGGCAATTTAATGCACTCAGAAAAATGCTGTATGAATAATTGTGCACGCCCCACTTTTCACTTTTCTATTTTTGAAAAATAACAGACTCATGTATCATTTTGCTTTCACTTCACAGTTGTCTGTTACTTGTGTGAACTTTCAGTAAAAATCAAATCAATCTTATGTTTATGGTTGTAAACATGACAAAATATGCAAAAGTTCAAGGTGTATTAGTACTTTTGAGAGGCACTGTAACTTTTAAGTATTTGAGTTTTAATTCCAAAATGAACAAACGATATAAGCTATAAAGATGTCTGGCAGGCCTCCAGTATTCACTAACTTTGTCCACTGTGTAAAAGTTAATCATTGGATTGTTTAAAGTGTAGACCCGACTTTGACTTGATCAAGGCTGTAGCATCAGAAAGCACTAAGGCAGGTGCTAAATGTTTCTGTCAGCATCTTATCACAGACATTTTTGGTCTGGCAGCAGTTCATGGCCTTCACGCTGCTCAGCCCTCCTGAAACTCACACTAACTTTGCATCAGAGGCGAATCCTTGACAAATCGCAAGGCAGTTTTTTCATTATTTAATTAATAGGTAGAAAGTGAGTATTTGGGAGTGTGTTGTTATTGAAACGCATGATAAGTCTTCAAGTTCAAGGGTAACGATGCTTTTCATGTGCTAAATATTAATACTTGGAACATGCACAGACAAGGAAGCAGTAATGAGTTGAAGGTACTTACTGCTATTTCTGCAGAACCGTATTTGCTGTCGGAACAAATTTATGCACAATCCAAATACTTTCTATTAAAGAGAAATATCACCAAAAAGCTATTATAAAATAAATTTTGTATGGATTAGAGATTGCTTTTTTTTAAACAATTGCTTTGAACTAGTTACACAATGACCTCAAATATTTGAATTTGAATTAATTAATTTGAATTAATCTAACATCATATTGATACTGACTTCTTAGACATAAATTAATAATCATTCAAATTGTATTTAAAATAAAATGCTAAATATAGTTTGAGCAAATAAGCAAATACAGTAAGATGAGTCTCAGTGCAGACACTTTTATTTGGTCGTCTAACTAGTTCCATGAATCGACTGTATAAATAACTGTATAATAAAGCAGTCTGTCCAACCTCAAAGGACGCTTGAAGAGTTTTAGCTTAGATTCGTTTCTGAGGGGGGGAAAAAATCTCAAAATCAAGGTGGGTCTCTGAACTGAAGTGGGAGATCATTTGCGATAACTAACGTTAGATGAGCAGATGCCTGTGCCTATCATGGAGATAGGTCATTTCAGTACAAAGAATGCAGGGATGATTGTAAATGGTATGCCAATAAAGAGGAGGATACGATAATGTCATCACGATTGGGCACTTGATGCAAAACTGCATTTGTTCCCGTTTTCATGGAGAAACTCATCTTGGAAGCTCACCTGGTGCAAAAGTAACTGAAAATAACATTAAATGGGCCTATGCTTAGCTATACTATAAAAAAGCAGTGCAGTGACTGATGTGTCAGATTCTCAATCATTCTGTCATTAACAGCATGATACTCGGAGGCCCTTGAATACATACTGTACAGTATAAGAATCGGTCTAGTCTTTGAAAACTAAGCCATACTTTATATGTGCCTTTTTAGTTTAATATCTTTAAATCTGTTCTAACATAAACTTCATGTAGGAACTGCTCTCTTTGCCTGGTCAACAGGTTTGTGACCAGTATAAAGCCAGCTAGTTAAAACCAGGGTCAAGTCATTTTGACTTGGAGAGGAATGCAGCCCAGTAGTAAACACAATTAGATTTTGGCCAAGCTGAATATTTGGCTGCTCTGCACTGTTACAAAATACATCATTCATTTTCTTTCACAATGACTACCCCCACTGTAGAATCATGCAAGTTTACTTCTCACAACAGGTGCCAGCTGTCACAAATGTTCATAGTTGTGGGATTTAAGGGAGCACCTGGAAAGCCGTCAAAACACAGACAATAATGTAGAGGTCCATCATCTTCTATCACAGCGCATTTGCTTGCACAACTCTGGTCAGATATGGTTTCCTAATCCGGACTCTTAACAACTCCTGCGCCACAGACAGACAACACAAGGGCCACCTGTCATCCACATTATCAATATTTAGTCACATATTGTTACGGTCTCTTTTGCAGTATTTTGTCTTGACTGTGGCTAGAGTTTCCCCTTGACAATGCATGACAACCCTAACCCTTTTTAAGAGAGACAAATAAGATTTGATAACATAAAAGGTAAGGTTAAGATAAAAGTTTGGGTATACTTTTTTGTCCCCATATAGGGAAATTTGTACTCTGCATTTGGCCCATCCTTCGATGCCACTGCAGGAGCAGTGGGCGACCGCTGAGAAGCGCCGTGGACCCATCTCTAAATGTCGAGCCCGGTTAATGGTCATAATCACCTGGATGGAGGATTAATTGTGCATGGATTTGGTTGGTGTAAGGTACAAATAAAAATATGAGTGTTTTGTCCAAGGACACATTGATAGTATGCCGGGATTTGAACCATTAGCCTTTGGATCCATGAGAAACACTTTAAACTCTAAACCACTCTTTCCATAAATTCATCTGTCCCTGATTAGCTTGTAAGTGGCTCACTGGTTGTGTAGCTTCCTTTGTTAATGTAGTCAGTGTACTGCAGTGTAGATGAGCAGACATGAACAATTAAGAACATTTTGAGGTTTTTGCAAAACAGGTCAATCTGGTCTGACCTATATCCCCCTCTCCTTGAAAAGGAAAGACTCTCCATATCTATCTGTTCTGTCACCTCAAAAGCCAAGTTCAAAGTGGAGTGTTTGGTGCCTGTGGTTTGAAGTGTATCAAAACATGTAGACGTGTATATCACCTGATACACAGATGCTTCTGATGTTGAGCTGGTTGGAAACTTGAGCATGATTTCTGAAACCTACTGTAATTCACTGCAGACCAGGCTTCCCTTCACAAATAAGAAGCAAACATAAATATTGATCATAAAGGCCCATTGTGCCTTGTATTTCAGCTCCTAAACCTCAATTAATGTTTGAAGAGGATGTTCAAATGATAACTGCTTATAAAAGTAATCAACATTTCCCCCCTTTGGTGAGTTAGTTTGTTCTAAAAAAAAAAAGAATGGCACAAGGGTTGGATAAAAACAAGAGCAGGGGTGCTGTGGTTAAACTCTTGCCACACAATTAGCTAGTCCTTGGTTTGATTCCGTGAAACAGGGGCTTTCGACAGGAGTTTGAATCTTCTTACCGAGAGTATAGGTCTAGAAGTTAACTCAAACCACAACAGCCCATAGAGGTCAATTTAGAAGTAAACGTGTTTTAGGTCTGTGTTCTCCGGGTGCATGACACATAGCCAAATTATGAATCTCTTTTACATTTTATGCATCAAATATCACTGCTATTCCTCCTATGGTTGAGACCAGAGAGGAGAGTGATATGAAATTGGATTTTGAAGGTTAAACGTCTGGTCAATCACTTTGAATAGAGATGGAGTTGGACCGAGGCAGAGGTTGTGGCAAAGGTAGGTCAAATTTGCAAATTCTATCTGACGAAATGAACATTTTTGATACATTTATTACTTCACATTTCAGTGGGCAGTGAACCGCCGCAGACAATCTTATTACAATGGGTATAACTTATATGTTATTCAATAATTGCAATGCATGGCAGCCTAGCCTAGTCCATTTCAAACGGCAGCTTGAAATCTTTAAATAAATGTGTGACAAAGTGGGTTTGTCCCAGTATTTATTTTGGACACTTTGTTTCATTTGCCATATCATTTGTTTAAGTTAATGATTACACTTCACATTGTCCGTTTTAAAACTTTGTTTATTTGTATACAAACTTACCTGTACATGGCTGGAACAAAGGGAAGGCGTGGTCCTTGTCGGCCATTTTAAAAGCGCAGGCTGAACATATGGCAGGGGGGAAATTGGTTTAAACTTTGCTTTGATTTTCCTTTTGTACATGATTTTGATTTGTATTGCGTTTATTAATTTGATTTGAACAGTTATAATTTTGGACACAACACATGTTTTTATGTAAAATGTTTAAAACTTATTGTTTGAACTCACCCATCAAGCTAATGGTACTTACCTGTGGGAGGTCCTTTCCCCATTAGCAGAGGTATAAAAGGTGACTAAAAATGCCCAAAATGTTGCATTTTTCAGGCGACGAAAACATAATCATGGATTGAGCCAGATTAAAATGTGTGGTTTTATTTTGTTGTATTAGTTACAAAGACTTTTTCAGAGGGGATTTTGGGTATCTTTAGTTTTTAAAAAATGTTTTTTTTTGTGAAAAAATATGTAAAAATTTAAATTTCACCTAAAACATTCAAAACTCAACTAGGAATTAGAAATTAAAAAATCCTCTGAAAAAATCTTCCAAATATTATTCAATCCAAGGCTGGAAAATTTAACTCTGTAGGAGCAACTGATGTCGAGATGTTGCCCCAATGAGAGAAACATGCCTTTTGAGGAAATGGCCCTTGAAATTACGATTTCCCATATACATCTATGGAGAAATATTGAATCAGTGCAATATTTAAACATGTTGTGAAGATTAGATATAATTTTTATTTCCAGGTGAGTTTTTGGGGGGGGGGGGGGGGGGGGGGGAGGGGGGCACAATGCATGTTTTTATGTAAAATGTTTAAAACTTACCAGCTAAACTTATTGTTTAAACTCACCCATCAAGCTAATGGTACTTTACCTGTGGGAGGTCCTTTCCCCATTAGCAGAGGTATAAAGGCTGACTGTAGTCACGGGGGGAAGCCATTTTGTTCATGCAAGTGACCTGGGTCATGGTGAAGTTTCTTGTGTAAAGAATAACTATTGCCCGGTAAGAGTTATGTTTGTCAAGTCTGCTTGCCCATTTAGATTACTCTGTGGCCAGCTTCACCACATAATGATTGCCTGCCCTGAAAAAAACAACAACCATCCACTCACTGTGTAACCTATTGTACTGTACATGTTTTAGTGGTAGGGGAAACTGGAGCACCCGCAGAAGACCTACGCAGACACAGGGAGAACATGCACATTCCATACAAAAAGACCCCGTCCGGCCTGGCAAACAAATCCGGGGCCGCCTGGCTGTGAAGCAAGAGTGGTATCCGCTGTGCTGCCTTGCCACCCACCTTCATAGATGATTACATTACATGATTACAACATGCATTCACTGTGGCATAAGCCTCTGCAATGTTAATAGATCCTGTGGTGCATTCATTTTTCGCCAAGATCTTGTATTGACGATGGGAGAGTGTGACAATTGTGCAAAACCTTCTCCAGCACATCCCAAAGATTCTCAATGGGGTTAAGATCTGGACTCTGTGGCCAATCCATGTGTAACATGCTCCTGAACTACTCTTTCACAATGTAAGCCCGATTAATCCTGGCATTGTAGTCTTGGAATATGCCCGTGCCATCAAGGAAGAAGAAATCCATTGATGGAATAACCTGGTCATTCAGGATGTTCAGGTCGTCATCTGATCTCATTCTTCAAATAGTGTTTCTGAACCTATATTTGACCAACTGCAGCAACCCCAGATCAGAACAGTGTCAAGATTTTTACTTAGGCCTACCTCATATTATTGCATTGGCCTAAAATATTATTCACGGTAAACCTTAACTGAATAAATGAATCGATTTGATAAAGAAATGTAAAGGCTATACTGTATCAATTACACAATTAAATCAAGTAAAAAAAAAAAAAACATAGGGTAAATTTTACTCGTTGTGTTACGAAGGTTAATACCAACGTTTGTGATAGAATAACACTCATTCTTCATTAACTCTCATCAGAAGGCAGTGAAGAAAACTAATTATGTGAGCTCATAAGGTTATTATTTGAATTACTTTTATAGTATCATCCCCGAGTACAAGTAATCCTCCTTCAAGCATGTTTCTAAGTCAATTAACGATCCCCTCCACACAAAAAAAGAAAATAAAAAGATGCCAAGCTCCTCAGAAGCAGAAGTCAGGGTGACACAGGGAGCAGCATCTACAATAAATGGGGGCACGCTGCACCGAGACCAGCTTCAGCTCAGCATCAACTTATAAGGTATTGTTACGCACATATGAGACCCAGTGAGCAACAATGTCTCTGGCTGTTTCTTTCTCTGTATTGTCTGCAGTAAAATCAGTTATAGCGTCTACGTCGGGTTTTCACAGCTGCACACAGACAAAGCTAAAGAAAAGTGACATCTGCTGTTTGCTGTGGTATAAAGTACTTTCAGCAGGCTGCACTTGAGTTTTACTGACTTCAAACTGCTTTTTAGAGTTGTTTGTGCCATAAACATGAAGTGGAAAAAGGGTGACATTTTTGTAGCTCACATAAAGAGCCCTCTAATTTGTGTAAACATAAACTTGAAACCCCTTCCACAATATTCTATTTACAAGGTTATGTTTCTCCCCACGCAGGCCCATTATGTTATTATTTTGGGATTTTGGGATTCAAAACAGGCCTAAAATATTCACTAAGGAATATGTCACTTTTGTTGTTTACAGCTATAACACAAAATAGCCTCGTTCTTATTCTTCCCAAACCTTTTTGCGAACATTATGGCTTCTGTCTGTTCCCAATGACCTCTGCTAGAGTGCCCTCTGTGGGTCGACTGTGAAATTATTTTCTTACAACATTATTTCACAATGATAATTTAACACAAACTCTGAAACACTCCAATGTGTTGGTCAGCATTTTGTTGATGGAAAACAGAGGTCTTTGTATACTTCAGTAAGGTTCCAAGACAAATTCGGGGTTGGGATTGGATGAAAGGGCTCTACTATCATCTAGTGGCACTGATGGGTAACAACATTACACACCAAAAGCTCTAGGCCTAAAAAAGGTATTGTATTTATGCAATTTTGCCACTTCAGTGTCAAGTATTTTGAAATGCCCTTTAGTTTGCATTCCACCGGTATCCTATTATTTTGTAGTTTTGTGAAGCCTTCATCTCTTCAGTCCTTTATATTGCATTTGCCAAAAAGCAAACTTCATTTTTAAAAATTAAATATGCACACACACACATATATATATATATATAATATATAAATATATATATATATATATATATATATATATATATATATATAAATATATATATATATGTTCATTTATTTGTGTTTATTTTATTTAGTTCAAACATTAATTACCAGTTCTTGGCGGCACGGTAGCGCAGCGGTTGTGCTCTTGCTTCACAGCAAGAAGGTCACGGGTTCGATTCACCTGGACGGGGACTATCTGTGTAGAGTTTGCATGTTCTACCCGTGTCTGCGTAGGTTTCCCCTACCACTAAAAACATGTACAATAGGCCAGGATGAATGATGTGTGTGACTGCATGATTGTGGTCAGACGGTTGGCGCAGATGTGTGCAGTTGCGACAGCACTTCTGTCAGTCTCCCCCAAGGGGAAACATAGCTTACCACGATCGAGCATGGAGTGAATGTAAAATGCTCTCATGTAAAGCGCTTTGTGACCATGTCTGTGAAAGGTGCTATATAAATAAAGATCTTATTATTATTTATGTGGCTGTGTGACCTGTTTTCTTTATTGTTGTAGAAAACAAAACACTTGTAATCTGTTTGAGTCATCACTGAAGGTTGCGGGGCCAATGCCTTTATTACACAGTTTATTTGAGCACTTCTAATTTACAAACTTAAACATCAACCGCTTCCACCGTAACCATGAGCAAGACACTTTCTCTACCTGTGAACTCTGAGGTATAAATGTGTTGTTGTTAAGGAGATAATAGAACTAGAAATCTGACATGTTTGCATTCATGTGTTCTATATGTTTGTGCTTCATCTATTGAACCAAAAACAAAAATGAATAGTTATAATATATTTGAAATGGTCTGTCTTAGATCAGCTACAACGACAGGAACAGGAAACAGATAAGGTTGCTCTTGCAGACGTTGTAATTGATAAAGCATACTTAATTCCTGGTGACACCCATTGGACGGCTTCTGTCATGCAAACGTTCTTCTTTTATGACGCAGAATGAAACATTTTCAACATTTTGTGTGTGTTTCTTGCCACGTCGACGCAATACTGGAACATAAAGCTGAGCATATGTGTTTTGTAAATGACTTAATGAATGAAATGATATGAGAGAATACAATACAGAAAAATCTAAAACATCAGCAAGACTATTTCACTTTAACCGTCAAGAATTTCAAAACTTCCTGTGTAATGTGTGGGCTATTGTCTTATCCCTCATAACCTGAGAAATACATAGTTCTTTAATGGTAATATCAATGCTGCAACTTTTCTTACAACTAATTCAAACTCCAGATGCTACTCCTGGTTTGTGTACTTACCATGATACCACTGCTTGTTGATAAGTAACACCTCACTTGGGGTATTTGACAAACTGACACTCATTGATACACAGTGTCCAACTCAGCTTGTCAAATACACTAAGTGGGGGGCCTGGCTCAGCAAATGAAGGAGTGCAAACAACCTGCAAAGAACAAGTCAACCATGCTACACTATAGACACACTAGACTTCTCACCATTACCTGTCTTCAAAGCAGCCAGTCCAAGCCTCTGCGTTGACAATGATGGCACTGTGCACAAGGGCTATCCGTTTGACCACTTAGTGTCAGCCGCGCAAAGGGGAAGTCAAAACAAGGAAGATAAGTGCAAAGCTAGCTCTCAGGAAATATGTGGAAATAAAGTGTCATCAAGTCATGCTTGTGAAATGCTGCAGAAGCCTTTCACAGCTCGCCGTTTGATAAGTGATAATGGAGTTCCTTTCTTTTGTTAATTGTTAATGTTTATTACATTTACAGAGGATTAAAGAGAATCTATTCCCATGTTACCGTGCTGAAGTGCTTGTGTATTGAAAATGATCAAACTACAGTATGTTCTGTTATTATCTACACTCTGGTTTATACGTTTATACAGAAGCAGTATTCTAAATGGTATTACCTCCAGACATAATCTTACATGAATGCTCAAACACTATTACACTATGCACTAGCTATTACTGAGAGCACAGGAATTCTGCAGTGTGTTGTACAGGGTCTGAATACGTCTAAAGACATGTCACAAAGACATGTTTACAAAGAAAACAACTTTTAGATGCATATTATTATAACTGTTACAAATGTTTTTATTAAGTGAGAAAGAAGAATAGACAATTGACTGTGCGTGTTACTTCCTCACATCGTTCTTTCAGTGTGAATCTGCCCATGGCCTTCCCTCTGCCCCCACAAAGCCACAGTATGTCGGGCTTCCCTTCAGAAGTCAACGGCCACTTCATTTTATGCCCATGGCAGGTCTAAATTTATATAAAGTTCTTGGTTTAAGGTGCTGATCTATTCTAATGTATGTCCAAACTGGGTATAAATTATGTGTAATGCAAAAAACACCTACTTTAAATGCATGAGTAAATCTTAAATTAAACCATTATTACTATTATTATGATGTGTTGTGTTCAGCCTGTGGCCTCAGAGTATTTCAAAAGTTTACACTATAAAGTCAAATAAAGAAAAACATTAACCCACACAAGGCATTAAACCAAACTCAAATCCTCCTGTTGTTTCTAGGAGACAACTTCATTTTCCAACCCTCCTCTGCACCCCTGAGCATTGCATATAATTATTTTTTTCTTGCCAGGCTTACATTTCTATTTTCCCCTGTTTGTTGATTTAAACCACTTGATCTCGCTCATTTTCTCTTTTTAGACTTTAAGCTTCTTCTCAAAACACTTGATGGTCCAGCGATTAGCAGAGACTTATCCAGAGACTCCATTTTATGTTTTAAGGAAAGAAATCTGTCGGTTGCTTATTTCATATCTTGGATTTCTGTTGTGATTTTCTTCCTCTTTGCTTTTGCTGATTCCCAACCAGGGGTACGGGGACCTTTAGGGGTAACTTGAGCACTTAGCCGGGGTACTTGGCATTTTTTCAGATTAAAAAAGACTTTCAATATTACTTTCAAAGGGAAGTTTCAGTAAAAGGTTTGATTTGAGAGCATGTTAGCTTCATTTAAACACAGTACCCAACTAAATACTGACTAATCTTAGTTTAGTTGGTCACTTTGTAATAATTTTGGCAGGATTCTCGCGGTAGGAGGTTGTCAGAGCATAAATGATCTCCTCAAGGGGTAAAAAACATTTGGAAACCACTGCCTTACATGATTACGTTTGGAAACAGTTCTTTTGTGATGCAAGGCATATGCCGGCTGTGTTTCGTGATAGTGTGACAGTTAAATTTGTCACTGAATTTCAACACCATTACAGTCACTACATTAAGCAGAAGTCTGACTCAAAGGCTCCCATAGCCTATTGTACAGTCTTGAGAAAGATAAGGCTGGTTTCATCATCATCATCATTATATTATTCACTGAATTATTGAATCAACCAGTGGCTAGGTTTAAATGGTCAGAAAAATCAGACAACTGAAGTAATCAGATCTGATGTGTTTATATTCACTTAAAAAATCTGACCATCCAAAACTCCGGGTTCTACATGTGCCAGAGCAGCACAAACTCAAGGGTCTACTGTTCTGTAGTAATTGGTGTAATCTCAGAAAAAATACACATAGCACAAACCTTCTTTAAGGATGTAAGGGGGCGAGACAATTAAATAAATAATTAGAGCCGATACAATGCAGAGAACAGAATAATGCTCAATCATATGTGCAGCAGCCTTAACCATCTTGTCTGTCTGCTGCGCACAGTATTGTCTTTTTAAACAAATTTGGGATTTATTAATGGATAACTTTAGTGATAATTTTCATTAAAAATGCTTCTAGTATATTTATATTATATTTTGATCTTTGTCTTTGTGACATTACTTGGGCCTTTTTGCTTTACTCTCCTGGTTAGTTTATGCACACATGTGAAAGATCAGAATGAAATCATCATATCAATATCAATATCAGATTATGCTGTTTATATGTCTCTCAGAACTATAGAAATCAGATCAAGGTCAGATTTTGTTATTTGCATGTAAATGTAGCCAGATTCACAAGCCTTTCTCAGATTATCTATTCTATTCTATTCTATTCTATACAGAGAAGTGCAATTTGTTTACATTATCCTTGATACATTGTATCAAACAAATGTATATATGGAATATGCTATGGAATAACGTGTAATAACTTGTAACTACCGTATCTATCTATATCTGTATGGAATAATGTGTATTAGTAGTTTGGAGGTCCATGATGTCATAGGGTTAGGGGTTAAAGTTACACATTATGCTCCTTCAAACTTGCTACACATTATTCCATCGTGTATGTACTAAACTAAACAGATGCATCTTGTTACATAGCACATTACATTGTTCTAAAATTGGTAGATCCCCTCCTGGAACCGCCACCTTAACGTGGTGGAGGGGTTTGAGCACCCGAATGATCCTGGGAGTTCTGTTGTCCGGGGCTTCGTGCCCCTGGTAGGGTCTCCCATGGCAAACAGGTCCTAGGGGACGGGTCAGACAAAGAGCGGTTCAGAAGCCCCGAGAGACCAACAGGCTCGGTTAGAACCATGAGGCCGTCCTTCTGTGGACCCACCACCTGCAGGAGGAGCCATAGGGGCTGGTGCAATGTGACGACCCGGCAACGGACAAGTGGAAGAAAATGGATGGATGGATAAATTTGGTAGGTACAATGTATCAAGGCTATAATGTAAGTAAGTAAGTGCTTTATTTGTCATTGTACAACCGTACAACAAAATTGTGCTCAGGTGTTAGTCCTGAGCCTCTGCATCTGAGCCATGGCGCCACTGTGGCCAACCTGACTCACATGTTTTTGGAGATAGGGGAAACCATACCTCCTGGAGGAAACCTGGCTGGCTGCCTGCATTGCGCATCTGAAATGGTGCACCGCCTCCAGGATTTGTCCCTGTTTCAGAGCGTGGTGCCCTGCATTGGTCAACCTCCCCCCTCCTCTTCTCCTGCGCAGCTCCCTCCACTCCACAACAGTCTTTAGTAAGGACAGAAGGCATGTGTGGCTTAGCTGCGAGTCTTGCCCGGATACCTCCTCATTTGTCCTTCATTGTTTCCTGTAGCACTCTTGTGACGTCTCCACTGTGCTGCAGCTGTGGGGGCTCTTGGTGCCTCTTCAGTGTGTCAGAAGAAGAAATGTGTAGGTCTCAAATGTATTTAGCTCATAAGCTATCTGTTTGTTTACTTTTAAAAAGGTTGTTGCTAGATCATCGGCTCGGGAGGGACGGTCTGCTGTGATTTTGTATATATCTATGAGTTACTTTGTGAAAAATACATATAACCCTAATCCTAACCCTAATCCCATAGTCACCAACCTGGTGTCAATTGGATCATCATTTATCATTCGTCCTGCACATTCAGCACCTCAGTCAAATATAATTGCCTCCACTGCCTAGGACTATGCTGAACATGGAGACAGGCCTTCAGTCATCGGCTCCCAGGCTCTGGAACACCCTGCCTGACCACCTCAGGGCTCCACAGTCCGTGGATTGTTTTAAGAAACAATTAGAAACTCATTTATTTAAGCAATGTTTTTAGCCTTTTTTAGTCTCTCTGATTGTCTTTTTTGTTTTGTTTTATACTGTTCTCACTCTCTGTAGCACTTTGAGATTTGTGTACAAACGTAAAGTGCGTTACAAATTAAATTCATTATTATTATTATTATTATTATTATTATTATTATTATTATTATTATTAATCCTAACCTTAAAGTTAATCATATCCCTGGCCCTAACCTTAATTTGTGTCATGAAATGTCACGTTTTCACAGCAGACCGTCCCTCCCGAGCCGACGATCTAGCAACAACCTTTTAAAAAAGCTGCTTCCATCAGGACCATTATTATTATTATATGGACTCTATGCAGTAAAAAAAAACAAAAAACAAAAACAAGTGACTGTCAGTATGGGTTCAGAAACAACAGGTCAACTGCACATGCATTAATCAATCTAAGCGAAGAAGTCACCAACAATATTGACAATAAGCTGTATTCACTGGGTATATTCATAGACCTCCAGAAAGCCTTTGACACTATAGATCATGAAATACTTTTAAATAAACTAAATTGCAATGGGATCAGTGTGATTGCAAACAATTCGTTGAAGTCATACTTGACTGAAAGAAAGCAGTACATACAAATTGATGACATGTATCAGGACGAAGGAACATAGTATGCGGAGTCCCCCAGGGGTCAATATTAGGACCTAAATTGTTTTTGTTGTACATAAATGACCTGTGCGAAGTCTCAACAAAGTTAAAATGTATATTATTTGCGGACGACACAACAATACTGGGTTCCGGCAAAAACCTACAGAATTATATAAATTCAAAGAATGGTTTAATAGAAATAAACTTTCGCTTAACATATCGAAACTAAAATGATTCTATTTGGTAAACGGAATAGTGACATTCAGATTCAAATCGATATTGACAATGCTCGATTTGAACAAGTAAAGGAATATAAATTTCTGGGTGTGATCTTCAGTCATAAGGTTAGCTGGAGACCACAAATAGATAACATTCGTGGGAAATTGGCGAAAAATGTGGCCATAATGGGCAAGTGTAGATTTTTTCTGGACCACAAGCCTCTCTTTACCCTGTACTGTTCCTTAATCCTATACCGTACATAAATTATTGCTCTGAGGTCTGGGGAAATACCTTCAATAGTCATTTACAGGTTTTATATACAAAAGAAGGCTATTAGAATTGTTCACAATGTCGGATATAGGGACCATGCAAATATATTGTTCTTAAAATCTAACACCATGAAACTTGATGACCTTATAAAATATAATACTTTGTTAAGATATATACAGCTGTAAACAACCTAGTAATATACAACAAATGTTTGGTAAAAGAGTGGGAAGTTACGATTTCAGGGGTACTCATAATCTGAAAGTACAATGTATTCATTCTACCTTAAAAAGTCACTGTATCACCCGGAGTGGTGTAAATCTGTGGAATAATCTTGAGGAACCCTTAAAAGGCGCTGATAGTCTACAACAATTCAAAAAACGGTATAAGAGAAGTGTGTTTGAGAAATATGCTAAAGACATGTGACCTCGTTCGTATTAATTACAAGTAATTTTGCCTTACTGTGAACCTGTTAGCCACATCATTGCTGACAGAACCAATGTCACCAACCCCTAACTTTAAGTCGTTATGAATTATAGGAACTGAGAGAAACGGGTTCATAAATCTTGTCTTTTAATGCACCACCCAGTATAGGGCTCAGAACTGCCTCACAACAACAACAACTAGTTAGGGCAGCAGGGTGAGGGCAAAAACAACAAAAATAATAAAACATCACAACCAATATTTTACAGTGGAAATGGAAATTATGATATAATGGGCCGCGTTGACCATGTTCTATTTATTATAAATAAATTACTAGTCAATTCATAGAATGGTGACTGGTGCTCATAAGTAATGATTGGTAATGGTTATTATGTGAACGGGAATGAGGAATAAGAAAAAGAAAAAGTACAAATTGTAAATAAAAATAAGTAATTCAGGAATTTGTATGTAAAGTGTAACATAAGATGTTGTATTACTGTATCCGGAATATAAATTTAATCTTGAATATGGGGGTAGGCAGCTTTCTTGCTTCGGCCTACTCCTTTTGAGTTTTTTTCTTTTCTTTCTTGCTTTGTTTGTTTTCTGCACTGTAATAATTGTTGTTGTAAAAATCACTCAAATAAATCCAATCAATCAATCAATCAATCAATCAATCAAAATCCACCTAACCCCACAAAACGCGGCAAAGACGTACAGAAACCACAAATGCAGTTCGCAGAAAAAGCAGCTGTACGGAAAGAGGGAGGGAAGTTTTTGTTGTTTTATTTTACCCCCAAAAGATACCCAAATGTGCAAAGTGAACATTTCTACAGTTAATTAATTGGCCAATTAAGGTGAGTTTACATCGCACTCTCTATACAAAGTAAGTAACCTACTCTGACTTGTTGGTACTTTTGGCTCCAGCAGTTCTATCTATTTAATTGCCCACATCTGTCTCAGTAACTGTGCTGAAATTTCCATTAGTCCGTTGCCCCCCATTCCGTGAAAAAGCCAAAGAACTGTATGAAGATGCAGAAAGAGCGGGCCCACGGATCGTGAACACAGCTCAGAATATGGTGTTGAAGCGCCACCTTGTGGCTGAGTACTGAGCTGAAACTTAAATCAAGAAATTATTAAGTCACGTTGAATAAGCAAATGTTCCTTTTATTCAATGAGAGAAAACAGTAAGAATTGTCATATAATAATAATAAAAAGTCAATGAGGCACTGTATGTTACAGTAGAGTGTACAACGCTACAATGTCCATCTGAAATCTATTTTGGCTATTTTTTACAGACAGAAGAAGTTTTGTTTTCAAATCTACAACACAGCTGTAAATAAAAACAATATCAGGGAATGATATCCATTGTCATGAATTATATTCTATACCTACCAAAATGTTTCTTTTAAGATAGCAAAATATAAAGAATATTTCTCACTCTATGCATTTGTTTGAAACTTGCAAAATAGTTTTCTTTCACATAATACAAAATACCACTGAATGTGCAAAATCACTTTCCTTCTGCACAGCCCCATGGAGCATGAACACTTTTGCAAACGGTATCTAATACTTTTATGTTTTGTTCTGATTCAAAAGATGAACCAAACCTTCCAAAATCCAAGAAAATAAATTGAGTTCAAGAGCAAGTGCCTTTATTTTCATGTCAAAACAACTTGCCGTTTTTCTTATCTAAATCTCAAGTATGAAATTAAACAAATGCAAAAACCCAATTTATGTAACTTAACCTTACATTAAAAGTCAGTAGTGAGTCACTACTCTGGCATGAAAAAAGCCAATAGGTGTTTCCAGTGCATCTTGAAATATTTTATGTTATGAAAAGGGAATTTAAGAGTTTTCTTCATTGCTGATTAATGCACAGCCACAATTTCACTTAATGTTTTTTTCCCCCATAATATCCATGCCTGGCTAAAAGCATTTGATTATCAGCAATGGCCAATGGTGTAATGCTTGATTACAAAATGAAAAAAAATATTCAATTCAACATCTGGCATTTCTTTTGCCATTCTACTTGGTTTATTTCTCAACATTTGAATGCTATTGAAATGAACAATAAAATGTGGTGAATTGTGAAACCAAAAAGTAGGAGGGAAAAAAGAGCTAAACAAAGCTTCAGTGTCACTTAGTGACCCGGATTTAAATACTGTACGGTTTGTGGCATAAATGAAAAAATGACATCTTTAAATACTGCTCTCTTGGGTCTCCACAGTGACGCATATGTAATAAAGGTAGACAAATAAGAAAATGCAGCTTGTTGAGTCAAATTCAGTATTTTCAGCAGAACATTTTCATGTTTTTTAAAATACACTGCGTGCACAATTATTATGCAAGTGAGTATTGTCATATTGTCAGTACTGGCTGTTGGATTGAAGTGTTCCAGGTGATGGCGATGTTTGCAATGAAAGTGTGGCCAAAGCAGGTCCACAGTCACATGTGCAGCAGCTATTTTCCCTCACACAGAATCGGAAGGAAAATACATCTGAAAACAAAACATTTCAAAAGCTATCGGGACGAGTCGCAGAACCATCAAACATTTTGTTGCCAACAGGGTTGTAAGAAGTGGGTTGACAGAAAACTTAACGTAACGGTCAAAGACTGTCATCAAGCGCGGAGCCACCAGTTTAGTTTAACTTTGTTTGCACGTTTAAGTTTGGGGTTTAAAAATGTGAAAAAAATAATAATAATTTGTCAAAAGACTCACTTAATAATTGTGCACACAGTATAATTTGGTTTCCATTGTGATGGATTTCTATTATCCTGGAATGTCTAATTAAATGTTTCATGTTGTCAGTAACGGTGCAGACCAAGCACTAAAATGCTACAAATCCCACATGTTTTTAAACACACATTATGTCCCTTTTCAAACAGTGACTCTCCTAATTTCAGAAAACAGAATATCCCAGACCATATTTGTACATTGCTGCGGCGGCGCAGCCACATATTGCTGATCAGATTTGTGGAGAAGAGGCAGGACTGCAGTCCAGGCAGTGGCCCAGCTGTGGGCAGTGCAGGTGAAGATCACATGCACTCAAATTCATCAATGCGCTGCTTGGTGTTTCCTGAGCGGATCTGTCTCAGGGTCTTGTACTTGTCCCGTCCTGCCTTCACGTTCTCCGCATGGAGGATGTCATTCACTGTCTTCTTAGTCTCATCTCGAGCATTGGCCAATTCTGAGCTCAAAACCTTAACACACAAATGAATTCATATAATATCAGTATACAAGCACAGGGACCTCTTTATCTTAAATAAATAATACAGCAATAAGTAAAAAACATGCAACAAAAGAGTTTGAACATGATGAAAGTTGAAGTGCCGTTTATGGTATGTATGACACAGAGTCAAAGTCAAGTTCAGTTGTATTTTGGTGTCCACTGTTAACTTATTTTTATACGGACATTTCTAGAGGTGCTTTGTGGGTGTGGTCCGTGTTGAAACGACCGCTCTGGTGGGTTGTAGGTTCTCTTTTGCCGGTGGGGCAGTATGATGTTGCTTAATGTAGGATTGATATTGTAAATATAACAGGCAAAGTTGGGTCACGGAGGGGTACGTTGTGTGTGTGCATGCTGTTTCCTGCTCTTGTGTCTTGTACTTTGTAACATGCTCCCTGTGCTAGTGTGATTTGATCAATTGTTTTTATTTCAATGATGTCGGGGGTGGGCGCTTATAAGCTTTTGCTTCAGCCCACTCCTTTTGAGCAGAATTTTAACTGCTCAAATAAACTAATAAACTAAACTAAACTAAACACCCATTGTGCAACCTCCCAGATTCATTCCTAATCCAAGCCCCTCTAATTTTCTGGATAAACTTGATAAACTGTCTCCTGCTGAAATGAAAGCCTCACCAGGAGATGTTTCTGCAGGCGCTCGTTCTTCTCGGCCTCGGTCATGCGCTCCTCCTCGCTGCGGTCCTTGTAAGTCACGGCTGAACCGAACTCCGCACTGGCTTCTGCGCTGCTCTCATCATTCTCATCGTGCTCATTCTCAGCATTCAGTGGCTCCTGAGCGGTCAGGACTTTGTTCTTAAGCTCCTCTTTGGTCTTCTCTAGGTCTTCTTGCACCATTGTGGCCTATGTAAACACAAAAAGCATGTAAAAAACAAAGAAACTGTTTTTTAAGTTTTAAAATAATTCTCTGTAGATCACTGAAATAAGTATCTTTAGTTTGTTCCCTAACACCATGCCATAAACGGAGGTAAATAAAATTTGAGGTTTTTTTACCAATACAAATAAAATTAACTTGTCGGTAACAGTGGAATGTGATCTGAATGCCAAAAAATGCTAAGCATGGAAACCACCACTTATCACACTCAATACTTTCCACAGGACGGCATCATAATGAGGTCAAACAGGATTTCCTTTCCACAAAGGCAAACGCATGAGTCACTAAGGGCTGGCACACACGGTTTTGACCACAAAAAGATGGGAGGCCAGCTTCCTGCATGAAACCTCCCCTACAACACTGCTTCAATCCAACTACCAGGAATGACATTAGCTCTGTAATCCTCAGCAAAGACTGAAACTAAATCTATGACTGTGATATACGTCAAACACACAGTTATGGCAATATCAAACATGGTTATCATTGCTTTACACCATATCATTAACTGACCTTATTTTGCCACTCATGAGCCTCTTCTTCCTTCTTCTTCTTGGCATCTTCCAGGAGAGAAATCTTTGATGTCAAGTCTGCCAACTCCGTTGCCTAAACAGCAAAACTACATTAATATAAAAATAATTGTTTACACCAACATTGTGAGTGGATGTGTCGCTGACCAAGTGTTCTTGGTTCTTCATTTGGCTTTCGGATTGCTGCAGGAGGGTGAGTTTGGCCTCTTCTGCCATCCTCAGGTCTGTCTCCAGTCGCTCGGCCTCCTCCTGAGCTCTCTTCCTCTCCTGATCCAGCTCTAAAGCCTTGTGTGTCTGCTGCTCAAGCTCTGTTAATGCACACGTCCACACAAATTACAGACCAACTCTTAACATAAGAGGCATTGTGTGAGTAAACAGGCAGCGCCATTGTAGAGGTCACCCACCTTGCTGTGCCTTTCTGGTCTGCTCCTCGATCTGTTTGAGTCTCTCCATTAGTTCTTCCTTTTCCTTCTCAATCTTTTCTTTTTCCTTTTCTGCGACTTCTCTTTTCCGCTTTTCATTTTCCAGCAGAGCCCTAGGAAGATATAAAATGCATCTTGTCATCATTAAGGTGAGACGCTGGAGGCAAAACTTCAATTGTTTGTTTGGGACATCTTACTTAACAGGCTTCACATGGAAACAAGAAATCATCAAAGCTAAACAATAAGGCATTTTATTATTTCACTAAATCAACTTTTGCCAGAGATTTATATGGGAAATTGTAACTTCAAAGGCCATTGAGACACATATACAGGTCAACATAGACTCTTGAGACTTTTCCACTACCACACTTTCCAAGACTATATTTTCATAATTATCAACTAAAATGGCTCAAAACCCAAAGATCTACAGCATAAAGGTGTATTCGTTGGCATTACCTCTCCATCTTCTTAAGGTTCTTCTCCTCTCTGGCCTGGGCCTTCATCTGCTGCACTTCTATGGTGTCTGGTTTGCGGCGGCGCATGTACAGCTCGTGGTTGCCCATGCACAGTGCCAGAATGCGCTTGTTAATACGCAGTCTGGGGGCGTAGAAAACAAAGTCCTGAAGAAAAAGGGACAACATTAGTCACAATTACTGGCTAATTACTGGTTGGTGTGTCTAAAACAAGGATTTACATACAGGCGCTTTCTTATCAATTGGTTTTATCACAAACTTCTTGTCATTGAAGGAAATATTTCGTATTTCACTCCATGGAAATCCGATTTTTGGTGTCATTCTATTGGAGACAAAGCAAAAGTCAGTTATGGACGTATTTATACTTATAATGACATTTCACATCAACGTGAATGTGACTTGCTTGTCGTTCTGTTCATAAATGTTCAAGCCCAAAGCGTCCACTCCCAGCCACAGTTCTGTTCCTTTCTTGTTTTTGATGCTGAAATAGTTCACACCGTACATCTCAAGATCCTGGGCAATCTTTAGATACTCCATCATGGACTCCTCTCTGCAGATAAGATTTAAAAAATATTTAAAATTAAAAAAAAAAAAATCAAGCATTGTGCAGGACGTCTTGAAATATCACTCACATTCATGTCCAAAATATGGGACAAAAACGAAAAACAACAAACAAAATAATTACCTTAGCATGCCCTTGTGTTCCTCATGCCAAACTTGGATTCTCTCTTCCCACTGTTCCTTGTTAAGTTTGTGCTGGTCCATGACTCTAAATAAATAAAAGCATTATGATATTATGAAGTAATATTATATATATTATTATAACTTCACTTCATATTGTCCTATGCATGTCCTATCTCAAATTATGCTAAATTAAGTGCCATAGCAAGTAAGAATAAAAAAACAAAAATATTTATCTTTAATAAAAATATATATCTTTTGAGTGGTTGAAGTGGTCCAAAATGGTGCCATAACAAACTTTTCCTCTACAGATTATGCGTATGATGTCATAACATAGCAACAGCATGGCAGTGAGCCTTCCATTCAACATTAAACGAGTAAATTATCATAACCTTTAGGTGCTGAACGGTGTAGGTCGGGTGATGCTATGGCTCAAGGCTGTGACCATCATTTAGGCTGAGACCATTCAACTTGGTTTACATGTAGTTTAGTTTAGTTTATTAGTTTATTTGAGCAGCAAAAAAACAAAGATGGCAGACATCAGATGTTATCATGGAAAAAGGAGTAAATTTGCACACTCAAAAGGAGTAGGTTAAAGTACCTATCAGACTTATGCTAAAGTAGACAGCAAAGCTTTATGCTGTCGTAATCCGTGTAAAACACAGCTGTACTGTATAGATGTATTGATGTATGTACTAGGGCTGAAAGATATATCGTTCAGCCCTAGTATGTACTCAGTGATGCACCTGAAGAAAAGCCTCAAATTGTACACAAGGGAACCTATGCTTAATTTTAAGTTCTTTTAATTTTGAAGTTGTAAAATGTAAAGCATTGTTATAATCCCTTTAAACTTGTGAAATAAATAGCATTCCATTATGGCAACAGCAGCAAACTGAGTGGCAAGTCTGCACAGTTATTCATTGATTTGTCACTCAGTTTGCAATGCTGAAGGTTTCATTTCTATTTAGATTTAACATGTGCATAGAAATATGTACAGTAAAAGGTTCATATATTAATGCAAACCAATCCCTGATAACTTGTCTTAATTTGCGCTGGTCTGGTCTCGACCTACTGACAATATACGCACTGGACCATAAACGTGTAGTCTGACTCTATATGCAGTACTTTACAAATCAATCACCCCTGACACAGACAGTATTGATTACCTCTGGGGGAGCAGATTGTCATTGGACAGGTATCCCGGCGTGTGCGCTTCCTTGTTATAGTCAGCGTATTTGGCCTGCACGGCGTATGAGGCCAGCAGCACGGCCGTCTCCGGGGGGCAGTAGATATCGTCGTTCAGGATTCCCTCCTTACTTGGAGGAAGAACAGTCTCTGCGTGGCATCCTGGATCAACTCCTCGGACACATCCTCAGGGAAAAACTTGGCACGAAACTTGAACAGTAAGGGGCTTTCCTTTCTCACATCCTGGGCTGTCACCTGTGCGTCAGAGGTTAGACAGCATTACAGATAAACGGACCTTACAAAGAGCACGAGCCAAGCTGCTAAGTTTGCAGCAAAACGTCACCTTTTTGTTCAGCTTCAGCCATGTTGAGAAACCCTTAGTGTCCTGGTACTGGAGGCCAAAATACCAAACTTCTCGCAGTCCAATGGTTTTAACCACCTTAGAAATGAAAATATACTCATCATATAATTCAGTCGTGATACAATACAAGAAGAAACGCAGCTAATATTAGCAGCATACTTGGTCAAAGAGTTGTTTTCCTGTCGTATTAGGCTGAATGGCAAACTCCAGTTCAGCATCCATGGTGGTGACTCTTACACTGATCTGTACAGAAAAGAAGACAAACATATAAAGTCATTTGTAAGTCCATCATCTAACTGAATCAGGTAAACTCTAGACAAAGAATAAACCCAATAATCACTGAGTTGGTATATTTCCATGACCTGTGGAGTCCCCACGGGGTCAATCTTTGGACTCCTCTTATTCAACTTGTACATGCTTCCATTGGGTCAGCTAATAAACAGCAACAATATGTCGTACCACAACTACACAGATGACACTCAGATCTACGTGTCACTGACGGCAGGTGAACATGGGCCTGTAGATACACTCTGTCACGGCATCGAACAGATCAGTTTGTGGAGCAAACAACTTTCTCCAACTAAACTCAGACAAAACTGAGATATTGTTTCTGGCTCACAGACACAAAGACATAAGTGTTATCAGTCACCTTGAGTCTCTCTCTCTAAAACCAAAAAATCATGTTAAAATCTAGGAGTAATCATGGACTCAGACCTGAACTTAAACAGCCACATCAAAGCAATAACATCATCAGCTTTTTACCATCTGAAGAACATTGCTAAGATCAGAGGAATAGTGTCAAAACCAGACTTAGAGAGACTCATCCATGCTTTGTCTCCAGCAGGTTAGACTACTGTAACGGCCTGCTCACTGGCCTTTCTAAACGAGCTGTTAGAGCTGCAGTACATCCAGAACACTGCTGCTCGAGTCCTGACAAGAACCAGAAAACACACTATATTAGTCCAGTGCTCAGGTCTCTGCACTGGCTTCCTGTCACTCAGAGAATAGAATTTAAAACAGCTCTGCTTGTGTACAAGCTTTTCATGGTTTAGCACCAAAGTCCATCTCTGACATGTTAGAGCCGTATGAACCATCTCGGGCCCTGAGAACTTCAGGGAGGGGTCTCCTGGTGGTTCCCAGAGTCAATAATAAACACGGTAGGCTGCATTTCAGTTTCATGCAGCTCAAATCTGGAACAGTCTTCATGAGGATGTGAGACAGGCCTCAACTCTGACAATGTTCAAATCCAGGCTGAAAACAGCTCTTTTTACTCGTGCATATGAAAACTGAAAGTATTTTATCTGCACTCTTGCCTTTTACTGTCATTGATTAACTTTATGTTGATGTTTTATTGATTGATTTGATCTGTTTTCTTGTAATTTTATGCAACTGTGAAGCACTTTGAATTGCCCTGTGTATGAATAGTGCTCTACAAATAAACTTGCCTTGCCTATATAAAAATATTCTAACAAGGTCATTCAACAATGTAACAATCAGTGATATCAACCATTTTCCCATTTTAAAGAGGATTTGATTGGTAATTACTCGATAAAACACTGATAAAGCCCTTTAGACCTACACGTTTGTACAGTCGGTGTGCCACTCTGGCCATGGATTGAATTTATCTACAGGAAGTAACCACATCCTCTGGTGGCTGGGCCTTGCGAGCCTCTCCTTCAGCTGCTAAACACTGAACTCTCTGGAGGATCGGCTACATCCTGTCATGTATCAAACAACATGTCAGGTTTTCTACCAGCTTATCTCACTCAGTGTAGCAGACAAATGAAGTCATTTTGTTTATTTCCTCAACGGTCATCATCACAGCAACCAACTTTGACTCAACATCTATTTGAAAAGGCCACAGAACCCATTCGTTTCTGTGCTTTCTGTGCTCTTTGAGATAACAGAGCGGGCAGCATGCAAGTCTATGGGACATAACTGTGCAGACTGAGGCCCACGTCTGACCTCAACAACAATGGTACGCATTATGTCCCAGTTGCGGGGCTGATTAGGGTTGCGTTCTTTCCCATTCGTGTCAGCAGGACCCCATTTTACTGCACAGGACACTTGCACCTCTGTTACATCCTGTCATCGCCAGCCGCTAGTGTTAAAAGTGAAAGTACAGCGTGGTTTAGGCTCCTACCACATTTACAAGAAATTCATAAGCCTCATTTCACTTAAAATCTTAAACGGTTTTAAGTTTTCATTTCCTCCGTCAAAGTAGCTAATGCAGCATGAAAAAGGAACAACGTTCATAGGGTTGTGCCAAGTTAGGGTGTGTCCTCCAGGGCCAGGACTCAGAAGAAGACTATTATTAGCTCAGCAGCTCCACAACACCCTTCTAAAACTGCTGGGTCATAGCTTATTATTCACAATTTCCCTTTCACCACAACTTTCTGGATTAGGATGTCCTGAGGAGGACAAGTATCAATCCAAGGCTGATAACTATCTTCAGCTCACAACTTGAATATGAACCCTGTATTCTACCCAGTCTACAACCTATACTACAATTTAGGTTCTCTGGTCCAAACAACACACGTTTTTTACTATGGTTCAGAGACTGAAGTAGGCGTTTATCTTGAAAAGTTCAAATCAGGACTAAACAAGGTCTAAAATCAAATCTCTAAACCAGAAAAAAAAGCCAAATTTAAACGCTTACTAAAGCAGCGGCAGTCTAGAGCTACAGATGACCTTAAGTACCAAAGTGGTTTGAGAACCACTGGGATATCAAGTGTTTCTCAAACCACTTGATATCACAGTGGTTTAAGAACAGTCTAGTCATTGCTAGACTGTTCATATTACCTATTATATTGTATATATTTTTCTCGTTGGTTCCTATTTTGTATTAGTTTATTATTTATATTTTATCAGTCTATTGTTGTTTACTTTATTGTTTAATTATTGAGCGAACAAGCAATTTTAACCATGGATCAATAAAGTTTGTCCAAGTCCAAGTTTAGGAACTGTAGAATAAACAAGTAGAGCCGTGGTTGGTGTTGTGGTCCATCTATATTTGATGTCACAGCATTTTCAAACCTAAACTAATAAAACAAAAGAGAAGTGCACTGTGGGAACTCAACCGCCAACATACAACCAGAAACGAGAAGTGAAATAATTAAAACCTCACCCATAAGCTTTGCTATTTATTTATTTTATTTATTTATTTGAAAAGGAGGGACAATACATATTAATGAACATTTTCACAAATGTAAATATGCCAGAAAATAGCCTTAGGCTAATTTCCATCTGCAGACCCCCTGGCAGGTGGATGTTAATCATAAGTTAGTAAAAACATACAGAGACACTATATACAGACTATGTACAGAGAGACAAGGACGAGTACAGTGATCACTTGTTAGAACAAGTAACAACTAAATGATTCACGTCCATATTCTCACTCCCTTATGCTATAATGAGTCTTTTTTGTGTCCTATATTTCAAAGTTACCAAAGTCAGCAGCCACACATTGATGTACATTTTGAAGCAATTATACAACAGCATATTTGGACAAAAATGGAAATGAATGTCACCAATTGGACAGTTAAGCTCCTGTTTCTTACATGTTTTTTCAGCAGGTACGTACTGTATATAGGATTTGGCACGACTCCTTGTGAAAACGTACCATAACTCGGAGCTGCTTAGTATAGACGTGTAAAACGAATGGGGTATAATTCTGTTCTGCCCTTTTCTTCAGGACAACAGCCAGCTTGTTATCTGTGGGAGACATCCTACAGGGAACATCATGTGAAAGACTTGTGGTCACTGGGCAGGTCTTAAACACGGATCATATCATCTGGTGTGGATAAATATTAGCGGTAGAAGATTAGATAAAACTAATAGTCTCATATAAGGCTAAGGACATATAAGGCTAACACTCCAAGGCCTGTTTAGGTAATTTATTTCCCAGCCCCCACTGCCTCTACAGTCTATGGTCGTGTGCTTAAGGCTTTTTAATAGATTCCTTTACTCCTACTTCCTGGAGTTTTGTCTATACCGCCAGATTGCCAGGGCAACGGCAACCTCCTTAGGAACCGCACTGTCATCCTAGCCTACTGACTATAGCCCTATGATTATTTTGCAGGCATAAGTGGAATTTAAATTTGAGAAGCCTCCAGTGAAAAACAGAAACAAACAGCATTGAAACGGGTGAGTGTGCTGGACTCATCGTCACAACCGATGAGTCCAGGGCTAACTTTTCCTTGACTTCATTCTAGCATGGACTGTGAATGGACACACCCACCACAACTTAATACAACTTACTTAGTCACAACTTATTTGCACAATTCAACGAGAGAAAAGACAGAGAGGGTGCTCAGGAGTAGAGGTGAGTGAAAGAAAAGAAAAAAAAAACATCCAATCAATCTATTTTCCCAGGGTACAAGTCATGATTGCGATTTTATTAAAACATTTTGGATGTTTCTTCTTTAAGTAGCATTTTAATGGTTACATCTATCCATCACTCACTCAGAGCATGACCAACAGGGCGAGGGAGATGGGAAAAGTATACTGTAAGTGTCTGTTTATGGCACTGAATCATGACTTCACAATCACAGGGTCAGATCACACGACTCGATATTATATCATCATATTCCTACTCAGGAGAATGGCCAAATAGTTATTTTGATAAAGCTGCATGTCGGCCTGTCACGAGTGCAAATTTGAAGTTGATATATTGAGAAAGGATAAATAAAGATACTAGATCTGTCAATTCTAAAGCAGAAAAAATGACAGTAAACCAATAAACGTGAAATATAATGTAAACCAATTTGCTTCTGTTCAAACTTAAAGTCCAGAACATGCTTTCTAGAGCTCCAACAGCAGGTTTAATGCTTATTAAAATCTCATGGACGAGAGACAGAAGACAAGTAACCTCAAAAATGGCGTCTTTCAATTCAGCCTAATATTGTCCATGGTAATTTACATTGTGGCTTGGTAAAAAATTTCACCACATAATTTACTAAAGTGGACAAGATTAGAGAATTAATCAGTTGATTAGAGGATTAGAGAATACTCTGTCTTTTTTTGTGTGTGGTTTTATCT
Organism: Neogobius melanostomus; assembly: GCA_007210695.1. Lineage (NCBI taxonomy): Eukaryota > Metazoa > Chordata > Actinopteri > Gobiiformes > Gobiidae > Neogobius > Neogobius melanostomus. The sequence continues at coordinate 662,530 of VHKM01000281.1, forward strand.
CATTTTTAATTTTATTGTTTTAATGTTTTATTGTTGTTGTTGTTTTTATGTATTAAAAGTATTTTATAGAATCTATTTTTTATTTTATTTTTTACTGTATTTATAATTAGCTTTTAATGTTTTACTGTCTGTTTTTTAAATTACTTTACTGTTTCTGGTTTAATGGCATTTTATTTTCTTGTGCAGCACTTTGGAAACTCTTGTTTATAAATGTGCTATAAAAATAAAGTTGGATTGGAATTAACAGACACTGAGATAACACCCAACACTGCCTGAACAAATCATGTTTTGATGATCAAGTTACATTCAATATATTACTTAAATAGACTCAAAAGTATCTAGGACACATATTACCTGATTTACAGCACTCTAACAGCAAAGTAAGACAATAAATGCAAAGAATTCTCAAATTGCCGGAAATATAAAAGGTCACAGTCAGCAACACACTGTTACTTAAAAGATGAAAAGTTAAGGTTTATTCTTGAGCAGCAAATTATAAAAAAGAGAAAATTAAGATGTCAATTTTCAAAAATGTCAGTTCTAAATGTCAAGATAACAAATTATTTGTTTCGCTCTATGCACATTTTCAACTTTCAACTCAATAGGCTCCATATTTGTCCAAATAAAACATTTTTACTATTTATATGCAATCTTAATGGTAAGATGAAACATACTTACAGGACTTTTAATGGAAATATGGTTATAGCTCCAGAGCTGTTTTGCAGTTTGTCTAGCACCTGCTGAATACTAACTGCTAATCTGCTTTGCTATGTGAACTTCACTCTACTTTAATCCCCTTCAACTATACCTCCAGCTCTTTTAATTTGTTTCTGCCTCTTTAATTAAAATGCACAACCGAGAAAGTGAACACACATGATCACAGCTCAAAAGGATATTCAAATGACACTCACCACTATATGCTTTTACTATAGGGATGTAACGCAAATGTTACGATACAATAATATCACGGTACCTCGTGGAACAATATTGATTGTAATATTGTGGGAAGGGTCACAGTATTGTAAAGGCAACATTTTCTCTCAAAATGCCCCGACGACAAGTATGCATTGCTACAATATTCCTCGACTTGTCCCTCAGAATCAAGATTCAAATAGTGTTTAATTACAGTAAATAGTTTTTTGGCTGTATTTAAACAGAGCCATCAACGTGCATTTGCATATATTATTGTGACAGTTCACGGTTTTACAGAAACCTTTGATATCATGATAAATGGTAAATGGTCTCAACTTATAGTGCTTTTCCACCTATAATAGGCACTCAAAAGCGCTTTACAGCAAAGAACCAGTCACCCATTCACACTCTCAATCATACACCAATGTACGCAGACACTGGAGGCAAGGTGGGTGAAGTGTCTTGCCCAAGGACACAACAACAGTGTGTACCTTCAGAAGGCAAGATTCCAACCCCCGACCTCCCGATCATGAGAATACCCGCTCTATTGCCATTTCACAACGTCTCAGTATTTTGGTTATTGTGACATCACTAGATTTACAAGCAATAATTGAGTTGAATGAATTTACTTTATAATTCAAACGTAACAAATGCCTACAGTTAGAGTTATTAGGTTTCGGTGTGAGATCTATGAAACCCAATTTGCCATGAAATAAAATCCAGCATTTGGCTAGTTGGCTGGTGTTAATGTCAAGCCCTGCAATATGAAACACAATTTTCTTAGGTACTGTAACAAGTCATATAACGGTAGGGCCAGGCATATAATTGATATGCAAAAAAAGAAAAAAAAATTATATCATAAATCTTTTGATTTCATCACGATTCACTTTGTATATCTACTGTTGCCTTTAAGAGGAAAATAAAGCCATCTGCTGCTACTGAAAGTTCATACTTCACTGCGATTGGTTAAAGCCACATGTCACTTAATCATGTGCATGACGGAGGCTAAACAAAGGAGTGACTGGGGAACAGCGTCTGAGAATAAGCTGCGTTAAATTGATATAGCACTGAATTACAATATGCCGAGCTCTCGAGGACAGTAGACTAACTCAGGGATCAGAATATTGTCATGATATTGCCCATCCCTACAGGCTTGTGGTAAGCTATGGTATTTTATTTGAACAAGGTGTGATAACTAAACCATACAATACTTTTTGGTGACATTAAGGGAAATTAATAAATCATATTAACTTGTTTCCCACATCTACTGCAGTTGCACTAATGTAAAGTCAAATGTGTTCAAATACAGTTCTTGATACAAAACATAGATGTCAAAAATCATTTGGCTTAAGGTATAAATACTAAATCGGAACATTTGAGTGTGCAGTGACTTGGGCGGCGTGTTGCAGTCTGCAAACTGGTTTTAAAGTGGAGCCTGGCACATCGAAGCAGCCCGCTGAGGGGAGACTGGGAGGAGAGTGGGCCCAAGCATGATGTGAAAGTCCATATAAGGCTGTAGACGAGGAAATTACCAGAAAGGAACTGATGTAAGAGCAAGAAACCTTGACTCACAACTCGACTTCCTTGAGAAATGGAGTCAGAATAAGACCAAGTAACCCTTATTCTACAGAAAATGAGTTTAATTTTAGCCAATACAAGTAGAGTAAAGTAAATATTACTGAAGCTTTGCCAGGAGAAAACTGGAAAATATTTACACTAAAACCGGCCATTTGCTTGTCTGTACTTCAATTTTAACCAACTAACAAAACTGGATTTTAAGAAATTATAAGACTCTGGAAATAGTGTCTTGCCTCATTGAGAAACTGGAGGCATTTCCTGATTCCACTTCATGTTTATTTAAGGAAACCTCTCACCTCCCTCTGACCAGCTATTATGTCCCTCAAGAGGTTGCCCTTAAATATCAAGCAGGACTTTCCGTTGCACTGTTTTAGTAAGAGCAACCTGAAATGAGTATAAATTCTCAGTATGCATCTATTGTCCACAGACAATGTGGATAAATTAGAAGTCTCTAATAAAGCACTGAGTCAGAGTTATTTCATCAGACAGGTTAAAACCGCATCAAGAAGGAGGCATGCACAAGAACAATAACAGTCCCCTGTGGCCATTCTATTGTTTGACCATCTTCAGACTGATACAAAATTACAGTTCTGCTATCAAATTTTTTGAGGTAACCAATCAGAACATAGACAGCAAGGATTGAAAACGCCATTTCGTAAAGACTAACTATATGGTTTAAGTAAAATTTTGAGTAAAGTCAACGAGTGCTCTCCTTTGTCCATAGCTGCTTTTGTTGTACCCAGTGAGAGACCTTCTTTTCAACGGTGCGGATAGGGCTATATTGTAGCCTTCTCAAATTGGTGCTAACAACCCACTGTGATACACTTCACCCCCCCTCCCGGTCCTAACTTTGCCTCCATTTAGAGCGGTTCAGGGCAGTGAAGGAGCAGCTGGGCTGTGACACTTGAAATGCCTCCTTGTTTTACGGTGGTCAAACCTGAGCGAACAGAGGCCTATTGGAAGAGTAGAGAAGCTCAAGTCACATTGCAACCTTCATCCTTCCAAGTGTAAACAATCATCTGCCTTAAAAGCCTATGTGCCTAGAAAATCGGATAAAGTAGAAAGTCCCGGCTCTGATACAGCGCCGTATTGGCGGTAATTTTACGCAGAGACGCTTACGCGCACGCACATAACGGAAAGTGGCCTAACCAGTGAATAATGCGATTTGGGATGTGGCTCATCCCCCAATAACGCAGCTAACCATGGAATGGGAAAGAGCTAATGCGTCGCAGGCAGGCCCGGGACAGTCACAAAGGAGGAGTGCGGAGGATCTGTCCCGAGGGGAAAATCACAGATGCAGCGTTTCACACAGACGAACACATCCCAGATATGCGTAAAAGAAGCGTAAAAGTAAGACGTTCAACTTACCGTCTTCGGCATCTTTGCGTATTTTGCGTCCGATTGAAGTTGTAAAAAGTTTGTAAAAGTGAGGACCAGTTATGATACTGGGAGGAAACTTTTTCCCATCAGAACAACGGCGCCAATCGAACGCCTCCCACTTCGCTGAGGGCTCTCAAGCGTTTCGTATCTTTCCACTAGAGCTATTTCCACTGCTTAGCGCGGCCGTGACGATATTTTTTCTTTGTTCGTCTTGGTTAAAATGGACTGCAGCTTTATTTCCTGTTAACGGTACCCCCGACTGCAAAACCACACCCAGAGCAATGACAGGACAGGAGGCAGAAAGACTCCGCCCGCGCGCATCATCGCCATCATGGCTGCGGCCCTAAATGTGTCTGACCACAGGCCTACTGAGGAGGTATAAACATGGTCTTCCCGACTTGTGTGTTATGGGCGACCAGTCAACATTTTAGCTGCCATGGGCCATAATCTTTCCTCAGACAGAAGCTATTATTGCATCTTTATGATGAAAGAATTCTTTCTACATTTTCTGAAAAAAGGTATGGGTGTAGGCTTGATGCTACTGTTCTGCAGTTGCGCAGCTTCCTGTAGGAAACAATGAGCGCTGCATCGAGACCACAAAATTCAATAGCCTCCAATTTTCTATTCAGCTGTCATGACTTGATAACTATTTACCAAAGAAAGTTACATACAGCACGTTTGTCTAAATCTTTCAAATCATAGGCTATAGTTAGTATTTTAATACAGTAACGCGTTTTAAAGAAAGGACACACAAAAAAAGTATTTCCACACAGTCAGACCAGAACATTGCTTTATTAATGGAGAAACACATTTGTCATTAAGACTTACATTGTGTTTGAGCCTTCAGACCCAAAATACTCTATTTTAGCATGTATTATATATTTTGGTCTATAAAAGCATTTTTTTTTTTCTCAGAGTGGATTACAATACAGCAGATCACAACACTAAATTGCCCCGTGTATGTTTCCCTTTTAGTGTGGACTGCTAAACATGTTGTTACCCAATTTTATTTGAATAACTTTATTAGACAACCTGAGAATAATGTGTGAATATTCAGTTGTGCACAAATGCCCCCATTTATTTTTGTCTGGACACCACACAATCACAAACTCAAGAGGTGAACTAGCTCATGTGAGAGGGTCTGTGAAATCTGTACACTGATCACTTTGATGTTACTCAAAGCACTAAATCTCAATCGTAACAAATGTAATTTACATTTTAAGTAAAACCAGCAGTAAGTCACTGGCATTTTTAACGAGCTGACTCGAGGGCAAATGATTAATTACAATCACCGTGTAACAAACAGAATAAAATTACAATTGGATGTTTTTGTCATCACACCGGACAGTCATATCTCACGTCCTCATGTATAGCGACAACTTTCTACAATCAGTGCTCTTCACAAACAGTTTAGTCCAGAAGGGCGACACCATCTGGTGGAAAACGTACAGTTCAGAACTTACTGCATCACAATCCACTACTGTATTTGAAGTCACCCAAGAATAACTTTGGCATACTTAATTATGCAAAATATTTTAAAACTATTGAAACTACCATTAAAATAGTAGACATGTCGCATTTTTACCAAAGGTGCACAGATAACAACACATTATTGAACAATAAAATAACCATTAGTTTACACAAGTTTTATGTACACTCAGGTGGTCCTATGTACAAAGAGGACATGCTTACTGCTGTACTCAGGGAGGAGTGCTCTCGCAGCACATAAAGTCCCTGTAAAGAACTACTGTAACCAGTAAGAATAAGTACATACCAGTGGGCTACTCCCAGTGACACACAGTGTCACAAACATTATGGCATTGTTTTTTTCCCCCTTTAGATAAATAAAACTATATTCATATTTTACATTTATAGTTTGTTACATTCAAGGTATAGATACAATTTGTATCAACAAGCAATAGTCAATTCTTGACATTTGTGGCTTAGTTGTTTGCGGCACTTTCCATGAAATGTGAAAACAAACCACTACTGGCTGTGTAGATAAGAAGTTAAATAATAGACACTGCATTGTTTTTGTTAAGTTTAGAGGGTGGATGTAGTCCATTGCCCCATAAAAACAGTGCCATAGTGGCTTAGTCATTTAACAGTATCATAATGTGCAGATTCTCCGTGGCTTATAGTTCATGGCGATATGTTCGTTACAATTACCTGTGTAACAACTTAAATCACACTGATATAAGCTATTATTTGTGCCCTTCTTTTCATCTCATTTCTTAAAGAAATTCTATCCGCTTTCTCCAGGGCATTTGACTTCTCAAATTGTAAGAATAAATGACTCAAACCAGAACAATGGTCAAGCCTATTTCTTCACTAAATGCCAATGTGCTTTTTAGCCGTACTTTCGAGCAATCTATAATGATCTTAAGATAGAGTTCAATTAAATGGCACGCAAACTTTTAGCCCAATGCCAGAAACAACCTTGACAGCAGCCTTGCAATCTGATTGTTTCACATGTCGAAACATTTAGGCAGTTTGTTTCACCTTCTCATGAATGAGACAGCTGGCAAAAAACAGCCACGTCTTTTTTCATGAAAAAACAAAGTCGGCAAAGCCCAAAATATATTGGGCATAACACATTCAAGCATTTTATAGTCTGCTCATACACTGGTTAAACCTAAACACAATTGAGAATTATTATTGAGACAATGTTGATCTAAAATCTATTTAAAAACACATAATTACACAAAAACTCATTAAACAGCAAGAAAACGCCTATTTTTGTATTAAAGAAGCTTTTTGTAAATGATCACATCAACCAGCTTCTCCATTTAGTTGGATGTGAAATAAACCATTCCAGTTGACTTTACATAACTTTCTGCTATATTCTGTATTCAAAGTATGTACTTAAGCCAACACTTTTGCACTGCTGACTATGATAGGAACAAAACCTCAGTCACATTCATTGTTAGGGGGGTACTAGCAGCCCAAATATGCCTAGATCATGTAAAGCCAACCTAAGACTGGACATGTCAAAGCAATCCAGATTGAACGATGTGCAAACATTTTGCTTTGCCAAAACCATTTCCACATTGCAAATGTACATGTTATTGAAATTATCCTATGTTTCTGTTTCTTTCTCTCTTTCTTGTGGGTTTGGAAAATAAATAGAGTAAATTGCAAAACAAAGCATCCTGAGAGCAATTTGCTGCAAGGCACAGCCCAAACCCCTTAAATGTAGATTTTAATTTTAGCAAACCAGCCTCTGGCAAAAGGCTTTGTCTTTAATCTAAATCATGCTTTTGTCATACAGTAACTCTCTACACACTACACACAAAGTCAGATTTCATTCACTCACTGGTAAACATTTAACAACCTGCTAAATAAAGCATTCAGTCCAATGCAGAATTTGTTGTGCAAAGTGCTGACCACCTCAAACAGGAATTTACATATACTGTAATTTATATTCATTTCATACATGCCATTTCAATCTATTAAATGAAAGTCTCTTCACTCTCCTTCACATCCGTGACAATAAATCAAGGTCCAAGCCTGGGGTTTTGGATGTAGAGGCCATGTTATTTTGTTGACTATGACTTTACGCTGAGCATCACTAACTTGAATCTGTTGGATGGGCCTAATCAGAAATGCCTCCATCTGATCATGCAAACATTAATTTATCAAGTCACTGCTAAATACAATAAAACACCAGCGCCGACTACACAAATGCAGTCCCAAAATGTACCATCTTCTATAATGCTCTGCCAAAAATAACAGCTTTGAATATTTTACAATTAAATAGCACAATATATATATATATATATATATATATATATATATATATATATATATATATATATATATATATATATATATATATAAATACTTCTTAGTAAAAATCAAGAATACATTAACTGTACTAGACTTCACTTGTTATTAATATAATTCATTCAGTGAACTACCATGTGTGTATGGGAATAATTGTTTTGTTTGCTTTTTGGTATTATTAAGCAGCTTTAGAATGAGAGAAATAATGGCTTTTGCGTGATTGTATGTACATAATTAAGTGCACATGTACAATATACAAGTCAAATCTCTGTTTTGGCTTGCTTTCTGCACCCTTTACCAAAATAGCTTTGTTAAATGATGCTGAGAAAATATATATTTAGACAATGATATGGTACGTTACATTTGAAAGTGTGGGGCTTCAGCTACAAAGACTTTCACTGAAACGGGTCACGCAACTACTTAAGTGTGAGGTCATTTAAATATAAGGCCATTACATGTCATGGTTCATGCTGTGAGGTACACACTCACCTTCCTCGGACAACATATTTTTAAAAAGTTATTTACAGCAGAGGCAGACCTAACTCAAGTTATTTAATGTTCCACCAGGAAAAAATAATAATAATAATCTAATTCTGTTTTAAAACAATAGAACTCATTCACAGCGCTTGAACCAGAGCTTTACAGAAGATACTGTATGACCACACTGGAAAAACACAGTAAGGCAAAGTTGTGCTGGGGTGGCATGGATATTGTTGTTTTAGTTTTGAAACTTCATATTCAAGGAACAGAGCACACAGCGTTACTAATATTATCAATAAATATCTTCATTCAGAACCAGATAAGCTCCTGTGTGGTACCTGTTTAGGTCTTGAGACGGTGTTATTGTGCAGTTTATCAAAGTAAGTTTCTTCACAACAAGTGCACTATTCTTTATATAAAATGTAGATATCTACAGTAAGACATTATACTACTTTAATAATATAATGTCACTACATTCACCATGATCAGTGATGTAAATTTAACCGTCTCTTATTAAATATTTGCCTTGATAAATATTAACTCCTGAGGCCAAATGTTACACATGCAGCAATATCAAATACAGTGGCACGCAACAGCTTGGGCACTATGCCCAAATTTTGGATACCACTTTAAGTGCCTGTTAATTAGAAAGAACTTTCTTTACAAATAATCGTTGAATATATAATTTAGGGCCATAGCTTAGTTGCATGACCTCAACTTTGTAACAATGACTGCAGCAAGTTGTTGTGGGTCTGTTAGATGTGGATTCTTCTCCATGACTGAGTGAACAATGTAAGCAGGAAAAATGTTACAAAGGTTTCGATATGTTTGATACTGGTGGTCCGGGATCACATAGCGCTCCTGATGTTCAGCCACAGTTTCCCAGGGGTATTCCAAATCTGCTCCATTTTGTCTGGCATACTGCGAACCATCACCCTCTCGCAACAAGGCATTAAGCTATTACTCAGTGGGTATGAATGATATCCGAAGGACTCATTTCCACAAGGTAGAGGGTCCCAACTTGCATGCTGCTCACGACACAGTGGTGGCCGCCTTTGTCTCATGGGATTGCTGTCGTACAACCTGGAATCTGAAATGCTATCCATGCGGGTCATGCCCAGGGAGCGTGTGGGCTGTGAAGAAAGTGGTGGGAGGGATGTCTGAGTGAGAGGGTAATCTCCAGGGCAGCTGGACCTAGCTCCTACAGCAGCATGTTGGAGATGTGGGGCGAGATGAGCAGATTGCTGCTTACATGGACCCTGCTTGGGATCCTCCGGTCCATAACTCTGCACCCTGGTCAGAGCCTCGTGACCAAAGCCATGGGCAAATGCCTGCATTCTGCTTTGTGCTGACGTCTGGGGCTGCCCTTTCATACTGTCGTCCAAACTGCCTTCTACAGAGCTCTGGTACATGTCTCCATAAGATGAGAAAGAGTCACTGTTTGAGTGGCTGAGACAAGATTCAGGACAATGGCTGAGATTTCTCTGATACACACCATGTTCATGCTCCATGCTACAGAAACTGTCCACATTGTGCATGCTACTCATGCTCATATTTGAGAAGTCACTGTGCAGTGAATAATAACCATGGTCACTGACCACCGAGTCGTACTTTGGAAACTGATCAGAGTAGGTCACAGACGCACCGTGACTATTGGTGACCAGTATGGGTGGATATTGTACACTTGATGTATGCTCCAGGGAACTGCGGCCAAACTGCAGGGAGCCGGGCACTGGGCTGCTGGCAGAGCGGGTGTTCAAAGCCCCAGCGGCATGACTCTTGATTGGTTGCATTGTGGGCACGCTTAGTGCGGTCACAAGAGAAGGCACAGAATTAGCCTCAGACTTCCTGACCACAGACAGTGCCTCTGGAGGCTCACAGACCACTGAGCGAATGCTGGGGTCCGATTGCCGCTTGGGAGCTACACGCTTTGCCTCAGAGCTGCTGTCACCCTTCATTGCTGCTGCACTGGCACCACATTTAACCAAAGCACCCTCACTCATGGTCTTCACTGCAGACAGTTTGGCAAAGGCGCGGAGTTCATCAGCCACTGAGCGGACAGGCTGATTTACACGCTCTGGATGATAGTACTTGCACTTGTGTCCATATGTGCACTTTTTACCTTTTTTTTTTTTTTTTAAAGAAAAGAACCATTAAAATTTGCAGTAAAGAAAAAGATGTATTACCACGGTGTATAAAAACTTACCATAAGGACAGGGCTGTTTTTGTGTTCTGGAACAACAGGTCTTTTTCGAAGAAAGTTTTCTAAACTTGGACCATGCCTTCCCAAAGGATCATCAGGTGGCATAAACCTAATTCAAAACAATATGAACCAATAGTACAATTAGGATCAACATTATAACATACATAATAACAGTGAGGATATACTGTAAATTCACTGTATATTGCCTTTCGTTTTCTTACTTGTCATTGACAAATGAGTACATTAAGAGACGCTCCTCAATAAACTTCTTCCATTCGGGCTTTTCATTTTGCAAGTCCCGGTAGTTGTCATTTGACACAATAATTCCATCAGAATCATAAGCCAGCTTCACTATGAAGCGATCGTCATAGCACACTACTCTCCTGCCTTGGACTCTACGGGATGGGGTGAAAACCAGTATCTTTTCCTTCTCCAGCTTTCGTAATATTTCTTGATCTACAGGAAAACAATAAGTGTGTAAAAAATAACATAGAAAGATAATAACACAGAAAATGCTACATTCTTCTGTTTGAGATTGGAACTTTCAGATGTGTACTGCTACCCTGAAAAGGGACAACAATATCACAACAGTTGACATATTAATTGCATCAAATCAAATGGTAATTTACCTGTAATGAGGGCGTCAGGCCTCGACTGCTCCTTTCTCCAGGCTGGGACAAAAACAGTAATATCTTTGTGTCCTTTTTCTCTAAACCATTCAACAGCAAGTTGGATCCCACGACATGAAACACCTCTTTGTTTCCATGGCTACACACAATATAGGAAAAAAAAAAGAAGACATAATTAAAGTGCTAAAATTGTCTAGAGAAAATATTTAAATTTACCTCATTGCAACATTGGAGCCATCAATCACAATGGGCCGAAGGTTATCATAAATGTCCACTGACTCCTCTTCCAGGGACACCTCAGGGCTTGCGGTGTCTTTAACACATGGAGTCCGTGACACCAAAGTGGATGGGTTAGTGCAAGTTTGAACTTCAGGATCCTTGTTCCCGAGCCTCACTAACTCTGCTAAAATGTCGTTGATCAGAGCGGTAGCACCCAGCTTGTTGAGCACGGCCTCTACTTGTTCACCTGAATACCCCAGTTTTAAAGCAAACTCCATCTTGGCCTGGTATTCCTTTTCACTAACAGATTTAAATCCTGGTGAAGAGCCGCTTTCATCTTCGCGACCATCTTGCACTGTACTACTCTGAGAAAAACTAGGTCGGTCAAGGCAGGGTGAGCGGCAGAGTTGGCGATGTGGCTTAGTGACTAAGAGCGGGTCCCTCTTTCTGCAGCTGCTGTTCACCTTTACCCTGGAACATGGCTGCCCTTCAGATTCACTCTCTGAGCTGCTCCCATCCTCTGACTCGTCAGTGGTATGCTGGGCTTCACTTGAGTCGATGTTGTCCTCCCTGCATGGGCGTTTTTCCATTTTGAGCTTCACCACCATGGACCATGCTGTCATCACGTTCGCCTTGCCACCTCAGACTTCCACCCCATGTTTCCTCACCTCCACCAGAACCAGGGAACCATATTCAGCAGTGGACTTTAGCACAACAGGCTCTGTGTGATGAGCCTCCGGTGCGAGTAGGTGACCAAACTAGAGAACCCTGAAACACACAATAGGTTAATCATTATCACTATTCGCTAAATCTGCTGTAGTGCAGCTGAATACTGAATTGCATGACATTAGATTTGATTAGATATTGACAAGACTAGACATACTTGTAGTGAGAGCAGAGCACAAGACATGACAACCGAAGGCCTGGGTCATGCACTACATATAAGCACATGTAGAGGCCTTTTATATTCTTTCATATTTAAACACTACTCTTTTAGAAAACAGCTATATGGTAAATCAGCACGAGTTTCAAAAATCCTCACATTAATACAAATACTCAAAAATCATGCATGAATACAAAGAAGATGGCATGCGCCTCTCGTCTTCCAGAGTGTAAAATGCATCCAATGCTGTGCTTCAAGAGGTGCAGCCCATGATGTTGGTTGCTTAGCAACACAGCCTTGTCATCAGCTAACTCCTTTTTACCAGTCACGACTAACACAAACACGCACATCGTCTCTCCTCAGGCAGCCACTAAACACTTGCTGCTTCCGTTTACTACTCACACACACAACTCTACAAGCATATCTGATGGACTATTTGTGCATGAATATCCAAAAGTAAAACTTTTGTCTGTGATGGATTTGTACTATCGATAATTTGTATACAAGTTTTTTTTTTGTTTAAAGAAATGTTCAAATAAAATGAAGATCAAGCAAACCTTTTAAAATGTGCCCACCTAGCCTATATTCCTTTCGGTATACTATGTCTAAATTAACAATATTAAATTAAGCACTGCCTGTGGTGAGAAAAAGACTGCACAAATCCCATCGCCATTTAATACAGCAGTATGCAGTCCTTCCTCTCCCACCTCCAGATCACAGCCATCGACTCACTGAGGCCTCCAGACTCTGAGCACATGCACAGGCTCGTGTGCCTCGGTCTCATAGCAACAAGTGGACCAGGTGTCTGCTACAGCCACGTTTTATTGACCCTACAATATCTAGTACAGGGTCAGACTATGGACAGTTTGGGGCACTATCCTGGTCTACTCAAGGAAAATAAATGCTTGACAGTTTTCAATCAATCAGAGAATTGTCTAATGTTGCTACACCCATAACAACATCGAAAAGTGTCACTTTCTGATGTTAGCTGACAGTAAAACCTTTCTTTCAAGATTTCCTTTTCTTGTCTGATCTGTATCAGATGATAAACTCATTTGAAATGCATCTTTAAACCTCAGAATAAATGCAATGTCATTGTGTATTTATGAGCAGAAAAATATATTAATTTAAGACAATAAACAATATACAGATATAATCCGTAAGATAATCAACTTAACATTAACTATATTTTGTAATAAACAAATGAAGCATTTGTAAGATTATGTATTTTTACCAGATTATTCACAGTCCATAGGCTACCTTTTTATACTTAAACCATACGTACATAAAGCATAATAAATACAAGAGCCTGTTTACATCTGTTATGATATGGCAGCATAAAACATTCATGACCACGTCAAAACAATCACCATGATCATCATCATCAGCAACAGCAGCAGCAGCAGCAGCCTAGTGACGTTTTGTCACGTTTGTCACGACCGAATGTTTAATTATCTGACAGTGACTAATCTATAAGAGACGTTATTCAGTTGTGACCGTTCAATTATATAGACAATCCCACATTTAAAACATCTTTGCAAACATCAACACGTTTGACAACATCAGGCCTCAAGTAACGGAGTGTTCCAGCCAAGCTAGCAATCCGTTTCGTTTCGTAGCAGAAGCGAAAGACTTAGCGAATGAAACCAAACGACAAATGCCGGTTTTAGTCACTAATAAATAATATTACCCATAGGAGGAGGTATCGCAGAAGAGTCTCGTCAAATAGTGGCCTTTAGCGGTTTGGTTAACTTAAAATAATATTAGCAACTGTTTCTACCTAGTTTGCGTCGGTACCCGATTGGAATCAAAGTGCTTTGCGCATGCGCACCTCAGTCTGCCATGTTGGGTACGGCGACGCCACACAGACAAACATTGTGGATATTTTTTTACCTGATGCAGAACATAATTTTTCAACATGTGCGTCTATGTGACAAAAGCATACAAGTAAGTAAAAAATAAATACAAAAATGAACGTTACTGGCTCGAGCTTAAGAGTGTGTAGAGAAATAATGCTTTCTAAGTTTTGCCCAAAACTAATTCAAGTGTAAAAGTGAACAAAATGGGAACGAAAATGATGTATTGATTGCCCTAGAGAGCGTACCAACTAAGCGACAGGTGGAATTTTTTTATTACCTGGAACATGGCCGTAACTTAACGTGAAGTTGGCGGCAACATAGGAAGTCAAACTGTGCATCATTAGTATTGGACCATGTGTCACATTAAGAAATAATGTTAGCTTATTATGACAAGCGCTATCTGTCCTCATAAAGTGATGCTTAACTCACCTTGTTGCCGTCATCTTCTTGTTGCATTGTGTTTTGCTGCCATTGGCGCTGTCGCAGTTGCACAGGGTTGCTGATACAGCACAACCGTGAATATTTACTGGGATCAGGGAACATGTATATCCGCAACGCGTTTACATGCATGAGTACCATTATTAACATTAACAGTTCCAACCAAATAAGCACATAGCCTACTGATAAAATTGTTATTTTCTGATGGGTAAGAACCATTCCCATAGCCTACAAGCAAGTTTATAGCAGGCCTAGGTGGCCTTTCCAGTTATCAAAGATGTGCAATTACCTACAGTACATCCCCAGCTCACTAAAAACATCCCTTTAAGTTTTTCATAGTTTGATTTGTCTCCAAAAATCTGAAAGCAATAAACACAGAAGCCTAAATAGTAATATAAGTTAAATCATATAATTTTTTGTAATTTTCTGCTGTTGATCCAAGACCGAATCGGCCAAGGTCCTCTAGTAAAATATTCTCTTGTGAAAGTTCATGAATAATACCTAACATACACCAGTCCAGTTGAAAAAGCTGCCTCTTTTCAAATGATTTCAATAGGTTTGATCTCCTTTTTATGTTCAGAGTGTGTGGGGGTGTGTATGTTTAAACCTTGTACATCAGATTGTAGTTTGGACCATGCCACTTCCCACCACTGACTTTAGTAATGTACATAAACACATAATTTAATCTTTAGTTTATTTAATATAAGGCAGTGTTTTACATTGACGAAACAGTGACGGATTTCCCAGGAAACCTTGACCAGATGAATTCATGACAAAGTTGTTTCAATGCATTCAACAATAAAGCATTGTGAAAATAGATAGTGACACATGGTCCAATACTAAAAAACGACATTTGGTGCTCTGATAGAACTTAAAACAACTTCATGTTAAAAGGTGAAAAATACCAAATAAGGCAAAAGTAACATACAAAATAGCACATTAAGATGCTGCATTTATACAGTATATCAACTACTAAGCTGCTAAAACAAAACCATTTTTACTGTCCAACTCAAGTTGCAGGAAAAGTATATCAAAGTGAGACAGTATACATTTTTTGTGCAAAAATGGCAGCCCTCAACACCACATTTCACAAAAATATACAATTTTAAAGTCATATGTAGTTGCTCCGGTATGTGAAATACTGGCACACAAAAAGCAGTTACAAAGTGGAACAGATCAATAAAAATGCAATAAAAAAAAAAAGATGCTGTATAATTTTCCTTTTGTTAGCCTACAGTTGTTTTTTTGCCTAATACTGAAACAAAGTAATAACACACCCTATTGTGATACGTAAACATTCACTTTTCTGGAAATGCCATAATAGATGGATGTCCAGATATGTACTTCTGAATAACAATAACTGTTGCAATCTTGGGCTGGGTACTGTGGTATATTAAGTTTGTCAATAGAAATTTCCGTGGCAAAAATAAAGGTTATTCCAAGGTGTTGGCTCACAGATGTACACTTCTCTTGCATCTTTATTCTTAGATGGATCTATCATGACTAATGCAAAATACAGTACAGTGAAAAACGTACTGCTGACGTACGCAGCCCTCACTGCAGCATTCAGAGGTACAAGTACCACCATGTGTATGTAACATTTTAGTTCACCCTGACCCTGACCCATAAAGCAACTGTAGAACGCTGAAGTAAAGGCACATTTCCCAATATACACAAGCTGCAAATTAGTGTAGAAGTTAGTCTAATTTTGTGTCATTTATGGAGAGTACTGGGGTGGGAGAACATGGTGATATACCCTCTCTAGTCACTGGTTTGGTTTTCATAGATCCTTTGCACAGCATATTAACAGCTGTGTCACCGAAGAGATTTTTTTCTGCATCATTTAAAGGTGAACTGTCTGCCATTATCTCATTGTAATAAAATGGGCTATGAGGTAAACAAGAATCTCTGAGCAAAGGAAGATGACACTGTCTGTTGAAAAGTTCTGGACTTGAAAATAATTCAGAAGATGCACTGTTGGACGTGCTGGACGAAAGATGCAATGATTTAGGATTTTGAAAATCAGTGCTAGGTGTAACAGACGTTTTGGATTGATTCCCACCTCGTACTCCAGTTATGTCCATATCTGTAGGTGAGATACTCAAATCCATTTCTGACTTGGTTTGCCATGGCAATGTAATGTTGCCATCTTTTAGGGGCACATGACGACTTTTTTTGGAATATGAGGACCTGCTTTCCTTTTCAGCTGCAAAACATGAGATCAAAGCTCCCCTATAGTCTTCGTATTTGTCAGACATGTTTAAGTCCAAGTCTTCAGTGTCCAAAGATCTACTTCTTCGGTCCTGAGACAGTGGGGCAGGCAAAACCTGACTAACTCTTGTAAGGCCCAAATGTCGAGGCAGGCTAGCTATTGCCCATGTATTACTTAATATGTTCTGTTCATAAGGATCCAACATGTGATAGTCACATTCAGCAAATGCATCCTTTTGCAGGTAGCTTTCTTCGAACTCTTGATACGGCGTGGAAAGATCCTCCTCAAAGTCCATCTGCATCTGGTCATCATATTCACCTTCATTGTGCATGTCCACCACATCAAAAGTAACAATGGCGGGTAAGGCCTCCATGTTTGGAATGAAAGCTGGACTTGTCTCTAAACCAGCCACACTGTTGTGCAAGGTGCTCATCATCTGTGTGTGTTTTGTATAGTCTTCAAGTGCTTGTGAGAAACAAACCGCTTGTTCATCATCCATTTCACCACTAATTTCTGTGGACCGAGTATTAATGGTTTTGTATGGTAAAGCCACTGGTTTATTTTCCTCAAGAAGTTCTTTAGGCTCACAGAAGGCTTCAAAATCTGGGTCAGATGCACTTCCAAAGGATATACCACTGTGACGTTTCAAATGCTCAGCATTTGGAGAGTTCCCAGATGAAGTTCTGTTTTTATATTACTGTTAACAAAAACTTGAGGGTTTGAGTTAAAATTACTTTTATGTTTATTTAATTCTATTTCATGCATTTCTACCGAGTCTTGTGCCAACTCTTTAGATTTACTACAACTCCTTGGCATTTCTAGAAAACTCTGATCTTCATACAGCTCATCAGCTACTTGTAGTTGATTTATATCAGGTAGAAAGGCAGATTCTGTCAAATCCACTGGCTTATTGACATACTCACACTCTGAACCAAGCAGCAGTGATTTCTTTTCATGATGTGGACTGATAAGGCTTTCATCTGGAGCAAACAGTTCATAAAGGGCATCACCACTGTAACTGTCCCGGGGTAATCTGTCTGGCCGCAGCCTGTGTGACTTCTCTTGACCATCCTCTGGCCCTGGAGTAGTTGCGTCGTAGTAGCCCTCGTCGCTATTTGGGGCAGACTCTTGATGTTCACTTTGAGGAGTCATCACATCTGCAATGGAGCTGTCCACAGCCTTCTGTGTACTGTTGCTGTTCCGCAAGTCCATATTGTGAGAACATGTCATATCAGAGCTCAAATCTGTTTGATCCTGGTTACAAGGACAGCACATTTCCTCAGATGCATCATTTACCCACATATTTTCAAGACACTCTTCATCCAAATCTTCCGGACAGGCCATTTCTTCGCCGCCTCCTTGATAAGTTAAATAACAGGAAGTCCTCTTTCCCCATTTCGACTGCGCTCCCCAGAAACTGTACTTTCAGTGAGGCTATCGTCTTCTTGATCTGCAATTATGTCACCACAGCCTGTGAGCGAATCAAAGCTCTTTAATGAATCAACATCTTCAAACATTACATTCAGCTGATCAGATGAACCAGTGGTGGCTTCAGACTTTAGCTTAGATTGAGGCACCATCTCCAATTTTAAACATGGGTCACTTTGCACTCTGGACAGCCCCTCATAGTCACTAGACACTAATGCTACCAAGTTAATCTTGTCTGTTTGATTATCACTTATCTCATGGTCAAACCCAGATTTGGAGATATCTTGTATTAACGTACACTTCTTTATAACTTCAACATTCACACATTCAGCACCAATAGGTTGATCAAAGTCAGGCACATCCGGCTCAGATTCCAGGCACTCTGGAAGGTACTGTTCGGTGTAATCTTGGACAACAACTGGAGTGTCAGTTTCACTTTCTGCAGAAGACAGTGTAAACATTTCTCCTTTTTCCACTGCATTTCTGTTGTTTCTATGCTGCTTTATGCTTTGAAAGAGACTCCTAAAACCTCTTTTGTGTCGGGTGAGGCTCAGAGATTCTCTTCGGCAGAAGAGGGACTTGATTTGTTGTGACAGCTGCTGTGGACATTCCCTGCAACATCCCTGTGGCTGTGGTACATACAGTCTCCAGCAGAGGCATAGCCACTTCTTAGATTGTCTTCCTGACAAGCTTTACTTAGCCCATCATGTGTTTTGCTTTTGAAGATGGCCTTTTTAGAAGACCACTTACTCAGACTTTTACTTCTCCCCACAAAAAAACTAGGCAAAATACAGATTGTTTTACGAACTCCTAAAAAAGTCAAGGCAGTTCTCCTAAACTTCCCAGATTTTTGAGCTTTCACTGCTGCGTTTGAATCATTGGCTTGAAGCTCTTCTGTGATGTCGTCGGGCGGACAGCAACAAAGGGGATCAGAGGATGATTGAACCTCCTTGGAGTCACGCAGTAATGGGTCCGTCTTTGAGGAAGCCATAGGTATTGCCTTTACATACCTCAAAGTGTGGGCATGATGGCAGATTGGTAAGCGGCAACAAATTTCACCTCCACCTGCAAAATAATTGTTAAATAAAGCAATGTTTTTGACAAAATACAAAATATTTCCCTTTCCTTAAACTAACATAATATTACAAGTTTTTATATTCCACTAAAGTTGGCGTTTGGCATAGCCCAAGTTTGAAAATATGATTAAACTTAGCCCTGTCGAAAGATTTAAGAGTTTAAAATGAACTGAATACACAGATATATTTATGTATAAATCACAATCACCTTCTGGGGATGGTTTAGACGGATCAACTCATCTGTGTGGGTAAGGATCCCCTTACTTCATGCATCTTGAAGGCTTTTGATTACGTGTCGCATTTACTTTCCTGAAAAGAACAACACACGGTGAAGACCGTTTACATTAATGCATCAGGATTCTGAAGAAAATCAAAAATATGAATATTCAGCGGTAGCGTTGAGTATGCATTCTGTGCACATTTTGAGCTTCAACAAAAAGCAATACTGGTTTTACATCAACATTAAGATACAATATAAACATACAATTCATGTAAAATGCATGATTATATCACCCAAGCTGCAGTCTTGGCTAACGTGAATCAATCCGTAAAGTAAACACACTTACCACTACAGCCACACGCAGACTTTAGTTAGCTGGATATATTACTGGGCTTTCACATTCAAAAAGACTGAAAACTGAAAAGACGATGAAATATATACGCCAGCTTTCTAGCACTAAAACGATTCCGGTCAGTGTATCCAAATGTCCCCTGCCGTGCCAGACGCCAATATCGCACAGGTTTCACTTGTTTGCAGCCACAGCTAGCCGCTATGTTGCTTGCTAACTACGCTAAATAGACTTCGGTGTAAAAGTGTTCTGACAAAGAATAAAATGTGTATCACAGGTATATAAATAGCGCAAATATCAAACGCATCTTGTAAATATGCGGCGACTTCAGGCAAAATTTTCCCCTAATCTAATCCTTTCGTTGTTCTCTGGATGGCGCATGTTAGTGACGCAAAATGCGTACTCCGCAGTTTTTTAAGTTTTTATTTTTATTTTTTATTAATTATTATGAAATTGTTTTGGGAGATCAACAATAGGTACGAGTTATAAAATAAGACAGGCGTTAAAGATAAGGAGAAAGGAAAAGCAAGAAGAAGAAAATAAAGAGTTCTGTCTTTGATGGCTGTCAGAACACATTCAGATTTGGGTGGATTTTAATTTTTTTGTTTCAATAAATCAATGCATTGTCAATGTAGAAAAAATAAATAAAGTAAAATAAAATCAGATTCGATTTTCAATGAGAAAAGTAAGCTACATTTTCAATGTAAAAAAAAAATAAAGTAAAAGAAAAATAAACCTTGAAAAAAAACCAACTTGCATTTACAAGATTTTCAATGTTTAAAAAAATGCAATTAATGCTCATTACTGGGAAGATATTTTTCAATTAACTAAATTGTACTTAGAGTCATCAGTTATACAGTAATGTTGTTCAGTACTAAAATGTTAAAATTATATATTTATTAATTACATTTGCATAATGTTGCAAACCGCCGAGTGGGGATGTTAAAGTGGATGTAAAGGCGTAGCTATATAGATCAAATGTCAATTATCATTGTAAATTTTATATAATTTAATCACCTTTTATTCTGCGTTTTCATGCATGACTTCATCTTTTTCTTAATTTGACCAGAATAATGGGTTGTAATGAGATAATAATCAACACAGTAAGTGACCTTTTGGGTGTGACTTTCAGTTCGCAGACACGCCAGCCTCCAGCAGGCACAGCTGGTCACATGCATAGGACCAATTTAATATTGTCTTATTTCCCCCAAAAAGTTGGACTGAAAAAGCAGTACATTCTGTGGGTGGGGAGACATTTTGGCAATTGTACAACTTACAACATACAACAATTTCCTTTTCTCTTTTACTATTAGACCACTACAGAACTAATAGGTCTAAAGGTCCTGCTGTGTGCCTTATGCATTAATGAATCTCTAAATAAACATGACTATCAAAGAGAAAAGGAGGGAAAACATTTATTTAAAAAAAATCAATGATAATTAGTCTTTTATTAAATCATACTTCACAGAAAGTTAGGCTATATGCAATATCACATACTTTTGAATTCTATGTTTTTCCATGATCCGTGATTAGTCTGGCTTTGTTACACATCAAAGCTCTCACAGTGTTTAATGTGTCTTTTAATCTGCCTAATCTGGGCCAATTGCCACAGTAGCCTATTGACATTTCATGTTTTCGATTGCCGGTTATCGGTCCATTCCATTTTGGTGTTTTGCAGTGCCTGGGTCCTCTTCTCATCAACCTGCACATAGTCCACTCGGTGATCATCTGACAGGAATTGTTTCTATAGAACAGGTAAGTGTAGATTAAGTTTCACAGTGTTTGCAAAATACACTATAATATTGCATATGAGGTTTATTCCAAATAATAGTTGTCTCAAGTCTCACAGCAATGTAGGTAAAAATCATTCAGATAAACGCACCTTTTGTACTGGCGATGGTGACGCGGAGTTAAAATCTAGTGATAAATAGTCCAGGTTGAATTTCCTCGCCAGTGGATGCAGTGTACCATCAAAGCTTTGGAAGAAAGGGTGTCTTGACTCCTGTAGGGGAAATATGTTGTATTATCATGACCTCATTTTATAAATGATATCTTCCATGCAGTTAAATAAATTACAATATTTTTACATTCCACACACAAGTGTTTTATGTTAGCATGTCAAAAGGTCACAAAACCACAAAAGGTCTCTTATATACATGACGAATGGATCTTCCAGGAGAGATCATGTGTGACCTGATGTAGTAGCATGCGATCACAATGTCAACAACTGACTATTTGTGTAGATTATAGACATTTATAGGTAAACAATAATTTGATAGATATGAACAATATGTACAGTATAATGAAATTACATTAATAGTGCATCCCGTGTCTTCAGCTTGCGTAATGTCCCCATTTGCCAGAAAGCTGCAATTACAAAACACAATACAGTTAAAATGTTGTTCCTTATTGAATATAAGAAGTAAATGACAAAAATATCTTTACCTTGTGTCAGTCATTGTTCTGTTCAAAGGGTGATGTGTGGGGCATTCAGTGATTGTGGAGAGGCCTCTCAAGTCGAGCGGTGGGGGTCGAGCTGCAAACAAATAGTCACATGTGCATATCTGCATATACATATGATTGCATTATAAGTATAATGTATATAAAAACATTTCTCTAACCTCTTCTTAATCTGGGTTTGAGGTGTCGGTTTATGGGTGGAGGTGCGATTTCTCCAAGTTGGGACATTAGGGAACTGAGATTTGTTGAGGGTTCAGGGTCTGGACAGGCCCTGGGCTCATGGGGATGTACCCATCACTTTCAGTGCTGCTAACAGCGACAGTGGGCGAGGACATGGGGACATAGGACTCTTCGTGGTATGTCTGAACTCTGGTGGTATTTAAACAGGGCTGTGTGGAAAGAGAGCTTCATTAGATCTGACAAACACACTGAATAGGACACTATTTGGCCAGAGATTTATGCACTTAGACCAGTGGGTCTCAATCAATCAATCTTTATTTATAAAGCGCTTTTCATACCGAAAGGTACCACAAAGTGCTTTACAGATTACAACATTTAAAACAATACGCCCTGCATCATGCACACCACACACACACACCACACCACACACACACACACACACACACACACACACACACACCACACACACACACACACACACACACACACACACACACACACACACACACACACACACACACACACACACACACCACACACACACACACACACCACACACACCACACACACCACACACACACACACACACACACACACACACACACACACCACACACACACACACACACACACACACACACACACACACACACACACACACACACACACACACACACACACACACACACACACACACACACACAACACACACACACACACACCACACACACACACACACACCACACACACACACACACACACACACACCACCACACACACACACACACACACACACACACACCACACACCACACACACACCCCCCCCACACACACACACCACACACACACCACACACACACACACACACACACACACACACACACACACACACACACACACACACACACACAATTAGGACTAAATAAATAGATGTCACCTAAAAGCTAAGCTAAAAAGGTGGGTCTTGAGCCTGCTCTTAAATACATGAACGTTCTCTGTGGTCCTGAGCTCCTCCGGCAGGTCGTTCCAGAGGCGAGGGCCGTAATATTGGAAAGACGCCTCGCCGTGAGTCTTTCTGTTGACTTTAGGAATAACTAGGAGACCACTGCTGGAGGAGCGAAGGGGCCGTGAAGGTTCATAAGGTAAAAGCAGTTCTGAAAGATAAGTAGGGCCAAGACCATTAAGACATTTAAAAAAACATTAAAATAACTTTAAAATCGATCCTGAAACACACAGGGAGCCAATGCAGCAACTCTAAAACCGGTGTAATGTGGTCCTGCCTCCTGGTCTTCATCAGGACACGAGCTGCTGAATTGGTAAAAGTTGTAAACCTGAGATACTCTTTTTGGGAAGACCAGAAAGCAGGGCATTACAGTAGTCGATACGATTGGTGATGAAAGCATGCATTAGCGTCTCCGTGTTGGCCCGAGAGAGAATGGGGCTGACTCTGGCTATGTTCTTTAGATGGTAAAAACCTATCTTTGTGATATTCTTAATGTGTGGAATAAAAGTCAGCTCAGAGTGATCAAAAATCCCACTGACATATGCAGTATTCTTGACTTTGTGATTCACACAATTGCCACATGGGGTCAGTAGAGTAAAACTGAGAAAGAGAAAATGCCGTTGTCTTACCAAATTTAGACTCTGCCTCCTGTCTCTTAACATTCTGCTTTCATGATCTCCTAAAACACAAAGCGCATTCATGTACAAGGCCTTTCATCTTTGGCATTTGCTTTAAACACTTTAACACTCACATTTGTATATTCCTCTATATAAAAATATGACAAAATTCCAAATGAACATAGAAATCAAAAGTGAGTTTTGTATATTTCTATTGTATTAACAGGAATTGTAATAATTTATTTATGCTCTGAGCTCCATCAAAGTGCATCAGGTAAATACATGGATACAGAGTCTGTTAACATTTTGAATAATTTAGAATAAAGGTTGCCTATCCTGTTGTAAATGTGTATTATAAGAGTGTACCTGGTCTGAAGTGGTCTAGGCAGGACATAGAGGTCCTTCTAGAGAACAGGGCACTGTGGCTGGAGAAGTGGCGAGCACTCATGGCTCTTGGTCGATGTCCTTTTTCAGTGGGCTGCTCTGGGACATGGCTCGGTTTTGGGGGCAGTGGCGGGGGCGTTAGTCTCTCTGAGGCTGCATCAAAAGCTGTGTCAAACTGGAAGACACTTGTAGCACAGTGGCGCGGTATAGGAGAGGATGAGGAGCAGGGCAGGACCACAGAGGTGCATGGGGCGCTAAAGGGCGGGTGGGACAGTCTGCTGTGGCTGAAAACACAGGGGCTGGGGCTGGTATAGGACAGGGATGAAGGCGAGTTTGTGTAAAGAGGGGAAGGCACAATGTCTCTGTGAGTGTCCTCGGAAGACCTCTGCTCCAGGGAGTGGTCTGAGTTGAAGCTCTCCTGTCTGCATCATGACACAAGAGATTTAGGACAGCTGTGCCACACTTTCAGTGTATCTGAGGCAACTGGGACAGACCTGCTGATGCTGACACTCCCCGTCTCACACTGGGAGAGGAAGAGGTAGTCCGGCGGGTAACTGCTGTCCACTTGACTCACCACAGACGCTGCATCAGAGTTGTCGGGAGAGGGCTGCAGCGAGGTGGGCGTGTGGGGGAAACCATCCTCAGAGCTCTCTGGGGAGACAACAGAGACTGTGACTGTGAGACTTACAGGTCAGCATTAGTCAGATACAAGATAAGACTAAAGAAGCTGTTGTTATTAGTGGCATTGGCAAGTTTAACTGATTTGTTGTTGAAACAAAGAGTTTGAATTTACTGCATAAATTACAACTTAACATAAACACTTTAATTACAGAAAAAGTGAAGTGTGTTGAGCATAATGATCTAAATTATATGCGAAAGCTCATACAATATGTTCTGGAATGAGGTCAGTGGGTTTCTCCATACGCTATGACTTTATTGCAGAAATAAGATTAGGTTAGGCAGTCTCTCTGCTGCCTCTTGTTTACATACTTTAGATCTTTTAGTCAGGTTGGCCTGTACTCACAAATGTCTTTCATTCCATTTCACTCAAGGCCACTAAGTCAAGGCTAGTCTAGCACAGCCACATGGGAACAATCTAAACATCTTTACTTGTTCTCTGGGTGTAGAAAGACGTCTAAAATCTCAGGCATCACTAGTTGCTCCTACAATGACAATCAGCAACCAGTAGATGATATTTAGAAAGCACGATGTGCAGATTAGCCTGCAGAAAATATGGACCAACTAAGAGTCTATATAAGACATCATCATCATCGTCGTTATTATTATTATTATTATTATTATTATTATTATTATTATTATTATTATATTATTATTATATTATTATTAATAATAATAATAATAATAATAACAACAGTAATAATAATAAATACATTTTAAAACAGCACTGTGCTGAGATTAATTTAATTTAGCATAATAAACTAAATATTTTGTAGCTGTAATAAATGTTCAAATACAATGAACACAGAGTTATAATCTTCCCTGGCGCCCCATAGAAATACAGTTCTTTTGTCCTTTTGTTACCTTTCTAAATTGGATCTCATCCCAATATAGTTGAAAGTGTATCCATGTAAAAAGAATAATTGTTTTATGGGCCAGTTCCTAAAAATACATTGATTCGGGCCATAAATAAAAGTCAGACAAGAGGAGGCTGACGACACTGTAAAGCCAAGAATAACTGTTTAATCAATTAGTGTATGGGAAATTGTGTCAGCATTCAACTTAATTTACCTTTGCGCACATAAATGTATATGTTCTTCAGGTCTACAAATCAGTTTTCACTCTCAATCACACCATCAGATACAGCAGAAACATCATTGGACTGCAGGTGCAGGGATGTCACTGTCCAAGTATACCCGACTCAACCACACATGGACAGCAAATGACCAGTGGCGGGCCGTGGGGTTTCAGTCAGGGCCTTCAATAGCAACCTGGGTTCACGCAGTCAAACGCATATACACTTATCGACAATAGGCGTATGGATAAAACTGCCTTTTTGCGTGGCATTTGTTCGCTAAAGGATTTGTCAACAACGCAAACCAAAGGTGCGGTGCCTTCGACTCCAAAACAAAAGCAAACAACTTCGGGAATACTCGTGCTAGAATACGGAAACACACGACACATGACAGGCGGGGACAAGCGTGTTATAATGTGGTAACAGACGGCTGTTTTTAGGAGATGTTTTGTTGACAGAGCGAGTAAAATAAAAAAGATACTAAACTTACAGTTTGGCGCTATTTGAGATCCCTTTTTATAGCGCTCGTAGTCTCACCTGTTGCCTGCCCGAGTCCCACCACAGCTGACGCGGAGAAACTCTTTTCCTGTCTAGGGAGCCGAGCGTCTACGTCCCGCTGTCGTTCCCGCTGCTTTGCTCTCGAAGCTCTTCACAATGAAGGGGCGCAAAATATCCGTGATCAGTAAATCCACTTCATTTTGCCTCGTTCGGACGTTTCCAAGAGGAATATCTGTTTATCCGGTTCTCTTCGGAGTGGCTGGAACGTCTTGCCCATGCGCGGCTACATTAGTGGTTTTCTCAGGCGAAGAAAGCGTAGGGGAAGCTGCTGAGATACTGCAGGCCCTGGGGGGCGTACTGTCAATATATGTCGAATTCTGATTGGCTGATAATTCTGTCAGTCACGCTGGCTGTCAATCATGTGTGCGGCCTGACAACACAGGGCCTGCAGAATCTGTTCTGAAGGGCCTGAGGAGGAGCAGCTCGCCAGACGTGTTTAAGGCACTTTTTGAGTAGGAAATTACAGTTACACATCAACAAAACCAATATAAGCGACTCAACTGTACATTATATAAAAAATTAGAAATTAAATATACTATTAAGAGATTTACACTTTTTTCTTCATTTGGCCAGGGCTAGCAGAGAAGGCCCTGCTGGCCCTGACGGCACACCACTGCAAATGACACATCGACAATTGAATAATTTTTCATTTTCAATTGTATAATAGTCACAGTTTTTTGTTATAAATTTTGTGTGATTTTGTTTATGCTATTAAGTCTGCGCACATTATGAAAGTGATGGTGCTCCACAACTGATGTACAAAACAAATAAATAACCAATTGCCCCAGCAGCAACTGTAAATGTCACTGCTCCCACCACTTCCTGAACAGTACCTGTGAAAACAGTCCATGAGTGTTTTTGACCAACTACCTGCGTCTTCCAGGGTCCCAAACTGGCAGATCTGACTGATGTTGTTGATCCAGCCGTTCATCTCCTCCTCGGTTTTGGCCACGAGGTAAAAGATTCGCGATGAGGTCTTCACCACAAACAGGTGCTTTCCATCAAAGTCCCTTTTGATTCGGAGTTGCCCGTCCAGCATCTCCACCTCACACTCCGTCAGGTCAATGGTGCGAATGGGCTTTTTGGAGTTCTTACTCTGATAGTACTCCAGCACATCAGGGTTCCCGCTCATTCGGCCTCTGCGCAGCACAAACCAACGCTTTCTCCAGGCCTAAGGCAACAAGACACAAAAACTTTAGAGTTGTGGTCCTTAAACTGTGGTACGCGTACAACTGATAGTGCTTGGGCCTCTTTCGGTGGTACTCAAAGTCATCTGCAATTTTAGACTTTGTTAATTTTAATAAATTGAAATACGTAAAAAATACATGATAAATCATTTCATGTATGCATCTTTTGACTTGCCCCTCCTGGAACCGCCACCTTAACGTGGTGGAGGGGTTTGAGCGTCCGAATGATCCTGGAGCTCTGTTGTCGGGGGCTTCATGCCCCTGGTAGGGTCTCCCGTGGCAAAAAGGTCCTAGTTGACGGGTCAGACAAAGAGCGGTTCAGAAGCCCCTTATGAGAGACCAACAGGCCCGGTTAGAACCACGAGGCCGTCCTTCTGTGGACCTACCACCTGCAGGAGGGGCCATAGGGGCTGGTGCAATGTGATTTGGGCAGTTCCAACAGCTGCCCCCACGACCCGGCAACGGGTGAAAGAGAATGGATGGGTGGATGGATCTTTTGACTTGATATATTATTATAGATTAACTAATGTACAACCACAGATCTACATCCATTCCATTCATTCTCTTTCACTTAATGCAGGGCCGGGTCATGGAGGCAGCAGTCTGAGCAGAGATGCTCAGACTGCTGCCTCCGCAGTCTAAGCAGGCAGCAGTCTGGCTTCCCTATCCACACACACTTCTCTATCCACACACGGGTGCCCCGAGGCGGCACCAGGCCAACTTAGAGACATAGTCGCACCAGTGTGTCCTGGGTCTTTCCGGGGTCTTCCTCTTAATGGGATGCGCCCAGACCACCTCCCGGGGGGAAGGGACCAGGAGACATCCGAACTAGATGCCCGAGCCACCTCAGCTGGCTCCTCTCTGCGTGAAGGAGGAAGGAGCAGCGGCTCTACTCTGAGCTCCTCCCAGGTGGCTGAGCTCCTCACCTGATCTCTAAAGGTGCGCCCAGCCACCCTGTGGACTCTCCACCGACCTGGAGTGGGGAAACCAGCTTTTTCCCACAGAGAACTGTAGCCTTGGATTTGGAGGTGCTCATTTTCATCCCAGTTGCTTTACACTGCAAACTGCCCCAGAGCACGCTGAAGGTCCCGATTTGATGAAGCCAACAGAACAACATCATCTGAAAACAGCAGAGATAAGATCCTGTAGTGCTCAAACCAGACACCCTCCTGCCCCTGGCTGCGCCACAGTTCTATAATAAATATCAAATATCGAAGATGTTGCCATGGTAATTCATTGGAAATAATCCAGTTCTAGCAGCCATAATGTGACTGTACATTCTTTTCAGAAGTCATGTAAACTAATAGGAGCCTGTATTTATTATTGAGATTTAGGCAAGGCAAGGCATGTTTATTTATGTTTATTTTTCATACACAAACTCAATGCGCCTTTATTGTGATTTCTTTCAATTAACTTATTATCATTTGACTTTTATAAATGTCTGCCTCTTTAACAAGTTCAGCCACTAATGAGAAAACAAATTGTGCTCATATTGTGCTTATAAAAGTGAGCATTTTTACTATTCGATTTATCTATTACTTTGTGATGGCTACTGTATATCCATACAGTGTGCTGACCTGTTTATATTTTAATGAAAAAATGTCCTGACAAAGACAGATAGACTGTATAAAGCAGGGAAGAGCAACTTACTGTGTGAACCTAGTAGTGTTTTGAGCAGTCAAAAATCCGAGGCACTCCGTTTACAAAAATGTTTAAAAGTCCTCTATTAACATCTGGACCGCCAAGTCGCTCTTCCCTGCTTTTTATCATTTGCTCTGGCCCTATCCTTGAAGAGCACCCGTTGGACAACACTTTTTAAACTCACAAAAGTGGACCTGTTCTGATGCGCTCACATGTCTTTCATTGTCCTTGACATATATACTGTATTTCACTGTTTATTAGGACTCTAAAATTATCACTATATCTTTCTTTTACTTTAATTTGATGAATTTATTTGACAAATTCTTACATTACTTTGAAATGAAATGTGGCTTATCAGACAATCACAACGTGGCCACTATATTTGTCACAATAACAGTTGTTATTTCCTTTCAAGAGTTTTTCTACAGATCTGTGAGTACAAAACTCAATACTGCATAACATCAGTTTATACAATTGAGTCAAAAAGTCTTA
Source organism: Neogobius melanostomus (assembly GCA_007210695.1). Classification (NCBI taxonomy): domain Eukaryota; kingdom Metazoa; phylum Chordata; class Actinopteri; order Gobiiformes; family Gobiidae; genus Neogobius; species Neogobius melanostomus. The sequence continues at coordinate 692,457 of VHKM01000281.1, forward strand.
TTAATAGTATCAGACCCACGTAATAAAGACAGGCACACACTTAGCACTGGTCCAGAGTGAAATGGGGGCAGACAGAGAAGGCTTTCTTTGGTTTGCAAACACATTTGAGAGACATTTTAGCCAACTTAATTGTTGTTGTTTAGTTACCAATTCACTGCTCGACTCTTTCTATTTTGGTCTGTACGGGTCCTGCATAGCATCATTCCTCTTTTTTGTTGTTGTATTTTCAGTACAATGTGTCATGATGAGACAAATAGTATTTTGGCTGCGCACTTTGCGGTCCTAAACCACACATCTAACACATATAATATACATGATTAGACTCAATTGGGCTACTGCTAAATGAAATATACTGTATTTACTGACAGCCTAAGTGAATAGTTCTTATTAAACGTTTTCATGTTTTTGTAACTATTAGTCTGATGGAATAATTCTTCTGCCAAGTGATAATTTATATCAGTTAATAAGTTGCAATTTTCATGGCTCATGGCTCATTTTTACTTTACTTCACTGACTTACTATGATTAATCCTTTCACAGGCTTTGTTCCATCAAAATACGTAAAAAATGAAAAACCTGCTATTTACACTTTGATATTAATATAGTGCCGGCGGAGGGCTGGTGGGGGGGAGGAGAGGGGGAGGATTTCGCCAACTCAAACTTCTTTTTTCTTCTCAAATAGTCACTGGGCGGAACTTGAGCACAAATTTCCCAGAAGCGCAGAGAAGAGGAACTTGCCTGTATTTCACCAAAACGTCTAATAAGAAGATGAGGGAGGTGATTGTTGACGTACATTTCCCAACAGTAGACAGTAGTCTACGATTAAGGAAACATATAAAGTTTCAAACAAGTTTAAAAAGTTAAAAATTGACAATGTTCTAATTGACGTATTGACACCAGATCATGTGTGGTTTGCTGAAGGCAAACCACACCTTGACTAGCTCTAACCGAGAGCTTGACTAGCTCTCGGTTTCAGCTACTGCTATTTTCTAAGGTGTTAACCACGATGCCTTGGGATCTTTTTGTTTTTGTGTGGTCTTCTCTAAAAGTCAGTTGTAAATGTACGGTTTATCATCAGGAAATGGTTAGACCTTATGCTCCTCTAAACAACAAACACACTGATGACAATATGAGGCTAACTTTGATCAAATCCATACATTTCATTTTCTTTCTTTCTTTTATTAATATTCGGTCTTTAATTAATATTGAGTAAAGATGTGACCCCCCCAACCGCCAAAAAAATCTGAATATTATTTATTTATTTTGTGACTTGTGAAGCATATTTTCAGTCGGCAGCCTTATACACAGTACATAGTTTTATATACCCTTGTATTGGCTTGACCTTGATTTAGTCCCAGGTTTGGTACTACATTAATCCTGTGTTTTATCTGTTAAGCTTATTGTCTTGATTTTGTCTCATCTTTTTCCTTATAGGATTGTACTTGCGTGCATCGAGATCACTACATGTCATCAAAAAGTCCAGAATTGAAATAGCCCCCATACACAGAAAGGTGAAACACATAATTCAGTGGAAAATGAAACAATAGACTTTCCACTCAGAGGATTTTGCTTAGGTATGTCAATATGAAAAATACTCTGAGTTTAATATGAGGCAGTTTCATTTCATCATTATGACATAGCAATACTTAGTTTCCCCAAAAGGATAATGTAATAGATAAGAATAGAATCTGGTTCTCTCTGTGTTTACAATTACATTTTCCTCAATGTTAGACTTTAAAATAAATGGAACAAAGTGTAGTTTTATTGTTTAATTATTGTATTATATTTTAAGTTTTGACATACATATACTTCAACTTAGGGATAAACAATACTTTAGGCTACATTTTGCTGCCTACTCACCTCTCCAGGCAATTCTACATGATGTATATTTACAAACTAGTGAGTATCTGGTTGTTCATTTGAATAACTAGGCAGATTGTGCTTTACATATCACCTTGCCTTAACCCAATTTGCATGGCCGACCACAACATTGCCTTGGTACCTATCAAAACAGAAGTCGAACCTTTCCGAGCAGCCTTGTTGACAAGTCTAGCCCTTCTCGAATCAACTTTGAGGGGGAACTGCAAACTGGACCATTTCTCTTTGTCGCTTAAGTGTTTTTGACTGCTGCTGACATGACTTCCCATGTTTCACAATAGACATCACATACACACACATACACACACGCACACACACGCACACACACACATTTAGTTCGAGTAAGTGGTTAGCCCAGCATTATCACATGACCCCAACAACGCACAACAGCAAGGGCTATATGTTGTTTATCACCATTTTACATAAGGCTCCAAGTTAGCAAAATACAGATGAGATAGTGTTAGGCTGTTGGTACTAACTAAGAAGTGCTCTCATGAGATAAAACCATGAAAAACGTTATTCGTGGAAATGGGAATAGGCAACATTTGCTCTGGTTCACTTTGACAAAAAAGCATATTATATCTACAACATAGTGCCCTATTATAAAAGCTTGAAGCAGGCATTCAGGAGCAGAGGCGAAATGGACAATGACAGGACGTAAACAAGTGGGGTCTGTGTGTGAATGACTACTTACAAATCTCTTGAGTTTCTTCTCGGGGGGAGATTTGATGAGCCAGCCGGTGCAGACCACGTCGCCAGCACTCATTTTGACTGCAGAAAGAGGGAGGGAGAGAGTGGTGTCCTCTTCACTGTCGGACGCAGGCTGTAGATGCTACGACTACCACCTCCACTGCTGCTATTACTGCGGCTGCTGCTGTGGCTGGGAGGGCTGTGTAAGACTGCATATCCTGTGCTCTGCTATTCAGCCCAGGCAGCCACTCCAAAAGGAGGAAGTCAAGAAATTGATCACACTGACAGAGAGAGAGAGAGAGGGAGAGACAGAGGGAGGGAGAGCGAGAGAGACGAGGAGGGATTGTATTTTCTCAAGGGCACCACCAAAGTGATGGAGATGTTGTCCTGCATGTGGAGGAGTGAGAGCAGAGGAATATTTTAGTTGATGACGCCAGCATGAGTGGGCAGCATGTTAAAACCGTTTTCTTCCCTTTCAGCTTTTCACTTCTGAAGTTGCCACAGAAAATCATGCCACCTACTGTGCAGTAATTTACATATTGATTTGTTGTTTGTATAGCCATGTTCTCATCCAGACTGAGACAAAGAGTATCATGGCTTTACACAACATGGCTAGATTATTACCACTACCCACTACCCTACTATGACTACTATAAAAAGGAAATGTTTATATTTTGGTACGCTTGGGGCTATATGACATTCTAATGAATTTTATTAATATTTGGAAATTGCTTTACATCAACGTTGTCTGCCTGATTTCATTTTTCCCCCATATCTCCTCATCTTTATGTTGATGATGGTGTATCGCTTGTTTTCAACGCAATTTCTCTTAAAGGAAACCCCATATGTGGCTTTGGTTTGAGAAAACTGATAGCATCTGCTTTGCCTTACATCCTCTTAAGTCAAGTAAACGGCTATGTCATATGAAAGGGCAAGACCATATTGTTAACAAGAGAGAAAGGTAGCAATTCATCTGACTAATTCCATGAAATAAATATGGAGACCTAAATGTGTTTTAGATCATTGTCCACATATCTGTATTGTCTATCTGTTCAAATCCATTACATTTATTAATCCCAAAGAAAAGTCATGTGCCAAGTAAAATACTTTTTTTTTTTACATGCTAGTTTCCATTTGTAGTCCCTAGGCAGGTGGCAGAGATAAAACATGCAGCCACATAAATAGTGATAAATACCTAGTGTATTTATGATTACGAATATATTAAATACAGGGTCACACAGAATACAAGGGGAAACTGATATTTCTCAGAAGAAAGAAGAAAAGAAGAAGGAAAAAAAACATTTCAAGTTAGTTCCAAAATTTACCCTCTGCAGTTTGCTCCACGATTCCCTTTGCTTCCCCTGGAGGGCGCCATATTTGACCCAGTTTTTCTTGTGCCTAGAAATGAAATTACATATTCATAAATCATGACACATTTTTGCGAACTAAGGATATTGCCTTGAGGGTCGCCAGCATCAAACAGGCAATGTATAACAGTCATAGGCTTGCATTAACAGTGCGACATTTTAAGCTTTTTTGAGTGAGTGACGAGAGACACATTGCCCAACTTAGTTAATTTTAATATGATTATCAATTACTGAATATAGTGCAAACTTAAAACTTGACTCCCAATTTCAGCAGAATGCTTTCTTGGCTCCTGAATATAAATAGTCCCACGTCAATGGATTTGCGCAAGTTTACCGTAGTTGCAGACACATCTAGAATGCTGCTACTCGAATCCTGACTAGAACCAGGAAATATGACCATATTAGTCCAGTGCTCTGGTCTCATCACTTGCTTCCGGTCACTCACAAAATAGACTTCTTTTAACAGCTCTGCTTGTGGACAAGTCGCTTCGATGGCCCAAAGCGACAAAATATCTGACATGTTGGAGTAACGACTTAACGTATTTCATCTGCACTAGGCTATCTGATTTTGATGTAGGCTTAGTAATTAGGCTAACGATTATAAATATGACATAAGGGTTTTACCCCTGGGCCCTTGTGCTCTAAAAATTTACTTACCTTGCCTACTGTATTTGTGACGTGACCTAAGGTCAAGGTCAGGTTTACTTATAAAGCACATTTAATAAACAGTCATCACCACCCATCACAGTGTACAGTAGCCACGCTAAATACTGGCTTTTACTAAACGACAATAAACACAACAATAGCTTAAATAAACAATAAGAGAAAACAGTGGAAAAAATGAGCTGTAATAAATATATGAAAAATGCTATTTTTTCTTGCATTAAAAGCATGTGCAAAAACCATAGACATTAAAAAACAGACCTTGCGTAGAGTGATCACTGATTAGCGTGGATGTCTGTTACCCGTGTGGCCACTAGGGGCAGCAGTGCACTTTCTTTACGTTGACGCTGCAGATAAACTCAAAAGAGAAACAGAAGAAGTTTACCAGAGATTATTGATGGAGCGAGAAACACACGCCTTGACTACTTTCTCTACCAAAGTATGCGATCGCAATCCCAGAAGTGAACATTATTGAGGTATGAAAATAAATCCCTTTCCAAAATGTATATGCTGGCAACAAAATTACCGCGTATGTCCAACGCATTGTTCTTTTTACTGTGATGACATTGACCAATCTCTCCACTCAAATAGTCTCTGCTATTACCCATGTATCCATGAAATGTATGACCTGCACTGGCCTTGGTGTACAGCGTGCTGCGGTGTGGCTAGTTCACAGTGTGCGTCTGCTACTTTTGTAGGGAACTAGCCTGTTTTTTCCGTCCGATAAACCCACAGTTGCACCGGGTTTGTTACCGCAGCAGGCGAGGACACGATGCTGAAATGTAGGGCTGTCTGGAGGAAGCTAGCACCTCTCACTCGATCCGCATCTACAGTGTGCCGGCATAATGTGAGAAGAACAGGTAGGTGTCAAACTAAACTTAGTGTCTCTATTCGCTGGCATTTCCCCCATTGGTTATTGATTGCGCAAACTATGCCCGTGTGCACTGTTAGAAGGGACTAAAGGGTTTAGTAATAATCCCAACAATGTTATGACCTTTACATTGCTCATAATGAGCTAACTGAACATTCGGTAAAGGAGGAGTGAGGTTTTTAAATGAGCAAATGTGCATTTGTACATTTGCACAATCCAGTAAACAATAATATTGTTATTATATTATAATAATATGGCATAACTTACGGTGCTCTTTAATATGATTAAGTTTAGGAAGTGGGATAATTTCTAGAAACACACACGCTTTTCCGAAATCTTTACACAATTTGGTAAAAGTTGTTACATAAAAGCACCTTTTTTTTGTACACCAGCACGATCTGCTGTATTATTTATATATTTATTTATTTATTTATTATTAACACAATTTGAAATGGACAATACAGATAGGTCAGATATTTTAGGCGCAGCGTCCTTTTCCTGAGCCCATCATGCTTTTACTTTATGCATAATAACAGAAATCCTGACCGTCACCTGAAATGAGCGCTTTTTCTCCAGTTTGGCTTTATCCAAATCTAAAAGCTTCTCAACTGGAGAGCAACAGTTTAACGCCTCATTTGAAAGCTAAGACCTACAAAAGTGATGAAGTGAAAAGTGATTTTGTTCATCTCTTTTTGTCGTTGTTTTCCACATTTTTTGTTGCTTTTTTTTTACGGGTTTTTGTCGCTCTTGTCATTTGTTTGTCTTAATGGTCGTGTTTTCGTCACACTTTTGTCACTTTTATGTTGCTTTTCTGGCACGTGTTTGTCAGTTTTTGTTCCTTTTTTGTTTTTGTCACACTTTCCTCACAGTTTTGTTGCTTTTTCATCCTCATTTTTGTTGCTATTTTACACTTTATTTCCAGAAGCATTTAGATTTGAGTAAAGCCGAACTGGAGAAAATGCATTTGGTTAGAGCGGGGGTTAAGAGGTTATTAGTAGTTTTACACTTGAATGAGTTTGAGCATGTGTGTAAAATGTTGCCTTCTTTAGAACATTGGCTACATAATGTGTATTGTTAGTCAATGCGTCTATTTACAGTACTGTCCATAGCCTGAACGATTGTATCAGTAAAGGCATCTGACAAAAAATAAATAAATACATTTTCACAATAAGATAAATCTCCTCTGCACACCTTCACAACCCTGCCACAGAGAAGGTACTGTAGTAGCATGCGCATGACTGTGATTTGTTTATGTTCTTGTTTGCAGCGTTAAACACAGGTAGAAGTCAGGCTCCGGCACCTGCTGCACAGATGTCCACAGGGCCAGCTGGAGGTGGAGGCAATCAAAATACAATCTATGTGGTTTTGGTTGGAGCAGTCTGTCTCGGAAGTGGTGCCTATGTGAGTAACATCTTCATTTGGAGATTTATCAAGTACAAATGGTCATGTCAGTGTTTGTACAATATTTGTTTTTTATCCAGGCTTATATGACAGTAAAGGGAGACAGTAAAAGGTATAACAACCGCATTTCAGAAATTTCATCCAGATCACAAATTCAGACCTCAGAGCCACAGCTGGAACTGGAGCCTGCAGGTAATATAAACATTGTATAGAATTACCTGGCACACATTCATTTTGTCAGTGGCCATCTATAGAGCTAACTTTACTTTTCTTGTGCATCTTGTATGATTCCGAATTTCTAAAATGTTCTAGTTGTCCCTGTGCCAGAGTCTGATGCTGTACCACCGAGTGAGGAGTCCATTCCTGCCACTGAAGCTCCAGGTAATCCGCACACTTTCTTTACAAAACACATGCCTCTTGTGTAAACAGTCTGTTTGAATAAGTAAAACAATGAGGTAATCCAGGTGATCCAATATTGGATCAATAAAAGATACTGTGTATTGAATTACACTCCTTGTTCATTGGAAATGCTGACCCCTACTGGTCAAATGCACATACGACATTTCTGCTTGTCCTATCGATTTTCTTTTGCAGTTAAATCCTTTTAACTCTTTATGCAAGAGGCATCTTTTATCCTTTAATGTATGGACCTACGTACACAGTGTCACTTTTTCTGGTATTGCTGTGTTTGTGTTATAATCATTACTAAACTACTACCTTTGCCTTGTTAATCTAATGGCCTAAGTGATATTTCATGTTTTCAGAAAAAAGAGAGAGAATGCATGATATGTTTCCCTTTACATTTTTTGTGACATTGTTTTATTTTTGCATTAAAGCAAAGAACTTGGCATGTTTTTAAGTTCCAGGAATTAGACAAAGCACAGGACCAGTGTTTTTGACTTTTTCTTTCTATAAAATCCCATGCCACCATCCCATGCCACCTCATCTAAAGCATTTCACCATTCAGGAGCTCCCTCACACAGTTTCTCCTGAAGGAGGTGGGCACTGTGATGAAAGCTCTTGTTATTGTGCATGTTTTTTTTAGTCTAACAATGTGTGAGGGCGGTGCATGCTTTGGTCCAAGTGCACTAACGGTTCACATGCTGTTAATGAGTGTGAACCGCAACAGCAGAAGAACTTGCAGCAGAGGTTGTGGCAGAAGAGGCAGCAGAACCAGCTGCTGCTCATTTAGTAGAGGAGGGTAAGAACAGGCCCATCATTTGTCATTTGAAAGAATGAACTAAAAAATATTTTGAATATGTCTGAAAACTACAAGTGGAACGAGACAAAGGGCTCAGGAACAGACCGAGTTCACTAAAACCTCAGAGATTGATGCGACAACACTAAAATACTCATCAGAAAATACAAACACTGCATGTATGTGGGTTTATTCTTAGAATGTATTTATAATCTAATGTGAAAGTGGATACAGAATACCAAACGTGTAGCCACTAATGGAAATAACTGTTCTGTAATCTTCCCAATTTTCCTTAATACAATTTGCATATTTTCACATATTTGAGGTGTGTGTTCACACTCTGATCACAAATGCCAAAATTAAACACTAGAAGTAAACATATCATGTAATAACCAAGCCACCCCCTCCCTCAGAGGCAGAAGCCATACACTCGGAGCCCCGTTCAGCAGATGTGGAGAGTGGTAAAGCTGCTTTTTGTTTGAGAACATTAGAATATTTCTGTCATTAGTTAATTGCCTGCTGATATTATACGGGGCTACATGGGTTCCATTGGTATAACGTCTTTTTTTTTTCTTCTTAAAATGTTGCATAATGAATAATAGAGAAATGGAGATAAATAGAGGAGATCCCTTGCATGGTGTCTTATGGTGTGTTATGTCATTCATTTACGTTCCTCATGTAGCCTCTTTCCTGGTGAACTAAGACTATTGCTGTAGTTTTACATCAATAATGTAACACTTGCATGATTTATTAAGCACATTTACATCTTTCTGTCTCAGTGTTACTGCTATAATCTTTCTGTGGTCATGTGTGGGCTTTAAGTGGAAGCTACTACTGGCCCATCTCAAGTTTACTAGTGAAAGTATGGTATAGAAGTCATTTAGTCAACTTATTCAGCTTAAATGATAAATGACTCACACTCATTACATGCTGAACACTGGGTTTAGCCAATAATTTGTAAATAATATTTTGGACTGCTTTGACAGCAGAGGAATCTGTCACAGAAGCCCCTCCTCTACTGTGGGAACACTAGCTTGTTCTGCTGCCACTTCTGGAGGGGCTTCTGTGACAGATAAGAAAGGGCAAGACTGTGCATTTAATTTATTGTGTATCTGATGTTAGTTACTTTCATCACATGTAAACTATTATTTTTCTCCTTCTTTGAAATTGATGAAGAGCCCCCTGTCCAAGCTGAACCATTAGAGATTTCTCCAGCTGCTGCAGAGAGTGGTGAGCTCTCGGTCTGGCTCGTGCATGGATGGATTTTTAGTTTTTTTTTCCTTTTACTACAGATATTATTAACATCAGCACTCACATTTTCCTCGTTTTTTCCCTATATTCATAATATATAACTGGAAACCTGCACGGTCTCTTATGGTGTAAACAATGGTTCATATTTTATTCAATAGATGTTTCATGTAGTTCCTACTAGGGCTGAAAGATATATCGTTATCGTATCGATATCGAGATATGAACATTCAAGATATCAATATCGCAAAAGAAAAATATATCGTTATTGTATTTATATCGAAATATGAACATTCAAAATATTAAAATTTGCAAGATAAACGATATAGATTTTCATCAATAAAACTGCACTCTTGTATTATGATTTTATTTTCTGAAAAATGCTTAGTTTTCACCTAACCCATAGTTATATCGTATCGATATCGAGATATCTGGCATGAATATCGAGATATGAAATTTTGTCCATATCGTTCAGCCCTAGTCCATACGGAACTACTTTTTACTGGGCATTCCTTAAACATTCGTTCCTCCCCACTCACTGTTTTACATCATCCTCTGCTGTGCTCACATGAAAGGAATATCATGTGTAAATGGAAGTTGACCTTTGCTCTAATGGTGCCAAACCTGCATTTTACTCAAACCATGATTTTTTTCTATTCCCGTCTACAAAGATTTTAACTTTTCAAATGATCTATCGGTATTTATTGTATGATGGAACAGCTTCCACTTCTCACATGTATCCTTCATATTTTGGGGTTTTATTGTTTAAATGAGAGCTATGTCATGGTGGTAATGGACTGTGGGTTTAATTAACAGCAGAACCTGCTGCCGAGGTCCCTGCAGAAGAGGCAGCAGCTGCTCCTGTGGAAGAGGAGGGTAAGATGAGGGAGGAGTGTATTTGTACTTGCTGATTTGAGTTGAAAAGGCATCTGAAGTGTAAGATGTGTTTTTCTGCGTATTTATGTCCACATTGAAGTGGTGGCAGAAACGTCAGCCCCCACTGAGCCACAAGCTGAAGTTCCTGCAGTGGTTGTAGAGAGTGGTAAGGATTCTGAGCTGTGTAACAATGTTATTTACTAAAAAGAGCACTGTAACGTTGTCTTTTAGTACTGGCAATAGGAATCAACTGATGACTGATAATGAAATGTACTGCATGTGAAGTCTTTCTCTTTAATGTAGTATACACTATGTTGTCTTTTTGTTTTGTTTTTTATGACGAAATTAACACTTTTCTACCTTTGCTTTGTTGAAATACGTATATGTATGAATGTTGTTTTTTTAAGCCACTCACTCACCTGGTGCAAGTTACCTGACAGGGGTTTGCTTTACTTTTTCCTCGTTTGCATATTGTAACCCTTAAATTGCCAACTGTAAAGACTTAAGACTTCCTATAGACTCGCAACTGTTTTATGTGCATGCATCACCTAACATCAGTCTGTGGCTAATGGACTCACTGATCATCCTCATGAGTTCACACATTAATCCAGACTGTTTTTGTCCCAGCAGCAGAGGAGCCTGTTACAGAAGCCCCTCCAGAAGAGGCGCCACCTCCTGCTCAACCTGAAACTGTCCAAGGTACTACCCTTAAACTGGACAAGATGTGAATAATTTCTCATGTAAACTTGTGCACATCAATTAAGTAAATGCATATTTAATTCTGTGAAGGCACCACATTTCATTAGATGAGACTTTTCTACTTTTGACAAGTACACGGTTGTATGAATGCACTTATCACGACTGTCCCTGTTTCAGAGGCCCCAGCTGAACATGCTGCTGAAAGCCATCCAGAAGCTCCTGAGCCTGGTAAGACTAGCCACAGTATTCAGCACATTAATATCACAGCCTTTTATTACTACGTCCACATTTTTCATGTCTTTGTTTTAGCACCAGTCCTGCCCACAGTCCCCTCACATGCCCCCTACCTACTGATTGGTGGTGGTACAGCATCTTTTGCTGCAGCCCGCTCAATAAGAGCCCGAGAGCCAGGTGCCAAGGTTAGTTGCTTCTTTGCACTAATGACAAGAATGCCACACATAGTTTTGATAAAACAGATTTTTTTTTTTTAAAGGTGCTGATTGTGACTGATGAACCAGACCTCCCGTACATGAGGCCCCCTTTGTCCAAAGAGCTGTGGTTTTCAGACGATCCCACTGGAACGGAAACCCTGCGCTTCAAACAGTGGAACGGGAAAGAGAGAAGGTCATTTGTTGTCCTTCTCACATGTGTCCTCCGTCTGTTTCATTTCTTAAGCAATGTTTTGACTTCAACTTTGTGTGTTGCATTTTAGAAAAAGCATAAAGCACTGTGGCTGCTTCTATTTGTGAAAACTCTATCATTACGTTAAGATTGTTAACCATGAAAAATTGTTTTGCAGCATCTACTTTCAGCCGCCTTCATTTTATATCAAACCTGAAGACCTGACCACTGCAGAAAATGGAGGCGTAGCTGTTCTTTCTGGGAAAAAGGTACATAAATACACTGATTTGTCACTGTATAGAAAAAGAAGAGACATGACTTCTCAGTCTACTAAAACTAAATTTGTTCTAGGTTATCCAAATGGATGTGAGGGGGAACAAAGTGAAATTGGATGATGACACTGAAATTTCATATGATAAATGCTTGATTGCCACAGGTAGGTCTTTCTAATAACTTATGCAGTCTAAGCAGAGTGAAATCTATTATAATGTCAATTCAGGTGGTACACCAAGAAATCTTCAGGTCATTGAACGAGCAGGAGAAGAGGTGATGAAGAGAACGACCATGTTCCGTAAGGTAAGTAAATAACCACTAGGGGGCAGAAGCCTCATTACCAAAACTAATAAAATATCAACAGTATTTCAGCCCTATTTTATTAATTTTTTTACTAAAATGTATAGGTTACAGTTCAGTGACATAACATTCTGATAGTAGTTTTATAAGGGATTGCATTATTCAATCATAAGTGCAATTGTTGTTAGTTAATGGACTCAAAGCCTCAAGGTGATGTTTGTATTTTCTTCTATAGGCTACATTAGGATTTTTTATTTTGTCATTTTTATTTTTCATGTTAAAGTTCGATAGACTTCAGCTCTTCATTTGAGACCACGGCATCATATACAAAGATGTTGTGAACAGATCTTTATGATGCAGCTTATTTGAATTTAGCAATTAATTTCAGTGCCATTTATTCCTGAACAGATAGAGGACTTTAAATCTTTGGACAAAGTTTCCAGAAACGTTAAATCCTTGACAATAATTGGTGGAGGATTCTTGGGCAGTGAACTGGCTTGTGCACTGGGTCGACGATGTGAGTAGTCTCTTTTAAAGAACTGTAAGCTGTAGCCACAATTTGTAAAATGAATTAATTTTCTTTTGTCTCATTTAGCGGCCGAGTCTAGCCTTGAGGTCATCCAGATGTTCCCAGAGAAAGGCAACATGGGGAAAGTGCTGCCAGAGTATCTGAGCAACTGGACTACACAGAAAGTCATGAGAGGTTTCTGTCTGTTTACTCAGTGTTGTGGTGACCTATTTTCAATCTTATGAGATTATGACCTGTATTTTCAGAGGGTGTGAAGATAGTCTCAGAAGCCTTGGTCAAATCTGTGGCCTTCAAAGATGATAAATTAGAAATCAAATTGAAGGATGGGCGTAAGGTACTTCTGTATGTCTGTACTTGCATTTATGCTTTAAGAAAAACTTGACACCGACTGGCTTTTGCAGGTGGAAACCGACCACATAGTTGCAGCTGTTGGACTGGAGCCCAATGTTGACCTTGCCAAGTCAGCAGGTCTAGAGGTGGACTCTGACTTTGGGGGCTTCAGGGTCAACTCGGAGCTGCAAGCCAGATCTAATATTTGGGTGGTAAGTTAATATTCACAGACATTACTTTATTCAAGGACAATTATTTACATTTCTTATTGTCACATTATTAACTTTTTATTTTTGCACAAGCCACAGTAACATTGGAAAACTCTAATTTAAATTGTTAACAAGAATAGACTTTCATTACAACGCTTTATTAGACAATCATCTCCAAGTCTCAATATGTAAATTAAAAAAAAAAGCACTCCAATAGTAAATAAATTGATAGACCAGGTGTCTTTGTATTATTGTTATTTATGTAAATGCTGGATTATAGGCCATTGGCTAATTTGTGTTGTGTAGCATTCATGCTCAAAAACACATCCATTCACCATTGTACTGAGTGAAGTGTCTAGCGCAAGGGCACAAGGACAGCATGTGCTTGCTGGAGCAGTAATCAAACCACCAGCCAATGGATTGGTGGGTGAACACTGTGGCAGTGAGCCACTGTCATCCCAAATTAAAACATTTGTCTACTTTTTCTGTTGAGGCTGGAGATGCAGCGTGCTTCTATGACATCAGACTGGGGCGTCGGCGGGTGGAGCACCATGACCACGCCGTCGTCAGTGGACGTCTGGCTGGAGAGAACATGACTGGAGCAAGCAAACCTTACTGGCACCAGTCTATGTTCTGGTCAGTACTGCTGCCACTCAGTCATACAAAAACATTTACTGAGATTTTAATAGTTTTTCTTCATTGTATTTGTCCGTCTTCATCACTAGTATTTTCACTTACACACTGCTAACACGGACATTTCCAATATTTTACCAAATCCACTTTGAGTTTCTGTCTAAGACATTTTGTCTTTTGTCCACCCTTCTGCCTAACGCTGGAAACAAAGAAATAATTGTGAATATAATACATACATACGTCCCTTTACTGTGTGTTGCAGAAATAAAGGGGGGGAAATGCATTGGCCTTAGCTGAGGTATTTTTAAATAGTGCACCAGAGCATGCAAATTTTTAAAGTACAGTTCAGCTAAACATTTAAAGTTTTAACAATTGATGCATGTTGTGACCTCTCAAAGTTATGTATTAAAGTTTTAAGTGCTTTCACAAGGCCATTACCGGGGGATTTGACCCAGCTGCCCAGGCTGAGTTTAGGTTAGACGCGGCTACTATTTTATGTCAATTATAACGACACGCTTTAACAGCTGGTGAAAGGCATCGCTTCACTGACATCAAGCCTGCTAATGTTAACCCAACATCAGGGTCAAAACTATTGCAACCTCTTGCACACATAATAATGGTATCCCCAGGCTATTTAATTCAGAGTATAATTATAAAACCAACTAATTAAAAATATTTCCGACAAAGACTTGACTCTGCAATGTCCTTATTAGTTCTTTCAATTGTTCAAGTTTATTCATACATTTTATTCATATAGTCTTGAAACTAAGTGCGTGATATGGAGGTGTAGTGAGCTGCTTCAGGGCCTGGAGCAGCCTCAGTCAGTGGTTGTAGTTTTCAACTAAATCTTTTACCTAAAGTGCCCTCAGTGCCCCATTTGTTTGAAGCTATTTTTACAATAACCATTCAAATCTGCTTCAAATTCAAGTAAAAAGGGCCTTTGCCAAAAAGGGTCTAGACAACCACATCCAAACTGACCGTGTTAGGCAGGATGCCTAGTGAACATTAAGATTATTTGGATACATTTATTTTTCAATTAATGCAGGACAACATCTGAAAGATGATTTATTACATGTAGAGAGATGTTGTTCTGCGGTATGCTAACTAAATCTGTGTTACAGGAGTGACCTAGGCCCAGATATAGGTTATGAAGCAATTGGGATTGTTGACAGCAGTTTACCAACAGTGGGAGTATTTGCCAAAGCGACCTCAAAGGACACTCCTAAAGCTGCTACAGAGCAGTCAGGTACAACTTTCTTTCTTCTTTATTTCTGGTGTTTCCTCAAGGGGGCGCACATTGAATCATCACCTCTGTGTCTTTTCACTCTTACCAACCGACTTTATTTATCTCCACCTAGTCCAGCCTGCTTGGACTAAATTTTGACAAATGGGATTAAAACGTAAGATAAATGCCTGTTTTTCAAACTTATTCAGGAACAGGGATCCGCTCTGAAAGTGAAACAGAGGCTACAGCCTCCAGTCCTGTGGCCTCGTCCACACCCGCTCCAGTTGTGGAAAGTAAAGATGAATATGGCAAAGGCGTCATCTTCTACCTGAGAGACAAAGTGGTTGTGGGGATTATCTTGTGGAATGTCTTCAATCGAATGCCTGTTGCCAGAAAGGTATGTTTTAACCTACTTTTAAAATAACAAAAAAAACACATTCCTGTATAACAATGCTAACGTTATTTCACCCGTAAATCATTTGCAGATAATCAAGGATGGCGAGGAGCATGCAGATCTGAACGAAGTGGCCAAGCTTTTTAACATTCATGAGGATTAAGTGAAGTGCTTACTCTAAAGGGTCAACAAAGTTCATGGATCAATGTAAATTATTTAATTGTTGCTAAAGTATTTTCATATTTGAAATTTCTGTCCACCACAGTCTTTTTTTCTTTTTTGTTCCAGGGTTTTGTCTCACTGTATTTTCCTCATATTTTTATCATGGTGTGATTGTTTCCTTCCTCTGCGAATGAAAATGTTGCGTATGGATTATTTTCTGCGTGACACAAACCGCTTGTCAAGTACAACTCTGCAATAAAGTGTATTTTTAAAATGACCTACAAGTGACCCATCTTGATTGTTATTGATTGCCATTGTTCTTATCCACCCACTTGTAAACGATAGTTAATTATAAGATTGAATTATCTTTTTTGCAATTGTTCTCAGGTCAATTTCTAGTTTATGCATTTGAGGTGCACTTTTGTAATTAAATTGGCCCAATGTGTTCTCGACTAACCATAACTTGGCCTACTTCTGCTATCTGGAGGAGACAAAGCTCAAGCATGCAGAAAGATTTTTCTACAGTGAGGAGCTTGTTATTAGGGGCGTGTTAGTTTCTATGTTCTCACATTTGTGATCTTATTTGACAGAGGGGTCTCCAACGCAGTCTATGGGGCCAAACACATGCAGCCATAACCTCCCTTCTCTGTGTGACATTAATTTTACATGAGTAAATGGCTGCACTGCCGCCTCCCTCTGTCTTGTACATGGAAGAATAAACACAGCCTTTCATTTATATCGCAACTGTATCTGGCAGCCAGAGGATGAAATAATTAGACCAGAAATTCTGGACAGCAAGGAAGAAATTAGCACTATGAAGATATTAATGTTTAATATTTTCATACATGTGTGATAATAAATTGGCAAGTCTAAACTAAATTGTCACTATCTCTTAAATATAGCGTATGCCTTTAACAAAATTATATTCCTGAATAGGAGGAATATAGCAGGGGTTATGATCTTTTTTGAGCTTGATGGCACATGAAGTACAATAAAACAACAAAATATAAGTGTATATCTCTATGCGTGGTGTCATTTCTGGCAGAGTGAGCCAGATTTAATGCCGCTGCATTTTAAACATTATTGCCGTAAGTGCGCGTTTGGCTCTGATAATCAGGTAGAGCTTAGAGTCACCCGCACAAACTCAACTAGAGAGGGTGAAAAAAAAAAAAAAACTTGTGTGGATTCTGAATAATACAACAGCAGCAGCAACAGCGGTGGCACCGGGTGGGAGCGCAGCAGCCTGCCGTGGTAGTACACCTGCCCGGAGGAGAGAGGGAGGCGCGCGCGAAGCACACGCTCAAAGAAAGCCTCTCCAAACTCTAAACCCGCACAGGTCTGAGCGGGAGGCGCCAAATGTCTCTGCGGTACTAACATTTGTACATTGATTTGGTGTGTTTTCAGATAGTTAAAATGCCTTTGGATAATGTCTATTTAATCTGGGCTTCATTTGTCTTCATCCTGCAAGAACGGTAAGCAGCATTTCAACTTTTTCTTAGCCCAATAACAAATAGCCTTTTACTTCGTTGTTGGTGGCGCATGTTGGTAAATGCGGATTTTCAGAAGGACACAATTTGCATGAATATTTTCGAAATCAAATTAATGCAAGTGTGTGGCTATAAACTTTGTAAGCCTCTGCTTTGTGAAAATACAAACCTTGATCCACAAAATTATAAACAGCGGGTTTTGTTTGTGAAAGCTTTCAGTCGTCCAGCTAACTCAAAATGTATCAAAAATTTCGTCAATATTTTAGCGTTTTTATTGTAATGTGCCGCTACCTTATAAAACTAGTCAATGTTGGCTATCTCTGAAATTTAATGTTGAAGGATGCTAAGTTTCTTAGAATGACACAACTCAACTTTTAACACAAAGTAGCCAAGTATAGCCTGATATGTTCAACTATAATGCAGAAATTTGTCACATGAGATAATTCTATAATGCAGAACTACAAGCATTTTATTTTGTTTCCTTTCTTAGATGACATTATTGTAGGAAAAAACCAACAACATGTTTTGCCAATGTACAGTCTTTTCCAGTTGTGTGCTTTCAGCTGTGTGTCTTTTGCTGAGGCAGGGCAGTGTTTTGTAAAGAGATGAAGTTCCCCAGCAGCAAAGCACCCAGACCCCACTCTCCCTCTGATTTTCTGGACAAACTGATGGGGCGAACATCTGGATACGACGCTCGAATTCGTCCCAACTTTAAAGGTACCCTCCTGCAGAAACATGCATTGGGATTCATGTTTGCACAACAATTTACACAGTGCAAATCAGTCACAGATGGCACCCATGTGGGACGTGGGGGTGGTTGAGAGGGGGTTGAGAGGGGCCAGTGGTGTTTTCACACACGACATCCTGCTTCTTGCTATTTTTTGTGTCATTTGTCATTACTGCTTTTACTGACCCACACCCTTGGGTTAACACGTTTTACGCTTGCTGCTTTCACAAGCGTTTTTGTCAGCGTAGCCCTCACTAGTTACCCCACAGGCCAGTTTGTGCTCAATCTTCCTCTCATGTGAGTGGAGACATATTCTTTCTGACACACTTCCCTCTCACTCTCGGGGATCGCATTTTATCCATTTTTCATACTTGTTCCACATCCCTGTCATGTGCACACTGGGCAAATCCCCAGTTGATTATCTATAAATACTCTAATGTAACTTAAGGAGAATCAATAAATTATTGCCTTCCTCTGAAATATTTAAAGTTGAGTTGGTTGACAGATGGACCGTGCTAATGGGAACGACAAAGCAATGTTAGGCTGCAATGTCTGCAAAAAAGATACAAAGCAACAAAGTGTGCAAGCTAAGCGTGTTAATTTACTAAGTCTTTTCCTTTTTATCCCTCAAATGTAGTAATGGTACAGTACACTGGCATGTGACTGCGTGAACCATAAATGCATTGGTGCATACAGTATGTATTTCTTTTTTATTTAATTTTGATTCAATGTTTTGTGTTGGCAGGACCTCCTGTTAATGTCACCTGTAACATCTTCATAAATAGCTTTGGATCTATCACAGAAACCACTATGGTAAGAAAGGACCATTTGCACCGTACAACTCTAATTTTTGGGAAAAGACTGTGGTAGAACTGCAATGTTTGATTTTAATTCATCCAAAAACTTGTGTACTTTTCATTATTCATAGCATCTAACTACAGACCCCTTCTCTCACTGTCCTCCCTATGTATTTTTATGTCAAGACCATTTGGAGCAACTTGGCTGATGTGTGTCCTCGCAGTATGAGTAATGTTACAACTGCAAACTCAGTCTATGGTGCACAATGTCGCACTAAGTTTGATCATCTTCTCTTTTGATTATAAAAAGATGCGTTACTTATTGATGAGGTCCAGTGAAAGTGTGAGTGGGTGGTTTCTATTTTGGACATTCTAGAGACGTACCGGTACCTGAAAAGTGTAAACAGCTTAATTTTTTATAAAGACAAATCCTAAGTGAAATTCTCTGTGACACAGTTAAGGAGAAAGACGCCTTTATTCTAGCTTGCATTCATCTATTGCTCAGTAAGTCTTTGACACTCAATGCCTGCTGTTAAGGATTGTCATTTTATTTTAATTTGTAAATACTTTCTACACACATTTTTAACACCAATTCTTTTTTTAATCTAGGAGGTCGTACATTTTGCTGCTCAGTCGGTCAATTTGTTGACCAAATTAAATGGATGCCAGATTTGTGTGTATAATGTAAAGTAAACAAAATGTCTAGTAAACAAATGTACAAATGAAGTGTGCAGTAACACACCATTCTTAAACCATTTGACCTACTGTCATATTTTTCTGATTTTTCTCACTCCTGTCGTTGTGCACCAGGACTACCGACTCAATGTGTTTTTACGGCAGCAGTGGAACGATCCTCGACTGGCCTACAAGGAGTACCCAGACGACTCTCTAGACTTAGACCCTTCAATGTTAGACTCCATTTGGAAACCAGATCTGTTCTTTGCCAATGAGAAAGGAGCAAACTTCCATGAAGTGACCACAGACAACAAGCTTCTGCGAATCTTCCAGAATGGGAATGTCCTCTACAGCATCAGGTATTAAAGATTGGAAAAATGTCCGAGCAAAGGCAGCCCTTGTGTTTAAAGAGGAACATGACGGACACGTATTTATCTGAGACGACACAAGCCTTAAACACAGGGTACTGGGGTTCACTGGAGAGCTGGATGAGTAAGACTTATATTCGAATCATAAACTCCAACCTTCAGATCCGACCCACTTTAACTGTACAAATAGACAGTACAGCATGTGTGTGGATTACTCACTAAACCATTTCCTTTGACGCATGGACAATATAAATTGCCAATTAAAACCAAGTTGCAGATTATTGCCGTTATTTCCAATTAAAACAAATTAGTGGATTGATTCTAAATATGGTAATCCAGGCAGAAAAAGCATAAACCAGATAGATAGATAGATAGATCTGTTCTGATCGTATATTAGTTGCAAATTGTGATTACAAATTATGGCTTTATAACTAATGCCTCTCTCACTAAATGTGATCAAGGTAATTGCTAGACTGTATGTTGTGATAAGTTGATTCCAAACCAGGAGATTCAGACCCCTGGCATGAAGCTTGCCAGTGGTTCCACAGAGCTGACAAAGAAAAAGTCATTTCTTGGACATGGCATGATAGTGTATTTTTTATTATTGATTTTTGTTCTATACAAAGGTATTAACTGTACAAATGAATACAATTATCTTCCTTCCATTTAATAATTTTAAATTAAATGTAATACATTTAAATTATAACAGGTTGGAAGTATTTGGATCTCCGACTTGTCCTCTAGTAAAATAGGGGTCACTGATAGAAAATGGTTCAGACTCACAGGTTAGTAATGGATTCTGAAAAATGTCCATCATTATGATGTTCAACATTTGCAAATTGCATGTGCCATTGTAGTTGGTCCAATCTGTTTTTGTTTGATGGTTAAATCTTAAATTCTAAGCTTCATGACCCATTTTTTGTTCATTTCAGTTCAGCACACTGTTTTCACTTAAGTATTGTCCAGTGCGCCCAATAAGGAAAAAAACAGAGTTGAACCATATCTGCGGGGTAAAGCATAATCAGGTCAGTAGTGTGGTGCCAAAGCAAGGATTTATTGTAGCGTAATGCTGGGGAGTTATAATTAGAATTGTATTATAGCAATATTTATCTTTCCATTAACTAATAGTCAGTGGTTTTGAAGCTCATTGAACACAGTGACCTCTAACCTCAGGGCATCAAAGCACAGCATGGCTCTGTGGCCAGAAGGCTGGTTCAGAAACAAGGTCATATGAATGCGTAAAAGTTTACTAACCCTCGTTACTCATCCGTGACGCTTCAGTGTCCTCACCAGATTAAAGGCAAATGTAGCATAATCAGTGATATGCCCCATGAGTCAGCACAGAAAGTGTGTCAGCTTTCAAACGGCATGTCTTGTTGTTCTTGTGAAGATAAAAGGACTTGAGTAGACATAGTTGGTGTATTCGTTCAAGGGCTGTTTCTTTTCATCAGATGACAAATTGTCTGTCTGTCTGTTGTCTTCTTTGTGTGAAGTATTAGCTACAGAAAAATCAGAGAACAGGTGCCCCAAAGGTTACATCTGGATCACATGACCTTTAATGTTAACTAAAGGATTTGAGTGACGTGAAGTCTGGGAACGCTTCTGTAGAGTTTAGTGGTCTCCACCTGGACGTCCAGTGCAAGCAGGGAATAGTAATGTCAGCCTCCATTTGACACATCCAGAGGCGTAGCTTGCCATAAGGCAAGGCAGGCAGCTGCCTGGGCCCCCCAACTGTGAAGGGCCCCATGCACCAACCCGTTTTTCAGATACCTGCAGTAAACGCTTGATATATACAGCCTTCCTCATGATTTTGGTCATGCAGTTACATCATCTCTCCACCAACGCTCTGTGGCGCTGTTTATCCCCATCCTGCTGCATGCTTTAGTGAGTCATGGTTCCCTAATGTTAACTTTTAATGAGCAGTGGACAGACCTTTTTACTCATGGCTCCACCAGATTATATTTCTAATAGTGAAACCAGTTTATTCTTCATGACCTAAAGAACCTCAGAACCTTCTGTTCTGAGGAAAACTTATGCAGAGAACTGCATTATGGGAGTTTTCAGGTGACCCACTCCTGCCCAAATGACATCCTCTCTCCCAGTGTGCAGTACACCGATGCACAGGCCTGACATTCTGCCCTAGCACCCTGGACACTCACTGCAGCGGCTTCTCCCTAGCCGCACACGTCCGTCTGCAACAAGAGAATAACCTGTTTGTCTTTGAAGTCAAACCACTGTGTCTGTGTTTTAAGGTTAACTCTTATCCTCTCCTGCCCCATGGATCTGAAGAACTTCCCCATGGACAGCCAGACCTGCACAATGCAACTTGAAAGCTGTAAGTCTCCATCAACATTAAGGGCCTTTGATGTTTGTTTAAAATGACAGTGGCAAAGCTAAATTTGGCTCCTAGGGTTAAAACAAGCAATCTCTGCGTTGAAGCAATCTCTGCGTTGACATAGAAGTGCACTAACATGAGACATGCATGTAAAGGTGTCACAAATACACTTTCAATCTTACTCCAAACAGAGGCAGGAGACAAGGTGGGGGAAGTGTTTTGCCCAAGGAAACAACAACAGTGTGTTAGGGGTTTATTCCCAACCGTCAAACTTTGGACCTGTGCACAAAGGCTGTAACTACTGAGCCTTTATAACCCACAAAAATATTTTTTTTACTGTGAAACAGCGAGGCCAATGATAATGACTGTGTAATATGAAATTTGTTCCAATATCAAGACTGGAGCCGCTGTGAAGCCAAGTCACTGATGGATAATCCTGGCTGATTAAAGGGATACACTTTGATTTGAAATGAAATGAAGTAATATTTTTGTTGTTTTCCAGTTGGCTACACAATGAACGACCTAATCTTTAAATGGCTGGATGTGGGGGCTGTTCAGGTAGCTGATGATCTGCAGTTGCCACAGTTTGTGTTAAAGGAGGAAAAAGGCCTGGGTTACTGCACCAAGCACTATAACACAGGTATATACGCACGTTTAGCTCACTTTGTACAATATGTTAAGTACTTCTGTTGCATTCAGGTAAATTCACCTGTATAGAAGTTAAGTTTCACCTGGAGCGGCAGATGGGCTACTACCTGATCCAGATGTACATACCCAGCCTGCTGACGGTGATCCTGTCCTGGGTGTCCTTCTGGATCAACATGGATGCAGCTCCGGCGCGAGTCGGACTGGGCATCACTACAGTGCTCACCATGACCACTCAAAGCTCGGGCTCCAGGGCTTCACTGCCAAAGGTGACACACTTTTATCTGAACTTTACTCTGGGAATTGTCATAGAGAGGAGTCTATTAAATACGTGTTTCTCATTGTACAAAAAGGGTCAGAGGATAATTTAAGGAACTGAACAAGGTCCTTTTTCACAGTTTGGCCAAAAACATAAATAAATAGTAGCAGAATACTAACATCAGGGTAAATTACCATCTTTGTTTAAGGAGAATCGTAACAATAATATTTGTACATTGAGAGATACAACATTCTTGTGTATTGTTTTTTTGTATACAAATCTTTTCCATTTCCTACATAAGACCTAAGCTCAGGTTTGTGTTTATAAAGTAATACATATGTCACACATTTCTACACAGGTGTCCTATGTGAAAGCCATTGATATCTGGATGGCAGTATGTCTTCTATTTGTGTTCGCTGCACTACTGGAATATGCTGCTGTTAACTTCGTTTCACGGCAGCACAAGGAGTTTTTCAGACTGAGGAAGAAACTGAAGGAGCAGCAGCGGCAGAGATCTGTGAGTGCGACCCACCCACACTGCCCCTGAGGCAGCTGTCATCGGCTGTTTCCTACACCCGGCTCCGCATGAGCTGCACATCTCTGCTGCATGTTGTGCTACAGCCGACAAGCATGTGCTGAAATGACCTGTAATTAATTCAAGAATCACCTTGCTCCTCACTTGGTTGGGTTTTCTGAATGTCTTGAGGCTTCTTGCACACAGTTTAACATCATTATAGAATGTACCATTATACAAAAGATATACTGAATTGTTACACTAGCTGTATTGAATTAGGGAGAAATGTTTTGTTATTTTCTTGATATTAATTAAATTTGTTTATCTGTTATTCATTTTGATAGTCAAATTCTCTTCTATGTTTTAGCAGGGAAGTGACAGTAAGGCAAAAGGACACAACGTGTCAGACAACAACACCCCTCATGGAAATCCCTCGCAACAGTGCAGCACCTGTGCTAGAGTACGTTTTGCTGTGAGGCCCACACTCACTTATCATTCTCCATATGAAATACTGAACAGTAGAAATTAGGAGGCTGATTCTTCATTATATTTTCAGGAAGAGGAACTGGCTCAGCAAGGCTTGCTTTATCAAAGTTACAGAATGGCACTGTCGACAGGTGCAGCTGAAATGGATGCAACCCCTGTCTTTGCTGATTTACCTCCTGGATTAGGTTTCTATGACATCAGAAGACGCTTTGTGGAGCGGGCAAAAAGGATTGATACCATCTCACGGGCACTTTTTCCCATGAGCTTCCTAATGTTTAATGTCCTCTACTGGCTGACCTTCAAAGTCTTGCGGCATGAAGATATGCAGAACTTTCTGTGACATTTGGAGAACATAAAGACATTGACTATCTATTAGTTCTGCAATAAAAAAAACGGACCTAATTCAGATCCTGTGTGCATCATGCAGCACACAGTCTGTACAAGGTGGCTACATGTCCAGTGCCAAGGGAACATACATGACATGAAGAAATCCATTGCTTTATTTAAGTTTTTAATAATTTTGAGGAAAGGTACTTTCTGACGGTACGGAAGCTGTATACATTATGACAATTTTATCAGTCAGCTCTGTAAAAGGAAATTAGGGCTACGGACAAACATTAATTTGGTCACTTGTGTGGATTTTGTTCTACTTATGATCAATTACATACTTTTACATTTTACCTATTGTATTGCACCTTAGGCCAAAATACTAAAACATCTACATTAGGTTGCATGTAAAGATTTAATAAATCAAATTCTCCACTGCTGCTAGACTAAACCCAAATCGTTACTTTAGCCTAATTATCACAGTATTATTTTTTTTACTATTCTATTTAAGCAGTAATAAAAAGGTATTGTTAAATATATTTCAACTGTCAGTTTGTGTTTCAATGGCTGAGTATGTTTGGCTTTTCTTTTTATTATTATTTTGCCAGCTCTTCAGAGGATACAGCAATGATTGGGAGACCTCATAGACTAAAAATACCCTTTATGCTCGAAACTAAAATGCGTTACATCTCACGCCACAAGAGGGAGCTGCAAGATTAAAAATAGCTTACCCAACTTTTGCATGGCACACTATCAGCGTATAAAGGGGCTTTGAGGTTTAGTTAGTTCTAAATGGCTATGGTTAAAAAGACATGCAATCGAACGTTATATTTCTTTTGGCTGTAATGTAATTGTTACTTTGGAGAAACTATTAAATTGCTATGAAAGCATAACTACCCATTGTTTATATTTATTAATTACAGTGCAAAAGTTAATGATGGGGTAGCAACTTTTAGTGCTGTCACAAAATGCAAACATGCTTCATATGTTTAATCACTTTGTTAACAGGTGATTGTAGGATGATCCTTCGTACACATTCTCTGAGAATGTTGACTTTCCATTTTAGGAGCAGGGCCTGTCCAAGAGTATACACAGCCTGGAGACGTGGCAGCACCTCCTCCGGTCATATGATTGGGGAACCCCACCCCAGTGTTGTCTTGGCATGACCACCCTTGAAAGATATATTTGATCATCATTCAGCCATCTAACGACAATACACCAACCGCAAATAATATACATTTCTCTCTGTTGTACAGCGCTAAAAGAACACGTGCATTCAGATGCAACGGTCACCCAAAACAGTGCCATTTTTAGCCATTGAGTGCTGACGTTTACAGTGGCTTCAAATAGCTTCCGTTTTGCACTGGTTGTGATTGGACTGTGCTGTACTTACCAGGGAGCTAACATACTGCTGAACGAGTACGACTGACACTACACTTCAATGGAGGAACAGCCCAAAGATCGGGCACAAGACAAATATCACCACCACGGCGAGGACAAGCACTCAGTTCAACACCCAGCTGGTTTAAAACATGATCAGAGCCACATCCAGCGCCAGCATCAGGAAACGCACACGAAGAAAACAGGTTGGGCCATCCGGAGAAGTTAGCTAACGCGGCTAGCCTTACTCAGCTAATGTCAATGAGCTTAGTAGCTCTTGCTAACTAGCGTACACTCCAGCGTGATATTTCAGGCTTGGCGTGCTAGCTATAAACTTTGAGTTTCTGAGTTGATCTATACACCTTTAGATACTGATGGGTTGTATACCTAATTATACACTCGGATTAAACACTGTCAAACGATATTGAGCAAGAAGGTTGGATAGTTGGCTCACGTTGTGTGACAGTGGTTATTGGTAGCGTCTGACATATCGGGGATTGACCTTGTGTGCGCTTATTTTTCCTCCAATTTCCAGTTGTAAATGCAACAGAGTTGTACTAATCTACTCCTTCGGACCTCACCTTTTGTGTAGGCAAGATTGTGCTTGATTGCGCGGTGATGGGCTTCCTTGAATGGGGGTGATTTGGCCGTATTTATTTGAACATGCATGTCCAGTTCACGTAAACTAGCCGGCTCCGCTGGAATGTTCTGAGCTGCGTGCCATTTCCTGTCGGCCATGTTACAACATCACTCAGAGCTACTGCTAAGTAAGGCTAACGTAGCTCACCCCAACAACCACATTATTGTTTTAAAATGTCATATTGGTATTTTATATGTCCGTAAAATAATGATGGCAGGAAGTGTTGTGTCAGGATTTGTTTGAGTAGTGATCGAATCACAGCTTGGTTGACATTAGCGCAGGCTAACGCTAGCTCTTGACAGGCCTGTTGCATGTTCAGTTAAAGCCACGCAGCAGGTTGACAGCAACCCCCCAAATTACAATTCTCTACATTTGCAAAATGCTTTGATCTTTTTGAACAACTGGAAGCAAAAACCTTTTGAAGTGGCATTTGCTTTGGCCACGGGGGCTGATGAATGGAGAGTACCACGTTGACGGAGCCGTTCTCATGTCTCTGCTATGCCTATTTATGGTTCACAGCTCGTATTTATGTCTTTTAACCTGCGAACGTTTTTGGTGTCTACTTTTTCAGTGTAAAAGTAGAGCAACGTCTTTTGCAAGCAAATTACATGGTTTCAACCTAGTCTGGAATTGACACATGGCAAGTGTAACAAGTGCATTTCTCCATTGTGAGGCCTTGTATCTATTCAATGGCCTTTTCAACGTCAATATAAATGCTCATGTAAATTAACATGACTTTGTAAAATATTATTACCTTAGGGAATTGTAGCAGAGTCCAAACTATATAGCTAGTAATGTAATTGGAGAAACTTGTATTTTTATTCAATTCTTTTTTTTGTCTTGTAGGCTATAAAAAACTAAATGTGGGTGATGAGGAGAGAGAGAAGAATCTACACCACTCTGATACTATTGGCATGTCACATTCCACCAACAACAATGGTAGCAGACTTCTGAATAATGCCACTGTGAAGCAGAAATCATCACCGAAGCTGTATACGACTGTCCCCAAGACCAACAGCAAAACTTTGGATCACAAGAGAAATATGGACCTTAAAAATCATAAGGCCCTGGATTTAAATCATCATGATGACCAATCGACGGACAAAAGGGACTCTGTGTTGGTTCAAAATGGCATTGTAAATTGTGGCATAGTTACAAATGGCTATTCATGTAAGGACGATGGCAGTGGTTCTGAAGGTGGATATACAACTCCTAAGAAGCGCAAGGCCAGATGCAACAATGTTAAGAACACTGACAATGTGATGCTTGAAAAGGAGAAGGACATGCAACAAGGCAATAGTTTGCAGGAGCCTGGGGCTTTTAGTTTGGAGTCAAATGAAAAGGGACCTGCTTCTCGACTGGAGGGCTTCAGAGCTCCCTCCACTGCTCGGAGAGCTATGTCCTCTGAAACTTTAGTTGGAGAATCCTTGAGGAAAAACTTTGATAGCAAATCAGTTGGCACCTTTGGTAAAAAGACTGAGGAAAGGCATAAAGCCAAACTTTCTTCTCCTTCAAAAGAGGACTCCTGGACTTTGTTTAAGCCCCCTCCAGTATTTCCTGTGGACAATAGTAGTGCAAAAATTGTTCCCAAGATCAGTTATGCAAGTAAAGTAAAAGAAAACCTCAACAAAGTAGCTCAAGCAAGTGAGGCGCTGCCTCCCCCTGTTAGACTGTCCCAGGTTCCCATGTCTGCTATGAAAACCATCACCTCAGCTAGCTTTACTAATGGTCCTGTTTCTGGGAATGGGAACAGTTGCCCTTCTATGGGCACCTTCTTTACTCCTGCTGCTAGTAGTATTCCACCAGCCCCATCTGTCCCAGGTGGCGAGAATGTAGCAACTTCTCTGGAAAGTAATTGTAGCTCAATGAGTAGTCCTGTAGTTGGAGAGTATGAGGTTAGAAAATGTACTCTTTTAATTTACCCTTTAAATATGCAACCTGTGCTCCCTAGTGCTCGACACCTTGACCCTCCGACAGCTCAGACAAATCAGAAAGCCTTAGGAGACATCTTCCAGAATCAGTGGGGGCTTTCTTTTATCAATGAGCCCAATTTGGGTCCAGACGGAGGAAGTGGACAGGGGCCTGCAGTGGATGACACCTCCACCTCTGCGGCACAAATTGACTGCCAGCCCTGCTTTGGCAACAGCTCTTTGCTCTCTGATCCAGCCATGTTGGCCCAGGAGGAGAAAAGGACTTTCACTTCTTGCATGTCCACTTGTTCTTATTCTGGTGTCCGTGATGATGAGGGCAAACTACAGAAGGGTGGTCAGGAAAAGACAAAAGAAGAGAGCAAGGCTGCAGGTTCTGCCCTGAGCATGGGTAAAGATAACGGTGCTAAATGTTCCCAGGGCCCTGTGACCACTGTGCTGTTTGGTTCTGTCAAAGAGTCAACTCACTTTAAAGACACTGGCATTCGTTGTAGCTGGGGCTCCTTTGATTTAAAAGCTGCTGTCATGTATCACACTAAAGGTACATACACACACATCCATTAAATGTCTTTATATTTCATTTGTATCTAGTCTAATTGGCATAAAATACTGGAGCATGTTCTGTCATTCTCAAGTTAACCTCACTTTTGTCTTTCTTTCAACAGAAATGGAAACTATTTTTAACTTGCAAAAACAAGGTAAGTAGGTTACAGTGTGTGCACTGGTTCATTGTTTAAATTTGCTTCATTCTATTCATGCACATTGTGTCTGTGACACTATGTTTCAGATCCAAAAAGAGTAGTTGTTTATGATGAGTCCAACGATGGCCCTGACCAGTGAAATAGATCATCTGCAGTACATCTTTGGAAAACGCATTGAATAGCTAAAGTAACAACTGTGAAACTATGGATAGTTTAGCATGAATGCTTTTCTTTGGACTCGTGAAAGGAGCAACAGACTTCTGAAGATATACTTTGACTACATGAACTTTTGAGGGATTTCCTAAAGGAGTCGATCCGTGCCTCTCAAACTAGATGAATGGACACATGTGACTTTGTGCTGTGATGGCCATTTGTCTTGTGGGTCTTTTAGAACGACGTTCAACTACAAGGTGTCATTGCACCTCTCAAGCCTTTATCCTATTCAATTACGGTAGTTGGCTGTGTGATTATGGGATGCCTCAGCTGTTCTTTCTCCATGCTTTCATATGAGTTCAATGTAGATATGTTAGACATCATATGAACACAGTGGAGTGCAAGCTTGAAAATATGAAAACACAAAAAAGAATGCCTTGAATTGGTGGCATTAGGATCTTCTTCCTGTTAAAACTGTAAGCCCAGGTGGTGCTCACAAGTAAGACACTCTTCAGGAAGAAGAGCCTTGTCTTAAACATGTAGAGGGAAAACATAACACTTCTATCCTTTTTTTTCTTGCAAATGTTCACTGCTCTGCAGTATGCCCAACAGTATGAAAATGAGTGCATAACTCAAAGGAAAGCAATGGCCCTCCCTTTTTAATTAAAAAAAAAAAAGATACCTTGCAACAATGGTTGTAATTTTAAGCTTTCACACATTTCATGCTGATTACGCTTTGTTGATTTCATATGAAAATACCTATTAATCCATTTACATCAAAAATTAAGTTTAGCAAGAGTAATGTTTTGTCTTTTGCATTCTTGCTGAATTTTTTCTACAGTATGACCCGAGAGTTTACATTTCCTTTCAATGAAAAAAGTACTGCATTTTGCCAGTGTTGTTTTCTCTGATTTAGGAGAACTTTATGATCCTTTTACCCCGCCCCCCCCCCTTTATTCTTTTTATTTGTTGGCATTTACTTGTGGCAATAAATCAAGTTTCATAACCCACATTAACATTATAGTAACTTAAAGGATTGCAATACTAAGCACCCTGTTTAGCCACTTTGACATAATGTACTGAAATGTGAATAGGTTTAAGTTATGGTCCACTGTGGATAACCTTTAATTTGCAAATATGTGTGCAATAACATTGTAATTTGTGGACACAAAATGTGTTTTTCAACTTTCAACCAAGCTGAGATGCTGGTATCGCCACAGTAAAAAGTTACCGTTATTCTAGGCATATCTGGATTTAGTTTTCCAATCAAAAAAGCTAACTTTTGTTTTGTTCTCTAAACCAAAATTTGTTATTATTACAAAGACCATCCGGGTTCAGTTCCTACAGCAGATTCTATATAGTTGTGTGGATTAATAGCACTTTATGTAAACAAATTGCATTTATCTTTTAATTGCTAGAGATCTATTTGTACTCACACACATTACTCATTGAAAGAATGGCTTTGGGCTGTTATTTTTCAGAAATACAGATTTATTAAATGTAACTCAGGTAGTGTTGATAAGCCATGACTGTGTCAAATATTTTATTTTGGCCAAGCAGCCCATCTGAATAATCCCAATTTGAATATTGTTCTTTGGAGCATTATTTATAAACGGACACCAAATACTTTGGATATTTCTATGTCATTTCCCTAAATTTAAAAGCACATTATTGTTGAGCTGTTTTCTCAGTAAGCTTATCTCAGATTTTCTTCGCACCTGTTTCTCACTGAGCTAAAGAGCTGTTTTAGTAGCCACATTCTGTCCACGATGTAATGTTTTTACTTGTTATAAGCAGTGACCCAATTGCATAGTTCAACCATAAGCTGGTTTGTCTAACAATGGAAGACAAACCATCACATATGTTTCCCAAATGCTTAAAATGATTTAGAAATTATCAAAATGCCAAGTTCAGAGTATTGCAACAAGGGAGCATCTGTAGGCAGTAGTTAGTTAGTTAACAGGGTGAAACAGATTTTAAGTGTTACTGTAGTCTTACAATGAAAATTTTATTTTTTACATGTTTTGTCTTTACAATGAGATCTTCTTAGAAAGGGAAATCAGAGAATTGCCCACACTCCCCAACCTGGAGACTCCTTTTTACTAGCACTTATTAAAATGGCAAAATATGCATTTACCAAGATACAACTGTTTAGTGTTGTAGCCTGCAAACCAAAAAGGCAAGTTGTTTTGAATCAGTGATGGAGGGGAGGGTTTGGAGCGTGTGTGGAGTTCATAGGTATATGCATCAGAATATGACTGAACTGTTTGTGTTCCCACCCCTTCCCATGCTTCTCTTCAGATGTGCAATCACAGCGATGATGCTGTTGCAGACTGCCTGTGCTGTGCTGTGCTAGAAATGGCAAATGTGCTATGGCCAAATTGATACATTTCCTTAGACCAGTGAACATTTCATTACTAAGTTTCTGCCCTTTGAGCCATTTCCAAGTCCAACACAGCAGAGGTTGCAAGTTTGATGTTTCATGAGTGCGTGTAGCAAGTTCTTCTTATTATATGCAAGTCCTTGGTATAACTTAAGCTCATTGTCCTTTTATTGTCGTTACATGTTCAGGTGCCTGTGTGAAAAGTTATGAAATTAACAGCAAGGTCTTTTTTTTTCTTCTTTTTTTTCTGCTTCCAGCATTTATATCCGTGCCATTCTATCTTTTTTTGGTAACTTTTATTTTGCTCTCCTGCTTTTAATCATCCTTTTTAAGCAACTTGAGAGTATTAAGGTATGCTTATTTTTTCTTTGTAGATTTTTTTCAAATGTTCACGGCTTATATTGGATATATTTTGACCTAAAGCCAAAATCAAATCAGTGGAAGTGGACACTGTGCAAGTCCTATTTTGATATGTCTAAAATAGCACATAAAGTCATACATTTGAACAGAATTAACAGATTAATATTTAACTGTATTGTTCATAATACTTTTGTTTGTTTTTATTTTAGTTTTAACCTAATTTATTCATAGATGCACAAGTAGGATGAAACTAAAAGGAAGATGTCACGCTTTGATGAGTTGATGATTTTACCTTTTCGAATAATGTCTAAGGCTACTTTGTCCCATCTGTTTTTTTTTGTTTTGTTTTTTTGTTAGCTGATTCTTCGCAAATCACTACAGCACATTTCTGAGGACGTTTGAAATGTATTGCATCTGAAGTTTTATTTTATTTTGTCCTGTTGTGAAAGAGAGGAAGTTTTTTTAACATCTCTCACCAAAGGTACACTAAAAACCCTTCTGACAGATCATGTGTGTCAATACCATCCGAGTGACATCTTGCTGCCTTTATTTCTTTTTAGTTTTGTGAACGCAAGTCACTACTGTAGCAGCTGATTGTCCACTCGGGTGTTCTGTGAGTGTACGAGAGAAAGAGAAGTTAAAACTAAATGCCGAAAGTGCTGCTTTTTCAACAGTAATCAATCGTCTGTAATGGCAATGCTGGACTTTGGTGTTTGTGAATCTCAAAACTGTTCCCTATAAAAGAAGAAAAAACGATTGCCCTTGCCACTTGTGAAGATGTTTTATTTGAGTTTAAGGACACCGAGAGGTTTTAGAGTGGACAAGGGCGTCTTCACTACTAACACAAAATCAAAGAGATGTGCTGCCATTTTTGTTTTTTCTTCCTCATCTCTGTGACTGTCCTCTTTACGGATGATTTTTCCATCTTCTAATCTCGCCACATAAAGGCAAAAGTGTTTCTTTCTCAAATGTCTTACAGGTTGACATTTATGTTAAGTCAGCAATCTTGACCATGACTATTTAAAATTTTCTTTTACATTTTAACAGAATTGTCAGTCACTATGTCCTCGTTTTGATTTTTGTAAAGCATGGTAATAACCCTCAAATTCAAACAATGTAATAGATTCAATAAAAGAAAAACCTCCAGTGTTCACAACTTTAGTTTAAATTAAAATGACATTTTCATGATGTTTCTTTTTTGTCATTATTATACTACCATTATAGTAAATAGTGCAACGGCTGAAGATTTATATTCACATAAAAACAACTACTGCTGATCCTTCTGCCTCTCACCTCTGCTCTTTCTGCTCTTACTTAAACCTGGTTGTAAAATTTGCCCCAATCACCCAAGCCTTTGACTAATTCGTTTAGGTACTTGAAACACCAACCAATTTCAACAATTACTCAAGTTTAAAGATACAAAAAAAAAAACAACACAAATGGGGAATGTTCCAATTATAGGCTATATTTTTGTTCAGCCTCTGATCTGATGCCATGCCCATTATCAGAAGGAGCACTTATGACTTTGGGATTCCCTTCTTAAAAATCTATCATAAATAAATAAACAAATGATATGCTAGACATTAAAAGAAACCGTCTGTGATTTGTAAACGCGTTTGCAAATAGCAAGTGCTGTGTAATGTGCAGAGTTAACAACAAAGACTCCAAATGTCGGCCAAAGACGCCCCCTTATGGAGAGCTTTGGAATACTCCAGACAGTCAATCTTTGCATCGCTTCTTACAACAGTGTAAGCGTTGGACATTTTTGCTTATCATCTCACTTCTTCATCTATAGTTGACAACAAATATAAATGGATATTATGTTGTGGATATTATGTTTGGGGTTGTGGAGTTCAAATGTGAACACAGCTTAACAGAAAAACATGAATAGACTGACAAATTGTACAAAAATAAAAACAATTTCATTTATTGTTTTGCTCTACACCATATACGTGGTATGGAGCACAAACTTAACATGTTACACTAACAAACAAGGTAATATACAAAAAAAACAATATACTTTTTACTGATACAGTGGGAGAATCCTCTTTAAGAAGGCATCAAGGTTACAGATGCTCTTTGTGCATTTAGACTGAAACAGGAGCACCAACTTAAACATAGATGGATCATTACAATAATGCTTTGGCAGATATTTCTCTCTAAAAACCAATATCTCATCATTTGTAAACTCTAATATGACATGTAATTCATCTTCAAGACAATTATTGACACGTAAATTACTTTTCTCATATTTCTTTCCAGTCCTTTGTATCTACCAATTTATTTATTTATTTGATTGGGACAACATGCACTGGCATGTTATTGAACAAACATGGTATAAATGCATGTAAACATGCCAGATTGTAGCCAAAGGTTAATTTCCATGCATAGTCCCACGGGCTAGGGTCACACAGGGGTCACAAAACATTGCAGAATAAATTTACATCTACAATATGTACATCGTTATCAATAAATGATCAAAAGTCCTATATACAATAATCACATTAGACTTACAAATTCATTCAGCTTCACAAACACTCATCCATGTTCACTTATCTTAATGCACACATAATAGAAGAAATTCACAATAAAATACAACATACCCACTAATGTGTGCAACTTTGGTTTGCCCAAAGCCATTTTTTCAATTGAGCTTTAAACAAGCTATATGTTGGGCATTCTCTGTGTTAGAGGAAGACATTTCCACAGGTTCCCACCTCGGACAGACAAGACCGTCTGACGAAAGGAGGTGTGCCTGTGGGGTACTAGCAAGTCTGCTCTTGTGGAGGCTCGCGTGATCCTCTGTGAATTATCATTAGATTTGTCCTTCAGTGGTGGAGGAGCAAGGGAGTGTAGAACCTTGTAAATCAAACAGGCCATTTTCAAATTGATCATACACCCAAATAACCCAAGGATCTTAGGAATCCTTGGGTTATTTGTTCTGAAGATGGCTTGCTGGTATTTTGGATTTTCACACAGCAAATATTTCTTAAAATTATAGTCTTGCTTGATGTCAGCATAAAGTCACAGGATGTCACATCTTTGGTCTCACTTTGCCACTTTTGAATGTGTTGGTCCTTCAGTATTTGTTCGACAGTCAGTTTGAGCCAGAGGACACTGCTGAATGTCTGTATGGCCCAAACATAGGACAAACCACAGCCGTCCAGGATGTTCTTGACCTGGTGCAGCCACGGGGAAATGTAGTCACCTGTTG
Source organism: Neogobius melanostomus (assembly GCA_007210695.1). Taxonomy (NCBI): domain Eukaryota; kingdom Metazoa; phylum Chordata; class Actinopteri; order Gobiiformes; family Gobiidae; genus Neogobius; species Neogobius melanostomus. The sequence continues at coordinate 727,402 of VHKM01000281.1, forward strand.
TGAAAAGTTGGAGGTTATAGATTTGTTTGGTGAATTTAGTATCTTTACTTTGCACAAGTCTCCAATCACTCTTTTTTTTCCCACAGTGATGTTAATGGGAAATCTGCCTAGTTCTCCATACACCATGTTGTTACAGGTGCTCATTTTCAGACGCTTTTTTTCACGTATGTCCATCTTTTTGTCCCCACGACAATCCTCCGGTAAAGTTTTGCAGGCAGCTGACATCTGTTTTTCTGAGCCTCAGACTCAGTGGGAGGTATCTTCATCTTGAACCAGTGTTGTCTGCCTCCTCAGTGGTGCCCTGATTACTGTGCACTTCAGGCCACATGGGGCTGATGGCACCGCGCTCGCATTGACGGAGATTGTCCTGTACACAGGTCACTCAGAGGTCTGAACTTTGTATCAACAGTTTATCAGTGCTGCAGACAACAGGGAACAAGATGATCATAGGGGGCAATGAAAACGTATAACTTCAGAAAACAACGCCAAATCAGGAAAAAGTTAGATATCCCCCCTTCTTTTTCTTTTTTGCTTTCCCACATGTGATTCTTCAGAATGATTTTACCAGACATACACAGCTGCTTGTGTTTCTGATTTTAAATAAGGCTACTATTTATGCTTTCACTAATATGAACATTATCTGAGGTATTTAAACAAGACTTTTGTCATAATTCAGCCTATAGTTTGGTGAAACTGGATGATGAGGATACAGTATATTTCATATTGACACTATCATAATTTCATGAAATCACTACTGATAATTTTATGATAGGCTGCTCTAAAATTAAAACGTTTCAAAGAGCATAATACAATACTGGTAGGGCCTATAGGTTAAAAGTTGTCACATAATTCACATAAAAATTAATAAGTTTGAAACTATATGTGTAGGCCTATTTGTTTAATTATATAAAGTGTCTATACTATAATATTTTTTCCCCTTCTAATTATCTAAAAATATGAGGAAAAACAGTAGGCTATTCTTGAAAAGAGTGGATTCATATTGTTGGGGGCCCCGTGGGATCTTTTGATTGATAAGGGGGGGGCCACGGTGTTCTGGCTTTTGGGAAGGGCTGATGTAGGTTAGCTTAGTGTGTCTGACAGAAGCAGGAATTGAGTCTTTAATCTCGGCGCTCACACACAATATTCCTTTGGTTCAGTGCAGACAGTAAACTCTAAACAAGAGAGTATCTTCTACATTTGTAAGCCTGTATATCAGCTCTAAGCAGATAGCCGCTGACATTTATGTGATGAGCCCTGATCAAACCTTAAATCATCAAATGCCAGAGTGGAGACTATTTAAAGAGAGTGCCGCCTAAACCAAAATGCACCTGGCATGAGAGAGCTTGTCACCACAATGTGTTTTATATTATACACTTGAGCGCATTCAGAGTCAAGTCTTTTTTTTTTTTTTACCTTTTTGTATTTGATGTAACATTGTGTTCACCCGTCTTGCCTAATGCAGTGTGTAAATGAGTGAGTGATGTTAGGAGGGGTGAATGACACTTCTCAATCTCTATGGTCTATGGTTAGAGCACTTATTACAGCACTAAGTCATTTTGTGCTCATGTACTTGGTGTTTTCACTGTGTATTTCTTTTGTAGTAGCAGTTTCCATTCAACATATGCTGCATACAATAAACGACATCATTGGTGCCATCTTGTGGTTTAACCTGGTACAAAAAAAACAGAAAAAGAAGTCCTTTGTGGCATAGGGGAAAAGAGGTCCGTCAGCCCCTGGATTAAAACTGAACAGCCTCACTTGTTGGAAATAGACTGCTTGTTATAACTAATAAGGTTAATTAAGTGCACAGACACAACATATCAAGTCCCATAGTGTGATATTTTAAAATATATTCCAACTGGTTGTATTTTGTCATAATTGTGATTGATACCTCAGTTCAACATCAACTGCAGTTTTAAAACCTTATTCTGAACATGCAGCAGGCGCTTAAATGGCACACGGACTATAGGGAGCAGTGTTCTCCACAGTGTTGCTTCTGTTCTGCTGACGCTTTCTTTTTGCTCATCGATAATATTGTCTCTGCTAACTGCTGCACATTGTTTAGTTCTAGGTGGTATTAGGGTTTTTGTGCTGCTGGATGAGCGAGAGAGAGAGAGAGTGGAGGGAGAGAGTGGAGGGAGGGAGGGATGGGGCATTCAGTGTGATATGGGCCACTGACTGCTTTTCCATAGCTCAGGAACAATAATGAGATTTTTTTTCCTTCAGAATATCAGTGCCGCCATTCAGCGCACTGATTGTGTTTATGAAATTGTGCATACATCTCTCAATGCTGGAGCAAGGCGAAGGGGAAAGCTATTTTCAAAACATTAGCAAATTGTTTTCTGTGTTATTGTGCATTGTGAGATTGATAAGCGTATGTGTGGTCTGGGCAGCCACAGACACATGCCACAAAAAATGTAAACCATATCATTGTTTCCTGCTCTTTGGGTCCATCGCACTGTTAACGACACTGATTCAAGCCTATGTTTCTCTTATCTCCTCCTGCTGTAATATTTGCTGTGAGCGGCGCAGCGTTGTTTATTCTCCCGGCTCAATAAAAATTGTTTAAAAATGCAGCTTTTGTGTCTGCCCATACAGTACATTTCGCTTCCACTATGTTGTTTACACATTTTCTCTCAGCTTGATATAAAAATGACCTTGAGTGTGACCTTGCTTTGATCAAATTTCTCTCCAATTTCACTTTGCGAGCTTTTTCTCACATGCAGATATTGTGACAAATTACCTGATATCTCGCACAAATCACCTTTTATCTGATGACAACCTCTCCTCGCCATGGTGTGTTGAGTGATACCGAATAATTTTGTTCTACTCAGGTGTGACAGGTCACACTTTTCATTAATGTGGCTTTGGGAAAAAACAGCAGTAAATACATTTCCATCACATTAAAAAAGGAACCGTTTTCTTTTTTACATGTGGTGTGGGGTTGGGGAGTGTTGTGACCCCTGACTGTTTCTCTTCTGCTGTGTAAATGCCAGCGCAGCGTAGGTACATAAATAATAAAGTGATCCACGCATGATTAAATCTTCAAAGGTAAAAATTATCTTTAGACACAGCTGATTACTTTACACTTCTATTTCCTGTGGTAATCTAATGCCTCTATGTCAACATACTTTTAAATTAAAATGTATACTTTATTAGTCTCCATTGTATTTGGACAAATAAATAAAGAGAAGTTCAGATTCTCACATTCCTCTTATACTTGAGGAATGTGAGAATACTCTTAAGTTTGTGGCAGTGCCGTTATATACTCTGTAAGTAAGGCAACCCTTTATAATTATATAATATGGAAAATCTACCCATATATACAGCATGTTTTAATTCGCAAAAGGCAAAGTCTTTTACAGCACTTTTTCAGTTCATATTCTCTTTTCTATCCTCAAGAGCCACACTGGGTTTTTGAAGTTGCCAACTGGATCACTATATTCACTAAATGATCTCCCCCACAAAGCCATGTAATGTCTTCTTGTGCAAGGCACTTTAGCCTTTAGCACAATGGCAGAAAGGACTTGGAACTATGGGATTGGACCATCAACCTATGAGACAAACCACTAAGCCATTGTTCCCTCAACAAGAAAGAGATACAACACAAACATGTCTTAAAAACCGAGACATGTTCTTGTTTCTCCAGTTTGTCCTATACCTTTGAACAACATAAAAACATTGATTCTTTTGTAACTTTTACTCTATTATGTATATCCACTCATCTTTTTTTCTTTATTTAACCTTTATTTAAACAGGAAAGTCCATTGAGATTACTCATCTCTTTTTCAAGGAAGTCCTGGCCAAGACAGCGGCACAAGTCAAGACAATTTAGAATTACAGGACAGATTTCAAGCAACAATGTCATAAAACTATACTTTATAAATATTTACAAACCATGGATTTCATTTCCAAACCTTTGGGCAATACTTTAAACTGCCCTATTGGAACCAGTTCCTTTAATTTCCAGTCTTTTTGTCAAGTGTTCCATGTTGTGGGGGTAGAATACTGAAATGCCACCTTACCAGATTCTGTGCAGACAGTATCAGTGATTCTTGAGAACGTAAAGAATACTGTAGAGCCACTCTTGGTTGAATAATCTGAACTTGCAATTTTAGTTAATTTCATTGCCAATATTGACCAAACACAACAACACTGATTGAGCCTAGAAAAATACAAAGACTCTCTGTTGTCAACTGTCAACTGCATGCAAAACCAATACTATGCAAATCAATACAACAAATACTATGCACACAACATCTTGAAAAATGTCAAGAAAGAAACAACGTTGTGATCGTGTAGTCGGGTAACAATATCCCTTTAATACTAAAGTGACTATTGACCATTTCACAGTAAACAGATTATCTCCTACACAGGGAAGTCTCTTGATTAAATCCCTGCAAGACAATTCAGACCAGTGCTGTTGCTTTTCAACCATTAAAGTCATCTGTAATGATCCTAACAACACACACGGCGTATCCCCTCTTGGCATTCAGTGCGTCTTTGTCCTCTGGTTATAATGGCCGTTCCTACCTGCCGCTTCAGTCTGTTGCTCACTAGTTTGCTCTAAGGCCTGTATTGATTTTGGGGCCTCGAATCTATGAGGACAATGATGATGAACAATGAACAGGCAGCTGCATCCTCTGTGATCTGGGTCAGCCTCTTTATAAATGTGGAAGCCTCATCTGGTGGAGGCCGGCAGCGAAAAGAGCAAGCTACAATGCTGTGGCTTATCTGTGATAGTGGTATGTGTGGTACTTACAGACTTACTATGACGATGTGCAGCAACACTCGCTTTCTTATGGCTACAACTGCAGTAACCTGCAGAATTAAAATACAATGTATAATCATTCAGGCAATACAAGCTTGACAACACACTGTGGAGTCTAAAACAACATAAGTTGGGATTTTTATTTCATTTGAAATACCCTGATGGCAAGAAATATGTTGTGTGCATTATTTAGATTGTACACGGACTCTTTTCCTATTAAGGTAAAACATAGAACAACATTTTAAATGAAGTCTCTGCCTCAGTGAAGATACGTCTTTGTTGATGCCATTTGGACCTCGTCAAAATCAGCCTGGAGCAGTTTCACGGTCAGAGTGGTTGTTGGCGTTTGGCAACAGTCTATTTGCCATTTCTAGAAGGTCATTTGGTTAATGCACATTTGAGTTTTCATGGACTCTTAACTAGTTTTTAATCAGCAATTATGAGTGAATTGGAAGGCTGTGCGGCGCTCGTCTCTGCCGGTAGGAGAGTGCCCATCAATGTCACGTCAATTTCCATGGCAAAGGCAACATTAGGCCCAGTCTGAGAGCCTGCACCTGAGAGCCTCATCTGCACAGCCACAGCAGCTGCACATCAACTATTGACTCTATTACACTGCTCTGTCAAAAAAATTATACGCTTTAGAAGAGGAGCAGCCATTACATGGCTGTGTGGGGAGATCATTTAGTGACGCATAGAAAATTAAGCGCATATCCAGCATTGCTCATTATTGCGCTTGAATCCCTACAATACTGCGATCCTGGATGCTTCTCAAACTCTTACTCATCTTTTTTTGTTCAGGCCATAAACACAGCATGATTTGACTGATGTATAGGAATAGCTGTCATTTCCATTGATATCTAACCCTACCTGTAATTGGCAATAAAATATGCCAGCCTCTTAATTAGCATTAATAACTGGTGAGGGGCCCAGAGGTTTCCTATGGGTCGCTGCAGCTCAGCATGAATATGCATGTGAATATGCATATGCACAGAGCAAGCATTCAGCCGTCTTTACAGCTCACGGTTACATTAGTTTATCTTTATGACAAATCAATACGGACTACATCGTAAAAGGCGTTAGGGTGGCTGAGCTGTTAACACTTTGCCTCACACAAGAAGGTTCCTGTTTCGATTCACCGACCGTGCTGGCCTTATGTGTGGAGTTTGTATGTTTCTCTCTCCGTGTCAGGATGCGTTTCCTGCACAATAGGCATGTGTTTAGTAAAAATCAGGAATTTCTGACCAGTGGGGGTTGACATCTGAAGATGGGTCCCTGGGCGATGCGTCTCCTGACAGGTTTCCCCAGCAGCATCGAAGGATGGGTCAAATGCAGAGGACACTTTTCCCCACGGGGACCATTAAGTACACCTTACATTAAACACCTCAGGTAAAATGTGAATCAACACATAAAAAAATTCATATTTGAAAACACAGACAGCATGGATCATTGTGTCGGACTGTTTTTGTCTAATCCCCTCTGTGTTTCCTTTGGGAATAGGTGATGTCATATTTGTGTGGCCCATAACAGCAATTTTTTTATGTAATATTGTGGCTTGACCACAAAGGTTGATAGCCCCAATACTAAATGTTCCCCTACAAACTTGACCAGAATGAAAGGCAAAAGCCCAATGACATGTTTAAAATGTTATGACCAAAATATAGTGGTGTTGTCTTTTCTCCACAGTCTCTTTGGTCTGCGGTACAGCAGCAGCTGACACAGTATTGTGTGTTTAGCAGAGCTGTTACACCAAGACATCCTCACACAAACTAGTATTATCACGCAGTGCTCCAATCCACACTGTATTATTTTATTGCTGACTGATTAGATCTATTGTTATTGTTTTTATCTGATTTTTACAATAGCACTCTTGATATTATTGTTGTGGCATAAATGTGAAGCGTGTTATGAATAGATATTAGCCCATTAGTATCAGGAGTTATAGTACATAGTTAACACTATTTTACATGAGGTGTGAAGTTTACACAGACTTAATATGGATTGATACAGTATTCAGTGTCATGTGACAAAATACTTATAATTTTAGGTAATTTCTGGGAATGCTACAGCTAATGGCCTGCCACCTATGGACAATAATACATATAGTTTTATGGCCAGTAGTTATAATTGTTAGATATTAGTCGCATTTGTTTTTAATAACAATTGTAAAATGCACTGTGTATAAAAAGTTGTTGTTATAGCATGTATAAATAAAACAGTGTATTAACACAGTGGCGACTGCATGGTAATCACTCATGGAAGCTGAACTGGTACTGTTCTCTATGGTAACTTGATAAATCATAACTCTAACCAAGTGTGAAGACTTAATTACCAGGATCATCATTTATATAAGTTTTATATGTATATATGTAACTGTATTCAAATATTAACAAGAATGTAAAGCTGTTTAAAGCTTTAAGGACGCTATATCTATTGGCCACTAATTACAGTGTGTTTGTGTGTGAGTTGACATTTAGCTGATATAATGGCTGCTGATTGTACTTGCGGTGCCGGTGCTTAAGGCCCATGAGCGTCTGATGCTGTGACACTGTTAATGAGCACTTCATTAAAGGCACAGGGATGGAAAGGTCAGTTAGTTAGGTGTCCTCGTAAAAACACAGAACGGACAAGCATCAACACAGGTCTGCAAAATCATACAGGTTAATGGAAGTCACCAAGGCTATAGGGTACTATAATGTGCTTCAGGAGTTCTAGGACACAAACCAATCTGTGTCTTTTCACCTTTGAATTACCAATAAAATGCAAGGATTCAATGTGAGTAAGATATTGGCAAAGGGTCACTGAACGTTTATTATTAAAGCCTGTAATTTTATTCCATTCAGGAGTTTCAGAAACATGACTTTTCCTAATTATCAAGGCCATGTTATTCCGTTTTATGGTAAACATCACTTGAAACCCATGGCAGGGGGCGTAGCATTAGTACGAATATGTGGTGTGGTCCCAGGCCTTGGGAACTTTCACAACCCCCAACTTTTCCTGTTCAACCGTTCTATGTTTTTCTGCGAAAGGTGAAGAATGCGGCACTAAAAAAAAGAAAAAACAAAATATAGTGAAATTTGACAAAACACTTAGTTTTAATCTTTTGACAAAAAGGTAATTTAGATTTTTAGTTTTGGAGAAACAATTATTTTCATTTTAGTCTAGTTTCATGTACATTATATTAAATCTGAAATGTATTTAACTTTACATATTCATCATATTCACTGCTTCATGGAGTTTCTCCCATATGAACAAACCACAGACCTGTGTCACTGGAAGTTCAGTTTAGATACTTAAAGTCCCTTCTTTTAATTTTTTTATCAAGTTTATAATAGTCAACAAAATATTACCTGGAGATTTTGGTAATAGGTTTAGTCCAAATTAAGTCATTTTAATCAAGTTTTAATAGCTTTAGTCAACAAAAATAAAAAATAATTTAATCAATTAGATCAACACTAGACATTTTTCTACTACATCCCAGCGTGTGTATACTATTTGTAAATGTGTCTTCTAAGGGTTTAGAGGTGAGCAACTTTGAATAACATACATTAACAGTGCCACAGCGGCAGCCCTCGGTCTGTGTAGTGCACCCATTACACAAAATGAGTGTTGAGTGGTGTGGAGTGGGCGCTGAAAAAGTGAGGTGGGAGTCGTATTGATCGCAGTCAGAATTATAGATTACTGTGCCTGAATGAGTGATGAAGCTGTCGTACTGTTGCTCTGTGCTGACAGGCCCCTGCGCATTACCAATCTGATCCACCACTACACTGAACACACCTATAAGAAACAGACCTTAATATCAAACATGTTAGTTTAAGTTCAAATGAATATGCTGCAATATACTTACCTGTTCTAGGCAAAAACATAAATGTTACAGACTGTTTTACTATAGTGTGGTTTGTGGAGCGCTGGCTGAAGCCACTGAGGGGCAGCAGAAGTGCACTGCTGAGTTGTGCTCGGCTCCACGTTCTTCAAATGCACCACACTCTCTATTAATCCCGCTGACTTATGAGTGACCTCCAATTGGGTGCTTTGCAGCGAGGGGGACAGCTGTTTTGAGTAAATCCTGAATAGGGTTATTATGGGATGTGTAGAGTGTGAAGAAATAATATGCAACAACATACATGTGATTCGGTTTACTGAGAAACATTCAGATATCATGTGCATATAGCAAAAATACAACAGCACAGTGAGAACAAGTCATATAACAATTCAGTTTATTTTATTTATTTTCCAGACAGACACATCAATTTCTGGACCACAGTAGAGGATGGAAACCTTTCACAGACATTTTTTGTCAATATTATTATTTGAAAATACAAATATAAAATTAGACTTTCCACATTTGATATGTGAGAGACCCCCATCCATTATTATTATTATTATTATTATTATCATTATTATTCTTTTTTATCCTATATTTTACAACAGGGCTTGAGCAAGCCATATGATAACCTGAAAGATGCTTTCAGATGTCAGTCAAGTCTGTCTCTCGCCATAAAAAGTTGGTGAACATAAAAAACAGGGGCAAGTGTTAGGAATGGGCCTCAAGAGGTCTGCTCCCAACTCAACACACGCCACGGTGAAGCTAAGCATGATGGGAAAGCTGTGTCGTGTGTCACATACGGTTTACAGCTGAGGTCTCCAGTGTAGTATTGTCAAATGCATGAAATTGCAAATATATACCAATCTGTACACACATATATATTGCAATTGTTTCTGATGTGCGTGGGATGGTATGGGTTGGACTGAACAGGAAATCCACCTAATAACACAACTACTCTGAGTCGCTTTGGAAAGTGGACTTTGAACAACATCCTAAAAGACTAACAGCTCTAGTCACTTGTGGTCATGTGACAGTGTCCAGTATCTCCCAGAGATAAGGCCACAACGTCGGCGTGACACTTTTAGCACCACTAAGGCTCGGTCAGGTAGAAATGCCCAGCGACAAACACCAGTTAAATCTCCTGTAAGGGAGTTATTGTATTGACAAGACTGAATTTGGTCCAAAGCGACACGTCTAACAAGTGGTTTTAGGGTGGACTTTCCCACAAATGAATGGGCTCTATAATGGTGTGGCCATTGCCTAGCACTTGCCTCAAGATTCAAGTTTAAATGGATACGGTAGTACACTACAAATGTCAACGCTTTCCAGGTTGACTTTTTTTTTTTTTTATCTTTTTTGACTTTTTCATGTTTCTTAACCCAAACCCCTCCCCCTCTCCCCAGATGGCTAAGCTAGTCTACTAAGATGTGTAACATTCATCAGCTGTAAACTGCTGTCAGTTTGAGAGGAACTTAAATTACAGCAACAGAGCCATGCCACCTTAAAGTCCTGCTACAAGCTGCAACTCAGTGGACACTTTTGTGGAAAGAAGTGCTTTTAACAATGCTCTGATATCACATAAATACACATGGATAAGCTCTGCAACTTGTGACTATGATTTTTTTTTCCAACTAATGGAGGACATGTTTTAAAGCAATATAATATAAAGCAATCGAATAATCTATTCGGTGAAATATACAGGATTTGGCAGTGAAAAGATACATAGGTTATTCTGGTGCAAAGTTAAATTCAACTGAGTGCAAGTTAGTACAGTGTAAATATCTTTAAAGTTATAAAGATTAACTATTTTTTTAAATGACATGGTTGTAATGATGATGTAATTAACGCATTTTAAGCAGCCAATGATTATTTTCAGTCTTTCATTTATTTTGGCAATGCAAAGGCCAAAATTAAAATGCAATTATATCACTAATTTCAATATATCAATGCAGGTGTAGTTGTTGTCTGTATGTCTTTAGGTTTAACTTGACATTAAAGCCTGCGGTAAGTCACAGGCTTTAATGTTGACAGCCACATAGTACAGTGTTATTACTTCTATCTTTTGAAATAACATACCGTCCAAACACTCTTTGGAACTGTCATTTGGCGTTTTTACTAAATGAGAATTATAAACAGGGACACTAATGCTGTTTATTAATGTGAGCAGATTGGATTTAAAGACACCATGTGGTGCAGTGAATTGAATAACTGATAGGAGACTGAATTAGCTTTAATTGAAATTGAAAGGCCAAACGATGGGCTGATGTGCCGCTGGAGTTTCCACACTGTTTTTGTGTAGCGTTTAGTGTATAGAGGAGGTCTGACTCTAGGGAGCACTTGAGGGAAAATATCCAACCAATAATTTTTAATAGCGTTATGCGTGTGTTTTGCTGTAATTTCATAGTTCGGATTGATTTTAGCTCATGGCGGGGAGCGTGAAATCAACCTTGACTTAAAATTTGCACACTGACTGGCACAAGCAGGCTTGAAAAAATGTATAGATGTCGATGAGCTTTCAAACTTGCCCGTGATATTAGGAGCACGTGTCCACTTTGCATATGTGGCATCAGGATTTAAGGTAGTTTGGCACACCCCTTTTGGAAACATTCAAGGGTGGGGATCCAAATAATGCCTTGTGTACAATTCCACCTTTACAGCAAAAAAGAAGTTTTTTTTTTTCTTATATTGTTCATCCATGAGAGCTTTGGTTAGCTGTGACCACATGAGAAAAGTAAAAACATACATCGGGAGTGAAAAAAAAAAAAAGAGATAACAATGAACTATCCGAAACAAAACAAAAATGTCTGCAAATCTCATGATTCGAGAAAGGTCTATTATCTTGACTGGTCCTAAGTCCACTATTCACTACGAGTATTATATAATGAGTTCTATTTAACATCTACTTGTAATTACAGGAGATAGAAGAGGAGGAAGAGGAGGGGGCGAGAGAGAGAGAGAGAGAGGAAGGAGGAGAGGTAGAGCAAGAGGGGGGCAACATAGATCACTACACTGGTATCAAAGACAGCACTGAGTTTACAAGTTAACTGTGGCTTTTTACACACTAATGAATACATGAGTGACCAACCAAAAGAAGAGGATTATAGGAGAGTCTCGGGGGACGTGGGAGGGGGAATGGAAGAGGAGAAGAAAGCAATGGATGCACAGTACATTTTAATAGTATTTTACAATTATTCATATATAAACCACAAAGTATCAATAAAACTTTTGATTAAAACCAGCAGAGAAGCATCTTTCATCTTTTTTTTTTTTGTCAGTTTTTTTTTCTTTTACATTTCAACAATACAAGATTTTTTTTAATCGTGTTTTTTTTTAATTAATTATTATTACTTGATCATCGTTTCTCCAAGTATCCAGCATATTTCTTCACCTGGTTGTTTGAAAAAAATAACAAAAAAAGAATCAAAATGATGACTGTTAAGTGATTTTTTTTTGTAAAAAGCGGACTGTAGCATTCAATAATATTATTAACATTATTTGAAAGAGTGAAATTATCAAGCACACAAAACCACTTAAAATTCTGTGTGACCCTGTATAAATACGCATCTCCCCAGACCAGAATGTGGGTATAAAGATCTATAAAGGCATTGCCTGCAGGTCTACGCTTTGTCCCCTAGCTGTTACCCTACAACTCAGGAATACATTATTTCCCCCCATAGAAATCCTTCATACTATCTTAGCGCACAGAGCCAGTTTTTTTGACAACATATACAATGTGCAAATAGGAAAAATGGCCTGTACTCGACTACTCACAGTGCAATGAATATCTTGCTTCTTTCTGTTTCAGTGTTTCAAAAAGAAAAATTAAAAATTTGAATAAATTAATACCTGCCAAGAATGAATTCACTAGGCTGAGGTATGGCATCAAAACTTTCAAACATCATAAAAAAAGGAAGAAAGAAAGAAAGAGAGAACGGATTTACAGTCCAGATATTGTGTTTGTTAAAAAAAAATTGCGTGAAAGGTTTCAACGACAAGCAGGATGTGACGGAAATCTCGAGAGTATAAAAGGATGCGCTGCAAAAGAACTGTTTCAAGTTGTAATCTTCCCCTATCCGTGTACAGTGTGCTTTGGATTTTTTATTTTTTTTTAACTAAATTATGTTATCTCAACAGTTCCACAAAAAGACCAATGTTGTGTTTTCTTGTTTTAAATTTGCTGGTATGACACTTGCAAAATGACGTTTACAACTATTTACAGCGGGTTTGTGTGTGTTTGTCTGTGTATACCGTTCTTCCAGCAGGAGAAAAAACAAAACAAAACAAAAAACGAACCAAAAGACAGTAGATTAATAATTTTTTTTACAGCTTTTTCTTCTATTCACACGCAATAACATGTTCTTTTTGACACGACCATCACAAAAATATGCTATTCTTCTCACTGAGTTGGTTATATGCAGTGACTTGGAATAATATGTACAGCTACATTTCTTTTTGAAGTCTGAATTCACAATGTAGTATATGAAATTTTCATTATAGCATATATATATATTTCTAAACAACAAAAACAACACTTATAAAAAAGGACCATAAAAATATTGGAGTCCTCTTTGTATTGCCCAAAAATAGGTAATTATGGTTAACAATGAGACATCACAAGAAATGAAACGGCTACTAAGATTATTACTTAGATACCTTCTTGAAATTTTCTTTCACTTTTTTTTTCTTTGAGTTTTCCCACATATTGAACATTATATATATATTTATTTTTTTCGTGTGTGTGGAAAGACTCAGAACATCCAATACCTTTTCATACAAAGATGTTTCGCAAAGATGTCTCGGCTAAAACCACTTCATGAAATCTCCCCCCCCCCAAAAAAAAAACCCCAAAACAAAACTAAAACATTTACACAAAAAGTCGATAAAACGAAGAGACAAAAATGGTTGAAACTAAAAGGACGTCACTAAAAGCTAATTGAAAAATGCTTACAACAGAGGAAGAGTATTGGGTGAATGAAGCATCGGACCAAACCAGGTTAAAGGTATAGGAGGTTTGGATTATAGTACAGCAGTCGTTTCTTTTTCTGAGATGACGAACATTTTCGTTTCTTCTTCTTCTTCTTCATGTGGTTTTTCTGACGCTTTTCGTTCTTTTTTCGCGCTTTCGTTCGTTCATGGTATTTTTGTTGCCATGGTGACGCTGTAGTGCTTGTTGAAGTTGAAAAGCGTCACCTGCACACAAAGCCAATTAGAAACTTCGTCCTGTCTTTCCCGGGCCACCAGTTATACTCTGCTGGGCGATACAGACACAACAAGAAAAAGAGGGTCTTAATAACAGCGTTTTTGAAAATAAAAATATCAATATCAAACAGAGAATAAGGCGGGAAAAGATATGCTGCAGGTGATGTCGCTATTTTGAAGTCACACATCCAGGAAGGAAAAGGATGTATGATTGTTTTCACATAATAAACATGGCCTGTATGTGCCTCCAGATATTCAAATCAAATATTAACATAATAACGGTCATTCTGTTGATTTATTTAAAGTGCATATGACACATTAGACACAATTTTGCTAAAACACAGTTAACACATTATATTTAAGATTTTGCTAAAGATTATACCCAGTTTTCTTTAGTTTGACCATTTTTGTGATGTTTATGTTTTCACTTCCTTATTGGACACCAACAGGAAGTGACATCGAAGAAGGTAAACAATTTTAAACTGTTGCCGTGCAACCATGTTAAGTCAATGGGAAATGAATGAGTCAAACTGCTATGGAATGTTACCTTCTTCTAGTCACTTCCTGTCAGCAGCTTAAAAATAAAATAAAAATAACTTTTCTGCCCAACATTTCTTCATTACAATTGCTGCTTCACTGAAAAAAATGATAACTATGCAACTGATGTAATCCATCTAAATAAGTCATATTTTCAAGAGCATTAAAATCTGTCATATGCACTTTAAAAAAGATCTTTTACAAGCTGTAAAGTTGTTTCTTCTTACATTTTTGGATTTGGTTATTAAGCCCACCCATTGCCAAATGTTGGTTCAAAAAGCGAGCCGCAAGCTTTCAGTTGCCAGATCTTAAGGCCAATAAACCTACAAATATGAGGCTATGGCAACCCAACTTTCTTTATTTCTGTAGCGCCATTCAAAAATGACACAAGTTACCATCTAAATAAAAGCCTTTTAAGTTTTTCCTCGCGCTGCTCATATTTGCTTGGAGTACCTGGGTTTGCTGTTTATTTTTGCAATTTGGATCCCTTTCCCTTAATTTAACTTAAGAAAACCTATACAAACCTTGGGAATACATTTGAACACCTAGAGCAATCAGTCATATTGCTGTTTTTACAAAAAGTTGACTTTCATTGACGTAACAGTATCAAATTTAATTGACTTTGGCGACTAACACTCAATCTGGTTTTATATTACATTAAATTAATTTATCATCATCTATATGCACATTTTCTTTCTGACAGATTCTGTATTAGTGCTGCTGCTGGCCTCTCCAAAACAACAGGAAGTATTCAGTGACAATTAATCAATGCACGTCACGTGACCTCAGACATACACAACACAGTGCTATATATACTTTGTGCGTGATTACAGTGAACGACTTGGTGAGAGAAAGAAACAGAGGCAATTATTAATCAACAGGTTCCTCCGCTTATTAACATTGTCCTTGTGCATGCACCTGTTCGCTAATAATAATCTAATGGTCATATTGCTGTCAGTAATGCACTATTATACAGTAATAATTAGACGGACGCATGCAGGGGTAAATGGCAGACGATGGGAGGGCATGGATTGACAATGTAAGCCATAAAGCGAGAGATGATTGAGGGGGTAAATATATGAACCCGTTTTTCAGAGTAAGCTTGGTTTAAAAGGCCTCGATAGATAAATGCAACTTAAGGGGGTGAGTGGCGGGATACATGGGGATATCTAATTTGGCAGTGCTAGTAACGTGCGCAAATAACTTCTTCCAAGTCCAAAATGCCAAACATCAAAGTGTTGGGAAGGCAATTGTTATTGGTAAAGGTGCCTTTGGTAACTTAGGGAACCTATAAAAGGAAGATATTCAAGGTTCTCTTCCTCCCAGAAAAGGGTGCCATGTTTTTGTCTTTTCTTTCATAACTTCTCCCATGTCCCACTAAATGCGAAGTGCAATTCGTTTTGCTTTTCGTAACTGAAGCATAAGTCAGGAGACAATCAGCGGGGGCCTGTGGACTTGTGAAGAGTAGTGCCATCTGTCACGTTCGCACCTCCCTACCAGCTCTGCCAATTGGACCACAACAAACAATGCGGTGAACACATATTAGGAAGACAGAGGAGAGACAGAGAGAGAGAGAGAGAGACTAATAGAAAGGCACAGTAAATAAAATGCAATACCTCTGATGAGATGGCAACCCGCCACCTGCTCAATGGTATCCATTTGTAAAAGCTGTCGCAATCAACGGGCCCTAAAAGTGTACAGTTAGTGCTTTTGTCAGTATGCAATTCAAAAAGGAGAGAAAAGTGAGTATCATATCAATTCTTTTGCAGCTAGCATGAATGTACTTGTTGATTCAGTTTGATCAGTAGCGGAGCACTGGGCTATTGTTGTATATTTTACAGGTTGGTGTTATACCCTTGTAGCAGATAATGGGCGCCTGCAGCTATACAAGCACTGCAGGAGGAGAAAATAAGTGACTAGAGGAAGGGGGACTCATTGGTAAAGGATGCCTTAAATAGTCACATATAGAGTGAGAAAACACCAGATCATTTGATTTATTATGCAGGGAGGCAGGTTACAGTAGCCGGGGGCACGCATCCACACACTTCCTTTCATGCAAGGCCCACACCAGCGATCAAATCGTGAACATGCGCAATCATAAACACGGCCTTTTTGAGAAAGCGGTTTGCGTTGTTGTTGCTCAGTTATCAGGCCACTGCGAAATCCTTCAATTCGGCGCCACAGTGAAAAGACTAGCGACGACGATTAACTCCCTTTATCACCTCCATCAGCTAATTGCGCTCTAATTGTCTGGCATGAAAAAAGGCAGTTAAGTTCATTACTACTTCTTCTTTACAGCGTCTGTTTTCATATTGGCTAAAGGGATTAATAAAAAGCCGCCGAGCGTGCGAGCGAAGGACAAAGCGCTTGATCTGAGGGATTTCCATGGACTTGTGTCATGTGACTGGGGACAAATGTTCTCTTCAAGAGCACAGTGAGGCAAATATGAATTAGAAGTGTGTTTTGAGTCGGACTGTTTCCACGTTTTAATGGGCTGAATGGAGCTATCAATTCTTGGACTGCAGCGTCGTGTCTCGGCTTTATTGCGCTTGCTGTGATTTAGTGGTGGATGGGATTTACAGTGGGAAATGGAGGCACAGGCTGAAATCCGGAGTGAAAAATCCTACTTGGTAACTCCATCTCCAAGTCCAACTCCATCGCTTTATGTGACTGAACAGCACTGAACAAAACAATATGCACCAAATAGCTGACTAACTAAATAAAAACAATAATGAAAGAAGATACAGTTCAGTTTCTAAGTTCAGGGGAAAATGCCAAGTGATTTCACGTGGCAATGGTGAGTCTAATAGCTCAACCATTTGATATTTCAGCCGAAAATATCACCTTAAACAACCCCACCACAATAAATAAATACATAATATCGATAATCACACTTTGCAGTTATTGCTGTTAACATTTCTATGAACTACCTTTGCTCAGTACTGTACAATGCATACCTGGGCTGTGGTAAAAATCCGGAAACAAAACAGTGCCAACAAACATCGGCTCATTTCCATCGGTAAACTATCTGCTGGTAAATCTGCTTTGAAAAGGAGCCAGCCCCGTCATTTATTACAAATATTTTGCTTCCGAAACTGAGAGCAACAGATTATGGCAGATAGCCAGTGGACCTAAAGCAATTAATAAGAGCAACTTTGCTTAGGAAGCAAAAAGCCAATAAAACGTAGTTTTCTATTTGGCTTTGTCTGAGTTCGGGCCTCATAAATCAATTACTTTCACGCACTGAAAATTAAAATGCGCCGTTTGTACATTATCGGCTCTGTCTCTGATTGTACTGGTGATGCATAACTGGAGCTTTAAGTATCTCATTGCTGCATTTAGTCCCACTGATTGATATAATGTACTCTAAAAAGTGATGAATGTCCCTATTCTCCAAAGAGACGCCAAGAAAAATACAGCTAATTAGAATGCATTACACAAACAGCAGACGGGAATGAATCTTAGTGGCTGGAGTTGCAGAGGAGAGGCGGTGGAGGAGATGTGCTTTGAGGTTCAGAGGTGCCACCCTGAACTTGTGTTTGTAATACTAATGTGAGCCTCCATTATAGTTAAACCAAACCATAATTGTTACTCTTCTGACATGCCATGTCCATCAGCTCGGTCATGTAAAGCTGTACAAACATGGCCGTACATACTCTCAGAGAGTCGCCCTGCTGCTTGCTAAGGGCCATAAAACTCAGATGGTAAAAGAGTGGATTAATTATTCAGTGAGGTCCGGGCTGGAGCCAAGCGCACAGGCCATTGGAAACAACAAAACATCTGAAGCGCTACAATGGATCTCTGGGTATTTACAGCAATGAGCTGAGAGGGACTTACTAGTGTTATTTAAGGATTAGAAACAGTGGTGGAGGGAGGATGCACATTCTGTACTCAAGTATAGGTACTGTAGATTCAAAAGAGTAGTTCATTTTAGGTCAGATATGGCCTGATTTGTTTGTTTTTCATGCTGTTTAGTAGCTGTCACTACAACTAGTCTATTCCGCCTTCTTCAATGACCCTTTGTCTGCGCACGGGCCAATATAGTTCCTGTCTTATCTTATGATAGTATTTTCATTACTGGTTCAGTGCTTATAAATGTTCAATCATATTTTAAGTGTCATTCGAAAACACTGCGGATGCTCTCATCGAGAATATTCTCTTCCAGCTCAGTTTATGGCTGCCTCTTTTAAGGCCATTGTGATTGCAGCTCACAGCGGCGTTGGTTATTAACGGGCTGCAGAGCGTCACCTGAAGTGACACCGAGCCGGCCGCGTGTGCCCATCCACACAGACGACAGTGGACACAGGCCTCTTTATGCAGCTGCTGATGCTTTTACACTAAAGAGTTGATATGGCAACGCGCGGCTAACTGATCAGCCAGAGGAAATGAAGGAGCACCTGCACAGCTGAGCAACAACACCTGGACAAAGACACTGACGCAGAGAAACGCCTGTGTTCTGGTGACGGGGCAGAATTAAGCTCTGGGACAGAAGAACAGCTAAAAATATACTTCATAAAGGTGAGACAGAGCGAAATGTAAGCGGGTATGGGAATTAGCGCACAAAAAGCACATCATTTTTGTTTAGGATAAATGCTTATGCACTATCTGACTTAGAGATGCATGACGAAAGAAAGTAAATATCTACAAAGCCCAAATTCCATACTTCAATTAACCTAAATATTTAATCAATTTTGCTGTAAATATATTATTTCTTACCTGGAAAGCCACCTGACTAACTCCAAGTAGTTTATACAGAGCAAGACAGTCCGGTACTGCTTCGACTGAATGTAATTTCAGCTCACAGTAAACCTTTTTTGGAGAACTGTGCCAAGTACTTGTACATTTTTATAAAAAAAGATTCAGTATTGGAGACACCTTTCAAATCCTGGAGCAAGACAAAATAGTCTTTTATTTTTTAAAGAAATTCATAGAGCTAGATACTGGAAACCTGTCTCTCAAAACAGAATCAAACCATACAAAGAGAGTCTCTACACCCCCTTCTCGACGGGCGATAGTAGCTCAGAAGGTGGATGGGCGTCCTATAACAAAGAGGTTGGTGGTTCGAATCATATTGTCGTTGTGTCCTTGGGCAAGACACTTCTCCCACCTGGCTTCCAGTGTCTGCGTACATTGGTGTGTGAATGGGGCAGTGGATCCTTGCTGTAAAGCGCTTTGAGTGCCTAATGTAGGTGGAAAAGCGCTATGTAAGTTGAGACCATTTACTATTGCCTCTAGTGTCTGTGTATATTGGTGTATGAATAAGAGTGTGAATGAGTGAGCGGTTCCTGGACGTAAAGCACTTTGAGTGTAAAGCGCTACATAAATAGAGACCATTTCCCAGCACGGTGTGATTGGCTTTGACAGAATGCAATAAAGGAACGTCAAATCTCCATGAAGCAGTACCAGACTGCCAACTCTGTATACAACTTATAGCCAGATAACGTTTTACTACTTCTGTTCAAAATGGCAAACTGCTTCTGTATTAATGCAACTTGAAATTCATATGATGAATGCAAACCATAAAACCTGCCACAAAGTCCTAAGTGATTTAATGAACAATATTTGAATGGGAATTGTCAAATCACCATAAAAGTGACGTGACTACATGGCAACTCTAAAATCAGAATCGATGGTTAATTTCAAAGGGAGTAAATGAAACATTCGTGAACTGAAGAATTAAGCTCAAGTGTTACACTTTCCACAGGGCCACGATCATGTGCAGATGTTGTAGTTAGCATGACTTTCTGACACAGATAACTGTGCAGTGAGAGGGGGGATAATGGACAACTCACTGTAATGCTTGGGCCAAAGCCTGATCCAGGCTGGGGGCTCGCGGCGCTGATGTAGTTTCCCACAGCAGAATCCTGGCTGCTTGGGCCGTACAGGTCAGCTACTGGCCCAGGACTGTTAGCTCCAGGGAAACCCCCGGGCCTCGAAGGGTTGGCGCCTGCAAACAAACACAGCAACACGCACAGCAGCTCAGAAACAACCGGCAAATTCACCCAAAAAGAGAAGGCAAGCAATGACGAGCAAATTTAAATAAAGGAATACATTACTGGATCCAGTCTTTCATCTGAGACAACTTTGTGATTTGTCTTTGGAAATGTTTGAAAATGGTTTGATTGATACAGAGACCAAGCGTGAATCCAGTATGATATTCCGTATAATCTACATGCCATATGTTCATTCACTTTGTAGATCCATGCATGACACAAAACAGGCACTCTGTCAGTAACTGTCTGACCATGCTAGTACACTGGTCATGTTGTATTGCAAACGTTGTCATGCAAAATGTAGAGAATTTACAGAACGCTTTTGCCAGCGAATAGACTGAAACAGTAAAAAGGTGCATGAGTAGTGCTGTGTGAGGAACCTTATAACCAGTCTACGAGAATTTTTCAAGACACAGAGAAACATCAGCACATTTACAATTCCTTCAAGTACACATTAACAACCTATGCACAAATCATTTGTAATATCATACAAATATGATTTAATATCAATTTTAACAGACAACACTATTTCAAAGAGGGTTTTATTTTTATTTTTGGATGTTCTGCAGTGGGTTCAGACCTCTTACAATGATTTCTATTACATAGGCCTATGATAAAGTAATATACATTTCTTTTCAATTGGTAAAAAGACTACAATAATTCCCCTTAGAAAAAAGAAAAAACATGATGATTATTCTCAATCATAGTAGTGAGTTTTTAAAAAGGCTCCATTGTAAAAAGTAAAAGCTGGCATGGCATGATGTCCCTTTTAAAAACCATATGACTCCAGAACAGTAGGTGGCGATGTGCAGATGTACTGTCATTATCACTGACTCACTAAAGCGAAGATGTTTTTGAAAGTTATTCTTCAAACCACTCATTTACTGGAAAATGATTTGTATTTTCTACTTTGAATAGTAAAAACAAGTAATAATTGAACTGAGCAACCTTTACTTGTACAGTTGTAATGACCTTAGGGTGAGATTCTCTAAAGTAACACATGAAAAATTATTTTAGTTTGGACGATAACCCTTCTCTGCACTTCCAGCTACAACAGTTCTTGCTCACAGCTCACACTCATTTATTTCATATATGACCCAGTGAGTCATAGGAACCAGCACCAATCTACTAAAAATAATGTGGCTGGAAACACCGTCAGCGGCGTGATTCAGAGCTCAGTCTGCCTGCGTGACTTCCAGCATAAAGCACAACCAAGGCATGAAGGGGACTATAAAAGTTTGACCTGACTTTATATGCAGGGACAAAATCTAAAGGAAGTATAAAAGAAATAGTGCAGATGACTTAGCACCTTAGCCCTAGGAGCGACTTGTTCTAATAAAATGTCTTCAGACAAACCAAATGCCTGCTGAACGGCCACTAGCGCTCGCAACGCAAGAGAAAATATGGCGCACCAGCACGATTTCTTTACCACAATCTTTACGCTGCCTGCTTTGTGTAACCCTTCATCTCGCCTCGGTAGAAAAATCATCTAAAGCATGGGAAGCGCTCCATTTCTGGTCTGCAACAACATACGTTTTGACGAAGATAAACTTTGCCTGTGTCGCGCTATAAAGGTATTGTCGCCTCGTCTATCAGTCAGGTTGTGTGCGGTTTCCTGGTGAGGCACGCACAAGAAAAATGAAGCCATCTCGCAACCTTACACATCTACTGGATTTGACACTGTTAAACTACAAGAACTTTTAACAGAGCTTATCTTGCCAGTGCAGCCCTCAGTACGTTGCCACATTGAAGTTCACTTGAAAAGGCTTTCCTAATTTTCTATTCGAGATCGGTATCCTTCCATTGTTTTCTCCCTTTTTACAATAACAAGTATAACGCCAGGTGCAATGTTTATCAAAAGATGCTTTAACATAGAGTGTGTGGTTTCCCATTGTATCCTTTAACACGTTAACAGGCGATATGCCAGTATAAAATCTATTACCTACTATTACCCTGTGACAAGTTGCCTAAGGGACATATGATATCGTCATTTAGGTCTTTTCTAAGCTCAAACGCTAAGCTTTTCCCATATTGGCTAGCATCTCTGTGTAACTTAACAATCGTAGTAGAATTGCAATCCTGATTAAGTTTGCATTTAGGTTTTGAAGGTTTACACTGTACATTCCGCACACATTTAATTTTTCAAACACATTTTACATTTGACAGACGAATGAAATATGAGCTGCTTAACCTCTTAACACCCGCCTTAACCAAGTGTATTTTCTCCAGATCAGCTTCACCCAAAACTAAAAGCTCTCGACTGCAGCTTACAGCCTATAGGCCAGTGTAACGCCTCAATTGAAAGCTACAAAACTGATCTCAATGGATCTTTTTCCGTGCGTTGTTGCCATCACTTTTTCATCTATTTTTTGCAACTTTATTGTCGCTATTTTGAGCTTTTTTGCGGCTTTTAAATTGCGTAACCGTCGTCACATTTTTCCAGTTTTTTGGTGAGTTTTTGTCATTTTTTGCAGCACTTTATCGATTACCTGTGTCACTTTTTTGTTGCTCTTTTGGTCACTTTTTGTTGCGTTTTTATCCCCGTTTTCTTTTGATGCTTTTAGATTTTGGTAATGCCAAACTCAGAGCAACTTTGTACCAGGGGTTCCCAAACAACAATGAACTCGGGATCCCCCAAAGTAAATATAATCAGCATTTATAATAATTTCAGGTTATTAATGTTTATTTTGATACTATACTTTGATATTTAGCTTGATTTCACTAAGATGTATTATTTTAAATCCAAAATACATAAATATTGGCTGGTCTATACTAATGGGCTAGCTAGCAGGTTCTATATAACAAGACCCCAGTATAACATTACTTACTTTATGAAATGTATTATATATTAATCTTTGCGATTTGCTAATTGCAACCGATCAAATTCAGATTTGATTCTGTTGCTATTTATTGTGCTGCCTTGTGAACCATGACAATTTAGAAGCTACAACTGTACAACAATCATGATAAAAATGAAATTCTCACCTGGGCTTTAGGAAAATCCTCTCTTTTTTTTTTTTTACATTGCCGCCCCATCTGTAAGGAAGATTATGCTGCAGTATAAGCTACCTATGTCATCATTTTACACCTGATTGCACACATACATATCAATAGGCTACTGTACATATTGTGACTTAGCCATACTTCACTTGTATGGTGGGTGTAATAGACAGAGGAGACTCGCATAAAACGACTCGTGGGAGAAGTTCTGTGAAAGAAAATGGAGCGGCTGAATTAATGAATGTCACTTTATACTGAACATTTGGCACGGCTGCCAGTGTGCGTCCTCCAAAATGTCTATAAATTACACTAAAATATGTCACCGATTTACATTAATGCCAAGCTTGAGCACCGGCGTGACAATGTGCGCCTGGAAAGCACTTCTTAATGACAACGACAATGAAACTGTAAAGATACTATGCTTCTTCTGAGCTGTGGGTGCAATTGTGATAAGCGCGGTACACATGGGAAGAAATGACACAGTGGCATAACGACAATATAATCGAGGCAACATACACCTGGCACATTTGAAGACAGGGCTAATCCTTATGAATAGCTTCTATATTGGACAATTCTATATAAGATATTTTTTGGGATAAAGCCTTATGACGTAATTGTTGGGCACAACCAGTGATTCATTTGGGTTTACAACTGATGTCATCCTGATACTGCCAGGTTAATTTTAGTTGAATTCAGGCTTGGGGCTGACACAAAAAGTATACTAGAGCTGTTCACCTATTGACTAAGCCTGACAGAAATGTGAATCTAGTCTGTGATACTTTATCTACAGATACAATGCAACAATAGTAGTCAATTTCAATGTATTTCAGGCATTATACTATCAAAACAGAAATCTGGGATTCTAATTTTCCTCCTGCATTACAGCAGTGAGTGCAGTCCATCAGCAAGTCGCACGGCACAAAATATTGAGTGTTTGTGGAGGATAGAGTCTGCCTCACATTATATGCAGTGCTGACACAGAGAGCCAGCGCAGCAAACCCTAACCAACTCTTTACATTTCTCAAAAATCATCATATTTCTTCCCTGAATATCCTGAAAAGTTGTTGTGCCTCTGTGAGCACAGTGTGGCTGAAATGGCATCGTGCGCCCGGGGCAGCTGGACTCCACTTTAGGAGCGTGAAGGGGCCTGGCCTGTCCTTGAGCTGTTAAGGCCAGTATTGTTTGGTGCACAGAGCCCAGACAGTCTTTTCCAGCCAAAAGGGTGAAGGGCAGTCCTCTTTCAATATTCTCCCTCAATATTAGAGTATTGAATTGGAGGTGAGGACACAATGGCACCAGCTGAATAGAGGCTTTGGCAGGATTTAGGTCTAAGCCTGAGGTGGATATGAGTGTCCAGGGAAAGATAACTTGTAGCAAGCTCCAAAGTGTCTCTGGACAAAACACATGACCCATTCGACTCTGATATTAAGTGTGAAAATGAGGTCGCTGCTTACAGCCACCTACAATGACAATCCACTACCATAGCCTGGAAATACAAAAGTCAGAGCCGCATGACTAAAGCACAACAGAAACAACATTTGGAACAAAAGAGAGATGTCTGTTTGACCTTAAGGCATGTGTGCTTGCTAGCAGGCTAAGATAACGAGAAAGTAGTAGCTCATGTACTCCATGTAGAATGTTGTGTTAAGAAAAGTTTAGTTTTTACAAATCGGAGTGATGAACAGAATTAACCAATGTCGCAGTTAGGTGGTATGTTATTTTTGACAAGCTCATATTTGTTATCCAACTCTTACTATCTTACTATTCTTCAACACACTGTATGCGTGTTACTATTTAACTTCAATACCGTCGACAAGTATCAGGAGTATAAAACTACCGATGATCAATGACAAGAGAGAAATACCGGTACAGTCTTCCTAACTTACTTTAGAAAGCTGGCAGGTTTGACAGAGTAGACAAACATATACACAGAAAATATACAGTAACATGCTAAGCTTGTCTACAGTTTTTCTATGAGCACCAGGTTAGTCTGCAATTGAATTTCAAATAAATCAATATTTAACATATTTTGATAAACCATCAGTTCACATGCAAATGAATAATGACATTCTGTATGTGCTGGCCCCTAAAGTGCAAGCAGGGGGCTGGAACATAGAAATGAAGAAAGAAACATGCATTGGTCAGTAATATCTTGTAGGCTTTTATGGGTGTTGTTTTGTTTTTGAACAGAAATGGGAGGAGAATGACAGAATTAGAAAGATGTCATGAGTAAAACGTAAAGTCCAAAGAGGTGAGAGAGCAGGTGTGCAGATACAAACCTGGGTTCTTAAACTGATCCGGGCTGTGTAGGTGCTGGAGGGGGGAGTTGCAGGCGGAGGTGGCATGCTCACTGTGCAGCATCTGAGCCGCTTGGGGCCCCAGGGAGGCATAGTCAGCAAAGGAGCAGGGCCCCCCCCTCTGGTCACTGGGCGTAGAGTAAAACCCATAATCGGGGAGGCCTGGGAGATACAGTAGGGCACAAGGGAGGTGGAGGGAGGGACTCCATCATTGGGGAAATCAACTCTTTTATTTACGTTTAACTTTTTTTTTTAACAGTCAAAGTCAAGTGAGTCCAAATTGAGTGTTTGAGTAGTGCGTCCCAGCGCTCTTCCAGCCCATGTGTACAGTGTGCATGAGTGTAGCCCTCTCTGCCCTCCCCCAGCAGCTCCTGCATGTGGCCCTGCCCCATTCTATTTGTTGTGTGGTGTGTGTGTGTGTGTGTGTGTGTGTGTGTGAGCGGCACAGCTGGATGGCACACGTGTAAACTTCATAAGAACACACATACAAGCTTAATGAGCAACACCATAATGGCAAAGGTCAACACAATGATCGCAGTTACGAATGCATAATTATGTATTACTTCAACATGATATGGACAAGCACTGTGTTTTAAGATTGAAACTTGCATGTACTTGTGGAGGGGGCAGACAGAAAACAATATATCACACCTACATAATATAATACAGTGCTAAACATTGTGTTTTATGTGCCTTCCTTAAACAGTGCACTGTGTGTAGGTTTTTCAAGATACTAAAGTACATTCACACCTTAACAGCTAAATAAATCATATGAATCACTTCTGCTAAAAACCTTTCAGGCATGCACTGACATCTAAAAATGACTGGATTCTACGCAAAAACAACAAAACCTGCTTGATTTCCAAACCGGAAAATGCTCTTAAATATCATGCCGTTTTTAGCGTAGCTTAATTGACACATGGTCTAGTATCTAAATCAGTCACCTTTGTGTGTCATCTCTAAGTACAACACATTTCTCATTTCACAAAGCAATACTCTTTGGCGATGTACCTGACGAACGCTGTCGAGAAGCACCAACTCAGAGCGCAAGAATCAATAATTCATTTAAAGCCATTATTCTGACCAATAGCAGGCGTGTATATTGTTATTTTATTGATAACGGGAGTGCCCTAAGTACCCAGAGCACGTCCTTCTCTGGCCTCTTTGCGCGGATTCCTCCTTTGACACAGATGGCGGATTATCAACAGTTTAGCAAATGTCATTCAGCAATAAGTCGCGGTGACATTTATTGCTTGTCCGTTTAATCTGAGACAAGCTGCTCATATAAAAGAGTGCAATTAAAAGAAACGGCCTCTTCTCCGCACCTCTTTGATAACGCAGCTAATCTACTCAGCCCGACTCAGATTGGCGACTTTACCGAGGCTGGGATTCCCTTTAGCTTTGTGTGGCGTTTTTTTTTTTTTTTTTTTATTTGGTTCCTGGAGCGAGCATTAGCCCTATTCAAAGGCACTTCACCTCCGCCTATTCACAGTAAGGCAGTCCACTCATGCCAAATGGAACGTAAGCCTGAGCCGTGTCTCTCTGTGCGCCAGTGCTTTTTGTCACTCTGATCTCCGTGTGCCCACTCGTCAAATTATAGGCTCCAAATACGGCAGGCTTCCCACGTAACGTCACACAATGGCTGACACATTGAACAAAGCGCGGAGAACCAATCATTGCATTTTCTTCACTTAGACAAATGTCACAGGGAATTGATTGGCCCTTGCTAATGAGCAGAGCCGGATCAATAGAATAATTGTAATAAGGGGGGGGGGGAAACAAACAAACAAACAAACATCTGACAACAGCACAAGGCGTGTTATTGGAAATATGTGAGGAGTCCGTCCAAAATGTGTCACCAGTTCAGAGGAGCGCTGAGGCAGGAGCCAGGGGCTGTCGGCAGTCAAATACTGCTGCCATAACGCTATTTACACAGCAGCATTTGCGCCCGTTGTTTGTTTTCGTTTTACATAATGTGGGGCTTATACACTTTCTATTGTATTTGACTGTGGATGGAGATTTCAATTCTGTACACTTAATTTAACATTACAAACCTTTTTTTTTCTATTGTATTAACGTCGGTGTCGGCCCAGTATTGCTTTGACAATCGAAGGTGACAAAAGGTGAAATACATTTATTTGTACATTCCTCTGTGCTCTTTTCTCCTACCTTATAAAATGTAGCAATTTTTTTCACAAAGTTTGTGTTGCAGGTGTGCTGTGGCAGGCTCTGGTAAAAAAAAAAAACAAAGGAAAAAAAAAAGTGTACGGCTTCTCTGGAGGCAGGCAGCTGGATCACTCTCTCTGTGTGTCTCTCTGGGAGCCATATATTTTCATCAGCGTCCACCTGATGTGCTGCGCGGGACGGGACTGGGCAAAGCGGGCACACAGCTGCACCGCTATCACCCATCATATCACCCACCGACTGACTATTAATATTCACACAATCTATCCAGAACAATGGCCCTTTCTTGGACACCCCTTTTTTTCCCCACTGGCCACTAATTGGATGTAATTACTCATCTACAAAACAAATGAGTGTGTTGAGGTTGCCTTGGAGACTAGATCAGGGGACCCAACAGTGCGCATCGTTCGCGGGGATTCATTTATACTGATAATTATCTACCCCTACCCCCACCACCGCCGCTGCCTCTTGCCCTCGGTGACCAGAGCCGGCGGTGTGGCAATGCAGAGGGGGGTGTCTCGCAGTCATCTGTTACTGACATCATCGGGGTGGCACTCTTTAAGTGGATAAATGCCCCGAGCTCGGTCCCACTTTGCCAGGTGACTGCCTTTAAGGAGGATCCGCAGAGCTTGAAAGCACTGCCGCTCCCGTTCAGCTCCGAGTTGGAAAATAAAACTAATCAGGCTGATGATAAAATATAGCAGAGCACAGTGGCCCGGAGAGAGTCTCGAATGGTTAAATATATGGTCAGGAGTTTGCAAGTTCCTACATGTCCAACTAAAACTTTTTCCTGCGCAATTAGTGAGTTTCAAGAAAAAAAAAAAAGATACAAGTTACTTAGGCATGTAGAACACCTTTGTGGAAACTAAAAAACACAAAAACTTGACAAAGTTCTGGCTGCTTAAGTATTTTATTTTCTAGACCCCCATTGAGCATTAAGAGCAACATTAATACATTCAGGAGCATATTTTCCTTAAGAATATACGTAAAGGTGTACTAGATGTGAAGTCAGGCCTGACCTTTTCAGGAAATATCAGCCTCAAGAAAGTAATTGAGATAAAAAACAAAAGCGGTCCACTGTCATAAAGAAGTCAAGAGACCGAGTCCATCCAAAAGGGAGAATAGTTTTATTTGAAACCCCATTTAACTTTGAACAAACGGAATTGGCCACGAGAGGTCTTTGCTTTCCCTCTAATTATGAACAACAGCAGTTGGGGCTATTCTAGAAATTGCAGTCTAAACTGCAGAAACTAACTTCTGTCGATGATGCCAGTAGCACTGAGTATATTTTCAACACTTTAATTTTCTATTGGAAACACCGTCTGTAAGCTTCCCACAAGTCGAAGAGAAAGTGCAGCTTAAGCTGTGGATCAATGAAGTCGCTTGTTCTACTGCTGTGACTAGTTATTTTTGTGCGACTGGTGTTTCTCCGAATTATTCACACAGACACAGGATCAGAGGCACAGCACAGACTCCATCCTCAGATGCTAAAATCACAACTACAGCGACATGGCCGTGAACGATCCACCAGTGTGTCGCAAAATACCATCTGCTCAGAGGCTCCAACAGAGACACAAGAAGCAACTAAATACTTCCCTATACAATCTGTAAATGCTAAAAAAACAACATGTGAGATAAATTAGATTCAATGTACACTTTAAGCATATTATAAGCTTGGGAACACTAACTTTAACAACTAATGAATATTTAATAAGCATTAAGCATCATAAAGCAATATTAAAAACAGCTGCTTTGTTTTGTTTTCTTATTTTTTCATAGTCAAGTACATTCCATAAAGGTAAAGTAATAGTACAACATTTTTTTTTTAATGTTGTCTTTTTACACTATATGAATTCTAAACTTGCTAACTCCGCCCAAAATGTCTGACGCTTTTTTATCTTATAAAACACAACAACAATTTAGTTTAACAATTTAATTTTTCTCACAATGTTTTTTGTTATCGACCTCCACTTCCTTTGTGTTTATGTTATAACTCGTCTGTTCTCCATGATGAAAATTACCTGCCTCATTCTACAATTTCAGAAATATCACAATAACAAAAGCAGCATATGTGATCCAAACAATAACATTTGCAAAACTGGCAGATTAATCCATTCACACGCTCCACAAAGCAGCCCCCTTCAATACATATGAATTAGCCTGCTCTTTCGGTAGTCAACAAACGGGCCGTCCTGGGAATAGGCGCTTATAAAAATCTATTCCCAACAGTTGGTTTTCTCATATCTGCGTGGAGCGAGTCGGCCCCCCCTCCCCCTGTGCCAACCCCTTGGAGGCCATCAAACCACATCACTCCAACACAAGATGTCAATAAACCTGACATGGCTGCTTCTCAAATTAGCCTCGAATCTTAGCGCTGTACCATAATTAGCTTTCCCCCATTTTCACCAATGTCATTTAAAAATAGCGTGAAAGGAAAAGCAGTAACAGCTCTTTTGCTGTCTTGCCTTGCCTTCATTTTCCATTTGAAATAATCTTTTCTGAATGAATGGCTGAGTAATTAACAGCACTAGACACCCTATTCAGAGAGCACCGACATTTCATAAATAATACATATTTAATGTCTTGTCATTTTGTGTTCACAGAAGCTTGGCTAATGAATTTTAACAGATGATTTCTTTGTGCATTTACTCGGGCCTGTGTTTTTTTAAATTATTGTCTAACTTTTATGCCTTTTCTACTTCTCATTGATGGACAAACGGAACAGAGCTGTTGATTTATATGCTCTTGTCTGTGCATTGGTTGAGGGGAAGTTACGTCAGGGCAAATCTCTGACACTGGAACAATATGCAACAGTGTGGTAAATCAGTGCAACTCATTTGCTTCAGAGGCGAGTGGCGGGTGATGGTGAGCAGCGGGCTCTGCTGACGTGAATGCAGATGTGGCCCTGAGTGGGATCTCCTCCAGTCCAGCCACAGAAAGGCCAGGCACTTATCGACAGTCGGTCCAGATTATCCCATTGTGAGGAGGCCCACAGCTGACAGCGCTGGCCTTTTGCTTTGGACACACTTTATTTTTTTCTCAGATATGCTTGGTCAAGCCTGTGTGGAGTGAAGAGAAGCCTATGAGCGACAATGCTAGCATTTAATGGCCACCACAAATTATATCTTTTATCTCCAATCTGAAAGAAAAGGCCTAAACATGACTGCAGATTGATTTGGGTTCCTCTCAAATAAATTGCAAATTGGTGATGGGATTATTTAAATACATGTCACTTAATAATCAACATTTTTGATGCATTCCAGCAGTGCCTGTTGTAAAGGGGTTCGAGAAGGCTTGAGTGAACAGACAACAATCAGCTGTCACATTTGTTTCACCAAATTTGAAGATTTGTTTTATTACCACAATGTCCACATGCCTTGCACTTTAACTTTACTGTCAAATAAGTCATTCATTTATTGAGATAAAATGCCTTCATTCACCAAATACCTATGTTTCCACAGTTAAAGTAAGTCATAACTAACTCATTTAACTTTAAAATGCATTCTTCCAAATGGACATCAACAGAGGGGATGGAAACCCGGCAAAACATCCTTGTAATTGTATCTGCTTCTATGGCCCATAACTTTCCTAAGGACACCAGGTTATTCATAATACTGCATTGCAGCCGACTTTGCATCATGGTATTAACGGGCCCTAACTTAACTGCAACATCCACCTGAAATCGGCTCCAGTGCCCACAAAGTTGCCTGTTCTGCTTCACTACATAAAACAGGCGCTGCTGCCAAGTGGGCTTCTTCCTCTTTTCCAAGAGGCCTGAAACAATTGATTTTGTTTACAGTCGCCTCCTACTCAGATTTATAATCAAAGTTTTACTCATCAAAGCACCTCACAGTGGATCATTCCAATTCACTGCAGAGGTGTAGTGTGTCAGGAGGACTTTTCCCCTTTTTACATTGAAACAGGATTTCAAATATTTCAAATGAGGGGGCATTTCTTATTTTTGAAGTATCTCTGATTTACAGCATTACAAAAATATTGATCAAATCATTAGGCTAATCCTGTCTAATGATTCAGTGCAAAAAATAAAAATAAATCCACTCTAAAAAGCAACTCTTCCTTTATAAACAAGACCTTAAATGATTATTTATCATGATCATTAACATAATTGCAGCCTGTGATAAAGACTCAAAATACTGATACAGTGGAGTAAGGCATCGTTCATACTCCCAATATTTTGAAGTATGATACGGAAAACGTGTTTTTTTGTAATTCTTAAAAAAAAATCTACATATTGTATCTGTATCTTTCTGTATCCTGGGCAATGGATAGAATTTGCCACACGCCTAAACAAAATTTTTAGTATAAAAAATAGAAATAATTCAGGGTCAGAATACTTGGTGAACCCACAGTATTTCATCTTTCAAAATATCTGCAAATATTAGTCTTTACAGTAGTGACGCATGAGAAAGAGTCACCTTATAAAGAGTGTGACTAAACGCAGTGCAGTGTTCCTCAGACAGACAGAGTGAGCGTCCCTGGAGGGCAGAGCGCGCCCGTCCCTGGGGCCGGAGCTGAAGCCTGGAGCATCTGCTGCCCACAGCTGTGAGCCGCTCCTGTGCCGCACAAAGGGACACACTGCCCTCTCCAGAGCTACTAAAGACACCACTGGTCTAAAGTTCTACATGCTCAAATGTTACACGTTCAAGAACAAAAAGAGGTTTAAAAGGGACAATGGTAAGAGATGAGAACGCTAATTTAATAGCATAACATTGGGAAAATATCGAATATCAATCTTCAGGACTAAGCACATTGAGAATGTGTTTTATTTTGGCACAGCTATAATCTACAACAATTTCCTGAAGATGAGAGACAGGCCTATGTGGGAAAACGGTTGTGTTTAGCTGAGCATAACTGAAAGTATATCATCCGTACTCTCTTCATGTTTAATCTAACTTTATAACAGTCATGTTTTATTGATTTTATTACCTTTTAAGTCCTTTTATGTAGACTATTAATAATACATTCAAAGGCGAAGAAAACTGACCTTCTTCAACTGATTCATTAGTGTTTGTTATTTGTAGAAAGACAAGGGCATGTATTGGCTTCATCTGACAGAACAGAAGAGTTGTTTCATTTTTTACATGCCTACTTACTACACTCACCTTTTCAGAGTTTTGTGAGAATTGAATAAGTGACTTGTGAAAGCTGTGCTGTTGTAAAACTTTTGACCGGTGCGTTCATGTAAAGCACTCGTGGCCCCTGAGCAGAGATTAACATCGGGACAAATAGACCTGAGCTGACAAAGACCCATATTGATCTATCTGAGAGCAGCAGCCAATCACACACTCCGCTCCCAGGCACCTTCGCATCGCACACGCCTTATTTGGACTACTTTGATAACAATCTTAATTTGGAAATGTCTGTCACACGAGCCGCTTTCTTTTTTTTTCCAGGAGAGAAAAGAGATAAGTGAGATGAGCGCGTTTGAGGAGAACAAAGGAGAGGTGGGTAGAGAAGCTAAACATTGACATTTAGTCGTATATACGCCGACAAACAGTCACAAGTGTTGCTCAAGTTGAAAGTCCTATAAAGCTAAATCATAGGCTATACGTACAGATATCTAGTTTTCTTAAAGCCATACTGTGTCACATTTTGTGCAATAAACGACACAATACACAGCAGGCATTAGTTTCTTTATGTAGCTTAAATACGTTTGCTGTCGATGGGCCCGATATTACTCATAACTTTGCTGGGAACGCGATATCATCAACTCATCTACAAAAATATCCTTGCCCACATCTAGCTGACCATTAGGAGCATGTTTGGTTTTCACTAGCTTGTTTAGGTTTAGTTTTTAGGTCAGTTTTGCCACTCATAGCAACATAATCTAGTCCAGAAACACACTGGTAATATTATGCACATAGATGTGATCAGTGGTATGTATATATATCTTTTAATTTTTAGGGTAGTTGAATCACGAAAGGTGCTCTGACGAATTTAACAGTCTAATACCGAGCTCTAGAGAAACTGTTCAAGGAAAAAGTCATAACTACAGACCTCAGTTGCAATGACGCCGGCTCGCACAGATACATTTTAAACATACATACAGGCAGCTGAGTCTGTGCACAACACTGACCGACCAAAGCCAATTTACGCATTGCACACCTGAGTCCAGGCTTGTGCACGACCCCCGCTCCCTCAGCCTCCCTCCCCTCCCTCTCTCTCTCTCTCAGATGTCTAAAAGCAGCAGAATGGGTGTCTGTGTACACTGCAGGTAAAGCCTACATCTAAGAGTGACATTTGAGCAGTGCTGAAGGCTCACAGGGCACAGAACACTCCTGCAGAGTGGAGTGACACCTGTGAAGTTCACTCTGTCACCAGCATCTGCATCACCTGCATTTTACGGCCTTTCATGTGACAAGCACATAGCGCCACGTACCACGTCAGAGAGGCTTGAGATGGAGAGGCTGCAGAGGACAAGCCACAATGCATTCATGGGAAAAACATACTGTATATCGAGGAAATAGTTTCTATAGCGCTTACAAACAGATGTGAGGAAATTTGTCGTCCTTGATGGGAAGAGCTGTTCGAGCCGGTCTTTCCTTATGCATCTTTGCAGAAACAATGCAACAGTGATATACAATACATTTATAATAATAACACTTGATCCTTTGCAGTTGTCGGGGTTCATCTTTAAGCAGGACCTTAGCTGCTGCTGGATGTGACACACAAATTGCCTTGAGAGACTTACACAGTTTTATTCTCTTCAAAAACTGCAGAGTCTCAATAGATAAACGCAATATGGAGGCCAGATAATGATGCAAGACTTTAGCCACTGCCTCCATTCTCTTTAGGCCTATTCCAAAGTAATTATTAGGCTAATGAAATAAACCCCATTTGAAATAATGAATGTGGTCCAAAAAAATAAAAAAATCAGATTCTACGGGCAATACAAGTTTACTCCTGAGAGAACTTTAAAAGCTGGTAGAGAGCCTGCATCTTCAAAAACTGTCTTATTATGGCGCAGTGCTCGGGATCTGTCTGCTGTAGTGCCACAGAGAGAAGTCCAAAATACACCTTGTCATCGCCCGGACTGGACCGTCAGAACGAAGAGAGGCAAAGGCAAAGGCAGAGAGATGTTACTTTGTGTGGCGGACTCTAGATCTACAATCAAAGTGCCCTCTGCCAAAATGTCACCAAAGTTTGGGGGCAGCTCAGTGCATTTACCCTTGACGAATGTTGTGCACAAAAGTATGGGCTATTTTGTAAATGGCTGTATGTAACAAATAGTTTAGATACTTAATGATGTATGATCTCACAAAACACAATTTAATCAACACAATAATATTTGCATTTATTCATTTGTCTGACTTTACTCTGTACAGTTTTTAAGTGAGAAAGCTAAAGTAGAATTTAGGGTTCATTGGAATAACATGTTTTGCTTTGTAAAATTTGATCTTGCACTTGAACTATCTAAAAAAATATCATTTATTATCTACTTGGCTATGGTCTATTATTTCATACTTTATTAATAGAGAGAGCAATACTTATTGTCAGCTTGAGTTTATTAGAATGAAAAGAAAGAAAGAAAAAAAAAATACATTTGTGCATGCTAACATCTGCCTTTACTGACAAAAGCTCAGTCTATTGCTCAATGAGAACTGCAGGTGGAGTCGTAGCCCATCTACCACCCACTTGCCTCATCACCCGCTCCCTCTAAAATCACCTTTTAAATGATAGACACACAATCAGAGCCTCTACATTTCCTATCTGTGGTCTGATTTTGGCCCGGCGCGCGCTACAAATGAATTCAGAGCGGCGAGGTGCGGAGACGTCCCCAAACGACAAGACAGGAAGGTCAAACAGTCTGTGTCCTCTGTTCTTGCACACGCCTGTACAAGAGAGGAGGGAGAAGCTGAGCACATCACTCTTGGAGTATGCTATTAGCACCATTGAAAACACTACAATAAATCATCCGCAAATCTAAATCAATCATTTTTGATGGACTAAAAATACACCGGGCTGAGAGCTATTGACTGCAGCTGCGGCGGGCTATTGTGAGGCAGATATTTGTGAAGGCTCCTCCAAGAAACAGCGAGTTAATGACTGGGAATAATAACAATAATAGCATCCTAATACGCTAATAGGTGTATCGAGATGCATTGTGTTGGAGCTTATTTTGAGATGCAATGAGACAGCGC
Source organism: Neogobius melanostomus (assembly GCA_007210695.1). NCBI lineage: Eukaryota > Metazoa > Chordata > Actinopteri > Gobiiformes > Gobiidae > Neogobius > Neogobius melanostomus. Next base: position 763,368 of record VHKM01000281.1, read on the forward strand.
ACGGGAATCACGAAGCCATATGTGCTTTGTTTTAAGTCGTCTAAAAGCGGCGGTGATGTCAGTGTTTACCAGTCTAACCCTTCATCTTCGTCGCCCTCCTCTTCGCCCCTTGCTTCATAATCATTTACTTGTCTCTTCCTCCATTTGCAGCTGTCAGAATTAAACTGTACATAATGGTTGCTATCACGTCTCCCCGCTTCCCGGCTGCTGCCATACAGGCTTCTTAGTGATCTTTTAGTGCAATTGTTTCCCGCAAATTGTTTGTTTTGAAAATGCACAACAGTCGAGTCCGAGATGAGAGGAGGGACTTCTGACTGACCTGAATTAGGTTCAAATGAGGACAGGAAGGATAGGGGTACAAGGAAATCAAAGCGTGTCAATAACAAAGTAAGGTGCTTCAGAAGATTATGCCTCAAACAACCGGTTCATGGTTTTATATTAAAGGAGCTAAAGCAAAACGAAGTTTGAAAATAGTAAAACAGAGGTCTCCAACCTTTTGTTCCCCCATGGGTGTCTTTTACAATATAAAAAGCATCAGAGAAACATTTGTGTTTGAAAATATTTGAGAACGATGAAACGGTTTGTAGCCAAGGTGATATTTCAAATACAAAAAGAAAGACAATTTATTCCGTGTCCTTGTAATACTATATTTACCTAAAAGTTTGCAGATTGTGTAAATACTTGTCACTGTATGTCTCACTTAACAAATGTGGTTATTATGCTCTGGGGAGCAATTTAGGAAAAAGGTGGAGAGCTATAGCTACCAGGCCCCTGGTGTAAAATGTAACTAAAAACAAACTTCAATAATTTGCAAAGCACAATAATAATACTGTTTTTAATAACGTGCCTGCAGATCAGTGTATCCTCATTTACGCAGCATTCTTTTATTGATTTGTGGATGTGCCGATGTCTAACATTATTACACTCCCTCACTTATTTTCCTCTGGATTCAGACAGCGCTTGTCTAAGGCAGTCAAGAAAACTCTTATTGACAGCTATTGGATTTACAGTTGTACGAGCGGAAAAAGCAGCAGCTCTAAATGAAGCCAACAAGTCAATCAATGCTGAGTTAAAGACACTAAAAACGGCATTGTGTTTTTGGTACACTTTCCCTGCTGCTGGTCTGTCAGTGCAGGAATAAAAGACAGATTTACTGGTTAAAGCAATGATTCTACTTGGAAGGTCGGGCCCCTAAAGGGGTTGTGGGACTATTTTCAGTGGGTTGTTGATTTTTGAAATTGATAAAATTGTTTTGAACATTTTGATTGTCAGCCACATGATCAACAGAACTATACTATAATGTGGTATTGTCATATACTATAATGTCGGACTGAATTTTTGTTTATTATGCGTAGAAATGAATATTTCTATTTTGGTGGTGGCTTGTCTTTGTCATGATAGAAAGCAGGTCCCGCAGCTCCACCAGTTGGACTAAATGTTGGTTCTGAAGTCGTATACTCTTCAATAATCTCTTTAAGGTTTGACAATGTTTTGACTCTAAAATCTAAAGCTACAACTGTGTTATGAATATTACAGAAGACAGAGACACACACAAGTATTAGAGTTACTTTTGTCGACTAACATATTTTGTCATAGTTTTTTTAAGGACATCATGTTATTGCTAAAACTGCATTAAAAGTTAGTAATCTAAAACGATGATTAAATGTCTAGATATTGATCGACTAGTAAACACTAACTAAAATGATCACCACCTTCTACACAATCTCCGGACATTATCAGGAGATAGCCCAGAGGATAGTAATAATCATTTCACTAAATCTTGATCTAAAAAAGTCCAAACTGAGGCTGGTATAGACAGTAAAAGTACAATTCCAGGTATAACATTGACAATTGCCACAGGTCCTGGTCTTTCTTCACACAGCTCACACTTTGGACTTGCTCAATATTAAGACATATATAAATCTAAATTACATCAATCATTTAAAAAGGGAAATAAGCAAAGAGGGAGATTTAACTGGCTGTTTCTGCATGCTAATTATAACCTGGGGATTTTGGATGAGAGAAGTCTTTAAAGTTAAGTGATTAAGTGAAAGAGCATTTAATATTAAAAACTAGATTTCACTTGGCTTTACAAATCCCCCCCGGGTGTATTTTAAGGCGCCATATTAACAGTTACAAATATTTAAGTGCGTCCGCACAGTGATGGCTGGTGTATAGTGCTCAAAGATAGTAAAAGTTCAAACTCAAGTCTTAGGCCTCAGTCAGACCAGGCACTACGACCCATGTGAAGCTTGATTAAGTGTATTCAAATCCAGAGAGAACACACATCCCAGTAAAACAACAATAACAACAAAAACACTGCCTTAGCGACTGCTGTCATGTGAACCAATAGCAGGAGCTTCCACAACTACTAACATATTTCATTATGGATTAGACCTCAGTACTATAAATGCTAAAGTAAATACTATGCAACCATAATGAAAACAAACTAGATGTGTGCAATAAACATTCTTGTGTGAATTGAGTTTAAAGGTAAAGATTTGCATTGAATCAAAGTATAAACTTGGCAGTGTTACGTGTAACCAATGACCAAGCACAAACTATCTAGGTCATGTAAACAACTACAAAATACACGTGTTGATGCACATTAGATGTTATGTTGACAAATTAGTCACTATGAGATCTACCAGATTATTCCAAATTATTATTATTATTATTCCATATTCCAATTCCAGTAATAATTAGAAAAGGAACATTAATCATTGTATTGTTTAGTATGACACTTATGTTTTTAATGCGGTTTGCTGATATTAGAAGATGAGAGCAAAAGGCCAAGCCCAATAAAAAGAGTAGGCGTAGTTTGCTACAGTACTTGCACAGGAAGAACTTGTGTATGACACTAGGTAGAATTCGATGTATGTCCAACTACCCTGTCTATGGGACGTGATGTGCTGAGAGTGTGTTGGGCCTTGGGGACTGTGTCTATTGGGAGAAGCAGAGCAGGAGTTTGGGAGAGAGCAGCAGCCTGCACACAGCACACGGACAGAGCGTTTACCTGGCCCTGCGCTCTGTGGGTACGCCAAGTAGCCGCCTCTTCCACGGGCCCCCTACCTGAGCCACGCGCTGCTGCTACTGCTGCCGCTGCCACTGGTCCGTACGCTGTCGCCGGGAAGCCTATGACAAACACATACAGAGACGCACATGGATGAGTGGATCCCAGAGCGATGATACAGCACTCAGAGCAGAGGATAAAACTATAGCTGTCAGAAGATGGGGGCTGGTGTCGGGGCGACATCTATCAGCACACTACACTACAAAAGCCACTGTGATATTCAAAAGCCCTGCAGAGCCACTGATCCACAGAGAAACTCAAATATGGCCACAAGCAACTCGCCCAGCTTTACACTCAACTACAGATGTTGCAAAACGGGGGAATACTGACAGACTGTTCAAGGGCTGGGCTGTATCTTTGATAAATGGAGATCATTTAATGTCATACAGTAGAGCTTGAGACATTTATTTGATGCCTCTTCCATTTGGTAATAGTTCAATGTGTAAGTTTAGAGGTGTCAGTGGCTCAGTGATTAGATCTTTTGTCAACCAGATCATAAAGTCGGCAGTTCAATCCCAGCTTCTGTGGTACATTATGTCATTGTGTCCTTGGGCAAGACACTTCACCAGTATTGCCTACGTCAGTTCAATGACTAAAGGTGCTATGCTCTAGGTGCAGATTGGTAGCCACACTTTGATAAGTCTACGCCAGGGAAGCAAAACCTTATCACCACTGAATGTGAAGAATGAAATGAGCATCTGAATAAGTTACGTTAAGTTATCCTTTATTAATCTCTGTAGAGAAATCTCTTTAGAGAAATTTGTTCTCTGCATTTTACCCATCCTCAATGTCGCTGGGGCAATCTGTAGGAGCAGTGAGCTGCTGGCATGGGACGGAGCTCAGGGGGGCAAGTAGGGTGAAGTGTCTTCCCCAAGGACACAACGACAGTGTGCATTTTTGCAGGAGCTGAGATTCGAACCCCCAACCTTCCGATCACGAGACGACCCGCTCTAATTTAATTTAATTTAATTTAATTTAATTTAATTTAATTTAATTTAATTTAATTCAATTCAATTTAATGAAATTAATTTCATTTCATTTAATTTAAGACCAATTTAACCTTACTACATTACTGGAATATGGTGATGTAGACCACACAGTGGTGCAGCGGTTAGCGCTTGTGCCTGACAGCAAGAAGGTCCCGGGTTCAATCCCTGATGTAAAGGGCGTTTCTGTGTGGAGAGTCTGTGTAGGTTTTCTCCAGGTGCTCCGGTTTTCCCTACTACTAAAAATATGTACAATAGGTTACACTCTGGGACCAGAACTCTCCTGGAAATTAGATTCCTAATCTCAGAGGGACACTCCTGATTAAATAAAGGTCAACCACAAACAAATCCATGTTATATTTTTTTGAGTCACATGTGACAAAGTCTAAAGAAAGATGCTATTTTGGAGTCTCAATTAAGAACACTTTTCAAAAGACACTCATGTGGGGTACAACTTTTTAATCTAAATATTTTCCTCTTTATAAGAGAGGACAGATCAGGGTGAAAGGGGGTGAAGAGCAGGGCGAGACATCCAGCAAATGGTCAAACCTGGAACTTGAATCTACAACACTGAGGTCAGTGTTCAAGTTATACATGGGAGCAGCCTTTGTCACTAGGAACTACATATCAGCTGCGCCAAGTGGGGTACAATTTTTACTTTCGTAACAGCACAAAGAAATGTACTGTTTTCTACCCAGAGACCCTGTAGGAAACTAAAACGGTTGTTTTTAGATTACAGAAACAACCAGGAGAGATAACAGATAAGTATTTTTTGTATTCACAATGAATAACAATCATGACATTTTCCTCGCCAACAAACAACAACAGAATGTGATTTTGGCCACAGTTTTGCAAGTCTTTGTAAATTCCCTGATTAGATTAGAGAGAAGCAGTGCGGGCTCCAGAGGCTGTTTATGTCACATTCTTTGGAAGAAAGATTATGGCCACTTCTCAGCTGCAAAGACATCGGCATAATAGTTCCAACTCTGGGGGCTCTTCCTGCTTTTTGTACAAGACTGATCCCAATTAGTGCAAGTTTCTATGAAATATGAACCAGCCAGTGTAATGCACTGGGTGCCATACTGCTGCCTACTCCCTCTGGGCAGCTATTTAAGAAGCACAGAGATCAGACAAATATCTGTGGACTTAACACTGATCAATTTTACAGAGATCCTCCTGGGTTACACAAACATGTGGTATTTGTTCTTGTAAATATTCTTGTTCTGTAAATATTTACCATAAAAATTTTCGAAATTAATGACGGTGTTTAAACTGTCACTTAAGTAAACCCTTAATAAATAATGAGTTTCAGAGCGTACAAGTATAAATCCTGGTCTTAAGCATGAGATTACGCCGACAAATATCAGTCTAATAATCATGGAGTAATTAAGCCAAAGCAGTATCAGTGAATTGTAATTACAATGTTGGCCTTAATGAAGACGGTAGCTGGAGGTGGCCTGACACAGGCTAGTCCAAGCCCTGGGCCCGGTTCCTCTCTCAGCACACGAACGGCATGTCATTAGCTCTGGTGATGAGATTCCTCACTCTAGGCTCTACACCAGTCCTGCCTAATCAGACTCCTAAAATTATCTCCACAGGAAATGCTTTCCAACCAGATTCCTTCCATTTGAATGTGACGTGTTTTTTAAGCTAAGTGTGTGCTCTTCTGTGCGTTTTAGTGCTGCTTTGGTCCGATTTCCGAGGCTGTGCTTTAGACATTACAAAATGGCACAGGACACCTTAGAGGATTATTTTTTGAATGCTGTGGAGGTGAGAGGAGCACCAGCGGGTGACCTATTTTCCGAGGCAGCCTTATACAGCTCTTCCACCACAAGGGGCTCACACAAAAGAGTGATGAGCGGAGGCAGAGGAGGAGGTGAGAGGGCAGGGTCAACCCAGCCGCAGCCAAAGAGAAAAACAGAGCTTTTCATCAGGCGCCGAGAAGGAGGTAATTCACAAGTCTGTCCACACAATATGACCATGAATGTGAGGTGCCATCACACTGTGACTGCTAGGCAGGTGAAGAAGAAAAAGAAATGCCACTTTCTCCCAACTGTCTAACAGCACAGAGGAGAAGAAAGGGACTGAGACACTGTGGTGAAAGGGCAAAAGGAATCCAAATGACAACAAAAAGGCAATGAAAATCAGCTGCGCTTCGGCAGCTCTCAGCAAATTATATTCTGTGCTTCTTTGCGAAAACAGAAATCAGCTCTGATACTATGTTAATGATGTCCACGCACCCCTGCATTTCCATGTGCCGTCACCCACCCCCCTCTCTTCGCCCTAAGCGCTGAATCCATCTTCCCCTCACTGCCTTTGTCATGACACCCCCAATAGACCCAGTGGCTTGGAAGTTAGTTGCGGGCAAAGTTGTGGTGAGAGATTAACTTTGCAGGATTAGGTGGGTTAATTAATAGATGGCTGCTGCTCATTGTTTTGTGCTCACACTGTAAGAAGCCACCCAAGAGAAGCGCTGCAGCATTAAATCAATTTCATGGCCCTTTTATTACTGAGGAGATAAAGCCAATATTTAGCTTTCAATTCTTCACAATTATTGGGCCCCTGCTTTGCCACTTGAGTGGCTGTGCTTGGCTGGGGACAAGGACACATCTGTTTATGAGCTGTGGAGGCCCGGGGGCTTGGTGCGCACTCCCGGGAACTGTCCTCAGCTCCTGTCTCCTGCCTGCCTCACACAAGCACGCTCTAATACAAAGTGTGCACGCAGAGGGGACACTGTTGCACATGGAAAACACTCTGTCTTAGCAGTTCCCCAACAGATGACCAATACTAATCTACTCTAAACGCCTAAATGGGCACTTAGTTACATTGGGAGTTAAAGGTCATATAAAGTAAGGCCAGTGTTGTTTTTCCTTTACAGTAGTAAGTTTCTGCATGTTTGAAGAGCACTATAAGTATAGCAGCATCTTTGCAGCTTCAGGTTTCTGCTTGATTTCTTCTGTAGCTATCGCTTCAGCAGCAAATTACTGCAACCACTTATAGTCTATAAATACATACATAATCTTTGCTGCCAGCAGAACATGTTTTATTTATTTCTGTCTTGCATAGGCTTCTCAATCAGCCCGAGCACAAACTGAATTTGCAGCGGTACTGTAAGTTTCTGCTTCGATTCTACCTGAAGGTGCAGATCACGCGGTGGGGCTTTCTTCCAGTAAAATGCTGTTTTCACTGTGTTCCACTCCCCTTGTTCCTCTCTGCACCTGTATTTTGCCAGTCTGTGTGAACTTGAGTGCACTGAGGTGGGAGGGGAGGCGCAGCAGGGGCAGTGTCAGTAGTGATCAAAACACACAGTGCAATTTTTGTGTCATGGGTTTTCTAAGATGTTTTCCCCCGTCCTGGTTCTGCTTGCTTGCATAGGCCCAGGTCCGAAGCTTTGTTTTCTCCATTACACAACTGTCAGGGCATCGCGGCGGATAACTCAGTGCTTTTAAAGCGGATACAACGAGGTGAGGTGATTGGTCAAAATTCATTCTGGCCGATCTCATCACCCCCATGAAATATTCAGCCTAATGTTTCCACTGAGCTTCATGGCTGCTGTGTGTGGCCACTAATAACTGAATGATTAAAAGGCAGCGTGGCAAGTGCTCATTAGAATATATGATTATGCAGCACAGTCCAATGCACCGATACAAGCCAGGGCTTAACAGATAAGCTCGAACGTTATTGTCAATATACCAGCCATGTGAAAATCAAGGTGGATTTTCAAAGTTGCGGGAGAAATAATAAAGGTATTAACAGTATTTTTATTGGAGAGCAGTGTTTGTAGAAAGGAAGATTGTATTTTCCACAATACTCTATTGCAGCCCCCTTGTCAAACTGACGATCCCACAGGAACCCCACAGGAACCTCTATTTAAAATAATGTCCCGTTTTACAGCTTAAAATGACATATATAATAATCAAAAAATACAATTTCTTCCACCATTAAAAGAAAACAGCTAGACTTAAATTGAAAAACAGACGGCACCATCATACAGTTTAATAGTAATGACTGTGTGGGCTAAGTCTGTGTTCAACCAATAATAAAGTTAAACAAATATGTATAAAATACCTTAAATTTTTTTTCATGTACCTGATTGATAGAAATTGACAAGGTATGGAAGCCCCCCTGCAGTGCCTCAGTGGACCCCCAGGGGGCCTCGGATCCCACTTTTGGAACAACTGCTCTAAAAATGAATAAATAAATACATGAAAAAAATACAAATATTGATTTAGTTTTCATACCATTTTTCATACAATTTTGTCTGGTATCTAATTTGTCGGGAATCTGTATATGTATTACCTGTATTTCTTTTATTATATATATATTTTTTCTTTTTCTGATTGAGTCGAAGCTCGAAGGCATATCATTATGTGCTGGTTGACTTAATAGAAATGAATGAAATAAATTATATACAGAACTCTTAAGTAGTTTTAGTTCAGAGCCACCAGTTTACCCATAGATGCTTCTCTCAAAGCCACTAGGGCAACGACAGTATCAGAGAATAAAGTAACATCAATGCATACTAGCTCAAACACAGAGCTTGTTGGCAGTCGTCCCAGGGCGCAAACCTACGACCTCCTTGCCTTGATCCTGCTAACAACTCTGCCACTGGCCGCCGTTTATTAAATCTTGTATTTCCCTTTCAAAACGCAATAACTGCATTAACATAATACAACTCAATGTCAAAATAAACCACATGAAAAGATCAATAATTTGCCAGTTCAGTGACTCTGTGGTCGGGAGATAATTTTTGGCACACGGCTTACCTACGACGCACATGTCACTTTCCCGAACCCCATTTGATGAAAAGTTGTTACATTATGCATCAATAAGGTCCTATTTGTGTCCCAGCGGGTTGACAACAGCTTGACTGATGTTAATGTAATCGGCGCTGTTCCTTTGGCCCAAAACTGCCAGGCACAGCTCAAACCGCCGCTGACAAAGGAGACACATCACTCACCAAGCACTCCACTTATTTCAACTAAGAAGACTGTCAACTGCTTAATGCACACAGAGTCCAGGGACGGCTATGAGGTTTTTGAAGACCCTATGGAGCATCTCAATTTAACTACAGCTTAAAAGCCTCCCACCAGCCTTACTTTCATGGGGATAGCTAAAACTAAATAAGAAAAATGAACAAACAAGAAGCGCGTGGAATGAGGCACTAAATTGTTACAGTAGGAATACAGTGCTCAGGCCAAGACAATTTTAGTTCAGAGGCAATTTCTTTACCCATTAACATAATAGTTGGCCCCTTGTATCAGAAGACAATGGTTTTGGCCAATACTGTATATAAACAAAAAATGCTTTTCATTTTCATTTTTGTTCAGGGGTAAATTGTCGCCCAAATAATTCACTCACCAATTATTATTTTTTTCAATCAGCCAGTATGTCATTGTCAACTTTGGGAAGAAAAAAAAAGAAATGTTGCAATCTCCCTCAGCTAAGAAACGGTCAACTCCAAGTGGTCTTTATGACGACCTCATAGATCAGTCTTTGCAAACAACTCCATCTTAAAAGCCTCCCAAAAGCCTTATTTTGGGGTGATATCTAATAGACTGCAGTAAAAAAGAAATACAAAAATAATCTAAAGATACAAGAAACTCATTTTCTCTCCTATTTATAATTCCAGTGTATAAGCGCGATTAGCTCGGGTTAGCGCGCCGGCTCACAGTCTGGATGCATGCTAAGCCGGTTACCACAGTTCCTTGGTTTGGTGGACGGCGAGGGAGAAAAAAAAAACACGCCCGCAGCTACAGTCGATTGGAAGGGCAGACGGGTAGAGAGAGACAGATGCACCAAGAACAGCAGAGATGAGTGAGACGGATGGAGAAAGCTCTGCGGCGGCTATATCAGTAGGAAAAGAGAAAAAAAACAAAGGGAATGAGGAGGAGAGGTAGATAAAGCGCTCACGACACAGGTGTCCAATTCATTCTAGTGGATGCCTGGGTGAAGAAAAATGAGTGGGGGAATGAGATAATACTACGTTTAGAACAAAATGCCACAGCCACACCTTCAAGTTAAGTACCGCCACTAAATCAGGATGGTGGATGAGACTGTAGAGGGAAGTTAACATGGGTCAGAAAGGTTTACAAATTAGTGATATTAAAAGAAGCCACTGAACTGATTTGAGCCCCAACCTCCAAGAAATAAGAGCAACTATGCCCACTACGCAGCCATCGAATCTTAACTGGTTCAAGGGTAGGCCTAAACACAAACAAACAGAGTACCCACTGAGCAATGGACCAATCATACGACAGGGAATCCCCAGCAAATTAAAATATTCATTCTCGACGTATGGACATTAAACCACACAAGAAAGCACCAAAAGTGCAATTCAAGACTCAACTTAGTCTATATTGTACAGAAGTGTTGAAAAGCATATCGCTTATTATTAAAAGTTGACCAATTACATAGGGTTTTGTCATGTTGCTGTCACTGTGACAGAGGGAGAATGCACAGCGGAAATAAGCGTCTTGATAAAGTCAAAGCAGGTATTATGAACAGTAAGGGACACTGCCACCTCACATAGGAGTGACTCCACTTCATCAATAACCTTTGATAAGATATAGACACACACACACACACACACACACACACACACAGGGACAAATAAACAAAGAAATATCAAAGTTACAAAAGCAACAGCCACCCTTCAAGACATCTTTTCATCTCCAGACTGACAAGTGTCCCATTGTCATCATCCTTCAGCGCTACTTTGTTGTTGTTGAAAGCATCTCTGGCTTGTTGTTATCAAAGGCATAAATCACAGAGCAGGGGAGAGCCAGGTGGCTTTCATATGAACTGCGGCACATGTTCCTGTCTCACCTCTCCTGTGAACAGTGCAGACCCACAGTGCAGCCGGCTCAAAGGCCTGTGCTGCTTTGTGTGAGAGCCTCCATTTACATGCACACCACTAATTCAATTACAATGGGACTAATGCAATACTCTGATTATTGCAACTGGCATGTAAACACCTTAACCAGGTTATCTTACTGGCATTAGAGTCTAATCACAGTAAGCATAACTTCATTAACAGAACTCAGTGGCATGTCAGTCATTCAGATTAATCTTGCCACATGTATGTCTGCTTTATTTAAGGGCTTTATTCAAGATTGGCTGCACGCTATGCAGAGGTCATACAGAGTACACTGCACACAGGGTTTGAATGGACTACAGCTGGACAACAGAAGTACATGACAACATCTGACTTAAAAAAAAATCCCCAGGACATGCAATACAATACAGTGAAGGTGATCAAAGATCACATATTATATAGGTACAGTATTATATGGGTTGCCGACTTGGCAGTCTGGGACCAAACAGATCACATTGTTTTCTCTTTAGAGCGTATTTCACATTTCTTCTTGAAATGAAGATTGAAACCAACATTTTCAGCTGACAGCTCAATATTCCTTCTGTGTGTGTAGGTGTGGTACCGCTGTCATTTTCCTTTTTGTTTATGTCATGTGTTTCTCCTATGGCAAAGTCGCTCTTCCAGACGTGAGGTTTCTGTATGTAATGAGGGCATTTGGCACTCTGATCCTTCAGCAATAAGACTTCTGATTGTGGAAAGAAAAAGTCAATTGCAGAAGTGGGTTGAGCTGAAAGCATTGCAAAGCCTGTCTTTATGCCTGTAATTGCACACACATCCTATAGCTCTGAAGTAAACTGAAAGGACTTGGGAACAGATATATTTGATTAAATTTCAACTGGGAGATCTCTTTAGAGGTAGTATGGGGAATATATCCCTTCAAAAGGAAAACATGAATTAAAAGTGGACAAATGAAGCTCTGTGTGCACTTGGGTAAGATAGAGAGAATGGAGATAGAACCATGATAGTTTCATATCATCTGCTCACATACAGCTTGGAAAGGGTTGTGCCTTTACAAACCCGAGGCCACGGAGAGCGGTGTGTACTTGAAGTCAGCACTACAGATGATAAACAGATCCAGCTCCACACAGAGACTTTCAGTGGTGTGCACCTGAAACACCAGATGTGACGGAGGTGGACACAGCGACCTTGTCCAAGCATCTAAGGACACGGGCATTTAGTCAAAGACACCTCAGCAGCAGGGATGTACTTTGAATTATAAGTAATGCACGGCCAAAATATCCCCTAATAACCTTTTGATTTTCATGATCAATATCTTATTAATAGCACGTGTAAATCTAATCAAGGCAACACAATCGGCTGGGCCACTTTCCATGGACGATGGCGATATAACCGACTTCTGATGTATTTAACCACAAAGTCACCAATCCTCGGTAAATCAAAGCGCCTCTGTTCTTGGAGTATTTTACGTTTTGAACTGAGTAACGGGCACACACGCAGCTGTGTCATTGACAGAGGTGTGTTCCGTGTCTCTTAGTGCAGTTCTCAGTGGCGTGAGTGCAGTTTCTTTGTAGCTCGAGTGCACGCCGGCGTAGCATCAAAGCGCGCGAACTAGGCTCTTTATTGAAGTGTAGTCGCACTTTCGACCTCCTCTTTGTGCTCTTTGTCATGCACTTCAGCAACAAGAAAACCGCTCCGGTGTTGAGGGAACTGAGCCAAATTTTCTACAGAACCCCAAAGACACCCCCTTCAAAAAAAAAAAAGTATTAAAGAGCAGGGAAGTTTTCCATTATAACATTTTAGCAGCATTTGAAGCTCTATTAGCAACTTGTGACTTGGAGCGAGGAAGGCGACGGGGAGGACGCAGATGCCTGACCTTGCAGTGGTGCTTATATAATGGTCTGCTTGAGTGCATTTGACTGCAGTGCTCCAACCTGGGATCAGCAAAAGGCAACATGTCTCTGCAGTGCAATCTCCTCTCCACCAGATCAGTCTTTGAAAAGGGTTCTGAGTGAATGGCTTGTTATGGGCCTGCCCGCGCCATCCCCATGGAGCCAATCATACTAATTAAACTCGACTACTTAAGCCTCCTCTCATTAGTGTCCGAGTAAACAGCCTTAATTTTTGATGCATTTTAATGGCCATCTATCCCAATGCAGAGAGGCGAGAGTAAAGGGGACAGCTGAGCGACAGTAGGGGGGTAATTTCAGGTTTGTGCGTATAAGACAAAAGTGAGTCCCTTTTACACAGTTCAGAGTAAAATGTATGGTTTGTGGATTAGATCAATGGAGTCCAACCGCAGTGCCCCCTACCATTAGGTGAGGATGAGGCAATTTACACACTGCTACTTTCCTGGTGTGATATACCATGAACACAGGTGACTTTATCTTTGATTTTCAGTACGGAAATACAAAACAGTCATGTGCATAATAAGAGAATAAATATATAAACCTCGGCTCAGACAATGTTCAAATCCAGGTTGAAAATAGTGTTAATTAGCTGCGCATGAACTGCATGAATTATTATTATTATTATTATTTTAATCTATCTAATTTGTCTTAAGTATTCTCATGTAGCCTACTTTTAATACATCCTTCTTGTTCTGTAAGGCACTTTGAATTACTTTGTGTACGAATGGAGCTTTACAAATATACTTGCCTTGCCTAATGTAACATATAACTTCCATTGTGCATTGAAAAGCAGCATTTACACCTGAACTAAAAGACACATTAACTGAAATTAGCTCAATCGTATTCTACAGTGTTGGTTAAAACCACCATCCATGTGAATAATATGGTGAAAGTAATAATAATCCAACATATTAAGCAGCTAATATCGGAGGAGGCAGTTTTCCTGAAGCTATTACAAACATGGTTTTAAAGCCAAGCTGATGCAATTCCAGACTTCATTAAATTGTAGCCAGCCCCATGTTACACAATCGCAGTGTTCCAGATAGAAGGGGCAAGTAGGGTAAACATTCTCTGACCTAAAAATAGCCCTGGCAGGCACACACTCAGGGATCGGAGCTGTAAACAGTGCCCCCCTCGCTGCAGTGAAGGATAGTGTTAAAGGGCACATGGGCTGACAGTTAACATGCTCACATATATAACTGTACTTGCACGTGTGGGTCCATGCATTAGGCAAAAGGGCAGACGTGAGTGACTGGAGAGCTATTAGCACAGTCAGCAGGAGGCTGAGATTGAAGGATAGAGGAGAGGGAGGGGGCAGCCCGGTAAAGAGCGCGATACTAGCTAACTGGCAAGGCTTGGAGCGGTCGGCCTTGTGGGTGGTATCAAAACAACAGGCAGCAGACAGTGAGCACACACATGCAGGCCCTTGCAGCTTGCCCCAGCGCCGCACACCTCCTCCTTTGTCCTGCTGCGTTTCAGCGGTGTCCAGTTATGGTTGCCATGTAGCAGGCAGAACAGCTCCAGTTTCATTTCTACAGCAGCGGTTCAACAGTCAAAGCATAATGAGCTTTAGTGTTGCCACTCTGCCTCTTGCAGCAACTCATCTTCCTCCCTGCAGGAGCCTAGGCTGAGGCCTCACTGCAAACTGCTACCTCTTCAGTGTGTGAGGAGGGGCAGACCAATCCATGATGAGTTAAGGCCTGGCCAAATAAGGTGAGACTTTTCTCCTCTTGTGTTAAAAAATCTGTGTCTGCACTGTTACACCTGAATGAAAAGGGATTTTTACAGTGCCATGCTTAAATCTCCCACATAGATGCACATAACTTCATGGAACACAAGGAATATAGTTATATTAGTGATGTTGAGTTCTTCAGCTGGTGAAGCAGTGCTAGAGGAGCCAATAAAACACAATATAATAAGAAAGATGCCAAGTTGCCTTCTGGCTGCGGCCTATACTTTGTTTGCAAGCAAATTATCATATGCCAACCAAAGTTCTGTTTATAAATGATTTACACTCGCAATATAGTATAAAAATATACTAGACTTTTTTTTAATTCAATCCATCCATCTATCCAATGCTTTATCCTGTTGGAGTTACAAATGTACATGTACTAGCCATGGTGACTCCAAAAGATTAAAGCAAAACTAACAAAACGATCCTTAACAACAACAACAACACAAAGGTTATTGCAAACCAAATCTTTCATCAATCTCTCAGAATATCTGAATATACTGTAGAACACAAACTCATGTGTAAAAATAAACTATCCCTATGTCAGAGTGTATTGAATGAAATAAAACACATTTTCAAATGTGCTCATACTAATATGATTATAAACTTAAGTGATTACCACTTGAGTTTGCAGTATCACCACTTGATTGTGCACATTGGATTTATCCACACCACGGCCACCGCTGAAACACTGCGCCTTTTGCAGATAATATAAAAGCTATTAATATGAGCACACTTCCTCTAAATCTGCTCCAAACGTTCCACAGAGCACCGTTAATTGAGTTAGGGTCTGGTCTGGGACGCGGTGGGAGCGACACTGCACTCAGAAGTAGACGGGGCATGACATGCAGTGCTGTCCACTGACGTCACAGCCACAGTCACTGCTGTCACTGGGACTGGAGTGGTGGCCTGGGGAGCTGCCGAGTTTGTATGTGCGATCATGAGGATGACGCGGATGTGCCAAGACAGTGAGTCACAAACACAAAGAGCCCAATCCTCATAGTAAAATCACTTCCACTCTTTTGGCTTTGAAGACTGAGATAATGATGTTGGATTAAGTCAGTATGGACACTGAAAGATGTAATATTAAATAACAATCTGGTATAGCAACATTTGCAACCTTAAAGAAATGATGAGCAAAGACAACAAAGGGCGTTTATATTAATTTATGATGTGACGTGTGACATAACGTGAAGTTAAAACAAAACCCTGATTCTATGGCGGCGTGAAAAACAGGAAGCAAGCTCCCTCTCTCCTTGTGCAGTTGATTTTTTGCCTTTTTCTGCGAACTGCATTTGTGGTTTCTGTGTTCCACATTGTTTTTCTGGATACTTTTGTACGTCTTTGCCGTGTTTTTTGTGGAGGTTTGGTGGATTTGTTTACTTTGAGAGTCTAAAATGGTCCTGAAGAAAGCAGCTTTTTAAAGGTAAACAACATGCTAGCTTATCAGCTAAACCCATTTGAGACCTACAAATTTCTTCTTCTGAGACACTGAAGAGGCACCAAGAGTCCCCACAGCTGCAGCACAGTCGAGGCGTCACAAGAGGATCTACAGGAAACCAAAAGGACAAACGAGAGATGGTGAAAGACTGTTGTGAAGCGGAGGGAGGAAGAGGAAGGAGGAGGTGGAGCTGACCAGTGCAGGAGACCACGCTCCGAAACAGGACCAACCCAGGAGGCGAGTCACCATTTCAGAGGATCAGAGGAGACAGAGGGCAGCCAGCCAGGTTTCTTCCGAGTGCTACAGTTTCCCCGACCTCCAAGGTCATGCTGGTCAGGTTGACACACAGTGGCAGCGCGGCTCAGCCGCAGCAGCTCAGGACTAACACCTGAACACTATTTCTTTATATGACAATAAAGCACTTACTTACTTACTTACTATACAAGGGGTCCCTATATTTCACATCATATTTTAATTCAAGTCTCACGTCATGGATTGTGACACTATGAATTCAATTCAATTTACTGAAGGAGCAAATGGTAAACTTGTGATAGGTTGGGATGACCGAAATGTCACTAGTCACGAGACCCTACTTGAAGTTGTGCAATTCATGGAGCGCCCCAGCCTCTACAGGCCCATCAGGCTAATGACCAGCATTGGCAAATTACAGGCAGCGGTGAGTGAGTGCGGCGTCAGGGGGCCCATCTGGCTGCTGCCCTGGGATCACTCAGAGGGGTCACAGCTCACTCCTCCAGGACAGTCACGGGACCTAAAGAACCGTCTGCCCCTGAAACTCCACTTCAATTCACCAACCTGCTTCTGCCAATAGCCGCAACGCTCCAGCACCGATTCTAATGAGCGAGACATGAACGCTGGGATCTGAACACAATGTTGCGTGCACCCGTGACACAGGTAAACCGCGCAGCAGCCTCAGCCAGTCATTCTGCTTTTTTTTCCCCCTCTCTTTTTTTTCCACTCCACCTGCTGTAGTTAGGTTGCCAAGATGTTATTGAATCAAACATTTTAAAAAGCTCTGGGTCTGCCTTTGTTGACTGCAATTCTCTTCCCCCAAATTACTGCCGTGAGTGTGCGAGAGGTAATGAAGCAGAGGAGAAAAAGACGTTCGCTCGACAGGTTGAGAAGACTTTCAATTAGAGAATACTGTCTCTAGTTAGGAACATGATGTCTGGGCGGCTTGCACACGAGTCAAAAATGAGTCCTACTAGCTGCACGTAATATGGTCTGTATGTAGATACAAGCAACGACCTTTGCAATAAACAGGAAAAAATGTTTGTTAATGCAGTTGTGTACTCAGAAATAAGGTATGGTCTGCTGCCAACATGTCGCTAACACTTCGAGACTAAACCGCGGGACGCTACCTGGTGTTTCAGGCCAACGCGCTCATGTGACCTCGGTTGCATATGCTCCAATAGCTCTGCTCCATTTCACCGAGCCCTTAGGAGCAGCTCCCATATCACACCCGATACAGAGGTCAGCGGCTCACCCTCCCTGTATCCCGCGCACAGGGACGACAGCTGCACCTTGTACCTTTGTGCCGGTCTCCCGGAGGAATACAGGGGTCACCGAGTCACTAGCCCGAATTTTAACATGACCAGAAGATGCAGAAGGCAGAATGCACTCGGAGACCCACGGCACTGCACAGATTTCCTTCCAACTGTGTGGTCTATGAAGCTAAAGAGGACACTGAATATATTTGTGCCCATTAGTCACTTGTTATGGAGGGGCCTGTCTAGAGAGAGAGTAAAGCAGTGTTTGTTGGCCTAGTTTTACATCAAGATATAATTTAAGGCAAAAGTTGGATGTATAATGTATCCGTTTTTGTGTAACCTAATAACGTGTTGCCCAAATGCAATAAAAAAACGCCCGAAAGTTGTTCTCAAGTTACTGTAAGTTGATAGAAAAGTTTGCTTCCTAACCTTTGCTCAGTGAAGGAGGTACGCCCACACTGCGCGCAAATCTGCAATAAATAATAATGTAACCCATATACAGTGCCTTGCGAAAGTACTAATACACCTTGAACTTTTGCACATTTTGTCATGTTTACAACATAAAGATTTTATTTTGAATTTTTCACTGAAAGTTCACACACAAGTAACAGACAACTGTGAAGTGAAAGCAACATGATACATGATTCTGTTATTTTTCAAAAAATAGAAAAGTGAAAAGTGGGGCGTGCATAAGTATTCATACAGCATTTTCAGAGAGCATTAAATTGCCTTTATAACATTCCTAATGACTGCAGAATGTTCACACCTTGCCCTAACCATTAAATAGAGGCTCCCTATGTGTAATCTACTCTCAGTATAATTCCAGCTGTTCTGTGAGGGCCTCAAAGCTATGGTCGGAGTGTATTGGTCACTAAACAACATCATGAAGGCCAAGGAGCACACCAGAGAGGTCAGGGATAAAGCTGTGGAGAAGTTTAAAGCAGCGTTAAGTTATACAAAGATTTCCCAAGATTTGAACATCTCACAGAGCACTGTTCAATCCATCATTCGGAAATGGAAAGAGTATAGCACCACTGCGAACTTTCCAAGACACGGCCGTTCACCTAAACTAACAGACCGAACAAGGAGAGCACTGGTCAGAAATGCAACCAAGTGCCCCAATATAACTCTGGAGGAGCTGCGACGTACTGCCGCTGAGCTGGGGGAATCTGTACATGGGACAACTATAAGTCGTACTCTACACAAATCTGGCCTTCATGGACGAGTGGCAAGAAGAAAGCCATTATTGAAAGGAGGCCATAAGAAATCCCGTTTAAAGTTTGCTAGAAGTCATATGGAGGACACAGCTACCATGTGAAAGAAGGTGCTTTGGTCAGATGAGACAAAAATTGAACTTTTTGACCCAAATGCAAAACGTTATGTATGGCGCAAACCTAACACTGCTCATCGTCCTGAGTGCACCATCTCCAGTGTCAAATATGGTGGGGGGAGCATCATGCTATGGGGCTGCTTTTCCTCAGGGGGGACTGGGAAGATTGTAAGAATAGTTGGGAAGATGGATGGAGCCAAATACAGGGACATTTTGGAGGAAAACCTGCTGGAGTCAGAAAGAGAATTGAGGCTGGGGCGGAGATTCACCTTCCAGCAGGACAATGACCCTAAACACAAAGCTAAATCTACAATGGAATGGTTTAAAAACAAACATATTAATGTGTTAGAATGGCCCAGTCAAAGTCCTGACCTAAATCCTATTGAAAATCTGTGGAAAGACCTGAAAACTGCTGTTCACAAACGCTCTCCTTCTAATTTGACAGAGCTTGAGTTGTTTTGTAAAGAGGAATGGGCTAAAATGTCAGTCTCTAGATGTGCAAACCTTGTAGAGTCATACCCCAAAGACTTGCTGCTGTTATTGCAGAAAAAGGGGGTTCCACAAAGTATTATTTCATGCTGTATGAATAATATTGCTTTCACTTCACAATTGTCTGTTACTTGTGTGTGAACTTTCAGTAAAAAAATGTTTATGGTTGTAAAAATGACAAAATGTGCAAAAGTTCAAGGTGTATTAATATTTTCGCAGGGCACTGTAGCATGTGTTCAGCGCCAATATTTAAACTGATGGTTCGACAGCATAATCCCACTGCAGTGTAAATGAAATGAATGAGTATTTTTCAGTTAGCGGCATTGTTAATGCTCATTAAATATATGGGTTTTCTGAGGCAAAATGTCCATCCATCCATCCATCCATCCATGAAGGGATAACAAAATGTGCTATACATACTTACAGTCATTCAAACTCAATAATGTAATAGAGGCAGTTTTGAGTAGTAGATTTAACAAATGTTCTGCCTTTATATGGAGGGTCAATCGAATGAGAAACAGGAGCACGAGCCACTCTGCCACAATGCCTCTGGGCTATGATCTGCATTTAATGCCAAAAAGCGCTTTGTTTTCATACACATTATGTCCCCTCATTTAAACCTCATTCCATACTGTTTATAACAATAAAACATCAAAATAAACTCCTGTCATTTCACGTGGCTTGAAGTCATGAATAGCACTGTGTTCCTAGAAGTTGAATTGAGATTAAACTCACACTAAAGTCAGCAGGTATTGGTTAGTAGCATAGAGTCTGCATGCATGAATAATAAGAACCGAAGTGGACAGTTTGGACACTCAAAGCCTTCATCTTGGGCATATGGACAAGTCTGAGAGCCAACAGTCTGTCCTGCTGATTCTCATATTCTGAAACAGAGGAAGGTGTGGAATCTACTTGCACCTGCTGAGCCCCGTGCTGTTTACCTGCATGAAAAAGAGAAATATACAGAACGCTGATTTGGGCCTTTTGAATGAAAACCACTCTGCATCTCTCGCCTGTGATTGAGTGTGCTGTTCTATCTTAGGGACGGTGGCTGGAACTGAAGATACAGAAGCAGGAGACCACCAGCGGCTCTTGCACACATCAGATCTGCCACACGGAGCGTCCTGCTGACAGTGACTAAGTGTGTGAGAAGAGAAAACAGATGGAGAAACAAAATATGTTTTTACAGATTCGCATTGAAATGCTGGTTATTGGCACAAACTTAGTCACTGGAATGTGCCTTTGAGTAAACTGGATATCACAGCAGCATATCACTCTTTTTACAGGTATTTGGTTGAGGATGCTGGCTAAAAATGCAACAATGATTTAAAACTCTTAATTAAAGTTTCCTTGGCTTGGTTTCGCTTCTGTTCCATCAAGACCCTTCTCTCTCCCATGCCTCTTCAGTTCTGGGAATGTAGCTATTGTGGGACATCGGTGCTATTTATCAGAAGGTGCTACAGCATGTTGTTTTAGTAGTGAAGCTTTAGTGCATGTTCGCGTCTTGCTGCTCTGCAGAGGAGGGATAAGCTGCGCTAAGAAGCAGGAGCTCGGTGAGAGGTAAGGGGAATACTTGTTAAGGATGATTGCGAAAAGAGCTCGGGGGAAATCACGGTACTTTGAATAGTCATCATGGAAGATTCAACATGCATGAATGACTCAAAACACAACTTCATATATGATTCTGATGTGAGAAAAATAATGTAATATGGTCCCAGATCCCATTTCCTACATATATTTCTAAGGGGTAGTAGATTGCTGGAGCCCATTTCGGCAACAAGGAACCTTCAGCAGCCTCTCAAAAGTTTTCTCCAAGAAAACAACATACTTCAAGAGAAAGTACTCCATAAGAAATCAAGAACAACCCAACTTTAGCATCAGTCTAGTGCTCTATCCTCATACCACCTCACTTCCTCCACTTAATCATACTTACCCCCATTGTCCCACTGCTTTAAGAGACTGACTTTGCAGACCCTGATGGCTGTTTGTCTGTCGTGACATCTGGAGTGGCTTGGATGACTGACTGTTATGTCTTGCTCTCCCTCACAGCCTGTGCATCTCTCGGGCCTGTTGGGAGAATGCTAACGTCTTCATCCCCTTGGTTTTTTCAGCGTCTAGCATAATGACCTCCTAGTAGCGGCCCTAATGGAGCCATAATGGTCATTTATGCCAGGGGAGGCTCCGGGGGCGCAGGCAGCGGGACGTGCAGGGGAACGACGCGTTGGAAATGAGCCCCCCCCCACGCCCCAAACCCTCTGCCCGACAATCTCTGTCTTTCTATGAATATGCCAATTTGGTGTGTGTATGTTCAATCATGTGTGTGCAATAAAGAGAACTAATACAAGGCTGGTTAACAATAGACGCGACAATATGAGCACATGCTATTGATGCTCCCTCCTGCATAAAGTGCACATATAGCACTATTTTTCTTTTTAATTACATTTCCCTCATACATGGCTGGGCTTCTTATTCACATGCACAATACAGACTACACCGCTATTCCCCAAACCTCTCTGCTCTTTTATATTTCCTGCCACTGATGGCAATTATGTGCGAGCAAAATTACACTATATAAACGGCGCCGCACTTGCACTCCACCATTATAGCCATTTGTTTTAGCAGTGGGATCTTAAGCCCAGGGTTATATTAAAAACAGCCATTCTACAGTTGTATACAGTCTTTTGTTTCCAAGCTCTTTCTTAGATTAGGTTCAGTGGTTTGTTCACGTGATGCCCCCCCAAATGAAGCACCTCATGCTTTGAATGTAACACATCTTCAGACGCTCCCCTGGGCGCTCCAACTTGAATAATACAAAAGCACATTTATCAGCTAATGCTAATTAGACTGTTGCGTAGAAACAGGGATAATGTACAGTAATGTTTCCTACGCTTCCTCTGTAACAGGCATGTTCCAGGGCAGCAGCAGCTTCTCTATTGCCACAGGGATTTTCATACGGACCCTCAAGAATACAATTATTAGACTTATTATGTATCTGCAGGTAATCATTCAATTGAAATAATGCTCAGACTACACCAAGACTAGAATATATACAGTATAATTTTTTTTAACAATAATATTCAATAAAAAAGACACAACTCTGCATATCACATTATGTGCTGACAAGGACGTCTGGTTTACTGTGTGTGAGTTTGTGTTTTATAATTGTGAAGTACATACAGAAACTAATCATGTGCCTCTTTCCTTGTTGCAGTCGGTAATATTATTGTCATTAATTGCAATTAAACACACGCCTTCCTAATGTTGTTGCCTGGCTTGCGATTGACTGCGATGACAAACATAGCAAACAAACATAAAATAGAGCAATAATGGTAAAAAAACAAACAAACATACCTTAGTGAAAACAACACAAAAATGCAGCTATATTCTAAATAGAAAACCAGCAAAGACTGGGAGAGGCTAAAGTAATGAAAATTTGTACTTCACTTATTTTCAATTTAGTTGATAATTGTCATCTGTTATGTCTATTAAATGAAATTCACATTTCATATCTGCACGTGCACAATTCCCTACTGAGGTAAGAAATGAGCCAAAAATGTGCAAATGTATTTTCACACTGAGGTTATTACTGTAAGAAGATTTCAAACAGCTGTTAATTCACTCTTGGCTTTGTTTACCACTTCAGGTGTATTTGAAGAATTAAGATCCACTTATGATTTAGATGCAAGAACGACTCATATGAAGCATCTGTAGAGATTAACATACATCAGTTAAATTGATCATGCTTTTGTCAACTCATTTACAATATTTACATTTTTATTCCTTATATCTTCAATCTGTTTGCTCTGTTGGATCTAGCCTAAGTAATAACAAAGCCTTATTAGCATCCAGATCCACGATGTGATAATCTCTGAGTGCCACTGTATACAGCGCCAGGCTAATGTTGTTTTCACTGGAACGCCACAAAAACAAACAGTTCCTCTCCTGACAATGAAGTATGGAGAGGATTACAGTAATGAGAATTGTGTGTATATGTTGTTTTGGTGTCAAGGCGCTAAGCTATTTTTTTTGTACTTGATAAACATGTAATACTAATACAAAAAGGTTTAAGGTTATATCCGACATGTGGCCAATGTCAAGCCAGTTGGGACGTTAAGTTGATTTGGCTATGGTCAGTGTTTATAGCTATGGCTAACCCCCTAATCTAATGGGAAAAAAAAAAAAAAAAAAAAGTAGATTTCGCTAAATGTACTGGTAAGCAGATTGCCAAATTGAGCATCCTTTCTAGACAGGCCAAAGGTCTCCATCTGAAACAAGAGACCTGTCACTGACTAAAGCAACATGACAAACTACAGCAGCTCCTATCACCTCTTACATTTGCATACATTACGTTATATTCTGTGAGAGACATCAGCGTCCTCGATCAGAGCCGTCTATAGGAACAGACTCAAACATGGACAGCTGCCATAAAGCAGTAATCTTTCTGGCAGTCCATTCCAGAATAAATACGATCCAATCAAGAAGTTGTTTTAATATTTGCAAAGAGAAATTACTTGTGATGAGACCAAAACAGGGGGGAAAAAATAGTTTTTTTTTTGTGGCATGCTGCTAATCATTTGTTCCACCTCCGCAACAAGCCAGCGTCTGGTAAACATCGCAGTCTCCCTGATTATCACTACACATGCACTGTGCACTATGGCGTTTGAAATTCAAATCAAAACGCTGCTCGTGCCTAACGCTAAAAACACAGGTAAACAGCAGCGCGCCCGGTATAGTGCGTAAAGAGCCGATTCTGAGCAAAGACCAACATTTGTTTGTCAAGCACTTTGGAGCACTCAAGTTTTAACAGCGTTTGCATTTGTCTTTATTAGACAGGAAACGGCACAAATACTCATACGATTAAATTAGATTCTCACACAAGGAGAGATTAGTTCTCTGCACTTGAACAACTGGAGGTTTGGGCTCATAATGGCTTCATTTGTAAAAGGAATATACGATGAAATATACAGGGAATAGTAGACCAATATAGAGCTGCCTGGTGCGTAGGGAGTTCTGGGTAAAGTATTGAGATGCTAATAGAAGCTTGGCGCATTTTTCTGATTAACGGGAAATAGTGCGTGTGTGTTTATACAAATAACACCAATTTGTATCCGAACAGTGTCTCAAACAATAAACAAGTGAAGATAAGTTTGATATCTTAAGTTCGGGAGCAGGGCTTCACCTCATGCACACTCTTTACAACTCCCCTGTGTACTCGTTTCTGTGCTCCACCCACCCAGCCCTTTTTCACTATACTTCCTGATATCCTTCAGGTATGGGTGGGTGAAAATCCCAAGAGCTCCGTCTCCTCTGAAGCCCCACATCGGCCGCCATCTCTACACTTGCCTCCCATCGTCATCTTTGCTTATTTAATATAATTTGCCAATTTGAATTTGACAATGTGCCACCTCTTTTTTGCAGTTTATTTGAAACAAATGATTGAATGAAAAACGGAATAATTACAATTTGCTAGTACAAAAAGAGTCACATGCCAATTTAATCTGTGATAATGTGAACAGCGACGATTAAAAATGTTGATTCATTTTGTTTTGTTCAATATAATTTGTCCGCCTAAAACAGCTAGAATCACAGCTTTGTTAAGTGATCTCGTGACACCCTGATAACGCCCCAGGAACCAATGCTGAATGAAAGGCTAGAGGAACGCACTGTAGCCTGTAGTAAGCGCATTATGCTTCATATTCAACATTAAGTCTTGTACGTACAAACACAAGTCTCAGTGTGTTTCTTTCAATGTGTCTCGGTTTGTCCTTCTGGGAGACGCTCTGACACACACAGCCCCATTCGTTTTGAGCAATGATCTCATTTACATCAGTAATACAGCTCGTCTCAAAGTGCATTAAATAGTCATGATGTCTCGCCTGTGATGGCTCCATTCTGTACGCTGCTAATGTCACACAAACAGACGTGGAAACATATTGCGTGTGATCGATTCGGGTGTTAATCAATGGCGGTGCTATAGGGACCATGAAGTCGGCCTGTCAGTTAGAGTTTTACACCTCTTTGGCTGATCGCTGCTTCCTAACCAGGAACAGTAAAGCTGGGGTTTATCCCTTTTGGCTGGGGCCGTGTATATCTCACTTCTCTCAGTTACACTATGTCAGCATTAGTTTACTCTGCCTCTCTGCGGGGCTTATTGAGTTTTCAGACTTAATTCACTGCTTCATCACTGATCAATGTTTTATCACTGTTTTATCTTGACAATTGAACAATTGCCTAAGCTGTTTTACTCGACTAACATTGGACTCCCGAGGCTTGCTGTGTGTAAAAAAGCCTTGAAGTGCTGCCCGCAATTTATAACTCTTGTATCCAGCCGGCTCAGCGCGGCGCTCATTTATTTATGTGAGAGTTGCATACTGTCTTTGATCTGGAATTGGGGATGCTTTTCACATCTTGGTAAAGGAAGGACTGTAGTCAATATTTGGCCCAGGGTTATTTAATTTGGACAAGGAATTTGATTCATACATTAAAAATTCCAATTACCCTGTCAAAAGCTGAGCGCGCCCAGAGGAGGCAGCTTTAATCACACGGCTTTATCAAAGTCTTTAAATTGAGTTGAACACGGACAAGATCATACATTTGGCCGGGGGGAAGGTGATACCCACTAATCTGTCCTAAGAGTAAACATTTAAAATACATGGTAACTAATATTTGTTTTATACCGAGGAAGTACTAACGCTGGGAGCATGGCAGCAGAGTGGTTAACGTAACAAGATTGAGACTTTGAGTTTTGCAAGCCAGGCGGACCAAGTAGGCCACACAGAAAAGCGGAACACTAAACAATCTCTTTAAATTCCGCCTCATCGCTCTCTGTTAAACTCAACTTTTTAGCGACGTCAAGGCTTGATTAATGCGAACACGTTTGTTTTTGCAGCTCATTTGCAGCTTTTGTTTTTGAACATTTGTTCTGCTTTAACCAGCACGTGGGGAAAAAAAAGAAGCAAACAGCATAATGCCCATACTGCGTGCATATTCAGCAGTGTGACAGGCATATGCTGGCTCCCTGTGCTAACAAACATCTCCGCGGTCAAGAAGAAATGGATCATGTTGTTGATGGGTGGGTGGTCACAGCTGGACCAGGCTTCTTACCATTCCTGAATCTATTTCGCAAAGATATTACCCACATCTGAGGCGCTGTCATACATTTCCCATTCCATCTTATCAGCAGCCGGGAATGATGTCTGGCACAGCAAACAAAGTACGTGGAAAGTCCTTAAATAAAGCATGAAATTGCAGGGACGCCTGTGTAGGTGCAGCTGCTCAGGTCCAGCCGCCGCGCACGCCTCTCATTAAAGTGGGCAGCACTTGCAATCAACACGTTTAATGCACAAAATGACTTCATTCATTTTCCATTAGAGGGATAAGATAAAATATACACGAGACGCTGTTTCTTCACACTTGAATTTGCATACGTGGAGCGCGGAAAGACAGAGAAGTTGCCTCATTTCGGCTGTTTGGTCATGGTGATTTAAGTGTGGATGAAGCAAAGTTATTTCAAAACATCTTTCAGCCTAGCATATGAACAAGTCGGCTGCAGATTAAGTGGTGATTGACGTGCGTTTATATGTGGCAAAGTTGGAGAAAGAATTAGTTGTGATAAATTTAGACCGACACTTACCAGGAAACTGGTAACTGTAGCTGGGTGTGAATCCAGTGTAGCCACGACCGTATGTTGCCACAATATTAGGATAACCTGAAAATAAGAGCAAAGGAACATGTTAGCGAAATATGTGTTGACAAGACATTACTTTAATCACTCATCAAACAGTATGAAGGAAATGAATTCATTGCAATGTATGCAATTACAGAACTGTCATCTCACTGCTCTAAACTGGGTGTATTTGTAAATGCAAAGTAACAGTATAGCCAAATGTGAGCCATGACTGGAGAACAGCTTCATCCACCAGGCTGTCAGGAAGCTGAACTCTCCAAGCTCCCCACTGCCCCCCGCCCCCGAGACTCCAACCCTGGGCAGTACGCACCAAGGGAATGAGTGTAACAGAATAAAAATTCTTGAAAAACATTATTCTTCTGTCTTGTATGACAAACCCATCATTTCTTGACAAACCCATCATTTCTTGGTCTTTTATTTTATATATTCATTAGTATTTGACCTTTAATGAACCATGTATGTGCCACTGAGATTTCAGATTTCTCTTTTGCAGGGAAGTATTGACCCAAATGATGTACCTATTGTACATGTTTTAGTGGTAGGGGAACCCTGAGCACCCAGAGGAAACCGCCCAAAACACATGTGGGAACTGATCAATAGCACATACAGTAAATGTGCACAAAAAGGACTGAATACCTGAACACAATATAATATAATCAGTACAATTAAAAGCGTAGGATGATTGCAGTGAGTTTAAATGGAGTTCACATTCAGCAGCTAAACGGTCAAGTCAAATCACAGATAAGATAAAGGGCCCAGCTCCTGCATCTCCACTGTCCACGTGTAACTCATTTTAATTCAGTCAACCATAAGTTGTCAGACGTTTTTACGCCTGCAATAATAACGCTTTATGGCAGGCGCCGAGTAGTGACGCTGGTCTCTGTTTATGTCTTGTTCTTTTTCAGCGCGGCACAGACGAGCAAATCTTTAGCTGAAATCTATAAAAAACAATATCTATACGAAATAAGACATTGTGCTGTTTGTTGTTGTTTTTTTTAAATTGGACTTCGTATCCGAAATCAAAGTTTGATGATGATTAAAAACAAACACAGGAAGTATTTGTATGGAATTGATACTAGCAGAGGAGACAGCAAAGACTGAAGTTTGGGAAACTCTGGAGTCATATTTTGGTTTAAATAAAGTAAAAATCTACTTAAGCCCAGCACGTGAGACATAAAAGTGTCTAATGTAGTTACAGAATTTTTATATAATTATGTGTACAGGATTCCTGGGCTTCCTGCCTACTATTAGAGGGTTTCTACAGGTCGCAGCAAGTCAAATTTAATATTTTAATGCCGGAATGCTATATTTTTAATGCCACAAATGCAACAAATCGGCATAATGTAATTTCATAACATTTGTAAACATTCAATTAAACAGAGGAATAACGGGACATTTTTATATTCAAAAGCTGAATTGGACACAATGGGAACCTTGTGTAAAATTCAGTTAAAACTGCAGCTGAATTATTTTTGTGTTTTTGATGAATGTATGCAGTAAATAGTTGAGCAATGTCATTGAGTGGTTCTGCTTCAGTTTGAATCAGATTTAATGCTTGTTAACGACTTTTAAGGCCTTAATTTTGGCATAATTCATTTAATGTAGGGACCGGGGCAAGTCATTCCACCGTCTGGGGACCACAGCCATGTCTATATGAGTTGATGAGTTGTTTTTAGTTTTCTAATCAGGGATGAATCAGAGTTTGCACTGTCCCATGTGAGCTGAAGGCCTATAGAGGAACTGGTGTCATTAGAAAAATTTAAGAGCAGCAGATGCATTGTTCATCTGCTGTCATGATTCTTATTACTAGCGCAGACCCAGCAGTTAATTAGCTGGACACTTTTCAGGCCCCGGCAGCTGTGGGCGACATATTGAGATCCAGGGTGTGAGCGCGTGGCCAGCGAGAGCCTTCAGTTCTGACAAAACCTGAAATCTCAAAGAGCAACTGTGACAATGTGGGTAACTTCAGTTCAACATAATTAACTGCCTAATTTGTAGCACTATTATTTATTGTATTCTATTTAGTTCAGTAAAATATGGCGGTTTCTAATATTGTACATTAGGGCCAAATAAAGCCTCCAAGCTTATGAGATCAAAAGAAACAGCTTTTGCACTGTTCATGCTAATGCAGTAAAATATATACATAATATTGTAAAATAAAATATTCAAACAATATGCATCTTTAGATAATCTGAAGTTGCAAAGCTAGGTGCATGTGCAGCAGGTGTCTCCACTGTTTTCCACTGTGTTTGAATGTACAGGTTTGTATTGTGATGTGGTGGATAAACGTGGCAGGAGTGTGCATGCTCTACTCTGTATGCCTCAGAGCCTGTGCCAGCTGGAACCAGAAAGGTTGACCTTGGTCATAAATATCTAATCAGTGTTTGCTGTCCATGAAAAAGTTCAATTTATTCCTGACCCAATGGGAAAATGCCTCTCTCAGACCCTCGCCGCTCTCTCGCAGACAAAAAGAAATGTGCGTCTGAGAGGCTGAGCCGAGTGAGGGGAGCGTAACCTGGTCTGGATGAGGCTACAGCAAAAAATAAAATCTTCATCAGCCACTGATGAGAAGTCATCACCAGGAAGCCACAGATGGATAGCTTTCACAAAAGCTCTTACTGTTTGTTTGCCCAGAAAAGAATGGTTATACGATACAAAGAAAAGCTATTACGGTCCACAAACTATTGGATATGATGTGTTTGGTACTGTTTTACAGTCAAACACAATAAATGCCAAGCTGAAATGGTCGGCTTTTATACTTTAGAGCCTTATACTTTCTTATTTCAAAGCTATTTCCTTGCGCTGACACTATCATTAAAATGCACCTCACATACTGAATGAAGTATTCACAGCCAGATGTGAGTCTGAGGGGAGAGGACTTGGAAAGCGTTCAGAGCAGATTGAGACATACTCCGATAAGTGAGTTGAACTTACCAAGCTTCCGCTACATTATAGTGTAAATAATGAAACATATTTGTAAAGATTAAAGCTAAAAAGAACAAGGAGAGATGATGAAAATCCAGGCTCTTCAAGCGTGTTTGGTAAACAAGCCTGTCATTGTGTAAGACCTAGTGGCGGCCCTGGCCTGCTCCCATTTCCTTATTAATATGCATGCTAATGTACCTATTTTATGGCTCAACAGTTTTGATTCACTTTAAAATCAATTATCCATCTGCTGCAGCCATACCTCGTGCAGCTCAAATGTGTATTAATTTCAGCAAACATACATCGAGCACAACACAATAAAGATAAATGCCCCGATTAGAGGCGGTAAACAAAGAGGCTAAGGATGGCTTTAATGAGATTTGGCACAAAAGGAGCTTACACTTTCTTAAATAATGAGCCTGGGGTCCCTGTTTTTTTTTCCAAATGCAAATTATATAAAGGAATGTTTTGCTGTCCTTGTTCCAATTTCATTTAGATAAGAGCGTCTCCAAACAAGTTGGCGGTTAATATTCTCACATGAGCACATCACTGCCTCTGCGCTGTCGAGTCCCAGTGGAGGGGAAGAGCGCGCGCCTCTCCACACATGCATTAGGCTGCGATAAGTCTGGAAAAGTTCACTGTGCTTGTTAAATACAGCCAACAGATGAGATGTGGCACACTCTGATAGAGCTGACAGAGGCATTCGAAAGGGCTCTGCAACACTTTTATCACAAACAATGGAAAGGTCAAGTAGACTATTAACTTCTGATTTTATGTAGATTCAGAAGTAAAGTGGGAGAAAAATCAAAAGACAAACAAAATGGGAACAAATTCATATCTGTAAGATTTTTCCGTGACAAAATGTGAATTGAACGCGATCTTTCAGCCAGTGCGATGAGAGTTCAATGCATAGGAAAGTGCCATTATAGCAAATCAATATGAGAGTGGGTGTCTGCATATATATAATCATTTCTGTTCGAACTGGCCATGGCTTAAATGACAGTTCAAACAACTACCCATAAAACCAATAATACTCCCCAAACATTGGTGAACGCTTAAAGCAAATGGTGGATAACTCCTGACTTGGTGCACGTTAAACCAACCATTTTAGAGCTTCGTTGTTTTTCCCAGTTTTGTCCTTTTACACACACCAAATGTAAAACATGCAACAGATAATTCATCCGCTCCTCTGATTTTCAAAGCCTTTGTAACATAACCTGATACAGATGAAGGTGCACCTGCCTCCAAAAGGATGGGGGAGGAGGGGTGCTTATTCACACGTGAAAAGGACCCTTTTATCATCGTCCCTTTTGCATTTGAAGACTGATAAATCTTTCAAGTGAGGGCAAATTCGTTTGAAGGGGTCGCACATACAAATGACACGAATGAATGAAGGGAAGCGAGAGACAGTTGCAGACAGACAGACAGACAGACAGACAGGCACGAGCAGACAGACGATGCTGGAGAACGCCGTGAGGAAAGTGCAATAGTGTTAAATAAAGGGGCTTGGGGCAGGGGCAGGATGGTAATGAAGAGCGGTAGGCAGCAGCTGAGGTCTCTGTAGATGAGATCTCTCACTGACATGTGTGTCCCCTTCATTACCCATTAAGGGGGCACAGTGATGAATCCTTAATATGACATTACACCAATTTTCCTCTTCATTTAGCCTGCTAATGTGCTGGTCTGCTCCTATATGCCCAGGGGCGGCCCACACCACACTCCGCCAGAAATAGACGGCAGTGGCCACTGGTGGCACACCTTCACGCCACCTAATTAGGGGCAGCACCCACCTAATGGGGCTATCGGACCACCGTTTGCATAAGTTCAATTTTGAAACAGGTAGGAATGGATGACTGCATGACATACCAGTATGACACGTTACTGCAATGTCAGACATTTTGAAAAGAAGCAGTACAGCAAATGTATTTTTGTTAAAAATATAATTCAGAACCTGTCCTTGAGATAAAAGTGTTAAGTTGTTTTGGCCATTCATCCTTTCTTGCTGTGACTCACTTCATGTCATTCATGTCACTAAATCTAAAAATCTCCTCTTTAAATTCTCTCTGGGCTCCCAACAAAATACAGTTTAATGAAATGACTGTTGTGGCATTAAAGCCCCAAATCACCACAGCTTATAAAGAGAACATCATTTTGAGTGTGATTTCTTCCCTTCCCTTGGCCCTGAAAAACGATCTTCATGCTGTGAATCTGTGAATCCCCGAGTCACCAAATGATTATTTACCAGAAATTCTCCACTAATATTTGAGAATTGTTCTGGAAATAAACAGTCGTTTGGAGTGTGTCAAGTGAGTCATGCTTACTTGGAGCTTGTCGCCGATATCTGAGTGTGTGTAAACCACCTTTGTATTGCTCGACCATTGACTTAATTAAATCTAAACAACAGGTGTTTGTGTATAGAGCTATGTAAAGGTTGACAGCAAAATAATTAACAGAATATTACCAAGCTCTGAAATGGTATGACTTCAGAGATATGTTTCACAATACGTTTACTGTACTGCCAACATTAACAAATCAACCTCATTAAGGTATTAATGTTTGATGTGCTACAAGCAGTCGGTTAAATATTATTTAAATATGACATCTTTCCTTTTTTTTATTCTGCTCTTCCTTAAGTGCCTCAGATCATTGGAATCAGCCAAAAGCCTTGAAAAGGTATTGCCTGTCTGTGAGGCAGCAGCTTGTTTATTTTTGTCTCTCTTGGTACTCACTCAGCATGCCCATCCCCAGCATGAAGGCATCCATGGTGTAGGGCAGACCCCGGGCTCTCCCTCGCGTGCCCGGTGGGAACATCACCTCCTTGGGCTGGGCCTTCTTACATTCTACCTATGGAGACAGACACACATAGACACAGCATTAGTCTCTGTAGGCACGCGGGCAGACAGCTTTGACGGGCTTGTCTTAGTTCTTGAAGGCATTTTGTGTTTCACTGCGCTGCATGTGCTCCATAGAGAAAAACAAGCCAGAGACAATGGGAACAGCTCATATTTTAGAGCGAGGCCTCAAAGGGAAACTAACAATCATGCTCCTTCGGCATTAAAGCAAAGGTTATTGCTCCAGTGAGCGCATACCGCGGGCCTCAGGGAAATCCAAGCTAAATACTTTCCAACAGTTCTCCAGGCATCAAGGTAGGAGACGCTTTGTTCTACAACCAGGGCCCCACTGTGTGCCAATATGTCCAGGCGCTTTACAAAAGGCCCTATTTGTTTAACAGCAACATCGCAGAGCTAATGCCTGTGATCATAAGCCTAATTTTCACCGAATAGGATCAAATAAATGGAAGCATACTGTGGCGTCAGTCTAGTAATAAAACCCTGTGGAATAGATAGAGCTGAGCAATTTCGGTTTTAACAAAGCTGCTCATTCATGTACAGCATCTTGATTTTTTTTTCTTCAATTTGAACTCTAAAGGCAGTTATAAGTTTGACATTTGACCTCACTGTTCTCATGGCTTATTTACCCGTTTACTTTTAGAATGACGCTATTTGTAAAGGTTTATATCACTTTTATATAGGTAGGTGAGTAGAGTAGCTGTACTATCATCTCAGAATGTAAACATTATCAGAACAATATAAAACCAATATGCAGCGCAACACCTACAAGAAAGATGTCTATTTTCACTCTTTGTTTTGACGGTATGAAATTTAACTTGTGTTTTAAGGCGAGTTGTTTTTATGGCTATGGTCGAGTGTTATTTTGTGAATTGTGTCTGAGCGTCTGCTGGGCTCCAGTCCCCAGTGCCTCGCAGTCCAATTCCACCTGCAGCACTCATCTCTCTGCTGCGCTGCCTCCTCTCACTTCACTTCTCACACATACCGCTTTGTTCATTTCCCATCCTGCAAGACTGACATCTCCTCCACCTACATAACACATATCAAATGAGGGATGTGACAGGGGCAGATGAGGAGGAAGGAGGAAGATGAGAGTCCTATTTACCATCTATCTATCCTATCTCCATGAATTATAGAGGAGCACAAGCTCACCACGAGGGTGGCCTGCTCTTGTGTCTGTTGGTTGTTCTTTGGTAGGCCGAGTCTGTTCACCATGCTGCACAATCTATTTGCTCCACTGCCTGCTTGGCATCAGCCTGTCCATCTGTTTGTCTGTTTGCCTCCTGGCTCTTGCCTGCCTCTCCCTACTGCCTCCACTTAAGCGGGGCTTTCTCGGCTGCTGCGATTCACATGTCATCCTGGCCCGCTGCACAAGACAGCCTAGTGCTATGCCAGTGCTGTGTATACACCTCACCCAGGCTACAGCCCGGCATCCATACAAATAGGCTTGCAACACTGACAGGCCATCGGTGCGCATTACTATTCACACACCAACTCATGCACACCTCTGCACATGCACACCACCTGACACCACCTGCTCTGCACCTTGGCAAGTTGAAATAAGAACTTTGCATGGCTGTGGCTAAATGAATAGAATAACAAGCTGTGTGTAAGCGGCAGACGGCTTGTAATGTAAAAGGAAGCCCTAATGAAAAAGGTTTCTATCACAGAGGAAAGTTGCTGCGTTGCAGAGCTGTGATTTGTTGCTGTTAGCAGCCCTTTCATTTGAAGCAGACCAACTAAAGTACACAGTTCCCTTAGCCACTTTGTAGCTGTCACAGCTCCTCTGCCCTCTGTGCTGCCTGGCACACTCTGACATTGTGCTGAGGAGAGCACAGGCTCTTATCATCAGGGAATGACCGCCGGCATGGAAGTATGTGCTGGGTGGCACAAATGGCTCTGTTAGAGGGGGCTTCTGCCACTCTTACATGTTCACATAATCTGTGAGCCACACCATGACACAGGCACATCACAGTCTAGTCATCCGCCGCAGTCTTCTACTTTAGGTTGGAGCCCATGTCTCTTCCTCACACTCCTTCACATCAGATCCAACGCTCTGACAGATTCCAGCTGATCCAAGTGAGATTAGTGAGTC
Source organism: Neogobius melanostomus (assembly GCA_007210695.1). NCBI lineage: Eukaryota > Metazoa > Chordata > Actinopteri > Gobiiformes > Gobiidae > Neogobius > Neogobius melanostomus. Next base: position 798,228 of record VHKM01000281.1, read on the forward strand.
ATGCTACATACGTGAACATGCAGACCAGTGATGTTCAAAGAGGGTTTCCATCATGTAAGGCTGCATAAGCCAAAATGAAAACAATTATAAATACAAAAAGAAATTCATTTATCTATTTATTTGGTCGAGGCAGTGCATGTTAATGAACATATGGGAATTATTAATGTAAACACACCACGCCGGATTGTAGTCATGGGCTAATTTGCATCTATTGTCCCACAGCCGCACACACAAACACACGCTCATTTATCCTGGCCTATTGTTGATGTTTTAGTGGTTCAGTACCTGGAGGAAACCTACTCAAGCACAGGGAGAACATGCTGACTCCATATAGAAAGCCCACTATTTGGCCCGGGGATTGAACCTTTGATTCTATTTTATTGTTAAATAGAAGGGGGGAAAAAGAAAAAAAGATGAATATGGTATTTACTGATATGGTTCATGAGACAGACATTCTAAGAAACCTCAGTTTAAGCAACAATTAAGTATGTGCCTCTCCAGTACCATTTTATTCCTCACATGACATTACAAACAATTAGCCATGACTGTTACAGCTTTGGCTTTAGACCTGTTGATTAAAGGCATCATGACAATAATTAAGATTGACCATAGATAGTTTTGATTGAAATTCGATTAATTGGACAGTCCCACTGTCAGGGATCCAAAGTGGTCCTAGAGCCAGGGTGTAACCATTACGATGTAGATAGAGATTCCAGATTTTGAACAAAATCACAGCAAAACAGCAAAACCAGAAGAAACCATAAGACTGACGACAAATTGATATACATTATATGATATTCAGTACATAGATTTCAATTGTCCTATGACTGTCACTTGCAATATATGAGGGAGAAAATACATTTGCATTTTTACTGAAACATATTGTCTTTCATTGTACGCAGTCGGCAGTGGTACACTGCTTTGCAAAGTCCCTTAATCTGCTTTTTAGACAGTGGAAATGAAAATGTGCGAGGACCATTGTGTCTTGTTTTCTAAAGGAGCCCTCCTATTAACCTGGCCAGCCTTGTCTGGCAAAATCCAAAACAATTTGTGCATAAATATCCTCTAAATGTGGGACCATTCATAATGAGCTATTTCGACGGTGTTGTTTTATTTCATCTAACAATCACCATCCAATTTACATCTGAATGTCCTCTTCACAGATGTATTGCAATTGATAATTTATCTCGGCTTTGTTTTGAGCTGGTAATCCTCTCACAGTGAGGGAGAAAGCAAAGTGTGAGGAAATCCAAATCCTAGACACCCAACTAATCTTTTAATAATGCTTTAAGTATGCATGTGAATTCAAGTTGAAGGAGAAATCTCTATGTAAGCAGCAGGTTAACTTTGACAACTCAGTGTATAATAGTTGGTGTGAATGATAACAGCCCTGGTGCAGACTCCAGCCTACAACATATTAGTGCATTAAGGGGGTGGTCCTGGATCTAGTCCAAGCAACCTGCAGAGTAAAGTAATTCAGGCGCTCCCAAAGGAAAAGACCCAGAAACAGTGTGTGAAGGTAGAGCAGATGTTGACATTTGCTGTAGCCGGAGGATACGACGCTTAAGAGACGAGCCGGTTAACACTGATTTAATGTCATGTGGTTGTATTTGACTCTGTGGATGTGTCAGTCACAGCCCCAATGTAAAAATGAGATGGAAATTCAATACTATAAGACAGAGTGGGATTGACACTGTACAATCATGCGTGGGAATTTGGCAACTCAATGTTGACTGAATGTAAATCAAACCGCACTTACGGCTGTTTGTTTTAACCTGTTAACCTCGTGACGTGACAAAAAGGTGTGCCCAAAACGCAACAATAAAGCCACAAAAGAGGAACAAACAAGCAACAAAATAGCAACAGAAAAGTAACAAGAAGCGAAAAAGCAATGAAAAAAAGGTAGTAAAAAAAGGGACTACAATGTGGCAACAATGAGAGGAAAATTATCTGGTTAGATGAGTTTTGTAGATTTGGGTAAAGCTGAACTGGAGAAAATGCACTTGGTTAAAGCTTTTAAAGAAGCTCTTATTTGGGTAATCCAAACTGTAGAGAATCTGCTCGGTTTCGGCTAAGAGGTTAAGAGATTATTGCCATCACTGTTAGTGCATGTGCATTTCTTAAATTTAGTTCGGCCAATGTTAATCATTTTGCTTCATTTTATTCTTACTATATATCTTAAGACTTTTGTATATGCTTCTATTTTATTATCATGCATGCCCTTATACCTTATATCATAGTTAATTGAGTGTGATATTTTGTGTGCGAAAAAAAAAGTAATTAAAAAGATCCGTGTTTAAAGGCGAGTAAAATAAATGTGCAGCGCTACAAGTTTCACATAATGTGGACATGTGCCCAGTGATCATGAGTGCTGTAGAACAACCCAGTGATGAAGCCGCAAACAAACGAGAGGCTTTGTTTCGCCCATGTGAAACAGAGTGGAGCGTTCCCCAGTTGTGACCTTTTCAATACATCTCCCAAACATATTAACCTTGTAGGTGGAGCAGGGAGGTGTGAGCGGGATGGACCGGGAATGACTGTCCTTCAGGGATGAGCCCAGTCTGTGCGTGAGCGCAAGAGAGAGGAGGAGGAGGAGGAGGAGGAGGAGGAGGAGGAGGAGGAGGAGGAGGAGATGTAGCGCTACTATTAGCTCCACTAGTGAATGGACTCAATCAACAGACTGGCAGAGTGAAGAAAGGAAACGGTGTGATTCATTTACTCAGGCTCCCACTCCCAGCTCAACCGTCAAAACACATAGACTGAATAGTTTGAAAATGTCAGAGCTCTCAATGCGCAATGTCAACCATGGTGGGGCCACTTATTCATTAGAGGGGGCAAAATAACCCGGTTATTACAAGTTGGTTATTTAGGGAGCGGGTGAGCAAACCAAAGTAAAGAAATGTGAGTGTGGTATTAGCAATCCCCCCAAAGGACTTCCTAATGTAATTTTTTAACAATACCGTGTAAAGCTATCATTACATGGAAACTGCAGCGTGAGTAGAAGTAATGAACCACTTTCATTTGGCGTTAAATAAAGTTGCTCTACCGATGTTGAGGTATTAAGTCTTGATCTTTAACACATTTATTCCTATGTTAACAGTTATTGTGAACAGCAACTACTACAATAAGTCTCACACTCCTTAACATTGGACAGGTATGCCCAGGGCTGACAACTTATTAATTCACTAGGGGCTCACCAGCTCACCAATGCATGTGTTTTAACAATAGAAAGAAGCAATCTACAGTACTCATGGATGAAATGTCAATCTCTATCGGATTTTTACCCTCAACCTGTTTGCGCAGACAGAATAACTGATCATGCTGATATGTTCAATAATACATTTCAAAGACTTTAATCTTTTGGAGAAAAAAAAATAGTTTTATCACAGAGTTCTGGCCTAGCTCTCAACAATGATCCAGTAGCACCAGATACATTTTAATTATGCTGAAACAGTCCTCAAAGCATCATCAAGGGAGATTGGATCTTGGAGTCCGGCTGATATGAGCTCCGATTATTAACAAGAGATTTGGCATCAAACAGCCATAAACCAACAACAGCGCGGCCGGGCCAAGCTGGCACAGCGTCAACCCCACCCGGCTCAGAGAACGCTGTAAATCAGAGCAGTAGCCAGACCAGCCCCCAGTGAGAGCTCTAAGTATCCGGGGCCTCTTCGGAGAATCCCCCCCGCTCACCAAAGGACTGATTGGGCAGGACAGAGCACACACCAACACACATCCAGAAGAAGACGTCACGTGAAAACCTCAGTGTCAGTTAGCTTGACAGGAGCAGAAAGCAACACCTGGGCCACTGAGAAGAGCTAATAACCCCAGCTGAACCCCTGTCCTGTTAATCAGACACAGGGGCACCTTGGCTCCAGTCACAAATGTAATCACCCCGCTCGGCGCTCACGCTTGATCCTCAAGGCCACAGAGACAATGAGGAGGACCTGTGAGTCATTTTCAGCAAATGTCTTTCCAATGACTATGGATCTGTTCAGCTGCTGTTGAAGATCATTGGCAGAAACCTGTGTGAAGACCGTAACATTCTACAAGCACATGTTTCAAGCTAAAATATCCCATCTAAACAATTAGTTTATTTCGTCGACCAAAATAAATATTGATACCTCAATCTGCACATGCTCACTATTCGGACATCAACCTAAAGAGCCGGTAGTTTAAAGCTGTGGTGGTGGGCAGCTAAGATTTCTGAGGTGGTAACTACAGTAACCGCCAAATTGCTGATGTTTCACCTTGATTTATTTATGTAATTCCAGGGTCTATCTGGCTCAATGTCTTCTTTGTCGAGAAGGTCAAATCATTTACTTTTCATAATGGGCTCTGAAAGATGTGGCAATATTCACAAGTATTAATATTGATCAGTTTAAAGTGTAATTTTTGCTAAAACACAACATATATTTAAGATTTTGCTAAAGATTATACCCAGTTTTCTTTAGTTTGACCATTTTTGTGAAGTTTATAGTTTCACTTCCTTATTGGACACCGACAGGAAGTGACATCGAAGAAAGGAAAAAATTTTAAACTGTTGCCGTGCAACCATGTTAAGTCAATGGGAAATGAGTGAGTCAAACTGCTATGGAATGTTACCTTCTTCTAGGTCACTTCCTGTCAGTAGCTTAAAATTCAAATAAAAAAACTTTTCTGCCCAACATTTCTTCATTGAAATTGCTGCTTCACTGAAAAAAAATGATAACTATGCAACTGATGAACTTGCAACTGATGTGATCCACCTAAATAAGTCATATTTTCAATCAATCTGTCATATGCACTTTAAGGGACTATGAGCCAAAAGTTCAATATGGCAGGTTTAGAGACCTAATCAGGTCAGGTTCAACTGTAGATTTTCTGTTTAAGATTTCAATCAAAAACTGTGAATCTCTCATCCTTTGTATTGGCACCTGCCCTCCATCCTAGAACGTGGCCACATCTTACAAACAGATATATATTGACCACCTGGATGACGATGACAATTACAATAGTAACGTAACAAACATAATAAATTAAAGACAATTTATTGAAAACTGATCAATCAATGGACATATCATGTCACTCAGCACTACTATTAAATATTCTGAATAAGTAGAGTGGGCGGCATGGTGGCGCAGCTGCTAGCTCTCCTGCTTCACAGCAAATAGGTCCCGGGTTCAATCCCCAGAGGGACTTTTCATGTTCTCCCCGTGCCACTAAAACATATACAATAGGCCAGGATGAATGATGTCTGCGTGTGTGAATGAATGGTGGTGGTCGGAGGGTCCGTTGCGCAGATGTGTCAGTCTACCCCAGGTGAAACTGTGGCTAATGTGGAGTGAATGAAGAACAAATCCTCTACACTGTGTGCAGCGCTTTGGGTGATACGTGTCATGTGAAAGCGCTATACAAATAAACCAAAACAGGAATTGGGAAAGTATTATTTTTATGTATGTTGTTGGGGTTGTTTCGGATGCCTCCTGTCTCCGAGCTGGCCTGGTGTCGCCTCGGGGTCCCCCCAGAACAGCTGGAGGAGGTCTGCGTGGATCGGGAAGTCTGGGCATCTCTGCTGAGACTGCTGCCCCCGCGACCCGGCCTCGGATAAAGCGGAAGAAAATGGATGGATGGATGGATGGATGGATGTTGGGGCTCAACTCACTGAGAGAGAAAAAAAAATCCATTGATTTTTAGCAATTCAATATTGTTCTTCTTTACTCTAACAGCTTGTGTCCTAAGTGAAGTGCAGTCAATCGCTCTATTTGAGATAAGATTTTGAGACAAATTATAAGGCTAGTGACCTCCTTACAGTCTGTGGGGAGTCTAACCTCCCTGTGTGAAGAGAGGACTTTGAGGGAAAGAGCACGATCAAAGCTGCTGAGACTTTAAATGACTGCAGCTCCAGAGGTGGGATCCTTAGACCTAGTCACCCTGACTGGGCAGTCCACCAGGGCCGATTTCTAATTATATACCAGCCCCTGACCCAGGTTAATCACTGATGAGAGGTTTGCCATCTGGTGTTTGTACCAAATACAGAGGCTTAGACTCAGGTCCGATGATGAGATGACACTTTTGATTTGACATTGTATCTTCCTCAATATTTGATTATGTCTGTTTATCTTTATTTTCTTATCCACCTCTACATGTGTGAAAAGTTCCTATGTCTAAACTATTACTTTTTTCAATCAAACTTGACTATTCTAAATCAATTATAATTTCTGTTAAGATAGACATTTACCATTGGGTGCATCTTTTGTTTAGCAATGTAATTCTAGCATAAATTGAATTGATTTAGCAACATTGCCACATTGTAGTTTCCTTTTTTTACATATTGATGTTTTAGTGTATAGTGTAGGGCAAACATGCCATCCTCAAAGGAGTTCTTGATGGGCTTTATTGGCCATATATAAAAAAAGAATGCATAAATGAGACTGCATCCACGTTAAGGTAAAAAATCATGTTGTGGCCCCCTCTGTGTGGATATTACCATAAACCAAACAGCCAATAACGGCCAGCAATTTCACATGATGATGATGATGCCCAGATATGAACGACATCGGGTGGTATGGGAGAACAGACGTATGAGGTCATTTGAAGAGGTGGCACCCCCTGTCGAGTAGGGTCTACGGTCTTGTTATACCCCTAAAATCATAATATGCACTCTGGCCTATTCAGGAAAATGTCATGATCATCAAGTCGGTGTCAAACGGAGTCTTCAATCCCTGGAACCGTCTGAGGATCTAAACATAACCAAGCTTTCATGGGACGTCCTGGAGTGCAGAGAGCCAGGTAATTTCCAGCCCCCTTCATCCCTCAAGCTCTGCATCTTCAATGGAGGGTAAATATCCAATTACTTACAGTGCACAGACCTGTAAAGCGGCGCTGCATGTGGGACTGAGCGGGTCATCCTTCTCCCAGGCAGGTGACCAGTGAAAACCCTGCCAGTCTCACAATAAACACTGACACTGCTGCTGTCTACGTATAATTCAATACTTTACTGAATTATACTGAAATAAACGGTTGATGTGGTCAAGTTCAAATTAATCTAATGTTTTAAATATTCAATTGATCATATTCATCGCAAAAGAGTCTAGATAATGCCTGATAAGATTACATGTGACGCATTCAACAGACGCTGTAGTTTAGTATTGAGATGGAGGAACACAATTCTATGGAAGATGTTTGGACCTGGTTTAAAATAATGTAATTGAGAAAAGAGATTATTAAGACTAACTCTGCCGGTGCCAATGACAAAGTAAAGGATCCAACTGAAGCCGTATAAAAGAGTCAGCCTGTTAGTTCTTGTAATTTCCGTGTTGGACAAAGCCTTGGTGGTGAAAGGTGAAACGTCCATTGCTTTAGACGACCAGTACAGATGACGACTTAGAAAAACCCTTCTCTATGATTTCAATCATGACACACACATAACACATACACAAACACACCAACAAAATAGTACAGATGAAACGTTTTTCTACCTTTTCTCACTTATTATAGCAACACAGGGTACAACACAAACAAGGTGTTTCCTATACAGTCGTGAATCCCACAGCGCTCTATTTTCCCAAACAACTTGAGCTTGAATCAACCCAGACAGTAAACATCCATCTATATATAAAACGTAACACCCATATGGACAAAGGTCTTGCTGCATTAGACAAGACAGAGACGCAGTAATTGGTTAAAAGCGTCAGAAGTCATATAGAGAGAAACTGACAACTACAAGAGCTGCTCCATTCCTGTTGTGATCCTTCTCCACTGTGAATATTAAAGGCGGCATATTAAAGCACATTACCTTGAAGCGCCTGAGTAAAACACGGTGAGTTCTCTTTAATGGCACACTAGCTGCTCATCACAGCCAATACTTGATAGGTATTATTATGAATTAGATACGCATGCATAAGGACAGAGTGGGGAGTGAGCGAGGAGGATGACAATCTTCAGTGATTTACAAACTTCACTGGAGGGCAGCCATTTGGAAAAAATAAAAAAAATGGAACAAATACCAACCTAACTTTCTTAATTTGCAAAGTTTGGATCATGGAAATGCAAAATGATCCCATGTTTTAACTCTAAAGTGGTGTGGGTTTTTTTTTCTATTCATGCTACTCTTACAATTTCATCAAAAAGGCACAAACAAGTAAACTATCACTTGCTTCATGCCTCTATATCTATTTGGAGCATGAAAACAGTTCTCAGTGACCCAAATTTCGAGTGTACTCGCTAACAACCCCAGCACACTTTCCAACCTTACAGTATTGCAAATGCGTAGCCTTACCGCCTTTGCTATGCCCGATCCCGTCAGACCTTGGAAGCTAAGCAGGGAAGGGCCTGGTTGGTACTTGGATAGGAGACCGTTTGGTAACACCAGGAAGCCTGCGAATGTAGTGAGTGAGTGAGTGAGTGGTTGGTGATGGTCGGAGGGGCCAATGGCACAGACTGCTTGCCTCGCTTTAGTCAGTCTACCCCAGGGCAGCTGTGGCATGTATAAAGCGTCTTTGAGTGTCCAAAAAAGCGCTACATACTGTAAAACCGATGCATTATAATTATTGTTATTCTTAGTACAATGAAAATCAATAAATTAAATACATTTCAATTATTTACAATTCTCAATATAAAAGACATGAAAAAGCCATCCCTTTATTATAATTCCATTAACCTAATTTGGAGCTCTTTAATCAGAAGCTGAAGGGCAGTCAATCACTGTGAAGATTTTGACCTCAAGGTTAGAAGTCACTGCACTAAGCAAATGTATTTCTATGTCTTTACACTCCCTGTCTTTACAAAAGCAAGCTGACATAGAGGTGAAGCATAGCCCAAAAGCCAGTGCGGCTGGTAGCACTGATTCTCGCTAAGCATCACCCTATAGTTTAATTATACATGAAGCAGTGCACATACTGTAGTTACAGAGGCCCAGCGCCCATGAGGACATTCCCGTTTAAACACGAGGTGGCCAACCTACTGACTCCCAGGTCCAGTCAGCCACATTTTGGCCACTTGGAGCCCCCTTCACTGTCCTGGAAGAGGACTAGACAAGGTGGGTCAATCTGTGTGCGTCCGGCAGCCTCCCGAGAGGGGTGGAATTTCTGTCTGCATCAATAATTCAGCAACCATCTTAGATAACACTGGCAGGGCAGGATGGATGAGGTCTATTTCTGTATGGTACTTCATAAAGAACAAGGAAGATTTTTAGATTGGTGGTCTGGTGGATATAACTACTTCTTTCTGCTGGTACTTTGTGAGGTGGTGGTAGTTGCTGAAGTGTCTTTGAAAACTTACCTTACATCATTGCTTTTTCTTCAACGCTAGAGAAGATCTAAAGGACATACTTGCATCCAGACGGATCTTGCACAAACAGTGGCAAATTCTTTGGAGAAAACCAGCACTTTTAACACTCCTAGACCTTTGCATGTCATTCAACTTCCTGTCTCTGATTGCATACAGGGATTTGATGTATTTTTTTTGCATACACAATAACTGAACTAGAGAGGTGCACTTAGGAAACACTTGTCACATTCTTTGACATGTGAGGTAGTGACAGCATCACATTCCAAAAGGACAGACTTTTCATTGTCAGACCAATTTCAATGATGCCAAACAACTTGGAGGAAACTGCTGTACACTAGAGGAAACAGAAAACAAACTATTCAAAGCATCTTGCTTTTTAAGAAATGGATAATGCAAGAAATGTGGCACAGTGGCGCAGCAGTTAGTGCTCCGGTGTGGAGTGAATGAAGACAAAATCTCCTAAAACTGTGTGACGCGCTTTGGGTGACTTGTGTCATGTGAGAAGCGCTTTACAAAGGGTTTATTGTTTTATCAATAAAACATTTTTTTAATAAGTTGTGCAAAACCACTTTCATGTGTTATTGCTTTCAACTGCTCTAAAATAAAGTTCAATAAGACCATTTCCTTAATAACATGGAGTGTAACAAAATCAAATATGACAGGAATATTGTATTGTAATTTAGACTGAAACATTATAAAACATCCGTCTGTTTTTGTCACTAAACACTGTCATCTGACCACACCACATTCTGAAACCACAGTCACTCCCTGCTGTAATGTCAGGTTTTGCACTGAAAATTGTCTGAAGTGTTAGACGGCTGCAGAAAATTATAAAAGGACTCATAGCCTGGAGTGTTAATCATCATTAATCACTGCAAATAAGTGGTTCTAACGGGTATTATAAAATTGTTATCTAATTGGTCCTATTAACCAGTCCCCTTTGAAGAAAAAGAACGAAATCTTTGAAACACAAATGAAACGTGAAAGTAACGTAATTTTATGGAGCCACGTAATAATTATTGTTTTTATCTGTGCGGCGTCCAAGGTGTGGCGTCCAAGGTTTTTTTGATTTGATTATGTAATTGTTATCTAATTTGTACTCCAGCCATGTCCTTTTTAAGATCATCACTCATTTTGGTTGCAAGGAAGATTAGATGCAAGAATTAACAGTCGTTGTACAATGTGATCCAGTAAGTAGATCTTGAGCATGTAATTAGTTTAGAGGCCGATGTGCGTGGAAGCACTGACAGCTCTTGTGCGTTCATAAACAGCTCTGTGTGCTGGTGTGTGATATTTGCTTTTTCTGCTCTTGCTGTTGCACATGTCAGAGGATCGGCGACATTTGATTGTGACAGAGCTCACTGGGCGTGCGTACAGTTATTTCTGTCACGTCGCGGCACTGCAGGGAGCCGTCCTGAGCACTGAGCGTAATGCAGCGCGGGGGACATATACTGGGGTCATACGTGACCCGGGGTGCTCCCCTGGTGAACATGGTTCTACTACACTGATCCTGTCAGTCAGCCAGCGAGTCACTCAGGCAGGCAGGCAGGAGGAGAGCGCCTGGCAGAGAGGCTGCGGACACACACACCGGCTCAGTGAGATGGAGGCACTGAGACAAGTATTCCCTGTAGTCCATCCACAGAACTGCTCAAATGATGCAGCATCTCTCCAGAGGCTCAAACAGGTGAAGGAGGACCTGAAGCCACAGCCTCAGCCACACTACAGCGAGGTCACTCTGTGTCAATTATCACAGAAAAAATCTCTGATAAATGTTTGTATGTGCCCAAATTGAAATTTACATGGAAAAGTACTAGTTTGCCTATAGAACAAATTAAAGATCAATCAGATGTCTAACAAACACTATCTGTGGAAAAGACCAAATGCTTTTGAACAGGAGCCATTACTTACATTATTCGAATGTGGTGCACAATGACATAATCAAACGTGGGCTTCATGAGGGGTTGAAGAATGACTACAGTACAGCTAAAGAGAACCTGTCAATTGGTTATAAAACTACAGAATTGTCAGAGTGAAAATAACAAACATGTCATATTATATATTTTGATATATAAGTCGCACCCCATGCCAAACTATGAGGAAAGTGCGACTTATAGTCCGGAAAATACGGTACTTACTTTTTACTAATGAATTCATGAAGTTACGATTTATTCCTATTCATACATAAATCGACTTAAATACGGTAAAGCTGCTACTTCCTCCTCTGATCAAAAGTGAAACAGTAGAAGCAATAACACGGCTGAATAATGGGTGTGTATAAAAACAAGCGTCACTGGGACAAGACTGCAGAGGGTGTTAATCCCTGACTAATGAACTCAGTGGCAGCCTCCCCTGCTGCCTCCTTGGACACTTCCACCTGTGCGAGTATGTGTATGCGCGGGTTGGGGGGTGGGGGGGCCTGAAGAGGACAGGCTCTAGTCTCCTGCTCCTCCATCCTGACAGGCATAACTCAGCCACACAATTTCACGCTTTGTGGGCAGTACACACCGCTGCCTTCCCCATCCCCCGGACCCGCACACCCAACCACCTGACGCCAACCGCACACTCAACTCTGCTATTAAGACTGAGGGGAAAAGCCCGAATCAAAAATTAATCCCTCAACATCCACCTGAAATTGAAAAAAAATATGAGTGGACTTACCATTTTGTTATTGATTTCATGAAAATGAATTTCACAGACTTTCTCTACGATGTCTTCGCTCTCAAAAGTTATGAAACCAAATCCTATGCAGAGAAGAAGACAGAGGGGAGGGGGGGAAGAGAGAGAGAGAGAGAGACGGTTAGCTTTGACAAAACTTCCAAAAGAAAAAGATGGATTATCATTATTATCAGCAGCAGATTCAGAAACTAAGCAAGTTCATCTTTGTAGATTGGCTTGGGCCCTGAAAAGAACAAGTGCACAAGACAGACATTGTCCTCTTTAAATCAGGAATATGATGAAATCTGCCACATTATTAAGGGCACTCCAAGACCTCTTCTGCTGAGAGAAGATGGAAAAACAGCACAAAGCTTTGTAATGAGATTCACCGAGCCAGGGCCCAGCATCTGAATTTCATTAAATGCATTTTGTGTTCTTTTTATTGAAATCTCACTGTATAACAAGCCCTCGTTTTTATGTTAATGCGGGCCGCAGAATGAATGTGTCATTGACTGTGGATTTTTTTATGCCGTATTTATGGGATAAAAGCTTAACCCCCCCTTTTAACACAAAGACACAGAGACAAGATGGTTGCAGATTTTTGAACACGCTTTTTCTGACGGGGGATGCAGAAAGCAATCGAGCATCTTGTGTGGTCGGGAGCTGAAAGGAAAACTGATCCTGTATCACTTTTGCAAAAGGAGAAAATAGCACAATAGAAACACATTTAGAGAATAAAAAAAAAACAACAACAACAAGTGGGGCTGGGAGAAGATGGATTTCTTTACAAAAAGCAGCAGACGATGCACTGAATCCACCACAGATAAAGCTTAAACACCAGTCAGTATAAACAACCCACCACCTGACTTCCTCTACGACGGCAAAAACACCTTATACTTAAACAGGTACTATTTGTTGCACAACAGAGCGCTTATGTAGCCACAACGTGTACTGTGGGATACGCCGTGATACGCCGTACTCTCTTTACATTTTTGCACAATGCCGATTCACTCTGCTTCTGGTCTGGCTGTTGGAAGAAATCTGCACCCTATTCATCTCCGTTCTCCATGTCTTGCGGTTTGGTATTTTGCAATGCTACTAAAACAATAACCCTGATTCGCCACCAACCCTGATAAGTCAAATGACGAACAAAATGCACCTGAAATGATTAGCTGTCAGGCTGTGAAGAAATGTCTGCCATATCTTCTATCACACTTATTGCATTGTTAAAAGGCCCTATACCTGACGTCTTTCTTTACAAACAGTGAAAGAGTTGTGGTCCAAACCACTCCATCTAAGCACCTTTCACAACTTCATGGAGCAATACTGTCAAAGTAATGAAAACAACAACAACAACAACAACCAGTTTGCTAGTTCACAATCGATATGCTTCATACTGTAATTAGATGAACAGTGCACAAAGGTCTTTTAGCACAAATGTCTGCTTTTTAGAAGATACGAGACAGAGCACATACTGTATATATATATAATACACTGCAAGAGAAAAAATATGTATAGAGGCCTTTAATTGTGGACTGAAACAGCGGAAAGATATAGGAATATAAAATAACCTAACTAAACAACATTAGGCATGTATAGAATATTTCATTCATAGCGACTGATCGATTTATTATTTAGCAGCAAAAGCATTTCCACATCTCCCAAAGTAATGAGAAAGTGTGCATATTAAGTGTCCTTAAATGATGTGCCGTTAGCGCTGTCAGTCTTCCTCCAGTAACAATAGAAGCTCCTCAAACCGTAACATTTCCAAAACCGCCTCGTCGAGGGAGGACTCAGACACCTTAATGCTTCAGCTGATTAAACATGGACAACATCTAATAGGATCTTATGAGACAGAATATCAATTTTCCAGCGTGTGACATCCCGACGCTGGGCTCGGGGCGAGAACATGCAACGCCAGGAGAAAGGAAAAAAAAAAAAAAAGCGAGATAGATAGATGTGCCCTCCGCTCACCCTACCTTCATGCCAGCGTAAGGAGCACTTCTGACAACCAACAAATCAACCGCCAGGAGTCATTTGTCACAGAGGAGTGTCGGGTGTAGAGAGGGGAGTAAAGTCTGCAGGGTGGGGGGTAAGAATGGTCGAATGGGGGGGGGGGGGGGAAAGTGACAAGGAAAGAGGTTAACACACACACGGCCCCTGTCGCCAGTCTCCTTCCTGTTGCTACGGGCGCCTCCTCCATCAACTGACAGGACATTTTCCACCGCACCATTATATCCTGTGGGGTCAGGGTTGGACCAGGGCATAGATACCACCTACCACTACGAGCAGCTCTCCATCCCCATCTCTCTCCCCCTCTTTCTTTCTCCTTTCCCCGCATCCCTCGCTCTTTTCTCTCGGCCTCTGAAAGAACATTTTTGCAGTGGCCATAAACTGCAGTTGGAATGTGTCCCATAGCTATCAAAAAGCAAGCATCCCCTTGTTTTTCTCCTCTTTTCCTTTGCAATCCTCCCCTGTGGGCGATTTGAACTTGCGGTCCTCTTGCTCGTCTATCCCATTTTACAGACCTTACGGACAATTATAGGCCACAAAATAGCGCCAGCACAAGCCGTATTCTTACAGCACGATGTCAGCACAAAACTGGCTTTGTCCTGTCTTTATTTTTCCCCCTCCCAGACGCATGGATAGAGTTTGACCTCTATGAAACTATTAGAGACTGTCAGCGGTGACGGACAGCGGGAAGAGGTGTCAACACTCGGGCAGTGAAGACCCTCCCTACAGCTTAAACAATAGGCTGTAAATGGGAGCACGAGGATGTCTGATGCTGAGGTTGATAATAGGTGTTGTGTGGATGGACTGGCTGCGGCCCTCTTGGCTTCACTCGCTCACACTTATTAGCCAGCACCGGGCGCGGGGCCCCATCCCATCGTTCCACTAAATTGGCAGAGAGCCTACTTTCACGGCCTCTTACCAGCTTCATCATTCTGCCTCTTTATTTCACACTCATTGCAGGTTTTCTGCTTCTGTACACCAGTGTTTCTCAGCAGCCCACACAGCTCCAGACCCCTCCCCAGCAGAGAACAGAGCGTCCACAAAGACAACCTGGCAACTTTAGAGGTTATTTCAAGTCTCTTAAGAAATGGTAATGCTAGTGTGACTCGATTTTGGTATCCAATCAAGATCCAACTGTATTTAAGATACATTTCCCAGCAACCAACCAATTAAAAACCTATCCTCCTCTACAGCACATTCTATAAGTAAAATAGGCCATACCAATATATTGCACCAATTATGCCAAACCAGTCATTAAAAATAACCATCTTTTGACAACACTTTTCCAGTGTGTTGTACATTAACAAAGAAATTAAACTTTTAGAGGGGGGGGGCTACTCTTTTATAAAAGTGGAACAACCATGCTATGTCTATGGCAGGCTAACCTGGGTTCTCTAATGACTGCGGCTAAATATACTACTGAGGCGCTGAGCTTATGCATTGTCATGGATATATAAGGCACACCGTGCTCATTAACTACACCTTTTTGGGTAATGGGCAAAGATAAATGAGGGTGAAAGGAAGGAAAAGCACAGGTGTTTTGTTCCTAGTTTTAGAAAAGGTTAAATTTAGATAATTTAACCACAATTCTCACCTGAAACCTGTGTACTGCAGAAATAACGGGAATATATGTTTCACAAATATCCATATGCTGTAACGTCTAAAACATGCCCGTGAGACCAATTACTACAATTGCATAGAAATGTGTTTTTCCCAATTATCAAATCGTTAAAAATGTAACTGCAAGGAAAGAAATGTTTTGGTGTATTGTCTGTGTCAAAAGGTTCCAACAAGTAAATATTTCTTTGTGTCGCAAAGCATTTACCACTGAACTAGTAGTACTACTAGTAGTAGTAATTTAGTTGAAGGTCAGGCACGTTTTCTTCCTGATTTAAGTGGAGGTGTCTGATTTCCAACAGAGTGATTGAATGTTAGAATGAAAACACTTAAGTGTAGATGTAGCTTCTGGCATTTGATCAATTTCTCGGTAAATTCTTAACCTCTCAAAGAAATCCATTCTCAAAATCTACCATTCAGAAAATGATTTTAATGACGTTTTTCTTTTGCCTTTACAGCTGGAAGTGCAAACTCTGCCAACACTTAATAAGGAAGGGAATTGATCCTCCCAGTCCTCGGCTCTACTATCATACCTTCAGCCTGCTGCTCTCACTCTTCCTGCACAGCTTAGCCTGCCCTGATTAAGCCTGATCAAACGCTCACCTGTCCAATCAAAGCGGAGACTATGGAAAGCCTATGCAGCGAGCATGCCCCGGCAGCCTCCGAGGCCCGTCTTCTAATGCAGAGGAGCGCAGAGAGGCCGCGCCAACACCCACAGCACACTTAGAGGTCTTTGATCAGTACTTCCGTCTGCTATTACCACAGATCCACAGCCCCGGGCGTTAATCCCATGTTTAATACAGTTAGCAGCTCCACTCTCTAACGGCACCAGGCACATTTCACATAAAAAAAAAAAAAAAAAAAAAAGGTTATTGGTTAATTTACAGGGATGAATCGCGGAGCGCGTTAGGTCCCACGGGGAGGCGGTGATTCCCAGATCGCGAGTCAAAGCACAAGCCGGCGTAGAGTCAGAAACAAATAAATGCGACTGCCTTGATGCGTGTGAGCCTTCGGGGAGTGCTGGGACGGACGGCGGAAGATGAATCTCCGAAGTGCGGCGGTACAGTGAAACCACCAGCGCCGCTCCAGTTAAAGATCCAGGGCTCGGTTTTTGAAGAGAGCATCGTAAAACATTTGATTACGACGAGATGCATGTTTGCCTATTCCCCGGAGTGCCGCGCCATAAGCAATATGGTGGAGTATGGAGAATCCGTTTTGATCTGGAACTGTGTGGGAATTGCGAAAACATGGGATTTACTTGCAAGTATGATATTTCGATTTGGCTTACAAATTGGTAAAAAAAAACAAAAACGTGTACGTCTGCTGGAGTAAAGTCTAATTCAGAGCGTGCCCTTTACGAATCCAAGCCACACGTCATAGCTCGTTGCGATATATGGTGAACTCCAAGCTGGGAAGAGGAACTGAATTTCTATTATTTTAAAAGGAAAATGAATGTGAGCAATGTCTAAATGATAAATATGAGTCAGTGATGCCTTCATGAATGACAGGTGACCTAAAGCCATATCATTAAAGCCACACTGTGCAACATTCACTCAATCAATAGAATAAAACATATCATTTATCTAAAAATAGGCTCTTTCATGACAAATGGCTGTGTCCAAATGTCCACCCTAGTCCTTAATCCCGCCTTTACTATACATACTTACTTTTTTGTAGGTTTTTCCTCTTCCTTTACTACTCGTTTCGTCACTATTTTAACGCTTTTTTTCCAAGAAGCTTTAGATTTTGGTAATGCCTGCATACCTGGATAATAACAGGAGAAAATGTACTTGGTTAAGGTGGGGGTTAAAGGTTAAAAGAGCTGTTTCATTCATTCATTCGTGCTGTGTTTGGTTCAAAGACCTGTCGCTGTCGGCTGTTCTCCGTTTCCCATCGTGGTCTACATTGATCTGTCTGGTGACCATCGCTGCACACTGCTTTTCAGAAGCTTTGTGGGGAATTTTGAGTGCACTACTTTTTCCTCTCTGGCCATTCGGACACCCCTACAAAATGCCGTGACCACGACATAGTGCACTATGCAGGAAATAGTGCGGACATTGGGACACAGCTATGGATTTTCCATGAGCAGTCTCCTCGGACCTGACAACACTGGCTCGTCTCCATGGAGATGTTGTTGCTTTGCTTTGACTACGGGTAAGCCGTACAAGAGGATTTACATGAGGTCCTCTCCCAAATGCTTTATTTTGATCACTCACTAATGGTATTGACAGTGTGTGGCTGCCATGTTGATTTATTTAAGTTTATTTGAGTTTTATGACATTTTTTCCGCAGTGTGGCTTTCAGCGATAATCGAGTAATGATTGTTGATTGATCTAAACCTGAAGGACACATTGGATTTTTGTTGGTAGGCTTAACAGCTGGAGAACTCAAAAGTAATGTCCAGACTGATTAAAGTATGGTACGCACAGTGAAGGTCTGGATAACACTTCAACATTTCTTATTCACTACTAAGTTCATGCATTCATCAAAACGCCAAATGTTATTTAAGGACCTGAGGACGAATGTGCATGTGTTGTAGATATTCTCTGAAACAAAGATATGGCTCATTTCTACTGGACTGAATGAAAAAAAAGGCCTTTACTTCACATGAGACAGAGCCTGCTGCTTGAAAAATCGGCTAAAGATTGGACAGTAACCTCTCGTGGGAATCAGGTTTGTTTAGTGGTGGCTCTGAGGCTTTTAAATTATAGAATTTATTACTTGAGACACCAGTTAAAAGGACATCTCACAATTGATTAGAGAAAAATGTCACCGAGTGGATTTTAATAAGAGTATGAAATAAAGCATGAGGCTGCAGAACAATCAGACACAAACAGCGTGATTGGAAATTGATGTAATTAGATTTCAATGTGATTGTTATTTGCTTCACGCTTGGCCTTTCTGCTCTTGTGGTGGCCCTTTGTGAGCAGATCTGTCTGTTCAAATGCATTCGCTTGATATTTGCAAGGGTTTTGTTCAGACCATTACAGTTATGCATAAGCAGTGAATCATGCAAAGTGAAGGCTACAAATACACTCAGCCACTCAGCAGAGCCACAAAGGTTATGGTCAGTGCCAGCACATTGTATCCAATACATTTCTAATTTCAACAATATTATTTTGTGAATAAACACTAAATCATTTCCGTTTCTTGAGTAAGTGTGTAAATTAAATCAAATTTGTTGGTGCTATATTAAAAACAGCCCTTAAGAACGGCCCATCCGCCAAGACAGCCTCACAATTTTATTGATACTTTGCCCAAAGTTACACACAGACCATTTATAGGAACAAATTGTTTCATCCAGCTCGAGCTTGAGTTAACTAGAGTAGCTAGGGTTAATTTCCTTTAGGATTTTCATGTCTTACATAATACAAATTTCCCTAAAATTCCCTATAATTGACCGCCTTATAAAGGTTAATTAAAATCAAAATAGACCCAGCAAAAATATGAACAAGAAAGAAATAGAAAGCACTTCATGCCCTGACAAAGACCTCTGGGTTGAAACATTTAGACTGGTCCATGACTTAATAACTTAAACTTTTGATTTTCTACCGCAGTCCTACCAGCAAGTCTAACCTACCATTTCTAAAAATATAAACCAGTTGGGAAGAGATTACAACAATATTTCATGTTTCTTAAGTGGTGTTGTGCTAATAATATTAAAGAAAAAGCACTGCGCTTCTATTTCCTGTTTATCTAAATGACCTTGAGACTTACCATGACGGACCATTTGTTGTTTTGACTTAATGTTCACCGTAACACAATGGAGCTGCTACTTGTGCATTTTCTGCCGAGCAACTGGGCCCGGTGAGCATGCTGAGGGAACTACTTTGTTTGTGCCTCTATGTAGGTCAGCTTTCAGAGTTGGCCATCAATTTCTACTGTCCTACTTAAAGAGACAGAGCAACCACAAATGGGAATGGGCAGCACACACCTTTAGCGTTAGATTTCCATTTAAATTAGCTTGTAGAATGACACCAATTTCATGTATGCCTTATTGCCTTATTAAAAGATATTCATTCCCCCCCAATGAATTAATGTTAGCACAGAAGCTACACTTGCTTATGCTTAGGCATTCACAATATGACCACTGGCAGAAAATACATCAGATTATTCATTGTTAGTTGGTGGGTAAGTGTCCTGCTAGGGGCAAAATAAAGTAAGAAAGCATTTTGCCGCATTTTCAAGCATCTGAAATGTCGTAACTATGCTATGATCAGTTGTTACCACATAGCTGATTAACCTGTGTCGGCCCTTTAACCTCTTACCACCCACCTTAACTGATGGCATTTTCTCCCGTTCGGCTTTACCCAAATCTAAAAGCTTCTCGGCTGGAGCTTACAGCCTAATGTCTCATTTGAAAGCTAAGACCCACAAATTGGATCTAAACGGATCTTTTCCTTGTGTTGCCTTGTTGTCGACACTTTTTTCACGTTCTTTTTCATCGCTTTTTTGTCACTTTTTTGGTCAATTTTTGTCACTTTTTTGTTGAGTTTTTGTCCTTTTTTTGCTCTCTTATGTTTTTTTGGTCACTTTTTTGTTGTGTTTTCTTCTCGTTTTGTCGCTTTTTTGACGCTGTTTATTCAAGAAGCTTTTAAGGTCAAACTGGAGAAAATGTGTTCGAGTCAGGTGGGGGTTAAGAGGGTAAATTATTTATATTTTTGTATAAAAAAAGTCTATGTAAAAAATTGTGTTTTTCTTTTACTTCCAGAACTAGTTTGGGTTTTGTACTTCCAGAACTAGTTTGGGGTTTGTGGTAGGAGAGACTCGTGATCTCCACAGCCAAGCACAGACATAATGTTTGGATACAGATGCAAATTATGAGCAACTGCAGCTTTCGGTTGTTTCTGGTCTACAGTGCATAGTATCTAGGGGTTCATCAAGGTAAAAAAATAAAATAAAAATGTGTGTATAATGCTGTATAAGACCCTCCTGGAACCGCTACCTTATCGTGGTGGAGGGGTTTGAGCGCCCGAATGATCCTGGGGGCTATGTTGTCGGGGGCTTCGTCCCCCTGGTAGGGTCTCCCATGGCAAACAGGTCCTAAGTGACGGGTCAGACAAAGAGCGGTTAAGAAGCTCCTTATGAGAGACCAACACGACCCGGCAACGGACAGGTGGAAGAAAACTGGATGGATGGATGCTGTATAAGGTAATGCTGAATCATTGTACCACTGAAGCTGCTTGTGGGTCAATAGTAAGGTACCTCTATACCGCTATACAAAGTGTGCACTTGTGAAATTAAGGCAGCGCCCTCCACCTCTTCAATGCACCTTCAAACACTTTAGAACTCAATAAAGATCCCCATTTGGGCCAAACAATATGCTCATAAGTGTGAATTTGGCTCCTTTTTCTCAAGATCACACGGCTGCTTGAGCAACCGAACCAAAGCAATTATCCACAGAGAAGTTGACTAACTAGCTCTGAGCATCCCAGCACCAGACAGCAGGCGACTAGCGTTTAGCATACAGTGGCTTAAGGGGTATTAGAGACTGGAGAGCAAGGGGAAATAATAGATAAATACAAATGAATTTACAAAATGTATCTTAAAGAAGCAAATGGCGTTACTGAGGGAATAATGGAAGCGCCGCAAATGGTTTTCGCGCTGCAAGCTGTGAACATGTCTGTCTCATTCTGGCCTCAAATTTAACAGCACAACAAATGATAAAATAAAGTTCAATACTGCCATTTGTGACATCAAGCCAACTGGAATACCATTAGTTACATGTTGGTGTTGGCATGTCACTGATGCAGCGTATGTAGCTATTTGGGAGTTTGAGGCAGGATACAACTACAGCAAATATTATAGCGTTACATGATTGTACTTTTCTTATAGGTACATGATGATGCTCATGTACCGTGTGGTACAGCTGGGTACCATTAAACGGTACTAGGGATGAAAGTTAAGTCGCTCCTGGTAGTGAAAAAATAGAAAGTGATAGATAGATAGTGTTGCTTGTTGCTTGTAAAGAGTAAAGAGTCGTTTGTGGATCCGTGTAGGAGGCTTATGTTTGGGAATGTTGTGGATAAAGAACTTATCTCAAAAGCATAATGACGGTTCATGACCATAAAGTATCGGCGGAGGCGATGGGCCATGTGCCTTTATTTACCTTTGCATCTACCGCATAATGCTCCCGTAGGTAGTACAGACGCTAGATATTAACACTAAACTGCTGTATGAAAAGTGTTGGAAACTAGGATCCGAGGCAGGACTCCGTGTCATGTCTTATTTGGCTGAGGAAATGTGCTGTTTAGTGCTGAAATGTCACTAAATGGCAGCGAGTCAAAGAGAAAGTAAAACGTGTCTGTGTTTGGCACCTCATGTCGCTGTCTCCTTGTGTCACTGTTCTTCTCTTTCTTCATATTGTCCAAAGTTACATCCCAAAACCAAAATGCTGCTCCTAATTCCACTGTGTTTTGGCGTGTGCTCCATCTGGCCTCTCCGTGTCCATCAATAACGCACATCTGAAGCAACTACGAGTCGCAGCCCAGACAGGGATTTGATTGGCCGAAATAATAAATAATAAATAGTTTATTTTGTATTAATTGGGAGTTTGATTTCCTAAAACTTTTCCAACTAGTTAAAGCAGGCGTTTGTTCTTACTTTTCCTGCACTTTAGTATGGGTGACGTTACTGACTGGATCAGTGAGTTTGATATTTTTTTTTTTCAATATCTATATATATCTATATAATTTATCTTTTATTTATTGACTGTACTGTTAAGTTCAGACAGTTTTTAAGAAGTGCAGTCCACATGTTCACAAATTTTGAATAGGTCAAGCAACAATTTTCTTTGCTTTATTGTTGCAATTTTCACTTCAAATTAATCTAATGAAACAGACTGATTTATTGCTTGTGTTAGGTGAAAAATACATGAGAAGAGGACCTTGCAACAATAATCGCATATTTAATCGCAATCGCAATATTGAAGAAAAAAATCGCAATTAGATTATTTCCAAAATTGTTCAGCCCTAGTACTGTAGGTGGAGGGAAATATATCATTTTACCAACTCCGTATAGTCCCTTTAAATGCCACATTTTTATGCCTGGTTGGTTCAGAAATAGCAGAAAAGAAAGTTACTTAATTATTATTATTTTTATTTTAATGAAATACATGGACATTATTATTCTGTTTTATTATACGATTAATTTAGCATAGGTAGAGCTGCGCAACATGGCAAAAAAATATACTAAAAATCATATCTTCCTCTGGTCTAGATCATTTCCATTTGATCATGATTCATCTGCACTCTCATGTAAAGCGCTTTGTGACTATGTCTGTGAAAGGCGCTATATGAAGTTCTTCTTCTTCTTCTTCACTTGTATCTGTATACCGTCTTTTCGGGGCAACTTAAGCCATTTGCTTCTGAAAGTTCACACTTCCCTGTGATCACTTTAATCATGTCACTCACTCAGAGCTTGACGAGACCGACTGGCAGAAGCAGTGAGTGGTGAGGACAGTGTGTATTTGAGCATAGAGCCGCATTAAACATAAAAGCCACTGACTCATTATGTAACGATATCACCAAAAAAAGTCACACTGCCCTGGCCTATTGTCTGTGGTGACTGTAAGAGAATTACCCGCGTTTGATCCCCGGACAGGGTCTTTCTGTGTGGAGTTTGCATGTTCTCCCCATGTCTGCGTAGGCTTTAACGGCGCAATACAAGTATAAGCCATTATTATTATCAATAATATCACAGTGCCATATATGTTATATTTAGAAAGGTATTATATCCCTTGAGAGGTGACGCAGAACTCTGGTGACGCGGAACTCTTACTGATTAATTATACCTCTTCATATCAAACCTGTGAACTTACAATAAGCTCAATTCATGTTAGAGTGGACAGAAAGGACTGAAGGTAAAAATGCCACTATAATCATGACACAAAAGGGCCTATATATTTTACATTTAAATGTACATACTGCCAATGGGTACCACAAAAAAAGTATTGTTCAAGTACTAGTAGCATAAGTCACATACTTATACAATGTATGAGTGAAATGACGTTAGCCTTTGTACTTTAGTTAGCATTGAAAGTCGTCATGTTGATTCTGTCAGACACATCAGCTCTGGAACAGCTCCAGCAGAGCCCATGAGGTGGTGTTACGGGGGTGGAAACTGTTTGTTTACCAACACATTTTACTTTTTGTATCTTTAAAAAGTTTCCCCAAGTTTGATTAGCAATTTAGAAGTGATGTTGTAGGAGAGTGTCTCCAGGGCAAATATGAGAACAGACAGTGAACTAGATTTTAACTTGTTTTGATTATTCATTATTCAATTCAACTGTACTTGTTACTGCATAACCTGATAAAGCTTTGTGATTTATGCAAAAAACTATAAGAAACAGTGATATAATTACAAAATTACAAAAAGTAGAAAATTACAATTTTAAATATGACCTTAAGTGAATGTGATGAGTGTTACACATTATGATCAATCTAATTAGATCATAAATACATTTTCAAGCCATTTCTTGACAAACAAACACATTGACAGTATCCTATAATGTAGTGAGCAAGCATATTAAGAGTTATTGACAAATAGTTCATGTGTGCATGATTCTGCAAATCCAAGGAAAGGATCTATTTTTTAGTCTTTTTAGTTCAATGCGTCTTACTAGTCTGAAAATACTAACTTTTTTTTTTTTTTTTCGTGGAGAGCTGGCAGACAGGAGCAGTGTTCAACAGTGTTTGATGTTACATGAAGGTGAAAAGCCAGCCCCCGGTCAGACCTGACAAAAGCATGTGTCCTTTGTAAAGCGGCCCCAGCCTGGGACCTGACCCGTGCTTTGAGCAGCATTTTGAACAGCACTGCGCTCAGGTGGAGCAGCTCTCTCTCTCCTACACTTCATGAGAAGAGATTATATACTGTAGATATTTTCATCCAGATACTTTACATACTCATTTAAACATTGGTAGTAGCCACCACAGTTATAGATACAGTATAGTTTTAAGTCATAGTTAGATTTGTGGTGGAAGTAGAGGTCGACCGTGTAACTAACCGTACTTCACAATTTAAGAGTAATGGTAGTAGTTGTATTCATTATAAACTCATAATACAGCAATAATAGGGTCATTACTTGAGCTTTTGGTGGTCACATCAATATTGATAACAATACTATGCCACCTCTGGATACGACTTAACAGTCATGCAGTTCAATTCTTTCCAAACAATTTTATTTTGCAATGGTTGTGGAGTCAGTTTAGGGGCTCATCTCCATTTGGTGAGCTATTTTCATGGAGTGTGCAATGCAATTGGCACAGTTGCTTAAAATTTATGAGACGAGTAACATCACTGGCACAGAGGATAATGATTAATCACAAGGTAGCACCAGTCCCATTAGTTTGAGCCAGCTCTTTTACACATTGCACAGCGCACCTTTACGAACACAACAGCAGCCCGTGCACCCCCATCGTCCTTGCACACACGACCTAGCATGCTCCACTGATGACTGTGTCGTAAAATAGAGTCCCTTTTTACACCTCTGAAAACATGCCATGTATTCCATCCAGCACTGAAGTATCAAGTCCACACGGAGGGTCCCTGGGCTTCAGGAGAGGTGCCGAAACACATGAGTAATGCTGGGCGCAACACCAACACATTACAGCGACAATACATCACAGTCTGAGGCGAGTGGCTGAAGCTAATTCACAGCTAATTGGAGTCCAAAGGCAAACCTCTTGCTTCATTTATACATATTGATGAGGGAAGCAAGAAATTGGTTGAAGTTGAAAATTAATATTAAATGCCATCATAGTCAGGTCAGTGAGCTGAGTTAGTTCATGTGAAAACCTCCATTGAGAGGATTAAGAGCTCGATGATGGTGGTTGGTTGGTTAACTTGGTAGCAAGGTTAGTGTGTGGTGTGTTTAACAACTAGAGAAAGTCCAAACCTACCTAAACTAAATAGTAGCTACATGGTGGTCAGTACAGAAATCAATTATTTCTTATGGCTTCATACCACAGCATGGTGGTACAGCAGTTAGCGCTTCTGCTTCACAACTAGAAGGTCCCGGGTTCAATTCCCACCTGAATGGGGCCTTTCTGTGTGGCATGTTGCATGTTCTCC
Source organism: Neogobius melanostomus (assembly GCA_007210695.1). Taxonomy (NCBI): domain Eukaryota; kingdom Metazoa; phylum Chordata; class Actinopteri; order Gobiiformes; family Gobiidae; genus Neogobius; species Neogobius melanostomus. The sequence continues at coordinate 823,854 of VHKM01000281.1, forward strand.
CCGTGTCTGCATACGTTTTCCCCTACCACTGAAAAACATGTACAATAGGCCAGGATGAATGAGAGTGCGGGTGAGGGACAACGGATGCAAATTAGCCTATGACTACAATCTGACGTGACGTTGTTTACTTGCATGAGTCCCATGTGTGTTTATTAACATGCACTGTCCTAACCAAATAAACAAATGAAAAAATGAAAAAAGAAGGTTGAGCAGTCTCGATACATACGGTATCTGACATCTCTGGGCAGGTATAGGGTCTGAAGTGGAAGGGGGCAAATGCAAGCCACATACGAACTGTTCATCATTTAATCCGACCCAGTAAGCCTGACGAGCACCTTAGATCAGCTTTGAGAATAACCACGACTAAGCTGACACCAAACTTGTAGCCTGGAAACATCCAGACTCATCACTGTACCAGTGTGTGAGACTGGTAAGAGTCTGCATCAACCTGATTTCTACAGCGTAACTAACACAAGCAAACAGGAAACGGAGTAAACCAATCAGCCAAGGGCAGTCAGTGGCGTTATTAGCGGTTTTGTGTTAATATTGAAACAGAATTCTGAATCACAAAACTCACCTACTGCTGATGTGTTTTTGGTCATTTACCCCTGATTAGAAAAAAACAACTTGGCTCTCCTGGCGCTGCCCGTAGATTGTTATTGAGGGGACTTCCACATCCCAAACGTGAACGAGACTAATCCATGCATTTGCCTCCCGCAAGATAGACTACTGTAACGGCCTGCTCACTGGCTTTTCTAAACGAGCTATTAGAGCTGCAGTCATCCAGAACGCTGCTGCTCGAGTCCTGACAAGAACCAGGAAATACGACCATATTAGTCCAGTGCTCCGGTCTCTGCACTGGCTTCCTGTCACTCAGAGAATAGAATTTAAAACAGCTCTGCTTGTGTACAAGTCTTTTCATGGTTTAGCACTAAAGTCCATCTCTGACATGTTAGAGCCGTATGAACCATCTCGGGCCCTGAGAACTTCAGGGAGGGGTCTCCTGGTGGTTCCCAGAGTCAATAATAAACACGGTGAGGCTGCGTTTCAGTTCATGCAGCTATAATCTGGAACAGTCTTCATGAGGATGTGAGACAGGCCTCAACTCTGACAATGTTCAAATCCAGGCTGAAAACAGCTCTTTTTACCCGTGAATATGAAAACTGAAAGTATTTTATCTGCACTCTTGCCTTTTACTGTAATTGATCAATTTTATCTTGATGTTTTATTGATTGATTTGATCTGTTTTCTTGTAATTTTCTGCAACTGTGAAGCACTTTGAATTGCCTTGTGTATGACTTGTGCTCTACAAATAAACTTGCCTTGCCTTGCCTTGCTCGCCAACAACACGTGACCACAAATAAACAATTCTGATTCCACGGATCCATTTGAGTTCAGCAGGAGCGGCAACAGCCAGCTCCTTGCCAAGACTGATATCCCCTGTGTATAAAATATACAGAGGGGTATCATTCTGGATGCCAGGCTACCAAACTTGATCCTTAGCCAACACCACTTCTCTCATGGACATAAATTAAGATATTAATGACTGATAAAATGTCGTTGTTTTTGCAGTTTAACCTTTGACAGTTTGTTTGTAAATTGTACTCAATAGTCCCTGACAAGAGCAAACACACAGTGTGACCCCTGGAATCTGATAAGGTTTTAAACTGTGAAAATAGGAGTTAGTGGATTTATATGCTTACTTCTGTACTTACTACTTCGCTCACTTCACAACATTTAGAAGGAGATGGCATGCGCGGTCTGTTGTGTTCTCAATCTATAAGGTGTGTACCACAGCTTTCATGGATAAGCAGGCTCCATAGAAAAGTTGTATAAATGTGTCCGTTGTAACTTTCCAATGTCTCAAAGTTAATGTAAACTTAAGCTAATTAAGTTTAGAATTTCCCACCTAATTAATAAAGTGACCCCTTTTGCGCAAGGTGTTTAGAAATTATTGTGCCCTCTTGTGAAGTAATCAGATTCTGTCGGCTAATATGTGTAAATAAACACACATTAAAACACACTAATCGAATCTGGAGACAAACATAGCCACAGCTAAGAAAGCATTGGACTTCCTTAAGATGCTGCGAGACGCCTTAAACCAAACAGTGGCAGCAGGTCGAGTAAATAGCATTCACTACTGTATATGAGACAGACAAGTGGCTCCAATACAGAATTAGAAAATTGCGCAGAAGCAACTTGGACATAATTGCTCCCAGTGATAGAATTTCTTTAGTACAAATGGAGTATGGGTGTAATGAGATCCATGGGTCTGAACCACAAGAGGATTCTTCTTTCACCAATGTCAGACTCCTTTGTGGCAAGCAATAGGCCCTAGCTTAATAGATGTCTCAATTTCTATCACATACAGTAACAAGCAGTGTGGGGCGGGGGCGGTGGGAGGACAGGTCACCAGTCCCTTCCAAAAGCCTTTTGAGTCGACATGATGAATTTCTTTTGAGGTGAGCGCCAACATGGGACTTGGGAATGAAAGAGGCAGACACCCACCTTTTGTGTCACATGACCTATTGATATAGATATCAATTTCATTAAACGTAATTAGCATTTCTCATTCCTGACAAAAGTAAAAAGGGGAATAATAAGGAGAGGTGAGTGAATGGAGAGGGATTGAAAATATTAGATGGCTCTAAAGTTTGTGCACTGGGAGCACTCTCTGAATGAATAGTAACAGCGTGTGTGGTGTTGTGGAAGCCAGCGCTTCCGACCAGCTGCTCAACAGGGGATTTCACTCAGGAACCTAAAAGCATTTAATCAAGATAATCCTCCGCAAACAACTGGGCTTTGAAGCACTGAATTATGTGCAAGAAGGTTGCAAAGTAAAATTGATTTAAGTGAATTAGGCCCCCTGTTGCTGCTCGGGCCAGATTGTTATTAATATTTAAGCAAGGGGTGTATTTGAAGGCGTGACATGAGAGCGCTCTGTCTGAAATGAGCAACACTGATGATGCCACTTTACGCAGGGCCATTACCATTTAGCAGAGATTGGTTTCATTGAGTGAGCCAAATGCTCAGAGGCAGAACTGCCACTTGTGTTTACTTTATGGATGCTGTTATGTTGCAATGGTGAAAAAAATACTGTTTTCTTAAAGAGCTCTTCAGTTGCAACACTAACTCAAATCATGACATCACCACAATCAGCTTCCTTAAATCAATGTGTGAGGATTTTATTTTAAGACTAGTGACACTATAATCTAAAATGAGATCAACTAACTTAGCATGTCTTTCTCTCCACATGTAAGAACTAACTTTATGCTTTATGTTTACAAATGGCTTCTTGTTGCAGGATGGTAATTAATAGTCTTGCCAAGTTTGTCATGTAATACAAATGGGTGCACAGCACAATGCATTCATAACTTAAACAGACCCTTTCATGAACGCCTTTGGGCAGTGATTAGTACGACGGACAAAGCTCAGTGGATGGCCTTAAACATAGATTTATTTATGTCTTTGATAAAATTATTCATCACATTGATTTTGTTGCTCTTTTATGTCAGGTCTAGGAAAGGAGCACCTGAGGAAGGGTAAGCAAAGGTCAAGAGCTCATATTAGCATAAGTCTAATGGGAATTACAAGGGCATAAACAAATCTTAAAGCATTTGAGGTCAGGGAGGATTGGGCAGAATTTCCTTTATACTAGAAAAATAATCTTTTAGAAGATGGTGTCTGGCAAACACAGCAAACTGTAAATTTGATAAACATTGATCCCAAGCTTTTTTTAAGACCTAAATCCAAGTTAAGACCTTAATAGAAATATTTAGTTACTGATAATCTTAAATTTATTGTAAAACAAGACAACAACAACAACAACAACAACAACAGAGTTTACATTTAAAATGCTTCTTTGGTGAATCTCCAATTGCAGCTGCATGAAGAGTGCAGGTGTGGTTTGTCATAAACCATGTTTACTGCTGTGGTCAGCCACACTCAGACACTTGGACTAAAGCTGCTCTTGTGCCTCAGAAAAGTCTGTGCATCTGGGCTTAGTCTCTCTTCTCCTTTCTGTATTTCCCTTTTAACTGCGTCTGGAGAAGGGGAGCTCATTTCAATCTCAAAGCTGACATCTGTGGAAGCAATGCAAGCTTTAAATGAGTGGATTTAATCCTGCACACTAGAGGAGCACAGGAAGTGTTCAGCAGAGTCTGTGACATTGGCTGAAACCGAGAAAAAGATGGTGAAGTGGTTCAGAGAAACCAAAAGACAGAAGTTGTGTCCTGCTCTGACAGTGTTTTATCCTGCTATATGCCATTTTCCCAAAGGACAGAAGGAGCTGAGACACAGGGGCAGCTTAGGAACATGTTTATTCATGTTCTGAAGCAGATGAGGTGTTGGAGCAGGCTTCAAAGGCGGTGCTGCGTCCGGCATGGCCTTCTACGCATTGGCTGGCCTGTGTGTCTGGCCTTTGAGTGAGGGGCTGATCAATCCCACAGCATGCTGCCAGGCTCTGGACCCCCCATTATGGGAGACTGCTCTTTGAACAAACCCTGCCAGGGGTCACCCACACAGCGCTTCATCATCTTAAAGGTCAGCCACAACAAATGGCATGGAAGACAGCGCTGTCCTCAGCCATAAACTCACAGCTGACCACTAAATGCGTCTGTGGCCTGGGCACTTATACAGGGCAGGGAGCTTCAAGTTCAGTCCTCCGGGATATGGGACATGTGGCGATTTCAATTGGCCTTAGAGCAAGCTATGAAATACTTGAAGGATACTTAAGATGCAGACACGGTTATTTTGTTGTATTGAAAAAACAAATAATAATTTTGTATATAACATAAAAGATGTCCTCCATTTGAGAGCACTGCAGAATGTACATTGCTGAGTAAGACGTAGCTGTGAGGAGGAATGGACCCGTAAATATACTGATCAGTCGAGTTTAACATTGTGCAGGTCTTTATGCTGGAAAAATCTTCCAGTCCAGTTCTTACAACACAAAACAGAAGACAAAAAATGGAGCAAACTTGACATCAAATCAAATGAAATCCAAACACACATCACAGAGGAGCTTTTTTAAGCACCAGTGCACATCCAAAGGTTTAATTCTCAATAATAAAGTGATATGTTTTTTTCCCCCCAGTTGCTAATTTGCTCTCAGAGAGAAATGAAGCTCTTTTAGGCCTCTCTGCTCGGCACTATCTGCACCAGCCTATGGTTACAACCCTGTATCCAACACTGTAATGTAGACCTTTTTCAGAAGCTAATCCTTCACCTTATCGTTTGATACTGTACGTCTTTGTTCACAGTCATTTGTCTGTACTCATTTTTCTTAGAGTAGAGCATTTTCACTTCTCTCTAAACTGTAAAAACCCTATCCCCTCAAAGTAACAATTAGGCTTTGAGTTACTCTGAAGCCGTTTTGGACAGAGATACTCCAATTGGCAAAACCATTTGCAATTACTAAAACCATCAAAATGTAGTGAGTGATGAATATATGAAATATCTTTGATGCTATAGCAGGAGTAGCTTGGAGAGAGGACCAGCACCTGCATCTTTTCAGTAAATCCTGTGACAGCTTTTCAATTTGATGAAATGATGAGGCACACCTGATGTCGGCTCTGAGAGGCAGAGATCAGGTGCGCTCCCGTCCATTTACATATTTAAACCGTGAAACTTGTTCAAAAATAGGAAGCAGATAATTATTCAGTATAGAGAAAAAAAAGCTGAAATTTGCAAAATAATGTTCTAGTGAGCATCAAATATCCAGTGTTTCGGAAATGTAAGCACAGCAGCGGCGGCAGATATGGTTTTCTTGCTATTTTTTAGAGCATTGTTGCATCATTGTGTTCAATAGTTTCCCACATAAAGCAAAATAATACACATGATGAAAGCAGTGCATAGTCCAGGTGCTCCTCATGCTTACGGCTGCACAGTCTCTAAAAGTCTCATAGGCAAAATGTAAATATGTTGTAGTTGCAATAAAATGGCCCCAGATGCTCCCCGCACAGACAGGGTCTATTGAATTTATTGAGCAGTAAGGTTAAATTGGAATGAGCAGAATAAGGTCACTACTCTGGTGGTCTGCTTGTTTCGCCCCTACAATACCAAGTCAACATTATCAGCACCAACATAAACAAGTAGATGGTCCTCATGTAATTTATTCAGTACATATACTGTAACAGCTTACAATAAACTCAATGAACCAGAGCCGCAGCCCAAAAAGGCGTCAGAATAACCAATTGTAAACGCTGAGAACAAGTAGAAATATGCTCAGAGGTCATAAACTAATAGTGGAATGAGTAAAGGCCAATTTAGTCAGAAATGTAGCCAAAGGCAGCAAAGCGTGTGAACCAACCGTATATATATTTACTGTAGCGTTCAATAGCTGAACTGACTTAATGCAACTTTGTAAAAACCCCTCTGGGCACGTCAGCATATTTTTCATTTGAGTGTTTACTTTTGAATTAATGACTTATTTAGCGGTTAGTATTCTGCGTTAAACCACTGCGAGCTTGAATTACTGTAAAACACCGGCACTGACCACAGATAAAATGTGCACAAACAGTGACTTCCAGACAAGCTCCTCCGTTTGACATCATAAAAACACAGCGCTTTGTTTAGTGTGAAATTCCATGAAATCCTCTTGGTTTATAAGCTGCCAAGGACACAAATCTATTGGCGGAGCCTGTGTGAGCTCTGACAAGTTGGGCCATCTAGCAGAGATGTGTGCTGATTATCTGGATGGAGCTGCTCTTCTTGGCTGCCCCCAAAAAGGACAACATGCCAAAAAAAAATGTCCTTACGTCCCTCGCTCTCAAATAGGCTTTAAATTCAACTAAAGCAACTTTGAAAAGCCAGAGTAAAACACATGAACCACATTTCTCTCTGAGGGGGAAAATCATGCAGGAAATCTGATATGGAAAGTGTATTATATTGTGAAAATGAAAACTACTGTAAACTCTATGACTATATGACTTTGTATCACTTTTGTATTACATGGCTGAGAGGCCTGCGTTCTCACCTCACAACAAAAGGGTCCCAGGCTTGATTCCCAGATCAAGTTGGTTCTGTCTGTGTTAATGTGCGAGTCGTTAAAGAGGGGTATTGTGCTTTTCCCAGGTATTTGGCAATAATGTAGAAGACATATTTATCACTGTCTTACACTTTGTTGGTTTGAAAATGCAATATTGATCTTAAACAGCTGAAACAAAATAACCAGTAGTTTCACTTCCTGGTTCTCTGAGCGAGCTAGAATAAGCCCCTCCTCTTGTTCCCCAATAAAGAGAGAATAATAAAAAAAATACACCGTTCAGCGCGGTTGGTTGTAGTGAAACTATGACGAGTGTTGTCACTTGCGATAAGAAGTTTAAGCTTAGCCTTTCCTGGATGCGTAGGACGTCAGGAGTCAGGGGGTGTTTGGAAAAAGGAGGAGCTTGACACCGCTGTCACCGCCACTGGTGAAGATCCTAAAATTAGACACTAATGGCTTGAAACACAATTCCAAGTCTGTTTTTGTAAAGAGTATAGCATTATAACATGGTAAAAAGCTCTAAAAAGTCGATTTTGCATAATACCCCCTTTAATGTAAGATTTCAATGGAACCATTTTCTTCGACCTCCACATCGGAGACCTAATTTAATAATAAATCTTAATAGCTAACAGTGCGGTGCCACTTGACAATGTTAACAATAAAGAGCAACATTAACACTGCTTCTCACTGATTCTTTACTTGTTTGTAAATGCACATACAGCACAGACGGCAGACACTATGAGTCGAGCGTCTGTTACTGTGAAGTGGGCACCCATACAAGTGAACGAGACGTCTCAAGATATGTAATATGACATAATGTCTCCCCAGCTCCAGCCTCCAGCTGCTTGCCCACATGCCTCAGATACCCACACCATGTCTAAACAGATGCTCGATCAATAATGCTTGCTCCAGTGCCACACACCTCCCTCGGTGGCCAAATCTGGGAAGGAACAAGGCCAGCGCAGAGGGGCTGAGAGGGGATGGATAAATGACAGAGCGTTTGGAAAGCAAGGGGAAGGAAGTGCAACGGCCAAGGAGCAGGAGATGCAGCAGGAGTATGACAGGAGGAGCCAGGAAACCTTGGGCCAGAGAGTCCTCTATGTCCTATCTGCTTTTTAATGAGTGGAATGGAAGAAAAGGCTCAGTCATAAGTAACTGACTGAACACATTGCACTTATTTGAACACCCTGCAGAACGGTACTCAGCCGCTCTGCACTTTTCTTACTGCAGTTCTCATCATGTCATGACAATAACTGACGCACACTCATTAAATACAAGGTTCATCCATTTATATGCATTAAAATGGCAGTCAGAAGAATTTGTATAGCTTTAATTTTTACCTTGGAGTAAGATTGAGGAAGAGGAAATATGATTTATTTTACCTGTACAGTCCGGAGTATCAGCAGGGTGCATGACAGCAGAAAAATACACCTAATCACAGATTCAACACAGCAGGCCTGATAAGAGTTTGTTTTCTGTCTTGGTATGTGGTTGGGATAGAAGCTGAATAAAACTATGGTTTAAAGACCACACATTTCAATCCACATAAAACAAAATTCACAATAGTCATAACCTCAATCGTGTTTAAGAATATTATTATTATATTATTGTTATTTACTATTATACAATTATCTTTGGACCATTACAGACCTTTCCTAAGCGATCTTACAAACCAACAAAAACAACAGTCTAAAAAAATCAAATGTTTTATAGTCTGAATATAGTGTCAGGTTAAAGATCTGTCTGTTCCATATCAATTTTCATACTTCAGTCTACGTCTAAAATATTAGTAAAAAGAACATCAGATATAAAACCTATGGTACAGATTGAGAAGCAGAGTTTAAAGCTGGATTTACTCTAGAGGTTAACATATCCAGCTGTGGACTAGGCTTAGGTTATTTTATTCTTTATTTAGCCTTTATTTAACTAGATTAGATTTAAGATCTCTCTTACAAGCAAAACCTGGCCAAGTCAGACAGCAGCACAACATTTTCATAATAACATTAAAAGTAACAAACAGCATTAGTTAAAACATGGCCTCACAGATGATCGGACTCAACTGCCCTCACCAGAGACTTAAAACTATTCCAAACAATATGTTCTTTTGCAATATATAATAAACCCCTTAGTGCTTGCAGATTTCTATAGATGTATTACACCTGCAGGAGCCAGCATTGCTTGAACACTTTCAAAAATATTATTTTGTAAATAAAAGGTGTATATAATGCTTTGATTTGAATTTTTCCAAATCAAGAGTGTTGACTCTTTACATGCTTTCAGCTGACTAAACTGTGTAAAGAATATGGTTATGAAAAAGAAAAGAGACAACATCATCTCAGTGTTAGTGCAGGAACCTTGTTCAGGTGAAATCTTCCTGTGTGTTGTAAAAGTAAAATATATTAAACAAATGTATCTTTTGAAAGTCACAGAGCAATTTGAGTCAGATACAGTAATGTTACTGCACTCACTGTATTCCTTATAAGTAATATGGTGAGTGCAGTGAGTGGTGGCCCTCACACCCGTATCTCTACACTGATCTGATAAAAGACATCCTCACTCGCAAGTCAGAGCCCATGGCTTTGAGGCACAAATAGATTAATTATCAGTGTGTTCATAGCCCTCTGTTGTCTCTGCTGTAGTGCATATAAAGCTCTTCAAAGAGCTTCATGCATCCTTTACTTCTTATGTAGACAGTGTATGGTACTAGGTGGAGGAGGTAACTTCAGCCGGACTTCTAAGAGTTCAGCCTCGTGGCCAGAAGCGGAGTGCAGGAAAAACACATTTTTGCAGCTTTGAAGTTGCTGAGCAATATTTCAACATTTTTTCTAACTGGAGAAAAAGGGGCAGAGCTTTGAATAAGTGCAATCAGCATTCATCAATCAGCTGATTAATCCTTCACAGCGAGCAACTCATGTCCATGAAATAAAAATGGCTTTAGAGAATAATGGAAAAGAATTGTAAGCTAATTGTTGAGCTTTGGCCAACTGAACAAAAAAAGAAAGAAATGTATCTACAAACCCAACAACTGAACGGATTCCAAAAAATTCAGATGTGCTGAAACGTAAAGCAAACGGGAGAAGAAACCTATGAAAAACAAACATATATTTGTTTTAAGGCACAAACACCATTACAATGGCGCTGATTGTCATTAGACGTGTAGGGCCTGCGACAGCCTCCTGAATGAACAGTGGAGGTATGAAAAATGGCAGCCTCATTGTGCACAACATTTTAACATCCCCATCAGGCATCTTCACTGCAGTGTGTGTGTGTGTGCTCCCAGTGCCACCAAACTGTTGCACATTAGGTGTACGTAATAGTTCCTGCATGAGCAACAGAACACATCAGAGCACCTTCTGCACCAGCGTGTTGTCATCATCCATCATAATCTTGCCTGCCTTCCCCTGCCTGTCAAACCTGCCCAGGACAATTCACTTAGACACTGTCAGCTCACTGTAATATTTTACTGGCCGCTATAATGAGGACTGGCCCGCAGACCCACAGACACAAACACAAGGCTCTCCGCTCGCACCCTGGATCCATGATTTTGCCTCAGTCATTCTAATTTTCCCGTGGCTGCAGGCGATGCTAGTATCATGGTGTGGTCAGCCTCTGCCAGCTGGGAACCAACCTGCCACGCCGTGCAATATAGTGCACCGTCGGAGCCTTAACGTTATCTCAGCTGCGGCCGCAAAGCTTTTTTAAGATAAACTAATCCTCACGTGTTAAATGTGACATGGTGCATGCTAAAACAAGAAAGTACTTCAAGCAGCTCATCCTGCTTGTGAAATAGGCAAGGAGGATATACTGTATTGAGCATGTGTATTACGTCTCAACAATTACTGACTATCTGCAATTTTTAATGGCAATGTGAGTACATGTACTGTAAATCTTGGGAAGCCACACTGGTGACTGGTTTCTGTTTACAATAATCAAGATCTTCTAAGACAGTGGTTCTCAACTGGTGGGTCAGGACCCAAAAGGGATTGCAGAACTGTTTTCAGTGGGTCGTCGGCTTTTTAATACTTATGTACAGAAAAAGTATAGACTACTTGACTACTTTCAGGAAAAGACAATTACCCTATATTATACGAGTCTACTCATATTTGGTTCATGGCTTGTCATCCCAGGGTGATTGTGGTCCCGATGCCATACCAGTTAAGAACCACTGGACTAAGACATAGGGCTGTGCAATTAATCAAAATTCAATTACGATTTCGATTATTACACAAGACGATTACAAAAATAGCATAATTGAGAAAGAACGATCATTAAGGATGCCCTCCAGCTTGTCCATCCAAAGAGCAGAAAGTCCGTCCTGCGCAGTTTGTTTGAGAGCGTCTGATAGGCTAAACTCCCAGCGCTGCATGATGAACTGTTGTATTTGTCGGGGATCATTTAAATACCTTTCCCCTTTTGCTGAAAGGAGAACAGCGGTTTAGAAGCCTCTATATCCTTTGTCCAGGCGCTGGTTTTGTGTAGAAAGGAGCAGATTTAAACGGAGCTAAAGCAAACTTGCCTTATTTCATGCCGATGTGATGATTGTTTCGCATTTCGCATTTCATGTGCTACTGGCAAACAATAAACAATCAGTGCTGTGTGATGATGTCATCAGGACGCACATTGGTTTGCTTGGGCAGGTGTGAGGGCTGGCCAGCAGGGTGCAGGTGAGACATATAGAGCTCTCACGTGAGCATATTTAATATAATTTGGCCTTTTTTATTGTCAAAAAAAAAAAAAAATTAAAGCAGAATTAAGTAACTTGTTTACCTTAATAAATCCTTTTCGTAGTCCCTCTGGGGGTATTACAAGTGTTAATGGGATGATTGAGTGGTCTTTCATCTCCCCCTGGTGTCTCTGGCCAGAAAACCACATTTGCAACTTCACTGCAGCAATGGAGCAGCAATGGAGCAGCAATACACACTAATAGAATCACGAAGAAGAAGCTAACAGGCTAAAGGGCAAAGCTAACTGCGGGCTAGCGCCACTTAAACAGTATTTACAGCCAAGTTTGAGTAAAAAAAATAATATTTCCATTGTGTAATTGGATGTACAATATACCTCTCTCCCTTTGTCTTTTCTATCAGCGTAGTATTCACTCTCACGGACAATTAATAAGTAAAAAAACGCAACATGCTATGACACCTGGAGTGGCGCTTATGGCCTTAGGGTGCACGAGTTACTTAGTACTGCTTTAAGATTAATAAATAAATAAAATAATGATTTTTTTTTACAGGCAACAAATAATGTTTCAATTATTGTGATTTAAATTATTACTGAAATAATCGTGATTATAATTTTTCTATAATCGAGCAGCCCTACTAATACATACACAATGTCTGAAGGCCTCATTATTCAGAGCTATCAAACTGCTCACAATTTCCTTCAACAAATCTCAGCAAATACACTTTATTATCATTATTTTTTACGACAAATAAACCAAAAAGGGGAAAGTTGGAGACTGTGAACTTGGAAAACATAAATAAACAAAAATCACACGAATTGTCATTATCTCCATATAATTAATTGTCACCTAGCTCCATACAGTATAATTGTACGAGTAAGTAACGTAAAAAAAAAAAAAAATTAAAAAAAGAAGCAGCCTATCTGGTGTGTCAGATAAGTGGCCCTTCTCGCGCGAGGATGTGGTTGCGTCGCTATCAGTGTTTTTGTCAGCAGGTCTGCATGTCCTCCGTAAGTGCCACATCAACAACATTAACTTGGAGGACAAAGGAGGGCAAAACAAACACACACAACACACATCCGACCTCACACTTTGCGAAGACAGTAACAGAAAATCGGCACGCGCAATTTTAATTAGCCCCTTGTCTAACCTGCCCTCCAATTACGGAATAAGGATGTCTAATAATCCATCTATTGGTGCATGAAAGACGGGACATAGTATTGAAAAACAAGCTCAAAGTGGGGTTAGACCGATCGCTGCACCATTTTGAAATCTTTCGCATATTTGTGTGCCGTGATTTTGTGTAACAGGCCGATGTTTTGGAATGAAATGTTTGATTATGCTCATGATAATATGGTTAAGAATGATTAGGACACCATAATGCCGGCCATATTCCACAGAGAGGCAACCATAATGAATAGGCTCAAGCTAATTTATGCTAGCTACATTCTACACATTTGCTAAATCTGTTTAGGATTGATTTTCTCTGCAAATATCGGCTCTAATTAGATGTGCATAGCGATGGTTTGGAGTTTTTCAGGTGAATGTGTCCCCTCAGCTTTAATGGCCATTTAAGAGGCTAAGTGATGACTATAATATTTTTATTGCAAGATTGATTTTACAGGGCGTAATAAGCGAGATTTTTATGGAGTTGGAAAATTATGCACTTGAAATGTGTAGAAAAAAAGTGTCAGATGTGTCCAGCAATCAGCAAGAATGAAAAAGGTGTGAAAACCAGCTGGAGGGAGAAACAGGAGACAGGCCTGAGCATGAGATGATGATGAGACAGAGGAAAATGGAAAGGATTATGAAATACTACATACTGTATGAGTGCGAGCCACAATTAGATGTTATGGTTTGCACATAGACACAATGGTCATAGTAAATACGGAAATTAGGCCAAAGCTGTTAAGCAGCCAGCCTCGATGGACACAGAGGACATTCACTGCTGTAGAGACATAGCTTAAGGTTACGGTATACTATATTGTCCCCTGTAGAAGCCGCAGTGCAGAGTTCAGAGATCATTCTCCAGATTTTGACCTTGGTTTGGTCAGGACCGCCTAGTTGGAGGATTAGCCAATTGTGCATAATTTATTTTAGGTTGATGAGGGAACTCGGATACAGAAAAACATGATCTGGAATGAAACCCATCAAGGACTTGTTGTGAGGCCTTGTGGAACTTCTGCACCAATACGTCTCCAGGATTAAGTGAAATTCCCCTGCCATCCTGTAAGAGACACATCGAGCGCCAGCTGAATGGCATGAAACAAGGCAGTAACTTTGTTTAGGTGTCCCGAATGGTGGTGTGTCCACATGTCATGTCGTCTGTCCGTGTCAATCCTATTCCCTGTGCAAATAACCCCATTCCTCGTGACAACTGCTAACACAAGAGTGGCGTGAAGGAAGCCACTAAGTGTTGCAGAGGTGGAAAAGCAGAGTGCACTGGTCAGATAAGCTCCAAGGACAGTGCGAGCCGTGAGGAAGGAGGGGAGAGGGAGGACACTCGAGTGGGTGAACCCTGTCACTCCTGTGTGCTCTCAACGTTATGTCCACAACCAAGCTAACCTGAGCTAATTGAGGTTTATATACCAAGGCAGTATTAGAAGACTTCATTCTTCTTATGGGCTCAAGAGGCTGAATCTTGAGTAAACATACTGTATAGTTTCTGACTTGATTTGCATATTAAAAGTGCATTTTAATTTTTTCATATTTTTCTAAAATGGCATCAAGCCTTGGGGAGTTCGTCATATCAAAAGCCAGCTTCTTAAAAAGACTATAATAATATAACACAGTATAACACAGTAAGGAGTCAGGCCACACTTAATGTGGTATCCTGATTATTAAGGTAGACAGACAGACAGACAGTGAGAAGGCCAGTGAGTTAAACCAAAAGCCTCACAAAATCTCTCTGATCCTACTTTCTTAGGAGCTTTCTTTAACAGAATCTCCTCTCTTTAGCTCACATTAGTGAACTGGTGAAGCCAAACGCTCTCGCAGCGAGATCTGCCACGCTGAATAAGTTATTATATTTTATCACAGTCCCTGCGCTCTTAACTATTCCCTTTTTGTGTCAGATGATCTGCCAGTTGGTGCGCGTGAGGGTCCAAAGGCACACAGTGAGAAGTGATGTTTGGGGCCGCAGAAGAAGACAGGGGAGGACTTAGTGCCCTGCTCCGTCCCTGAAGGCGTTAGAGCAGCAGCACAGCACAGGCCTGTCTCCCAAGACAAGTTAATAAGATGGAGCAGTCCCCGGGGGCAACAGCCGGGGAGCATTATCACTTTGAAGGCAGCCAGAAAAACTGACACATACATGGAAAGTACTCCCCAAAAGAAAGCATTAATTACCACTATCACTAGCCACTGCTGCAGAAAGTTAAGCTGACAATATGAAAGTTATGTCAAAAATAATGGATATCCCATCCCAATCTAGAGCAATTATTACTTTTTGCGCGTGTATTGATACCTCTGTCTGATCTATCTTCCTCTTCACACACAAGTATGATAGGGTGATCTAGAGGAGCATTGTGGGGCAAGACATAATCGGCTCATGCAGGGTTTCCCACTAATACATTAGTCTATGGTGGGCCACCATAGTCTATTTTTATCTGCCACAGTCTCGATCTCCCCTCTCTTTCTCTGTCTCTCACCCAACACCAACATCTGCAGCAGAGGCGTAGGTTTAACAGGACAAATAAGGAGCAGTGAACAATGTCTCACTGTTTAAGTAGCCTATTATTACAAAAAATAAAGGCAGCTTCGCGTAGTTTTGATTTCGCTTATAAACTAAAAGACCACATGGCTAATTTGCATAGTAAACCTCTTTACTGCGCCGCTAATGCAGCTGTCACTATAATGAATTAACCAGAGGTCACGAAATGGCGGACCTCAGTCTGGTTCCAGACCCACGCGCCAACCCGTCCGAACCCGAAACTTAGATCCAAACTTTAGACTCGACGTGACTCCCTCAGTCCTGCAGCTGCGTCTGCGCTGTCTCACCCTCGCTCCCCTCCCTCTCTCTCCCCCTCACGCTACGCTAACCCAGCTGAACAGAAAGAGAAACTGCAGCCTCTGAGCTCGT
Source organism: Neogobius melanostomus (assembly GCA_007210695.1). NCBI lineage: Eukaryota > Metazoa > Chordata > Actinopteri > Gobiiformes > Gobiidae > Neogobius > Neogobius melanostomus. The sequence continues at coordinate 839,598 of VHKM01000281.1, forward strand.
TTTAAACTTTTAGAAACGGCTGCAGAATGATTGAAATACGGCTCGCTAAAGATTTAAAACCAGCACGGCTGTTTCTCGATCGTTTAAAACAAAAGAGCAGCGAGCAGGACTAAACCAAGACCAAACCAGGACCAAACCAGGATTAAACTTGGACTAAACAGGGCTCATTGTTGAGCTGAGCAAGAGGAGAAACACAGCACTGCATTGGCACATTGTGTATATATTCTGTTATTTAGAAACCCAAAATGTAATTTTAGAGTAAAAACAAAACTATAATGAATTGTTGCATTGTTTTCAAAGCACACAAATTATTATTACAGTAAATTATGTTCCAGACCTTTGCTTGATAATTATTCAACTTTATTTTTTGGATCACAGTGCAATTAAATTCAGGACCCTGTTCTAAACTTTAGTTCTCTCCCCTCCCTCCGTCTTACTCTTGCCCTACACGAGGTGAGAGCTGCTCATGTTGGTCAGTGTTTTCTCTCTGCAGCATCAGGCTGAGGTTCAGAGTCTGTATCTGAGAGCTGCAGGGGCGGAGCTGAGAGAAGAATCAAGGGCCTGCGCCCTTGAAAGAAAACTGATCCATTACATTATTTAAAAAAAAAGCTGTACCCTATGTAAATTAACCAGAAATTATTCTTTTCACAGCAGCATAATAGCCAAAAATAGTTATTATTTTTTGTTTAAAATGCACCAGAATGCAGGAAAACGCATCTAAATTAAAAAATAAAATATCCGGGAAGAAGGCTCTCTCACACCACAGTCTCCTTGAAATCTGTGGGAAACACTGGGCTCATGTGAACAGTCCAGGACCACAACAAACATGTGACCTGATGAATAAACCCTGTTGCACAAGTCCAGGTGAGAAACGTGTTTCTCCTGAGGGTGAGTGTCTCTCTGCCATCTGAATGAGCTGCACACGCTAAAGCTGAGATGAACACAACTGTCACCCCGCCCAAGAAACACTCATCGTTACACAATTTGTTCCCTTTTATTACAGCCAGTGTAATTAAAAATAATTGGGTAGTGGGGTGGGCAGGTGCTCCCATCAACATTTTTTTCCACCAATTAGCACTACAATAATATTGTCCTGGACGATATTATTAGCATTTTGATAGAACACAAGTGCCTGCAAGCCTCAACGCCAGAGAAGTGTTCTCTCGTGAAATCTTCTCAGTGGGACAAAGTCACTTCTGGTTTAACCAAAACAGAGAGCAGGATTAAGGACTTTGCACTGATTGAGAAAACATGATGTTGCTTTAACAAATAGCGTTGTATGTGTCCTGCACTGGACAACTCTAGAGTAAATATATTTGCTCCCACACGAGTGACAAATGTGTTTTAAGCTGAGCACTGAGACCGGTGCGCTCTCATAGCCCTGACGGCTCTTGTCAGAGCTCTAACAAATTGGGTTGGGGATCACATGGGAGCAGTGTGTGCAGCTTTGTCCCCCCACCAAAAGAAAACGAACCAAGAATGAGACACTGGAATTCAATCAGCCTCAGACTTTCATTCTATATGCAGTGTAAAAACTATGTCATTATGTATGATACTCGGTGCGCTCCTTCTGTGAAACACTATAGAACTTGGTAGCTTGGTTTTCCCAATACTTAGCAACTGTATCTGTGAAAAGTCCTATGAAAATTGAAAGTAAACGGAGCTTATTAGAAGTAGTTTCAAAATACTGAACATATTTCCCATGCTGGATACACAGAATGACAAACACTAAGCTAATAGCTATACGATGTGCCCAAATATTCAAATCGCCACTGTACTGTTTTCTGCAGCACAAATGATTAAAAGAAGATGTCTTGCCTTTTTGTCATCCTCATGCCTTCATAAATAAAAGATTTGTCCCTGTCACGATTTACAATAGATTTCAGCCTAGCATGTCAAACTCCCACTCGCCACACTCCAGGTGCACGCAGAGGTGCAGAGACAGGCGCAGGAGAGAGGATGCAGCGGGCGAGTGCAGTGGAGACAAAGACAGAGAGACAGACAGCGGCGCGAAGACAGAGAGACAGATACGAGAGAGACGAGGACAACGCGCCATAAATGAATTCCCAGGAGAAAAGGAGGGACACGGAGAAATTACAGAACAAAAGGAGAAGACAGGAATGACATTTCTTAAGGGACTGCTGTGTGGCATTTGTAGGAAGAAAAATGAAATGTGAGGACCAGGGAGAGACTGGAGGCGGGAGAAGGGGGCATGGGGAGAATGGAATGAGCTGGAGCCAGAGACAAAGAGAAAGAAGTGAGCGAGAGGTAAGACTAATTTATGAGAAATGAGCCAGGAGTCCGTGAGGCTGCCTGCTGCTGTCTGACGGATCGAGAAGTGGTGGTGGTGGTGGCGGCGGGGGATGGAGGAGGGTGTTTCGCAGTTTGGTGGACAGACCCGACTTGAGAAGAACCAGTGATATGAATTCTTGGAGGCAGCCTTTCAGACAGAAAAAGAGAGAGAGAAAGAGGCAGCAGCAGCCGAGGTGAACTCTCCTGATATGAGAGATGAATATGTAACAAAAACATCACTTCTGTTCAGGAATGTGTCAGTGGCAGGTAAAGGTGAGAAGGGGAAACAACAGAGTCAAAGAGTGGCAGGAGGAGGAGATGGGAGAGATCACAGACGTTTGATGCACATTTGGATGGTTGTCTGGAGAAGTGCTACACCAAGGATAAGTTCAAGCAACATGAGCACATAGGTTATCGTATTAGTACAATACTTAGACAAAATACTCCCATAACCAAAATGATTACAGGGTTTATGCAGGGAGCAGCAGGTTAAATGAAACACTTTTTTAATGGTATTGAGTGGATGAGGGAAAAAAAAGTCGAGCTATGTTAATATTTTCAAAGAAATGTAGATTGAATGCCAGTTAGAATTGGATTTAATGTTTATCTTTAAGGACTTTTAAGGCCTTACTTTTGGCACAATTGATTTAATGACTTTATTGACTACAGTATAACATATATATGGCATGGGAAGGGCTAGACAAGCTTACAAAGACAAACCGTTAACCTGTGGTTAGCCAATCCTGCCTTTTGACACCTATAGAAAGAACAAATGGAAGAGAATGGGACTGTGTGTCCTGTTTGGAGTTTATCCACAAAAATACTTTCAAATACACTAATTAAAAGTTATACTTTATTGAATCCCGAAGGGAAATTTGTTTCGCTGCATTTGACCCATCTTCAATGCCACTGGGTCGATCTGTAGAAGCAGTGAGCAGCCAGCGTAGGCCAGCGCTCGGGAACCATCTCCAGATGTGGAGCCAGGCTAATGGTCAGAAACAACTGGCTGGAGGATTAACCTATTGTACATGTTTTTAGTGGTAGGGGAAACCGGAGTACCTGGAGGAAACGTACACAGACACGGGGAGAAGATGCAAACCCCACACAGAAAGGCCCCGTCCAGGGATCAAACCCGGGACCTTCTATCTGTGAAGCACAAGTGCAAACCGCTGCGCAACTGTGCCACGAAATTAATACATCAATAGCAAAAATACATTGATGTATTGCTGTATTATAATAAAAAAATGAAGAGGAAGTAGAAAGTATGAAAAGTGTAGTGGAGAAGGTGATAGAGGAACTGAGGAGAGCTGTCTTGTGCCCCTTTGGAGCAGTTGATATCATAAAGTTCACATAGGCGTGAAAGGTGCTGATGATAAGCCAGTTGCTCATTTGAGGTATATAAATTTACCTCTCACAAACAAACAGTCAAGGCCTTCGAAGTGTTCTCCCCGAGACACAATCCCCTCCCAGAGCGCACTGATAGAAGCGTCTCATACCTGCTCGTTCAAACGGCACGACGACTTTATTCATATCAAAGTGAGGACGTACGGCACCGTGTGAAGTGCCATCAGCAAAGACACACAGACACACAAGCTGTCTTTTCTATCTTTGAAAGTCTGAGAGAACAGAACACAGGCGAGTCAGGGGGGGCGGGGAAGACCTGGCAGCAACGATGAAAGTCAGTGGTGCAGGTAAAATTCACCGACTTCATCTCAAACATAAGCACTGGCTTTTATGTTTAGCATTTTCTTCAGCAGTCAAATATGCATTTTAAATTGTTAGATTGTAATAAATCTTGTGTAGTTTTTTCAGTATCAAGTGGGTGGCATATTTGGAAAATGTGTTGCATGTACAGTGGGGGGAAAAGTATTTAGTCAGCCAACAATTGTGCAAATTCTCCCACTTAAAAAGATGAGAGAGGCCTGTAATTTTCATCATAGGTATACCTCAACTATGAGAGCCAAATGAGAAAAAAAATCCAGAAAATCACATTGTCTGATTTTTAATGAATTCATTTGCAAATTATTGTGGAAAATAAGTATTTGGTCAATAACAAACAAGCAAGATTTCTGGCTCTCACAGACCTGTAACTTCTTCTTTAAAAGGCTCCCCTGTCCTCCACTCGTTATATTAATGGCCCCTGTTTGAACTTGTTATCAGTATAAAAGACACTGTCCACAACCTCAAACAGTCACACTCCAAACTCCACTATGGTCAAGACCAAAGAGCTGTCCAAAGAATCTAGAAACAAAATTCTAGACCTGCACCAGGCTGGGAGGACTGAATCTGGTAAGCAGCTTGGTGTGAAGAAATCAACTGTGGAAGCAATTATTAGAAAATGGAAGACATACAAGACCACTGATAATCTCCCTTGATCTGGGGCTCCACGCAAGATCTCACCCGTGGGGTCAAAATGATCACAGTGAGCAAAATCCCAGAACCACACGATCACACCTAGTGAATGACCTGCAGAGAGCTGGGACCAAAGTAACAAAGGCTACCGTCAGTAACACACTACTACTACTACCAGGGACTCAATTCCTGCAGTGCCAGACGTGTCCCCCTGCTTAAGCCAGTACATGTCCGGCCGTCTGAAGTTTGCTAGAGAGCATCTGGATGATCCAGAAGAGGACTGGGAGAATGTCATATGGTCAGATCAAACCAAAATGGAACTTTTTGGTAAAAACTCAACTCGTCGTGTTTGGAGGAGAAAGAATGCTGAGTTGCATCCAAAGAACACCATACCTACTGTGAAGCATGGGGGTGGAAACATCATGCTTTGGGCTGTTTTTCTGCAAAGGGACCAGGACGACTGCTCCGTGTAAAGGAAAGAATGAATGGGGCCATGTATCGTGAGTGAAAACCTCCTTCCATCGGCAAGGGCATTGAAAATTAAACGTGGCTGGGTCTTTCAGCACGACAATGATCCCAAACACACCGCCCGGGCAACGAAGGAGTGGCTTCGTAAGAAGCATTTCAAGGTCCTGGAGTGGCCTAGCCAGTCTCCAGATCTCAACCCCATAGAAAATCTTTGGAGGAAGTTGAAAGTCCGTGTTTCCCAGCACCTGCCCAAAAACATCACTGCTCTAGAGGAGATCTGCATGGAGGAATGGGCCAAAATACCAGCAACAGTGTGTGAAAACCTTGTGAAGACTTACAGAAAACGTTTGACCTCTGTCATTGCCAACAAGGGTATATAACAAAGTATTGAGATGAACTTTTGTTATTGACCAAATACTTATTTTCTACCATAATTTGCAAATAAATTAATTAAAAATCAGACAATGTGATTTTCTGGATTCTTTTTTTTTCTCATTTTGTCTCTCATAGTTGAGGTTTACCTATGATGAAAATTACAGGCCTCTCTCATCTTTTTAAGTAGGAGAACTTGCACAATTGTTGGCTGACTAAATACTTTTTCCCCCACTGTATTTGATCCATGCATTATCAAAACAAAGTCTGTATAATAGTAATCATAAATTCATTTTGAATAATAAAAATCAGTACTGTATCCACCAGTAAATATTTGTTTGCTGTACCCCAGTACAGCCACATCCATGTAATTGAAAATTGTACTTGAATTTTAAATACAGATCATTATGTATGGCATCCACGCATATCCTCTGAGATATGTGGTTTGAGTGTAAATAATCGTGTGGCACACAGAGGCGGTCTGTTTTGACGGCTCCTTCTCCCCGGGACAGTACAGCGGGGCAAGGCAAATATCACATACTCAACAAGCCCCAAGGCAGTCACCCATTTGATATAAAAACACACAGCACACCTTTGCAGGAGCGCTCGGTTAAACACACAAAGAAACCACTCGGAATCCGTCAAGTGAGAACAAACCCACGACAAGACGGCGACAGATGGATTCACTGAGGAGAGACGAGCCTCGCATTCAACTCAATTAGCAACGTGCTGCTGCGTGACGCCGCCGATGGGATGAGATCTTAGCATGACTGGCAACCTGTCAATCGAGCTACCTAGTGCCACAGAACATGCATCAAAATGAAATCAATTTAATAAACCAATATGTGAATTCACTTAGGTAGAAAAAGGATAATTCACTGAGGACAAGAGGTGCACTGTGGCCTGGAAACCCCAAATTCCCCAAGAGCGAAGACGAAAATTAGCAGGTTGGTTGGATGATTTGAAAATGACTGCACATGTGTAAAAATGTACAAATAAAATGATATTGTTTACAAATGCTCTACTCAGAGTTTTATTTAAAATATACTTAGTCTGGTCCAAGAGATTATGTTGCGGCATTGTGGGTTTGAGTCCCGACTCCAGCAGTTTGACGAATGTCTCTCCCTACTCTTCACTCGCTTTCACCGTACAACATCCAGCCTAATATAAAGGAAAAACAGCCTGCAAATGTCCTAATAAAGATATTTTACATCCCCATCCAGTCCAATAGAGTTCAGGATCAAATGTTGAATTGACTAACCTTTTCACCTTTTTACATTTTGGAACCTATCATTATGGAATATACTCCTTTTCCCAGAATATGTTGTGGTTTTGTCAATACAACACTAGACCACTGTTTCTATGGCAGAAAAGGGATTGAAACAATGGCTGCTGCTTCTCTTCTTCTCTCTTCACCTGTGCGAACACTCGTGGGCTCTGTTCATATATTATCCTGCCATAGAACCTAATGAGCCACGCATCTCCACCCTGACACTTCCGCTTGGCTAGGCAACCCTTATTACAGCACTGCAGCACACTTACTCACACCAGGCACCGCCACACAGAGCACTCTGAACTGGCCATGTTACAACAGCCGCTCTTCACGACGCAAAGTGCTCACCATATGAAAATGCCTTTTTATTGTCCCTTGGGAGAAATTGTCATATTAAGCTTTATGTGTTTTTATGTCAGTTTGAGACATGGCCAGTGCCGAAAATCACATAAAGCAGCATGGTGGCCGATGTTGCATATGGGGCCCGATTCCATGTGCCCTTTTGAATAGTCGCTTATTACTCTACGGCTTTATTGTGGACAAAATTGTGCTTTCTGTTGCATATTACCGCAACGTACTTCCAAAAGACGAACACAAAGCAAGTCTATCTTGTCTGGCAACATACAAGCCTGTGCCAAGATGCACCCTGCGGAGCGATGATTGTTTTGGCTGCTCCCGTATAAAAAGCCCTCCACTTCAAAAGCGCTTCCTACAACTGTTTAAGTGGTAAACCAGCGGGGCAGTAGGAGGCCAATCAGCAGCAAGTAGGGCCAACATTGTTAAGTTTCCTCCAAATAAACAGGCAAAGTCATGACAGTGCTCCGGCACACAGGGGAGGTAGAGGCACGAACACTTTGACGAGATACATAAGCACTCCCAATAGCAGAAAGCACTGAGTTTGACCCATGAAAAGAGTGTTTCTTGTTCTTTATCATGTAATAGGTGGTGATGTAAGACATGATTTCTGTTGTGTTGCGCTGCACTGATTGGTCTTTTTTCAGTCGTGTGGGTTGGAGTATACGATTACACTTAAGATGAAGAGGGGAGAGTGGGAGTTTTATTCTGAAAACTTGATGCCTTAGATTTATGTCGGTGGATTTTTTTTTTTAGTCTCTTTGCATTGCTGAATATTATTGTCTTAAGCCTTAGGGCGCACAATTAGATGAAATAGAAATAATCAAACATACAAAAAAGATTTAGCATCATTTTGAGCTCCATCGAGTAAGAATTATGTGCAGCTTTGGACTCCAACAGAACGACAACACAAAAAAGTAATTCGACGACCTTGAAAACCAGAAACTTCTGTGGTTCACTTCCCTCAGTGGTTAAGAATAATGAAAAATAATGAATTTGTTTGAAGAGATTGCGCTGCGCCTGTCACACATTCTGTTACATATACTGTTTTATGTGGGTTTGTGAAAGCTTAAAACATTTTTTATTATTTATTTTCCTGAAGTCTTTCAGTGAAAAACGGCAGGGGGTCGAGGTTTTGGCAAACCTTTAGAAACGATGGCTGCAAGAATAAGAAAAAGGTACAATTAGCATGTTTTGACAAATATTCCAAAGAGATGAAGTAGCATATTTCACCGGGAGCCACCTGGCTACAGAGATAGGAGATGGCTGGCTGGGCACCAATCATTCTGTAAACAGGAAAAACAATACCAGCACATTCGCCAGTACGACTATATGCTGCCGTTATAGAAATACCTCTCTTTCGCTTTTTAAAAAATGCATTGACTTTCACTACATAATCCACATTCGGCTGAGCTTGTGAATGTAGGAAAAGTAATTTCAAAGAACCTTATTTTCGAAGTGTGTCTGTCTCGGTCCAACACTAGTGGTGTGTACATGCCTTTTATTCAGTGTGTATTTGTGAGGATGTAAACTCGACATCGCAGGTCACGCTGGCTGCAATCTCACAGGGGGTTTAACCTTGGTAAATCCACTATTAGGTCTTCTGAGAATGATGATGTGAGCAGTAGATCCTCCCCGATGGTTTCACTTTCTAAGAGCCTCCAGCAGGTCACAAATCGAGACGCCGCGCTGGTATTACAAGGTCAAAGGTTGGCTAACTTTCAATATGATGACAATTCCAAGCTGGCATTTTCATTTCCTGAAGAGACTGATTTCCCATGGCAGCTGCGACCACAAAGATGTTTGCTTATATCTGTTCAAATACATTACTTTTCCACCAAGATGGAGAATACTGTACATACCGTAAAAATGCATAAACACGCACTGTTCGGCCTATTCGGTCACAGTCACATTTCCCATTGAAAAATTCAAATCAATATGGCTCCTCCATCGACGGATATGTATACAATCACAGCATTTCGAGCCTACACAAACGTGCTAAATCTCACATATTTTTGGCCTCTTTCATTTTGTCCTTCAAATGTCTTCAGAGGTGCGGTCGTACAGCAAGCCAGTGGGAGTAGCTGATGTTTTTAATGGCATAGGGCTTGTCTCCTGGTGGTGAGATAAACATGGGTAAGAGATTAAAACCCCAGGCCTTCTTCCACAATCTCCTGCCTTCATCCTGCCTCCTCGTGCAGTGGTCATGCCGGGCCGGCCCAGCAGAGTCTAATTCAAAACCAAACCTAGCCGCCGTATTGGCCGCACTGGAAGCGAAGAAAAAAAACCAAGGCTGCACCGATGTTGATAGTGTGGCAGATGTGAGCGACGGAAGGCTGCCAAACTGTCAAGTGCATCCCACTGGGCTAATCGTAGCAGAAAGATTTACATATTTACTGAATAGACAGGAAGAAATACAGTGGCAGGATGTGGCAACTACCAGCACAATGTGAACAAGAGCTAATATATCGTGGCATGTAGAATATAAGCTAGTTAAACTGTCATGTGTGTCATATACATTTTGTCAGCAGGTTATTTTGCATTGAGCCATTTATTTTATTTTCTGTTATAAAAATTTGGTTTCCGGCTCCAGAGCTCAGAACCTCTCCAGTGTGGAGCACCCCGCATGCCCTCAGCCCACCTGATGAGGCTCCAGCACTTATTCCACGCCAAGCTCATCGTTCCCTTTGTCACTATGTTTAGGTCTAAGCAAGAAGCCTCAGGTGGAGCTACACCCAGAGCATATGATTAGCTCAGCCATTAACTGACAGTCACACTAATAGTGAATATCAGGTCTGTTTAGGAGGGAGACACAGCGAGGATTCTGTCAGATAATGTTGAAAAAGATGAAGCATTGCTGGAAAAAGGTGTGGGAATATGTGCCGCCATGTGTATGCCGCGTCAATCAGCAAAGTGAAGCAAGGCAGTGGAGTTGCAGTCATGCATATACACCGCAGAGCGCACAAGAGCTACGATCTGTAAACACTACAAAAAAGGGCACAACCAACAGGGATTCAGTTGTTTAAAAAGGGATTGGCAGTAAAGGCTATTTACCATCAGTCCTGGCCTTGTAAATGTGCTACTGAGTAGATACTGTATTTCAATTCTCTCCAGATACGGCTCTGTCTCTCACAGTAACCTCGCTGGCCATTTGCTCGGAAGGCTTTTTGGATGGGAAATTAAAGGATTGGTTAACTTCACTTCTCTTGGTGCAAATACACCTCTGAAGTCGGGCCATCTTTAAAGTTCAAATGACCCAACTCCCTCTCTTGCCTGAACAAAAGAAAGCATTATCAAACTCACTCTCAGCAGTGCTGGATCCATTTGGTAAACAGCCTGTGTCCTACAGTAGTAATCAGAGGGTATTTTTGAGGGATTTGCAGGCTGGCCAGGAGGCATCCGCTGGAGTGATCTCTAATTGCTAGAAGCGGAGGCCTAGACTGCCTGGCGCTCTTTTGAAGCCCGAGGAGCCAGCAGGGGGAGGCGTCCCACTGAGGCGCGCTCCTTTCTCTTTATTTCCTCTTCTTTCTCTTCCCGGCCGAGCCTTTTATTTGACTGCTCCGTACTAAAGCCTTCGTCCTCCGCTGTACTTGTTCCTCGTTTTTCCCTCCTACTCAGTCAATGAGCCAGCAATCACTTTGCAGACAGACATCCTCTGCTCAGCCGGCCATGTTCAATCCCTAGCACCGGTGGCTGATGAGCCATTGTGGTGACGTCAAAAAGCAAAGCTTTTCAGGAAGCAACAGTTAACCTGTAAGGTACAGGCCCCTCTCCAGGTTACAGGACTCATACTGGCACTCTTTGTATAAAATAATGAAGGTAATATGCCAAAGAGATGAAAGATAATGAGGCCAATTATTTTTTTCTTCTCACCCATCCAGGCGAGAGAAGTAAATGTATGTCACATAGTTGTGGTCTAATGACACCTAATACTCAGATCTTTGTTATTTTTACTCTTCTGAATATAAGGGCTAGAGCTTTATATAAAGCACATTTGAGAGTGACCAAGACACTGCAAATGCTAAACAACATACGTTAAAAGTTAGCTCTGAGCTGCATGTTTTTGTTGTTAATGTCCACATTGCACAGCACGGTACTGTAAAATGTGCCTTGAAAATGCACAAAGGCAAACACATTAAAAAATGCACGCCGTCATCGCCGCGCATAGCCATTCACAGACACAGGCAGTTGTTTGGAAGGCGGCTTTCTCAGTGTGACATTGACTTCTCAGTGCCAATTCCACACTGGGAGCTTCACTTGCTAGCTTTGCTGCCAATCCAGGTAAAGAGATTACAGAAACACACAATGCAGTCTTGTGTTCCTCTGCCAAGAAGAAAACCAGCCCTTTAAGCCCACAAAAAGGCCTATACACAAACGCACATAGCCTTGGCCCCATACGCACACACAACCAGGAATCCCAGACTTCTCCAGGAACACGGTTCCTGTAATAAGCAGCACTATTCTTCTCTTTATCCGGCCCTAACTGCTGTTGCACATTACTAATACTTGCATCATTCAAGAAAGGAATTTAGCTTTACAATCAGTCACAATGTCATTATGGAGCTCCTCTAATGGGTAGTGTCAGGTCTAAACTATTGTAAAACAATATGAAAGCAAAGTTACACAGGAGTTACATCAGCCTTCTTAATGGCATAATTAGAAAGGTGTGAAAGAGGAGAAGCAGGTACATATTTCATGTTTTTACCAACACACTACCTGAACATAAGCATGAGTCATATAACCACAGTAGCACAGAGTCATTTAGCACTGGGATTGCAATGCACTCATTTGCATTGTATCCTTTTAGATTCATGTGGATTAGTTATGATGCTATGAAGCAGCTTGTGAATAATCAAATCAGAATAATTGTATAGTGATAGTATATAGTCCCACTTGAAAACATCGTATGTGGTTTGTGTATGTGAAATCATGCTTCAGTGGAGAAGAATGCATAGGAAAGAACTTCTTACTAAAACTAATACGCTTTTAAGTATAAAAATTAACTCTTCATTTAACATGTGCTGCAACTTTCTCTCAAATACTAATATATAGGCTCACATGATGATCACAATCATGTTTTGATCCAATCTCCTTGAATAGTAAAATGATGATTGACCAAAGTCCATGACCATGGTCAGACAAAGCATGAAACAAGAAACAGCATACACAAAAACCTAAAATCGAGAATCACAAGTCCAACAATAAATTCACTGCCTTGTCTGACAGAGTACAATATATTTGCTCAAAGCTTAACCTTCAGTAAATACCTGAATCTCCAGTGGGCAGATTCATTAATGAACATGTGAGTGAAGTGAATATATCCCCTGCCTCTGTATATTTGATGGTCGGAATTACTGACATTTGATTGCATGATCTGTATAAAATACTATAATTGCTTCCATTTTGGAGCCTCATACCTAAGGGAAGGCAAGGCTGTTTTGCTGCGTAAAAACTGAAGTCAACTACGAAATGCCCACATTACTAAGTGTCTTGCTGTCAGAAAATGAGTGTCAGGAAGAAAAATGGAAGGTGGAAAAGAGGCGGGGAACGAGACACACTGCAGTGGAGCGTGGAACAATGGACGCCCTCTGGCATCAACCTCTGGACAGCCGGCGCCGCTCACCGAAGACACCCAACGCACCCACAATGCCGCGCTGCACTGGGAAGGAAGGCTTTGGAGAGTTCAATTTCCAACACAATTGGCCTTATTCTAGTCTTTTAAATGCCAGCAAGATGGTGTGCAGCTTGTGCCTTTGTGAGCGGCTTTGCTTACAGTGAGTGTCCTTCTAGCAGGAATGACAGAGCGACCAGAGGAATGGTGGCAAGGCAAAAACAGTCCAGAAATAGTGTAAAAGAAAGACAGAATTAGAGGGAATCAAAAGGCGGTAGGAAAGGCAGAGGGGGTAGAGAATGTGTCTCAGAGGGACCGTCTGAAGGACAATGCTGCCACCAGTGGAGTGTGACGTCTGTCCTGGAGCCAATTCAACACAGTCTCAAAGAAAACACGCTACAATCAAGTGTCCATCATTCCTCTCACCAGCACCAAACATTACCAAACAGTGCCACATCCAGCTCTACAGGTACACACTGTCACAATGCACCAGGGAACAATCTGGGAGGCTAACAGGACACATCTTCAATCCTATTTGTGGATATATATTATAAAACGTCATAAAGTACACACAATTTTAAATACCTGTGTAAGTTTACTCTGTTTGGAAGTTTCTTGTTTGTTAATAAACCTATTTAGTCATTGGACCACGTGGTTCAGTGTAAGAAAAAAACATAACAGACAACAATTAGGAAATGTCCTGTGGTGTGATGTTGCTTATGTGTAGGAGATAACTATGTTGCTACTAATGATTATGAATTGATCAAAATAAATCAAAATGATTTAACTCTGAAAACACAATTATGCTGTTACACCTCCATTTGTCAGCATGGACCCTCTCACCTCCTAAACTAATCTATTACGGAGAGGCTAGTGGAAAATTGACTTTTGTGCATCACATTCCTGACCATGTGTGCCAAACTTCTTTTTGTCTGTTTTTTAGACAGAGGAATATTTTTTGTAAAGTGTGCAATGTATTGTTGAAACTTTTGTAATATTTGATTAAGGTGTAAATACTAACTGTGAGAGTTACATTTGTCCAAATCTTGTTTTGTTGCATTTTAAGAAGACTCTCAGTTGAGATATTTATTGTTTATCATTAAAGTTGCTGTATTTTATTTCATATATTAAACATGTGAATCGTGTATATGTTTGTTTCTTTAAAAGGTGTGGTATGTAGTAGATATTTAGCAGCTCTAAACAATATTACAGGTATTTGTGACAAAAATGGCAGTGAAGAATAGACACTGTCTGTTTGATCAATATGATACTACAGTGCACATTACTATGTTTTGATCTATCAATAAGGTACTACTACTGTGGTCACAGATTATTAAAAAAAAAGAGGCAAGGAAAAAAGCTTTCCCATGGTACTTTGCACAGCACTAGAAACTACTTATTATGGGGGCTGGCAAATGTGGAATAAGCAAAAAGCTTTTAAAGAACTGCACAGTGTGCCATTTGGATGGTTAAAGCATAGAGGCACAGAAATGTATTATTTTATGTGATGCAGCCTGGGTAGAAAAATATGGAATTATTTTTTCATGAATCAATTCGCAGGACAAAAATGAACACAGGTGGGGAATTGATTTGGACGTAGGCTTGCAGATCCCCATCACTGTCACTGCGGGCAACAGAAAATGGTCCGGGGCAGACAGAATGATACGCACTGTTCACTGTGGTCATGTGGCCGCTGAGGCATTAATATTACACAATCACACCAACAGCTCGCTTAACTCCCATGAATTATTCACACTTTCTTATGGCCTGCCTGATTCCCTGTGCTCTTCATTTACGAGACCAGTTGGGATTCAAAGAAACAAAATATATAAAAAAAACAGACTTAGGAAGCACCAGCCTATACTGGCTTTGGTGTCACACTCTGAAGCCTTACATAGGAAAAGTATGAACATTCTGTGCATTTAAAAAAAAAAGCCTCTAACAACAAACATTTCCAATTCATGCAGAAAACAGATTAATGCAGCTTCAAAAATCATTTTTAAGATAATAATTTTATAATAACTAATAAGATAGACCCAATATTTATCTCAAGACACTTTACCTCAGCTGAAAATATCCTGTTAAATTTGTTCTTAAAGTGGCTTTATCATACCTTATGGAGGCTTCAAAGACACTATTGAAGGTATCTCAGCATTGATTCGTTTTTTTAAAATTGTATTTAATAATGCTCCCTGCAGGCAGTAGTGATAAAGACACATGATGACACAGTGAAAACAGACTTTAATTTTCACTTAACATGCTAGCATATTGATGGTGCTTTGAAGAACACACAGAGCGAAGAATGGGTCTGATGATGGATTATGTGCTTTAAAAATGTGGAGAGTTTTGTGTTCCGTTTATTACAGTACGCAAGATAATCCAGGAAATACAGCTTGAAGCAATTTAGCAGCAGCAGCAGAAGAAACAACGAAAGTGAACTGGATTACTCAAAACCATGAAAATGAAGCAAAATACTACGGTACTCTGCAAACACTTGTTCTTCTTACTTCACAAACAGTACGGTACTCTATTTGTGTTTCTGACAAGGGAACAACGTTAAAACATGGTTAAAACCAAAAAGGTTGATGTGCATGATGTATCCTTTAATGCTGTTGTAATGCGGTTTTAAATACTTACTTAAACATACTTAAATAAATCTAGTTATGTCTCTTTCAACATGGCACACAACATGGTACAATAGTATGGTGTGGATATGGTGTGTATATCCCCCATTTCTCCATCATTGTCTCTATTTGAAGGGCATTTTGTAAACCCAAAGGCGTACTCGTGTTCCTCAGAGGGCCTCAGCACAGACACACGGGAACTCGGGGAAGCAGCAGCAGAGAGGCAGAGGGAAAGCCTGCGTCTCAAAGCAGACCTCACACTGCGTTCTGTCACTGCAGATCAAAATCCCCTCAAAGCCATAGATCACTTCCACTATAGTTCACATGTTCCACACTTAGAAACTGTTTACCAGCCTCTAAAAGGGTTTGGCGCGCTCACACACACACACACACGCACACACACACATTCTCTCCCACAGTCAGTTACAGTGGAAAGAGAGAAGCAGGCATTACCAACACAGAATACAGCGGCCTATCCCATCCACTTAAACATTTATCCAGGTAGGAGAGGAAATGTTTACATCTATATGGCAAAACAGCACTCATCCTGGCACAGTAGACGCGCTATGGCAGCTCCCCTGAACAAGCGAGCTGATTGGTGTGACAAACAGAGAGGAGCTGGCTCCTTTTTTTCCCAGTGAAAATACCTGTCAGTGCCTGTCGACTTCTTCGACACATCGTGATGTACCGACATACACACAGTCGGGGACAGTCTGCCTCCCAAACTTTACTACAGCAGTCAGGAGCTATTGGTGAAGCTTGCTTGTTCAAGGGGATGCACATCTTTATAATCTTGTCTTTTTGATATGTGTAAGATCTTGAGTAACTTGAGTCATATTTACATCATCAAACCTTTTTTTTGCTTTTCATAATATACTTGTATAGACTCAAAGCAGTATCAGTACCTGCCACCAGCCATACAGGAATATGCTTTGACTGGGACAAACAAACTACGTGGTGTGCCTTGTTCAATGGCAGGTAACATCAACTGGCCTCATTTTCAGGACCAGAAGCAGTCTTTAAAAGCTGCAATTGAACAGCTAAACTAAAACACATCACAGGCATTGCAGAGCATTTTTGTAGAAGTTCATACTACAGGGGTAGCAGTTTGTATACAACATGCTGCTGTAAGATCCCATGGAGGCAGGATATAGTGTGGCCTATCGCTGTTTGCAAAGGATGTTGCACAACAGCAGTATTTGTGGTTTGATAATTGCAACTAAAAATCTTACACACATTTCACTGCTCTGTCACAGAAAGTTTGAGTAGAAAGAATTTACTGTGCAGCATTTGTGCTCAGGTTTCACTGTGTTGATACCTGTTACTTAAGTACTTTGAAGTAAAACCAATTTACACACAATCAATACTGACATAAAAAAAAAAGTTTGTTAAATGTTTAATAATTCAACCTGTTACCTGCCGTCCCCCTGATCAGGGGGCTAGGGTTAGGGTTAGGGTTAGTTAACCCTAATCAGGATATGATTAGGGTTAAGAATGACAAATGTAAAGATCTCATACATATTTATAGAAACTAGAAGGTCTTGGCTTTCAAATTAGGTATCACACTGGCATATAGGATGTAAGGTCTCCAGTCAATATGCTTTGAGATTTGGATGTAAATAATTGTTAACCCTAACCCTAAAGTGGCAGTTAACAGGTTAAGTTAGACACATGGACACATGGATCACTCCAGAGACAACACCTGGATTAGGAGAATATTCTTAACAGCACTCTGCACTCTTAATAAAGTTGCAATAGCAGTGCAGCTTTTAGCAAAATGACATTATTACTTAGAGATGCACAGTCCATGGAAAATCCAGGCTTAGTTTGATGATCTACACCAGGGGTCACGAATTAAATTTCACCAGGGTCCGAAATGAAAAAAATAAATTGTCAAGCAAAGGTCCAGAACATACGGGGTTAATTCACAGTTATATGAGGATTTTTAAGCCTTTATTAAATCTATTACTGTGATTTGAAAATAATGTAATCAATCGAATCCTGTTAATTGTTTTTTTGCTCTAAAAATAAGTTTTGGCTCCTAAATAGCAGAATGCATATCGCCTCTATTATACACAATGTGCACATAATATCTGACAGTGATGTGTTTCTTAGCTCAGTTCAACACACTGAGCCCTTTGGTCTAGGCTTAGTCCTGGTTTAGTCCAGGTTTAGTCCTGGTTCAGACCAGGTTTAGTCCTGGCTTAGTCCTGGTTCAGACCAGGTTTAGTCCTGGCTTAGTCCTGGTTCAGACAGGTTTAGTCCTGGCTTAGTCCTGGTTTAGTCTGGGTTCTGACCTGCTTGCTGCCGATCGAAAAACAGCCGTGCTATTTGCGCATTACGATCGCGCGTGCATATTTAATTAGGGCGTCCTCTGTTTTTAGCGAGCCGTATTTCAGTCATTCCAACACCATTTCGAAAAATGTAAAAAGTATCATGGAGCTAAGATGAAGGACTTTCTCTTTCTGTTCTCTGGGCTGTAGTTTACCGCTCTGGTGCAGTCGGAGGGAGAGGGAGAGAGAGAGAGCAACACGCAGCCGTTCGTCTGAGGGGATTCGGGTCGGGTCCATTGTTTGGATCCAAGGTTCGGGTCCGGATGGGCTGGCGCATGGGTCCGGATCCGGACCGCCGTAGTGACCTGATCTACACTGACCAATCACAAACTGAAACACACCTTTCGGACCGAAACTTTTCAAAAGCCCAAAAGTGTAAGCAGGCAGTTTTAGCTTAACCGCCCCGCACTGTGAAGGAAAAGCTGTCTTTGGAAAGTCCTCTGCTTGAAAGAGAGAGAGACACCCTCCCTCCACGTGAGATAAGGAGCCGATGAGAGAGCCCGATAAAGTCACTGCTTCTCCTGGGCCTTATCTGATGCTGTTATCTGACTGCACAGCGCCCACCATCACGGCATCTTTACACCCTTTAAGCACCTCTCTGAAACAGTCACACCATCGTCCCCATCAGCCGTGCCCAGACGGAGCACGCCAACGCCAGACAAGCTAATGCTCAAAAACATTCTAAACACCCAACCAGCTTATTGATTACTCCGACACGCTCCCATTGTCCAACAGATGGCACACCTAATATTATGTGAAATGGAACTGTTGTGTGGTAGCTCATGGGGAAAGGACACCCAATCACGGCTTTCTCACCTTTCAGGAAAAAGTACACGGGGGAAAAAACAAAAACAAAGTGGTGCGCTTACCTCTATGTCTGTTAGTAGTCTTATCAAACATTAGCATGGCATCGTCGACCTGGAAGACACAAGAGAGAGCATTAGCCTTGTTTGCAAGAAGATCACGTAAGATTCCCCCCACTGACTGTGACTGTCTTTCTTATTCCAGTCACTTTAATCACTCATTGATTATACATTCACTTGATACACAGTTTTTCTTTCTCAGCATGTCCCCTTTATGCAGTCATAGTGAGGACATAGCATTATTTCTGTATTATTACCGTCAATCCTTCAGGGGAGAGGAGAAAAAAGAGGGCAGGGCCTACTGCTAATAAAATGTATTATACAACACATTATTTACTATGTAACACATATAGAACGTAAGTTAAAGAGGTTAACCTCTTAACCCCCACCTGAACCGAGCACATTTTCTCCAATTTGGCTTTAAGGGTAAGGGGTTAAAACAATACTTCAGACACAAAGGGTGAGTGGGAGAGAGTCCAGGTCGGCAGATTGTTCTTTACTGCTGCTACTGTTATGCTGCTTTCCACAGACATAAAATGTAGGTAGTAACAATTAAAAGCACCAACAGCCTTTGAATATCAACATAACCTTAAGTAGACTGACATGCAAACAGACCTGAAAAACATGCACTAGATCTTAATTTCAACGCTCGCTGCAAAGGTAATACTGAGAAATATGCCAGAAATAAGTTGTGAACAAACACAGATATCCGTCCACAGCCAAAGTGACAGATAGAGACATTACAATAAGTGAGTGTAAGACAAATGGGATCTCTCCCTCATCTCTGTGCTGCCATCGCTGCTGCAGCATCCTCCATAATATCATCCCTCATCATGTCCAATAAAGCCACACACAGGCAGACAACAGTATTTCTCTCACCCTGCTACACACACACACACACACGCACACAAAAAAATCTCTAGTGGCACTCTGCTTTTGTTACTCTATAGAAATCCCTAAAAAATATGAGTAAGGTTGGCCCACTTAGCCCACGGTTTAGTCCGCGGAGAATAATAAAAAGTACATAAGAGTGGAACAGCAGCAGACACAGACAAGAGGGGGAACATTGTGCACTCTTCGCTTGCCGGTTATGGTCTCTAGGTAGGGCCGTGTGCCGTACAGGGAGGAGGCATCCACGCGAGCAGAAGCCTGTGAGACAAAACCCGGGGAGAGGGAGGGAAAAAGAATAGAATAGGGGTCTCGCTCAAGTCGAAACGTCTGATTGGATAAAAAGAAGTGCCTGGCAGCCGGGCAGACTTGCACTGGCACACGCGGTTTTGGTGCCACACATTTTGGCACACAAGACGCCGGCGCAGCTTGGAGAGCCCAGTTACTCACTGCACAGCTCACAGGCCACGGCTCAAAGGCACTCCACTCGCACTTCACAATAACATTTCACCAAAAAAATGTCCCAATATTGCTCCGAATTACACCGATTTCAAAATCCACATACAAGCACTGAGGGCTAGTCAGGGTGGGAAATATAATTCTAATTACAATTTTTGGCTACTTGTGGTTATGGCAACAGGCGCATTGTCACAAAATGATGATTGCACTTGCACGTCGTGTTGACACATTTTTCCAGCAGGCCAAAGAGTCACCATAACAACACGCTGCCGCTGCTTTAATGTGAGGCTTTTAAAACATTATGGCACTGATAGGTCTGCAACAGTAAATGATTTTGCTGCCAAAAATGGCTATATCCACCTATTTTCCCTTCGCCATGTGCTGGAACTCATTACGTCGCTGAGGTTAAAGGCAGGCCAAATGACAGCAATATAATGTGAAGCCAGGCTGAGCAAATGCAGAACAATGTGCACGAAATGCTTTGATTTCAATCAGTAAACTAATAAATGTGTTAACGCACTTTAGTAAAGGTTTATTAAAGCTGTAAATAATGACACGGACAACCAGCAGGCTAATGCGGATACGAACAGTATACATTATAAGTGTTCATAAATGTTCAGCTTCATTAAAAGAAAGTAAAAGATAAAATATGAGATGCAATTTCCATGAGTTGGAATACAAAGATTTAGAACAACAGAAGCAAAAAGTAATGTTTCTATTTCAGGATTACACAGACCTGAGCTGTACTTCGAGATAATAGTAGATAGATAAAATAATTAAGCAAGAAATTTAAAACAGCTACATAGGATGATTCAACTGTGAAGCACTTTGAATTGCCTTGTGTATGAATTGTGCTCTACAAATAAACTTGCCTTGCCTTGCCATGATTATTGAATAATTTTGAACGACATCAAAAAAGAATGTCGCTGTATAGGTTGTATGTTCCAAGTCAAAACTGCATCAAAGAATTACTTTGTTGTACAATTGTATAATTCTTCTTAAAGACGAATAACATAACAAACAGTTCATGACTATGTGTTAGATCCTTCATAACTTCATCATAAACGGCAAATTTACTAAACTAATAAATAATAATAAATAATTCCTTGGTAAGGCACTGTCATGATCTGTGTTCTGTCCCCTGTTTTGGTTTGTTTCTGTGTCTTTGTCTAGTCTTGTGTTTTATTTTGACATGTCTGTTTTGTCCTTGTGGTTTGCTTTACTTCCCTTGTGTTGATTACCTGCCCCGCCCTAATGTGTTTCACTTGTTCCCTGTTCCTTGTGTATTTAGACCCCTGTGTTTTCCTTTGTCTTTGTCGGATCATTGTCTTTGTTGGTGTTCATGCCTGTGCGTGTTCCTGTTTTGGATTTTTGCTTTGTTGCTCATTTTTGCTTGGACATTTCAATAATTTCATTTTACTTAAAGTGGTACTAAGTAACTTGTTTACCTTAATAAATCCTTTTCGTAGTCCCTCTGGGGGTAATACAAGTGTTAATGGGATGACTGGGGGGTCTTTCATCTCCCCCTGGTGTCTCTGGCCAGAAAACCACATTTGCAACTTGCCCGCCACCGGGTAGGTGTCACCAATACACACTAATGTAATCATGAAGAAGAAGCTAACAGGCTAACAGGCAAAGTGGGCTAGCGCCACTTAAACAGTATTTACAGCCAAGTTTAAGGGATATGTACAATATCCCTCTCTCCCTTTGTCTTTTCTGTCAGCGTAGTATTTACTCTGACGGACAATTAATGAGTAAAAAAACGCAACATGCTACGACACCTGCAGTGGCGCTTATGGCCTCTGGGGGCATGAGTTACTTAGTACTGCTTTAAGAGTTTTTGGCTGTGTTTGCATTTGGGTCTCATTTCCAACTCCAACCATAACACTCACTGGCCAAAACATGACCCTTTCAGTCATAAAACAAACCTGTGGCATTGTACTGCAGCTGTAATCTTGATAAAAAATATATAATTGCTTATAAAACCCTGGTGCCCAGTGTATTTGATGCTTACAACAGGAACCAGGAGCAAAAAGCCGCTATAAAATTACATTTGGAAAGATCTGTGTTGTAAGAGAAGACAAGGACATTGCGTACAACAATAAACTGTCAGGCAATATTACCAGCTATAACTATTTTGCTGCTTAGTAATGTCTCATAACTGGTTGCCCCATAGTGGACGGTTGATAGAAAATCCAATTAAGCTGAAAGGTAACTGGTATTTGTAGTTGTAGTAGCTTTGGCCTTATTGCAACAAGAACAGTTCGTCTTATGAATCCTTTGACATGGCCTGGAGTTACTTTGTGAGAAACTTTTGCTCCGACATTCTTCCTGACATCACACCAGGAACAGTTAATAAAAAACACAGTGAAAGCTCTGGGGCAGAGATGGAGCGCAATGTTTACCATCTATGGCCAACGCTTCATTTGATAAGCATGGCCGACAGTGTGTGATCATTTACATGCGCAACGGAAAATTTGAGACATTAAACTGCTGTCCAACGATATTAGATATTTTACGAGAGCCAAAAGGAACGGCTGGTTGCATTAATATGAGAAAAAAAGCTGTGCTAAAATAGCCATGAGGTGGGGGGGGGGGGGGGGGGGAAATCTGAGTTTCATTAGTGGCCGTTTTTGGAAGTCTACTCCGGCATTCAAGATTGAGATGAAAGTTATCAAAATGTAAAATAAGATGAAGGAAACTTAATGTCCTGCTGCTTTGCATTTTGGGACTATTGTCTGACAGTAACAGTTCTGGGTCCAAGGTTTTTAAAAGGGGACGCTTTTTGATTTCAGGTGTGTCTAAAAGCTGACAATTATCACATGCACTCAAGCCTGTTCAGATTAGAGTCTCTGCCACTTTGGGCCTGAAGAGGAAACAACCCTGAACAATGGTCAGTTAGATTGACATTAATATGCTAAAGACACATTTAGACGTGTCAGATTAGGAACTAATGAAGAAAGAAGCACAAGCCATATTTTCTTAGGAATCACTTTTCAGAGAGTGGCATGTAACTTAAACTGCAAATCAAGACAAAAATGCCTCACTCCAAACTTGACAGTCTTTCAATATTGTTTTACAAATGACTTGTAGCAGCCGCTTTGAGTCGTGTAATATTAGAGCAGAGGAAACGGCAATGAGCCCTTCATAATATGACATTCAAATATTTGTACTGTGATATTGATAGTATTACTGCTGTAAAGCCATTTACTGCCTGAGCGCAGAGAGACTTTGTAAAATGAGCCAAGGTCTATTAAAGGCGCTGTATTATAGAAATGTGTGAAGTGGGTTGTTGTGACAATATTAGAGGATGGTCATCCTGTCAGTGACAAAGAACACAGATTTATAGAGAAGCACTGATGGCCACTTTAACAAAGAATGTGCACATGATGTGAGGGTCACACTCCAGCGGCTCATACAATACAGTCTGCCTCAGCCGCTGCCACTCGCACAGTCTATAGAACCATCTCCTGTGCTTCAGGCCTTTTCAATGTAGTTATTCAAGCAGAACACAACTGTGTGCCTCCATCTGATAGAAGGTTAAGGACCTCTTCACTGCTCACAAAAACGCCGCCACGCAGAGGTGAGGCAGGGCTCACCTCAGGGAAGAAATCTTTCTCTGTCCTCCTCCTCCTTCCCCTTTCACTCTTCCTTTTCTCCAGGCCAGCTTGAAAAGAAAAGGTTCAAAGGATAATGGCAGTCTTATCACTATGTAAAAAGGGAATGGGAACTCCAACCAAGTGCTTGGCCTTTTGTGACAATGAAGAAAAGAGCAAAAGTCTATTTGGCCGCGGTATATGCACTGGAACAGGCCGTGACCATTTAAAAAGAGGAGGCTGCGGCTAGGCAGCCAGAGGCCACCGGGCCAAGCAGCTCTTTAACTAAACACATCTTCACCACGTAACCTCCACTTCTGCCGGATTAAGAAAATGAATTGTTGTCCTAACCGTAACTTGACTTTTGTTCACGTAATCATGGAGGTAGAATCACACGTCATATTCCAAAAGTGGTTCCCTGAAATTCAGAAAAAATCTAAATGTTCCTGTGTTAAGTGTGCGTTTTAATTTTTCATTAAATCAGAGTGTAAAACCTTTGTAAAACAAACCGGTCTGACTTCTCCACTGAACTGGAGTGTGAGAGGGGGTAGCACTGACAGCAGAAGTAGTAGCAGTAGCAGTACTAATTTAAACTTGTCAGCCCTGGCAGTGGTGAAGGTAACAGAGGTAGGTAGGTTGGAACTGAGGAGGTAGGCTGAGAGTGTGTCTTTAGGCCTAATCTACATGCACTGACTTTTTTGTAACCAAACTTTTTTTGACAACTTTTTTGTGGGTGGGTGACTTCATCATCCAGAGATTTTGTAGAATGTCTTCCAAAATATTGAAATTCTGGAGACACATGGTTGTACATGATGATTCTAGGATAATCTGAAGTGTGCCCTTTTTTCCCCTTGGATTTAAGAGACTTTGGCACTTGTTGTGCAGGGCGTTGGTGTTGTGGGACCAGTCCAGTTTATTGCTGGTGAACGCCAAGGCAATAATGGCTCTTTAGAATAGTAGGTGAAGCTGTCTATTTTAGCACTGCCTCATGTCATGAACAGAATAAAAGACAAATCTCCAAAAATTATAATTCTGAGGTGGCAAAAATGAAGTTCAAGGTGCCTTTATTGTCATCATACAACTGTACGATGTAATTTGCCATCTGCGTTTGACCCATCCCTCGATGCCGCTGGGGCAAACTGAGATCTCATCTCCAGATGCAAAACCATGGTAATGAGATCACCTGGCTGGATGATTCAACTACTGTGCATGTTTTTGGTTAAAGCAGTAAAGGAAATTAAATACGGCTTGGATGAGAAATAAACTTGAACAGCTTTTTTGTTTGTTTTTTAAAATGTCAAGAAATTATACTTGATCTCGACTCAAAGTGACACCAGTGTTTGAACTGGCCGGTATTTCAGGCTCTTTTAATTGGTAACTAGTATGATACGCATAGGTGGGTAGTTTACAGTAATTTACTTGAGTAACTTTTGGATGATCTTTTACTTCGTCGAGTAATTTTGTAACACAGTGCTTATAGCCTCTGCTTGAGAACATGATAGTGACATTGTTTTGTATCTAAGAAATTCATTCTTTTGCAATTTTTTTAATGATTATTAATACATATCATAAATATACATCATGTTTTCTGCAGAATTATCTAAAAAAACATAAATCTGACAATTTCTCAAACATTTACTCAGTGTCTGGGCTACTATACTCCCCTCTGCTAATACTAAATAAAAAGCATTCTTCTTGTTATTCTTGTTGTATGTCTTCAGTGGTTTCTGATAGTCTTATCAGGTCTGTCATTTCCTTCAGAGACCAGAGACCTCCTCCAACATGACAATGAAGCTCGGTATCACTTTGCTTCAACGCCTTGTGGAAAAGATGTCTGCTGTCACATCGCTCTGAACCTGCTTTGTCTGTATCAGCGGCATCTACAAATCCATATGTTTGAACAAGCTTGGACAAAAAACAACAACATGATAATTCAGAAAAAATTTGGCTGACTGATAAATTATGTATCAAAGGACAAAGGCATCAATAAAAGCTAATGTGCAGGGTTTTGGACAGGAAAACAGCAGAGGTGCGCGGTGACAGGGGGAGATTTAAGAGCTCGGGAAATGAGTTATGACAGCGATTTAGATAGGTGTCAAACCCGCATTTACATTCACATCACGGCGCAGGGCTAACTGAGGAGCCCTCCTGCAATTTGGGGTGACACTGATATAGATCATATGTGAAGGCAAAGGGACAGAGGGCCGGGACACTGGCGCTGACCTGGGACAGTCTGTACCTCTGCTCCGGGACAAAGGTGTTTTTCATTTCAATACGGATTTCAACTTCAGTTTCGCTTACTTAAGAGAGTGTGGAGAAAGTTACGCGCCCATTTGAAGCAAGCAAGAGATGAAGAAAATGTCTCAGTGAACAAAATAACAACATTTCCCCCATCTATAAAAAGGAATAATGCATCTAGTAAAGCAGTTATAATGAACACATTCTTTAAAGTCATATATTGAGCATTTCAGGACCGCATCACTCTAGTACGGATGAAAATCATGTGAATCCTAACTATTCCAATAACAATATAATACTGCATTCTTTTACCAAACCATTATAAGCATCGGGAGACAAAATAGTGAGCTTTTTTAGACGTCCAATTGTAAGTAAATATTAAGTCAGTACCAAGCCAAGGCTGAAATTGAACTAAATTAGGAAAAAACATGACTAAAACAGAACTTTTGCACATTCTAAGGTTACCAGGTGGTTTTGTTCTAGGCTGTGTTCGCATTTTCTTTTTCTTTTTTTTTTAAAGCGTAAACCTCGGTCAGATGGAAGAGCTCAGTGATTTTGGCTTCCTGCAGTCAGAATATTGCTTCACCTAACATTGCAATAACAATCATTTGAAGATATATCGCTCAACCCAAGTATGGTCCAAGAAGGAATTGTTTAACCAAAAATGAACTTCCACACATTCATAAGTTCAACGCATTGTTTGTTTTTGGCTGAGTTTGCAAAAAATAAAAAAAATTGATCTCAGTCAGATAAAGACATTAGTGATGTTGCAATATATTGTGGCTTCTTGCGATACGGATTTTGTCACCTAATAACGCGATTCAGTATTTTTTGTGATATATTGTGCAGCCCTAGTTTACTTAAACGGAAACGGAACAAGCAGCACAGTTATTTATGGTAAACACGATTAAGCCTGACTTTTATTCTAACTGTAAACCACAAACTATAAACTATAACTAAAGACTATAAATTAGATGGACATTGATGGTTATTTTCTTGATAATAATATAGAAACAAATGGGCTGAAAAACGCACTGTTCCCAGCTGTTCTCCCTAGATACCGGCTATTTCAATCCTATTTCTATGTTATCAATGTGCTAAGGGAAGGTGCATCCGAGACATATATGACTCGAACATACAGTACGTGGCTGGAGCAAAACACTATTTCAAGTATGTTTTTTTTCTTTCATGTGAGAACAACATTATGACAAGCTCAAAAAGGTTTAACAGAAGATGTGCCCCCTTTGCACATCACAGTCGATTCGTTGCATAGTTCACTTATTCCACCTGCTCTGTGTGTGCAAGCTCCACGGCTGTAAACATGATGTCAGGGATTACCAGGATTTGTGCTTATACGGCGCACTTACACATGTGGATTTGCTCAACACTGGAGTACTTACAGAATTTCACAACATATGAAAACGTAAATCCCACTAGAGAATCCATTTGGTAACTCACTAGTCAGTGTGATATTCTTCAGATGCACTCTTCTTTCATGTGCGAGATTCTTCAGATGTGCTCAGATTAGCGCATGGGATTAGGAGTGTCAATGCTAACAACACAACTAAAGGGACAAGACTTTAGGATGAGTCACATGGAACTGAGTAACTTCTTTGTCTTTACCTTATCGTTTTGGAGTCCATGTTAACATTTTGGACCAGGAGAACCCATCCTTCATCTTCGCCAAGCTAGCTCTTTATTATTTCAGCAATGGCAGAAAAACAAAAAGAAACTGACAGTAATCTGGACAACAAACTGGGTTGTCTTTGTTAAGAATGGCTTTAGCTCTGATTTAGCCCTAGTTTAGATGTGATTCAGCTCAAGTACTGACCTAGTATAGTCCTGTTACACAACTAATCTATATTGAATCGATGTTGTGATTTTAATTACTGCAATGACCTAACTGCAGAAGGCGGAAGTTTGTCTGTGTTCTTTTTTTATTATGTTGTTGTTTTATCCAAAAGCTTTACTAGACCCGGTGATCTATAAAAGAGACAACCAGACACAAAGTTTGCAGGTGGTTCTTGAATAAGCAGGTCACTACAGCCACATGACCTAGATGTATCACAATATGTGTGTCATCTCTGTAGATTAGCTATGATGCATCATGTAACCTCGTACACTATCACATCAATACAAACTAATAACCTTCTCGTTCAATGGTTGGCATAAGTAGCTTTAGGCTGACATCCGAAGAAATGATGGAAGTTTTACATTATGGATGTTTTAATATATCTCAATAATATTTTCAAACCTGACGTGTTACATTTATATGGTCACTCGGTTGGGCACTAATATGTAATTACTACTCTGAAAAGACTAGCGTCAATCAATGCCCATCCCAAACTGAAAATTGTAAGTTTGCATCATACTGAAGAATTGCAGTAATAGGTAAAAAACAATTAAGCAAGAGGTTACATTCAAGTAAGATGATTAAAACTGGTGTAAAAGACGGAGCAGCAGCCTGCTCATGCATGTGAACATCCACAATAGAGAAACAGTGAATGACCTGCCTAGATCAGTCTCAGTGTCACATTAGTGCACAGGCCTGCCTCACAGTGGAGGGGATAAAGAGGGTGCAAAAGTCTACCGGGATCAATGAAGTGTCAAATATTATTATTATCATTAGCAGATAAGGGTTGTGGTCAAGGAGAAAACTCTGCTGGCACCAGCCGTTCATCAGCCCTCCCTTTGCATTCTGCCGCATCTAATATTCTATTACAATGATGGCAATTAACGGAGGAATGATAGCGACCCAGTGACAATGGACAAATTTGTGACAACCCTTCCAATTGTTCTTCTGAAGAGGAAATCTATATCATTGTCTGGGAACGTCGGTCGGCAGTGTGCTGCATCCACGCTCCAGCGCGTTTACAAGTGGTGCTTTAACGAGGAGCAGAGGGCAACATTTTTGGTCCCCATAAGCTCTTGCAATTACACGAGGGGCCAAAGTAGCACTGTTCTTAAGCTCCGATAGAGCGGCTATTTAAACAGCAGTCAAGCCAGCCATAGTTAACCTTCTGCAAGTAGTCCATGCCTCTTTAAAAACATAGCATTGTAACACCAAACTGGAGTCTTAAAAGTACTTGCAGAAAGATATTAGACAAGGCTTTGTGGTCAAGTGGTGTAATGCACAGCAGTGTTGGCTATTGAAGTACATAGTCCATTCATATTTTATGCCTAATTATCTGAAAATAAGAGAGGCTGTGATTCAAGTGTCATCTAACTGAAAACTATATGTATGCAATTATTAATGATATACAGCATGGGCTGAATGTCAACACTTATTGCACTAACTTTCCTTCATGTTGACATTAACAAAACGGCTTGAGAGAAACACTGGAGGAGGACAATTCCTCAAATCTGTCAGCATTACATATTTATGAGGTCCCCTGCTCAGCATCCAAGGAGGTCGCTATGGTGATACAAACTGATGTATATTCTAACAATGAACTTTTCGTGTCAGAATGCCTCAGAGCATCGTTGAAATGGTTAGCACACAATCTACAGCTGCGCTCGGCTCAGCTTTCAGATCAGCAAATAGACAATTAAAAAGGCAGTCATGCTGAGGCCACTCTAATCAATGCAGTGTTACAAAAATGTAATGAAAGGATGATGGAGTGACGCCTTCAGGAGCCGACTCTATTGTTGGGACCGACTGTGGTGGCAAAACAATATTTTCTTAGCTCATCTCTGTCCCCGCTCAAGTGACTCTTCAAACATAGAAGTGCTTATAAAAAGCATCGCATTAAGACAAGCCTTCCTTGTAAACAAACCGCCAGTTTGCCAAATACCATTTTATGGGTGCTTTACTCCTAAGTCTTGTCAATTATGGATTATAGAATTGCAATAGCATCATAATGCCGTCATCCAGGGAGCCATGTTTACCTTGGCTTTCACTTTGAGGTAAAATGACAATTAAACTAAATTCTGCATGGTTGCCTCTCCACACTACTGGGAGTTAAACAGCATTCGGTGTCATTTATTTCTGAATAAGGTAGTCTTTTAAAAGCAGGTTTGGGCGGGGGCTCCTGTTTTAATGCATTTCTAAACAGTTTTGTGAAGCGATGAGTAAGAGCGAGGCTGTGATGGCCTGGCCTTGTGTTTGGCCTCACTCATACATGTCCACATAACTGAGCTTGCCCTGCTTCAGGAAGTGGGCCTTGGCCTCGTCCATCAATCCGCCTGTCTTCCTTTGCCAAGCTGCAGGGAGCTACCCATTATAGAGTCATTTTATTAATAGGGCCCTTTCCTCTCCGCCACTCTCTCGCCGAGTGCCTCCTCATTCTGTCAGAATGGAGTATGCCTGCGAGCCACCTCCACGAAACCAGCGCACCAGTCCCTCCCTCAGTCTCCCAAGTGAGTGCGCCGGCTGCTGGGAAATATTGTGCTTTCAAGCTAAAATAGCATTTGGAGAGGTGAGCAATCCCTAAGCCCTAGAGCAAACAGTTTAACATTGAGGACTTATTTAAAATGATGTCCTTCTGCTTGCAAAGCCAATCAGATTTCTCTGTTGGTAGACGCGCATAAAGTATACAGTGAGCTTTGTACAGGCTGCCCTTCTCTGCCACCCCTCCTCCTTGTTAATGAACAGTAAATATAGCAGCAAGTAGCAATAACGGAGGGCATGGAGAGGTCAGGCCATTCTTCGAAACGACTGGGGATACTGTGCGAAAACAAGATGGCAGAGGAGTATGGCACTCAGGATGCAATTTGTTTTGATGGAAAATGGGTTAACGCAACAAAGGTTGTACAGAGTTGAACACAAACTAGCCTTTGGGCTCAAAATAAAAGACAAAAAAATATATGGTAACACTTTAATTCATAATAACTACACCTTATTTAGTCTTAATAAATGATGAATTAATGAATCAAGAACAATACATTAGTTAAGTGTGATTAACATTTAATAACTACATAACTACTACGGTTAATGCCTAACTCATAATGAATATTTCTTCATATACTTCACTTCATTCATTCATTGTTATAGTAGTTAATAAGTGGCACACTTAACTAATGTATTGTTCATGATGAATTAAGCATTAACTAATCATTCATTAAGGCTAAATAAGGTAGTTATTATACAGGAGCTTTTTCAAGAAATAAAACTGGCAACAATTAGTAAATTACTGGAGAAGTACTTTATAATGTGTTTTTTAATAGATGAAAATTCGTATTACTAGGGCAGGAAGATATGGCCTAAAAATATAGCCAACTGGTCAAACTAATGTAAGGCTATTTTTTATTACTTTTATTGTAATGAATACAGTTGAATCTAGTAAGTCTACCTCCAACTGATTGAAAAATTAATATCCGTTCCCAAAAATGCACCAATGAGTTATTTGCAATGGAAATGCTTCTCCCCTGTCAAAGTGTTGCAGGATGTTGCTGTGTCAAACATGGCTGCGAAAAGGCTCATTTGTTCTATAGTAAAGCGCTGTTGATACATGGCTCTAATCAGTCTAGCACAGCCCCCAACAGTCTATTATGAACTATTTAGTCAAAGTATTGAATGTTTGTGTAATTGTCAGTACCTGCCTGAGGTTGGGGCATTTATTTCCTTTCTAATGTCTGTCACAATCAACAGCAGAAAACAGGCGTCGCAAGAGAGTCAGAAGCGCCTCAGTGGTTCTCGAAAACAAGCTGCGGAAGTTTTAGCTCAAATCACTCATCCATTTATTTATCTTTTAGGCTTTTCATTAAATGGTCATGAGGCATGTGTCTTTCAAAATTTGTTTTCTTCATTAATATTTGCACACATAAGACGGACTTGACATCCAGAACTTCTGCTCCGTAGAGTTTGTTCACACGGCAAAAGATACAACCTTTTTTAGCTTGTATTATCCATCAAAAGCACTGTCTAGCTTTCATCAAACAACATTGGGGGGGGGTCATACAACACATGCATATAGAAAATAGAATATTTTGCTCATACTGAATGAACAGCCAGGAGCTATTTAGAATCTCTAAAAATTTCCCCTCTTTCTTTTCAGATTTTGCCCTCCAGGGTCCCAACAGCAAACCACGTTCAAGTGTTTGTTTTGTGTGTGTGTGTGTGTGTGTGTGTGTGTGTGTGTGTGTGTGTGTGTGTGTGTGTGTGTGTGTGTGTGTGTGTGTGTGTGTGTGTGTGTGTGTGTGTGTGTGTGTGTGTGTGTGTGTGTGTGTGTGTGTGTGTGGAAGATTTGCAAAGCACAAGTTTTATGTAGGGTGCTTTGCTTATGCAACTATTTGGCTGGGTTTGGGGCAAGCACAAAGTCCACAGGTTTGAGAGAATGAATTTGTCCTGTTACAATATGTTTTTTTGTAAAAGAAGTGCACAGTTTCGTAATGACTTCGAACTCTGCAACCTCACGCACCATGCAAACATAATACAAATAGTCAGCCTTGTAGAATATGGATGATGTTTGATATACACAGCGTCAGGTAAATAAGTCTTTTACAATGTAGTCAAGACACAGCTTGAGAAGGAAATGAACAGACATTCAATAAGCTTTTTTTTAATAATACTAGAAAGCCCTGCTGCTCTACACGGTAAAATATACAGATGTCTCATGGTGAAATTCCGCTTAGCTTTCTTTAATTTGCTTTTTGAAGCGCCAGGAATCTCGCCTTATAAAGAGCGTGTCATTCTGTGTGAAATGGTGCCTTTGCTCTTTTCACCAGAGCTTTTGAGTCTTGGTGAGATGGCCGTGAAGTGAAGAGGGTCATTTCAAGCTACTCTTTGTCACACGGAAATGCTTCGGAATGCAAAGAGCTCCTGACGCTGGAAGGAGAAAAAAAAAGAAAAGAAATAAACCTTTGAATCGTCATCCAAGGCATGGAATGTACTAACAGACTTTGAGTATTTATGAATCAGCTCGTTGATGCTATATTATGCACTGTCAAAGCAATAGGTGAACAAGGGGGATCAAATACGCACGTTTACAAATGGAATACACTTTTTTTTGTGTTCAGAAATACCAATGGCGTACCAATTCCAGCGTCATGGGGTCAGGAAAAACAACTAATACTGTAATCAGAAATGAACTTCAACTATAAAGCAACAGTTGACAAACATAGATGTCCTATCAGAAACAAGATGCGTATGTTCAGCTCATTGATATCATATTATGTACTGTGAAAGCATTAGGTGAACAAGGGGGATCAAATGAGCTGCTCACCAGGTATTCTTTTGGTTCACAATGGCGACCATCCCTAATACCTGCTGTGTTTTACTAAGATTAGGCTAAGCTTTCTTTAAAAAAAAAAGGCCATTTCTATAATTTGACATTTCTCCTCTGTGTTCAATACAATGAACAGCGATAAAAACTTTTCTCCCCTCAAGATTTTCTTTTCATGCAAAACACTTTCATCTGTCACGACGTGATAGGCCGTCTCTCTTTGTCAGCACAAATACAGGAGCCCCTATTTGAATATGGGTACACATCCCTCTATTTATTAAAGCTTGGATTAACATGACAGGAAGTTTTGTCTGGGGGCTCTTTAAGATGGCTCACAGAGGCAATCTGGTGACAGTAATAGGATCCAGCTAATATACTTGACTGATGCTCCTTTCCCAGTCTTATAAAGCAGAACAATGGTGGTGGGGTACTGGGGAGTGGATTCATTGTGTTTGTAATTGTGTGAGTGTGTGTGACTGTGATTTGGTCTCTGAATGTGTAAAGAGAGGAGGGTGCGCTAATCAGCTCGAATACCATCACTTAGCAAATATACGGTTGGAGGAAATAAAAATACTAAAAGGTCACAGAGCAATTCCTCCAGGACAACTATACTACAATTAACTTTAGACAAAGGCTGTGACATTAGTGTAGGCAGTGATAATGTGGAACGCCAGCCTTTGTGCATTTGTACTGATTTGTAAAGGGTTGCCATTAATACAAAGGAACCTATAACCAATGTCGAGGAAGCCGAGCTGGAACTAAGACAGATTTTTTTGGTTCACAATGCACATTTTAAACATTTGACACATTTTAAACATTAGAGAAGTCTGCCGTATCAACTCATAAACGATCATTTAGAAACACTGAGTCTGTGGGTTTCATATAAAATCTAATAAAGACTGGTAATGTAGTTACAAGTTATTTAGAAGACATTCAAATAACAAAGTAACAGCAAGGTTTGCGATTTACTACTTGCGACCATAGAAATAGCGATGCTGATTTTGATTGTTATTGATCTTGGAGCTACACTAATCCTTCCAATAAAAAATAAATCCAGAAAAGCATTGTTTTTGCCTTCTTGTCCCTATATGCATGTTTCACTCCAGACTTAAAAATTGCATGTGCAAATGCCATGAAGCAAGCAAGTGTTAATTAGGCAAATAAATATCCCTCCATAATAGTGTGTGGGTCATCGCTTCCTTAAACGTCAGTTTATAATCTTTATTATGCAGCCTCACGTCCTCAAAGAGGTGTTTCATTTGCATTTTTAGTCAGTTTGAATCTGTCAGCAAAATGATGAGACTTTGCTGAAGAACAGGTCATAGACCAAGGAGGCAGCCGTTATAAGAAAAGCTGAAGCTCATTTCGGGGTTTAGTTAATTAGTCGGGAGTAGCGTTGTTCTCTGTGCCCTTTAGCTGCTCATGTTTTTGTGATGGATCTATAACTGTTCAATACGTTGAGTGGACGGGGTATAGACACGCCACAGTGATGCTCCAGCAGGACAGAGTGACTGTTTATGAATCCAACATGCATCTGTGAGAGACAGAAGGGGGCCTGTGCCTCTCCACGAACCTCTCAATACTAATTAACGATCCAGTGATAGTGGCCAAATGCCAACTGTCATTAGAGGCCAAACCAACACAAACCCACACATGTACGAGGCAATGGAGCACAGCTGGTTTTAGGTCACTCCAACTGGACCACCTTCCAACTCTATAACTCTGTACTGCAACGTGAGCCCTATGTGATGCTCTGCTCAGGCTTTGTAAACTGCTTATATGACTCTAGCCTATTCCATGTTTGATAACTTGAATCAAGTGAAAATCTGAGCCCTGATTTCTTTGCATACCAAACTCCACCTCTTGCAGAGAGCACGACTAACCCTACGCCACACCGAGGAGAAGGAGCAGATTAAATTAAGTTAAAAACAAAGTGTGCAAATCAAGGGGGAGAACCTCTTCGATTATCCCAGTATGTTCTTGATGAGGAAAACATATTACACCCTGATATAAAGCTTGAAATTACACTTTCAGTTTAATATCAACTAGCATCTTAAATATTCATGTACCCATTTTGGGAAAGTTTTCAGTAATATTGTTAAAGTAAGAGCAAAATGCTTTTATTCTTTTTTTTTTTTTAATTGTTATTCATCTTGTTGTCAGACTTGTGTTTCTGTTTTGTGAAGCAATTGTTAATAGTGATTTCTTTCGTCCCACACACAGGTAAGATATCTGTGTTAAGCAGACTGCAAGAACGGCGTATGCTTAAAGACATGAATGACAACCTCACTTGGCAGGGAGCAATGGACCTTTGACTTCTCCACTGATAGTGCCATTTGCGTGCACTCAAGCAGCGCACTCCGTAAAAAGCATCTGACAGCTATCTTTGATTTTATTTAGAGGGGATTTCAGCGATGCCTGTATCTAAAACGATGTGCCACCCACCCACTCCCTGCCTGCCTGTGCCCCTCCCCTGCACACCCTGACTGTGTGAGTCTGGGAGCTGGTGACAGGGTCATGCAGACGGAGCACCGCGCTGAGCTCTGTGACACTGTGAGCAGATGAGGATCCCCTGTATGGAGCCCCCACACACTGGCACCCATCACAGACAGACAGGCAGACACAGAGCCACCTGTGGATCCAGCTAATGCCACCCACACCAGCCTGGGCAGCACGTCCACAAGATCAGACACAAAGGCAGCTCATGGACAGTCGGATAGAGCCATTGTCGATGTGTAGAACTCAATCTAAAAGCGTCACGATTAGAAACAGAATATATAGAATTTGGGATTTCAGTCTGTCCAGTGTGTGCTGTAAAATGTGTATGTTACTTTTATTGAGGGGTTGGGATGATTTCTCTCTGTCATAGGCTGACTGACTTTAAAATTCTGAAAATTGTGCTATTCTAAAATATACATCTCAATACACCATTGAAGATGTATAGATTTTAATCTCATTAAAAAGAGTAACTTAACGCTAAAGACACTGTAATATATGTATCAATTATTAATCTTTGAAAATCATAAGGCAGCATTGTGAAATTCCGCCTTATCTTGATCTTGTCCGAGCAGAGGCTTTGGCCCAGAGCCGCCGGCCGCCATCTCATGACGGCATCGCTCCTTCTCTCACATCCCTCTGATCTCTGTGTTACAGGCCACATGGCACGTCGCACTGACTGGGCACGCATGGGCCCATCTGCAGGGCAAAGCCTTACAAATGCTGTAAGCATACACTGGTGACACTTTGTGTGGACACTGGCAGTGGAAAATGGACAGAATTCTGAACCAACGCTTTAGCTAAGAGGACTTCAAATCTTTGTTCAAGTTAAAGCGTGACTAATAATACTAATCATGTATTGATTATAGGATTATAAAACCGACAATTCTACAAATAACAGCAGAGCTATGTTTGAACATGTTTACCTCATTTCTGAAAGGGACAAACTTATGAAGCAAGGTAATGCAACAATTTTGTAAGAAAACATGAAACCTTAGTTGAAATGCTCAGTTAATTTAGTAGAAATATGTGTTTAAAGTTTCAGTCTCATGGCTCATATTTACATGCTTAAAGGGCACTCTAAAGGCTTGAGATAGAATATTGGTGGGGCTCACTGTTACAAATACCTTGTGAGAGAGCATCACTAGTCTAAAGATTAATTGCAGAAAGGCAGCCATGTTCTCCATAGTGTCATTGTTCATAGATCGACCTACACAGGATTATCAGTTGTCAGTGGGCCAGGTGGGAGGCGACATGGTCGTCCAGCTCAGGACCCAACCCATACAGAGATTGTGATGACAGAACAGAGACACTCTGTGGTAACTCAGTGGAATTCAAATGCCAATCCGCTCGCCCTCTTCCTCTCTCATTCTCCCTCTCCCTCTCTCTCTCTCCTCACTCCCAGTGTTTGTCAGGGTTGGTGATTAGCTGTCACCCTCTGCAGAAGCAGATAACACCCCACACAGCCTGTTTCCCCTCTGGGAGCATGCACACACGTAAAACAGGCGAGCACACAAACAAATACGCAAACATGCGCACATGCATGCAAACTAAAGACACTTCAAACTCTGTCACAGACACTCAAACCAGACGAGTTTATTGCATTTTTGTACACATCTCATTATAGGCATAGTCCATACATGCTCAGGGATTACATCAGTATCATCTCTATGTTATTGAAAACGTGAACTTAACGTAAAAATCTCATCAAAACATCTTTAATCAAAACCAAAGAGCAGTGAATTACCCAGAATGGACGTGCAAAACACACCAATTTAAAGCCATCTACAACTATAATTAATAAATAAAGTATTTTCCAAAATATACACAAACAAGTAAAAAAGAATGTACCATCAATTCAAAAGAAACATGTCTTTCTGAAGTGCTTGAACTTAACAGAATGAGCCTTTGGAGAATTAGTCAAATGCAGTTGAACATGGCGTATCCTCCACTTCAGATCTGACTCTTGTGTCATCACCAACCAGCAGCACATCACTGATCACTCATGGCTCCATTTAGCAGCCGCTGCTACAGACACGATGTTCATTACACTTAGAGAGCTGCCTTGAATACTTGAATTTTCTGTCTGATATCAACTAAGATATTTATATGTGCAGTGTATACAGATTTGTTTTAAAATGTAAACTATGCTGTGAAAATGCTCTGATATCTCTACCTCACGCTCTGTTCATTACTATGTACTTGTGCCAAAGTGTTCTCTGGCTAAAAGCTAAAAGCCAAGTGGCTCATCGGCAGTTCTCATTAATTGCCCAATTTTGAGAAAGAGGGAGCCACCTAATGCTACCTTTAAACAGTCCTACACTGCTAATGGGCAGGGAACAGTAGATCAGCGCTGGCTAAAAGCTTTATTAGCAATAACAGAGTCAGATATGGGGCTCCGGGACATTGTTTGACATATTTCCACTTGACTTTAGAAGAAGTGCAAAATAATACCCAACAGTGTGGAGCCTGTCTTATCCATCCACCATGCACACAGCAAAGAAAGCAGCTGAATAATTTTAGAATCTACACATTCCTCTGGAGTGAACTCTGAAGACCGTGGCCTTTAAGCTAACACACAATGCAGTATTAGCACAAAAAAGGGGGAAAAAAGTAAGAAAAATGATCATGAATGCCGGAAACCTCTACTTTCCAACCTTATGTCTTGTACTGAGGATAGTAAGTGGAGATACATTAGTCCATGATGTGCGAAGTGGCACTTTACATGATAAGCATTACTTTTTTGCAGAAATGACTAATAAAAAGGAATTCAATGGATGTGATTGTTACATTACATTTGCAGCAGCATCAACGTTTCTTTTGTACATTGTCTTTGGCGTCAGCATCTACATTTACATTGTAGGAAACATATAGTGCTGGCGACTATAAAATACAAAAATACAAAATAGATAATGAAATAATGAAATAAGATATAATCCCCCGCTCCTCACCCCCCAAAGAGAACTGTCTATCTTCAACATGTGCAGATAATTCTCTGCAGAGTCTGTCTTCCTCTTTGTGTAAGATAATTGTGGCTATGTGAGACTGATCTAAACACAAATTTGTGAATGCGTCCGCAGTGCTTCGGGCGACACCTGCACTGAACCCGGCACAACGCATTCATTATTTAATTACACTGTGATTTCACACAAAGGCACATTATAGAAACCCACATTAATCAGTAATGTTTTGTTGGATCAAAAGGTTCACCGAGCAGCGCATATGTACCACTCAAAGCCATTTTCCATTTAGCAGTCGATAAACAATGGCATGGCTTTAAGTTAGCGTTATATCAACACAGGAAAGTGAGTGAAATCATGCAGTCAAACATAGTAGCTTTACTCAAACTGAAAGTGGAGCTTTGACATTGACATATTTTTTTTCTAGTAGTGGAACACATTTTGTTTTGTCCTCTTTCAGTATATTGTAAACTCAGACATTTGTGGGAAAAACACTGTGCAATCTAATTACAAAGCAACTGTATCAATTTCCTAAACTCTCAAGCATTTCTGTGACGATGACCTTGAAAAGTGACCCTGCAAGTTGTGACATATAAATTCGTCCCTGTGAAGGATCGAGATATTTAGCATTTAGTGGCTTCTTCTTTCATTGTTTACAAAAATTCAGGTATAGGGCCTTTTATTCGGCCCTAATTTCTGAAATTAAGACTGGAATTCTCTTCAACTTGCAGAGTGAGATTGACATTTAAAGCAGTACTAAGTAACTTGTTTACCTTAATAAATCCTTTCCGTAGTCCCTCTGGGGGTAATACAAGTGTTAATGGGATGATTGGGGAGTCTTTCATCTCCCCCTGGTGTCTCTGGCCAGAAAACCACACATGCAGCTTTCCCTGCCTCTGACCCGGAGGCCCCAATACACACTAATGAAATCACGAAGAAGCTAACAGGCAAAGCTAACTGCGGGCTTGTGCCACTTAATCAGTATTTACAGCCAAGTTTGAGTGAAAAAAAAATATTTCCATTGTGTAATTGGATGTACAATATCCCTCTCTCCCTTTGTCTTTTCTGTCAGCGTAGTATTTAATCTCACTGACAATTAATAAGTAAAAAAACGCAACATGCTACGACACCTGCAGTGGCGCATATGGCCTCTAGGGGCATGAGTTACTTAGTACTGCTTTAAAGCAAAGGAAAAGCAGTGGAGGAAATGATCAAATATCCGTTTTAATGCTTGTTTGCTTGCAATTTGCTAGTGTGCCAAACCAGGAACGATCAGTGCTCATTTCAGAACCGTCTTCCCTCAGAGGGCCAAAGCAAGCCATGCGGACTGATACTAATCTCCTCTGATTTACCAGATTTACCATTTTTATCTCTTGGGTAGGACACAGTAGGTAGGATTACCGTATTTTCCGGACTATAAATCACACTTTTTTTTTCATAGATTGGCTTGGGGTGCGACTTATACTCAGGTGCGACTTATATATAAAAATATAAAATCCCACAATGTTTGTTATTTTTACACTGACAGCCACTAGAGGCCGCTCTAGGCTTGTGTACCAGTATCTGCTACTCCAATACAACTGAAGATTTAAAAAAAAAACAGTCACTGAGCAGCAGAAAAAAAAGTTTACTCTTACTGCAATGAAGAAAACAAAAAAAGCTAATCGCAAGCTAAAAACTAGATGGCCACAGCTAGAACAACGAGTTCGCAAATGGGTGCTTGGACAACGTGCTGCCGGGAGAGGCTTGTCAACGGTGCAGTTAGCCTCGATGCCCAGGTAGTTGCCAAAGCTGGTGCGACTTATATATACAGTATATACGGTACTGAAACATGAAACAAACGGCACTCCAAGTATGTTGTAAGGAGGGAACAACAAAATCATATGGTTACCTTAAAAAAAAAAGTAAGTAAAGCAGGATCAAGGACCTTTGCAAAACTGAATACGTTGTTTTGACTGTCGGATAGTTAGTCACATGAAATAGAACATGAAATGACAACCCCCTTATGAGCATACAAAAGGAAAAGTAGTGTTACTGTATATATGGACGGGACGAGGAGCAAGGCGCGAGGAGGAGGAGAAGATTCACATTGGGCGCACAATAAAGACAGCAAGACAAATACAGACAGAGAAAGATGTATGAGATAGTGCCCCCGCCTCTGTGTACATACGACCGAGAGCAGGGAAGACCAACATAAGGAGATACGAAGCCCCTTTGCACAGGCCCCCCCTTTAAGAGTGATTTGGCAGCTCGGGCCTGGTCTGCTGGCAGGCGGAAACATATGCCCAACAATCATCTGCTGATCACTAAATTACCACATGGCTTTTTTATTCCCATCTGACACCATTGGACTGTTTCGCACAACGGGACAAGGGCTGTAGATCTAGCAAGGGGCACGCTGGAAATCAAAGGGGTAAAAGTAGAAGAAGAAGTGGCCCTTTGGGAATGGAATAGAGACTTACAATAAAACCTCAATAACAAGCCAATTTGAAATAACAAAAAAAAAGCAAATTAACTAGCTCAGAGGTCTCCAAGTCTCCAGGGAGCTCCCACTGTCTCTCTACCCCTGTCCAAGTCGCCTCCCCAAAGACTTTCTACATTTCTACATGTGCTTGATCACTGTCTTGGCGAAACAAATGATACTGTGTACAAGGCCAAATTCATAGATGCATGTTCTCTTTGTGAATCAACTAATTGATTCATGAATATACTGAACATAATCTGCCAAATTTAAATTATGGGTTGACAAGGAAATAAGTTAATTCTGTTTCTTTGTGTTGAAATATCAGACTGTCCATGGTCAGTATCCTCAAAAGAGTTGTTTTATTTGGTTAAAGGTTCACTGATACTAACTTGAATCTTCTGAAAATAACTTGAGTTAATGAGTGTTAATATTTGCTAGTCTAATGTATGAAAAACTTAATGCTCCTCTGTGTGTGATGATCAGACGTGCTCTCAAGTAAAACATTGTGAATAATTTCTTTGCTTTTGTAATGGCTAAAACATTGCTTTTTAGTGGCAAATAATGTGTCATCTGTGCTTTTTGGGGTTTATGAAATCATTTCAAAGGACGTCTTATCAAAACATTTGCTTGCCCTTAAGTTGTTGATATTCATAAAGCAATCTTTATCACAAAAATTGGCCTAGTGCTTTTCTTGAGGCCATTGCCAATCTGTCTCCACCTGGCCCTTCTTCCCGGGCGCTGCTACTTCCCAGCATGTATTGGAAGTGATGCATTTACCATATTAGGCAACTACGTCAATGAAATTACTTTACAAGTCAGCAGGCTATATTTATAGGAGATGCACTATATGGCAGAAGCAGCGCAGCAGGGGTGTCTCTGCCGGGTCTGCCAGAACAAAATAACATATTTTCACAGATTTTCCAGTGCCAATGTATGTGTATGTGTGTGTGTGTGTGTGTGTGGTGTGTGTGTGTGTGTGTGTGTGTGTGTGTGTGTGTGTGTGTGTGTGTGTGTGTGTGTGTGTGTGTGTGTTTCACATAAGATGCCATTTTAGGTTGCCTTTCTCCAGGTAGACCATCTGTGGCCATACTGGCGGCTAGAGCTTTTCAAAACAATGCGGCACAGGATATGACTGACTGCGTGTCAAAAGTTAATGACATCGTCAGCTCTTCACACTTCAGTATTTATAAAGGTTTTTTTGTACAGCACAGATTCTTTTTAGGGTTTTTGTGATGGAATGTCAAATGACTCAATGTCACAATGTATTACACAATCTTGTATTATTTAGAGTTAGGCCTTTGTATAGCATTTACCCCTAAACTACACTATTACGGCTTGGAGTCCACATCTGGCAACTGTATCTTTACATAGAATGGAGGAGATGGGTCAAATCTTTCAAAGCATTACGGTATATCAGCTTCCGACCCCTACTGTAGCTTAGCCTTATGATAATCCTGTAGAAATCCCGCATGTTTGTGGATATTGTTTACTCAGGGATTATAAAGAAGTCCATGCAGTGTCAATCCACTAGGGTATTTTCTCATCCCACTCGACAGTGGACATCTCTCAACCATCGAGTCACCTCCACCTAAACAATACCAAGCAACTATGGCGTGCTAAACCTAAGGGATAGGAATGAAGTGTGACTGTGACCAGACAGGAAAATAATCTACGTAATCCAGATCGAAACCCTAAAGGCTTTTATAGATCGACAGCATAGATTTTCTCTCCGTCTCCATTTCTACCTGGCTTAGGTTTAATTCAACAATTAAATCAACCCGTGAGCCTGCGAGTTCACAGAGAAAGCAATCATTCATCTTTGTGCCGAGCCACTTCATTGGAGGCAAAAAAGTGGCCCCTACTCGGTGGTTCCTCCATAGACACCATTAGGGCCACTCAATATGTCTTCAGCTCAGCTCACTTATAATTACTGTGGTTGACATCTAACAAACAGCTCGTTATGGGTGCCCCGGCCTCGCCATTACCTTAACAAATCTGCTCATTCTGTTGACGACAGTGGACGTGTCATCAGATCATGTTCTGCTTCCTATCTGAGAAGTATGTTATGTGTAAGAAGGGTTCCTGTTAGTCCAGGAGTGTGCTAATGCACAGCATTAACCACTTGTCACTTACTGTGAGGTGCAGGGCTTGTTTTGTTTCATGTAGTAACAATGAAACAAAACATGAAACTTTCCTGAGGGATGTTTAAAGGCACACAACAGGGCTGCTGTTATGTTTATTGACTTACGGCTGAAAGTTCCTGTCTTCAAAATGTTGATGCTTTCACTCTCCACTGTCCTTGACACAAAAATGCAAACACCAGTTAGTGTGAGCTCTCATTTGTCCAGGAATTATCCATCGTAGTAAATATTTTTAAATACAGTCGACTAGACTGAGTTGATCAAGTTGAGGAAGTTTTGCTTCTAACTTCAGAAGCTTCTTCTGTAGACAAAAGTGAGAAGAAGTTTCTGAAGATAGAGGCGAAACTTCCTCAACCCATTTAATCCAGTCCAGTATGTAACACGGGTGGGAATTAAGTTATATTTTCTTTTATATCATTCCTTTGCATTACCTGCGCTGTTCCCACTTTTAATCTCGCGAGAGTAATGTCACCTGCCCACGTGACCCGCCGCAGCCTATCGCGTTCTATATTATCCAGCGTTCCAATATGGCTGACAGGTGCGGTGGCTAAGCCTCGGAAAGTTCGAAGCCGGTATGTGTAAAGTTCTGGTTTACCTTCCTAGCACTATGACAACCG
The DNA here is from genome assembly GCA_007210695.1 of Neogobius melanostomus. NCBI lineage: Eukaryota > Metazoa > Chordata > Actinopteri > Gobiiformes > Gobiidae > Neogobius > Neogobius melanostomus. Next base: position 883,162 of record VHKM01000281.1, read on the forward strand.
ACAGCTTGCAACTAATTGTTAACTTATAGGTGCCGACCATCAGGGCTAAGTTGTGACGAGTGAGTGTGTCGATGCTAAGATATTAAGCGGAGTTGGTAAGTCAATTTGTTTGCTAATGGTAGCTACTAGCCGCAACCATGTATTCCTTATGGGCGGTTAGCATTGGGTTTTAACCCCGTTTTCCTCCATGTCTCTGAATGAATCTAAGTGATATTTATGTCGAGTCTTCATTGTATGTACAGTGAGGAAAATAAGTATTTGAACACCCTGCTATTTTGCAAGTTCTCCCACTTAGAAATCATGGAGGGGTCTGAAATTGTCATCGTAGGTGCATGTCCACTGTGAGAGACATAATCTAAAACAAAAAATCCAGAAATTGCAATGTATGATTTTTAACTATTTATTTGTATGATACAGCTGCAAATAAGTATTTGAACACTTGTCTATCAGCTAGAATTCTGACCCTCAAAGACCTGTTAATCTGCCTTTAAAATGTCCACCTCCACTCCATTTATTATCCTAAATTTAGATGCACCTGTTTGAGGTCTTTAGCTGCATAAAGACACCTGTCCACCCCATACAATCAGTAAGAATCCAACTACTAACATGGTCAAGACCAAAGAGCTGTCCAAAGACACTAGAGACAAAATTGTACACCTCCACAAGGTTGGAAAGGGCTACGGGGAAATTGCCAAGCAGCTTGGTGAAAAAAGGTCCACTGTTGGAGCAATCATTAGAAAATGGAAGAAGCTAAACATGACCGTCAATCTCCCTTGGACTGGGGCTCCATGCAAGATCTCACCTCGTGGGGTCTCAATGATCCTAAGAAAGGTGAGAAATCAGCCCAGAACTACACGGGGGAGCTGGTCAATGACCTGAAAAGAGCTGGGACCACCGTTTCCAAGGTTAGTGTTGGTAATACACTAAGACGTCATGGTTTGAAATCATGCATGGCACGGAAGTTCCCCTGCTTAAACCAGCACATGTCAAGGCCCGTCTTAAGTTTGCCAATGACCATTTGGATGATCCAGAGGAGTCATGGGAGAAAGTCATGTGGTCAGATGAGACCAAATGGAACGTTTTGGTCATAATTCCACTAACGTGTTTGGAGGAAGGAGAATGATGAGTACCATCCCAAGCACACCAGCCCTACTGTGAAGCATGGGGTGGTAGCATCATGCTTTGGGGGTGTTTTTCTGCACATGGGACAGGGCGACTGCACTGTATTAAGGAGAGGATGACCGGGGCCATGTATTGCGAGATTTTGGGAACAACCTCCTTCCCTCAGTTAGAGCATTGAAGATGGGTGAGGCTGGGTCTTCCAACATGACAATGACCCGAAGCACACAGCCAGGATAACCAAGGAGTGGCTCTGTAAGAAGCATATCAAGGTTCTGGCGTGGCCTAGCCAGTCTCCAGACCTAAACCAATAGAGAATCTTTGGAGGGAGCTCAAACTCCGTGTTTCTCAGCGACAGCCCAGAAACCTGACTGATCTAGAGAAGATCTGTGTGGAGGAGTGGGCCAAAATCCTCCTGCAGTGTGTGCAAACCTGGTGAAAAACTACAGGAAACGTTTGACCTCTGTAATTGCAAACAAAGGCTACTGTACCAATATTAACATTGATTTTCTCAGGTGTTCAAATACTTATTTGCAGCTGTATCATATAAATAAATAGTTACAAAATCATACATTGTGATTTCTGGATTTTTTTTTAGATTATGTCTCTCACAGTGGACATGCACCTACGATGACAATTTCAGACCCCTCCATGATTTCTAAGTGGGAGAACTTGCAAAATAGCAGGGTGTTCAAATACTTATTTTCCTCACTGTATGTATAGATGGTGACTAAGTGTTGTGGCGTTTAAGGCCATCTGAACGTTTTAGGCTACGGTAAAGATAATGAATGAACACTGCCGCTGGTGCGCACCGGTCATAGTAACAACACTGTGTACGCACCGGTCATAGTAACAACACGGTGTACGTACTACGTTCTCATTTGTTTCTTGTCTATATGTATTATTACTATGTATTATTAGTAATATGTATAGGACACGTATGACATTGTTTGTAGTTTAGTATTGTTAATGTGAGCAGTATTAAGTTTGATAAAAGATAGATTAAATTACTTTGATGTGCGCACAATGACTAAACTCGGGGTCCTGTGTTTACGCAGGCCAGGTCCCTGAGTCTTGGATGGCGAGCTGTAGATAGGCCTCGAGCCTGAGCCCAAGGAACTTCACCTCTCAACTAGAACTCCACCTGCTCTGGTCGGGTCGGTAGGCGGCTTTTGGCCAAAACCCCTTGCCCCGCACCTCACTACTCTGCGGCCCTTTGCACTATCCCACACACACCGTTTCCATAACCTGAACTTCCACTACGAACTGTCATTTTCAAATTCCCAAACCGTGTGGCCGTATGAACTGTTGCGGTTGAATTGAGACTGTGGCAGAACTGTCAACAGTTTGTATGAACTTTATGAACTTTAGATAGGTTTTATGAAGTATCTTGAATGAATTTGCATTAATCGAACTAAACCTGCATTGTTTGTTTTACATTGCCTGTCTGTCATGTCTATTTGAATGGCCATTCCTGTCCATGTTTGTCCAAATGTCTGTTTTCTGTCCACTGTAAATACTTAAATAACATCAGCACCATTTATAAGAAATTATTGGTCTCTGTCCTATCTCTCCGAGAGTCGTACTCTAGACTTCTGATCAGCCCAACACTAATAAGAACTACTATACTAGCGCGAGTGACCTGTTACAAGTAGATGATATTTGAGATTCAAAACTAAACAAACACAATAATATGTATGTTTTGCTAAACTATTGCATTAAAAAGTAACATGGCTACACTCGTCGCTCACCATGTAGCAACAGACAAATGGATGGCTAAATGACTACATGATGCTTCTTTTTTCCTCTCAGGACAAGTCTATAACTTGACCCAAGTCTGTAACTTGACCCAAAACAACTTGAGACCACTGTGGTATTTTGAGCAAAGTAAAAGCTCTAAAATCACAATGCTGAGATGGAAATCAATTCCAAACCAACTAACCAGAAAAGCGTGCATCACATTGTTAACAAATACGGTAACTTTGAAAGATTATCATTCTGTGCCCCCCGAGGCGAACTGTTATCTACGACGCACACCGCAGCTTTAATGACAATCAACACAGATCAAGCTTTATGGCTATAAGGGACGGTCTGCTCTCCCTCATCAGGACCATATCAGGCAGCTGCTTACACGGACGCACATTCTGATCCATATTTCATGAGCTATGGTAAACACTCTCGCCAATGCCAATCTACCATTGAATAATACATTCAGAGTGGAGCAGGATAATAAATTGAGAGCTTGCCCGAATAAAAAAAAGGAGAAGAAAGCAAATAACCAATATTCAAAGTGAAATGGAATTAATGAACTGGTAGTGAATACTCAGATATTTGAGACAAAAGAGGGGCCATTTCTGTCCTCCACCTAACCTTTGTGTCCCCGGTCAAAGTTCTACATTAATGCAGTCAGGAGGGCTTTCATAGTGCTCCTCTATGATTGCATGCTTCACAGATGTGCAAATGATGCTAGGTGAGGCGCGGCGACGGGGGCTTTGATCTAATAATGCGGCAGACAGGTTCAACAACAAAAAAAGGCGCGGAAATCCCTGGCTTAGACAAGGCCTGTGTAATCTGGTAGAACCCCGATACGCTTCATCTGACCCTCCTCCGCTCCGGTAACCATCAACGGAGAGGGCCCGCACTTACACTGGCCCCATTGGAGCGAACATCAGGCACGACCGACACCTCCCCCATCTGAGTCCGAAGTATATTTATGAGCTAATCAGAGCAATCCCATACAGTAAAGCGGTACTACATTTACAAACCAGTATATTAGCGGTGTTGGTCCAAATTTTGCTATTCTTCTAAATCCTCATATTTCAAACCATTTGATAATCTTCATTTCAATTTCACCCATTTTCCCTATAATTTTTTTAGAAATATCTAACGTACGTATCAACATCGAGGTAAGTAAGTAGGGAGAGTGGTGGGGAAATACTGTGGCTATATAAACCCTCCACAAGCAAAGGCAATAACAATAACAGTAAGTCCACACGCACTACACTTGCCTTTATGTTTTACCTCAAGTGTTTGTGCAGTGAAATATTTACTTAAGAGGCATATCTCAATTATACAGCTAATAATGTAAGCAGTGTGTCATCACTGGAATCAAGGCACAAAATCAATAGGGTGCATGCTGTTGATGGCGTACTTCTTAAAATTCAATTATTACTCTGACTAAACCTAATATGTACCTGTAGGCTGTTTACTGTTGCAAACCTCAAGAGGATAGAATTAATTGGATATTGAAGTTGAGCAACTCCAACATGCGGCTCCGTAAACTAGTGCAATAGTGGTAAAAGGAAGAAGAATGAGAAGGCTAAATGTAGTCAAATCATTTTAAGAAGGGGTCTTAGGCTTTTGTAGTAATCATTTCAAAGACATCTTGATGACTAAATTATTTTACAAAATGCTACATTGATCTCAAGTGACCTAATCAACTTCTCCCTAAGTTATTCCTTCGCGGTCCCGCTTGCCTTTCAGCTTATCAGACTCACTAACTTTGACCTAACCACTCTGATGATCTCCCAGTGTCAAACAAGAAAGAGCAGCATGGAGTATTCCCGGAAATCAACAATTTTGACGTGTCTCCACCCACCCCTCATCAGGGCTGACCCGACGGAGAGGCCATATAGCAGAGGTGAGAGGGCACGCAGTGTGTCACTCAGCCGCTCTGACACCTTCATTAAGGTCGGGGCAGGGGAGGGAATCTAAACTACAGGTGTACCACAGTGTGTCGCCGCTACAAACCAAGGGCAGCGTTTACAAAAAGTCTGGACAGCCAGCGGACCATCAGGGTGGCCTGTCTCTGTAGGAGTCTGACCAAATTAATTAGGAAAGTGAAAGGAAAATGACTGTCAGATCACACGTCATGCTGGGAAAAATACTCCCCCCTACTGAGAACAATTGATTGCCAGTAAATGTTCCAGCTGTCACTCCATCGGATATCATGTTTAAAAAATGGCATCTGCATCATCATGAATTTATCATGTTTCAGGACCCCGCAGAAAAAGGTTTATGCTGGAGATGGAGCAGCACTTCAGCCTTTTCTGATTGTCTCTCAAGCCTGCCTCATTTTAACTCACATTCAGCCAAGCCTGAAAGAACTAATTCTATCACTTACTCCAGTTTGAAAGGACAGGCACATCCCACTAGGCAGAGGGACAGGAGGAAGAGGCAGGATTCAGCAATCATTCACTGGCCACTAAGCATATAGTAGTATTTAGACAGCTTTAGCATAATGCCACAGCTTAATGCGTGTTGGCTAATTTGCCAACAGGCTTGATATGAACAATCTCTCTGCATGTTCTGGTTGGGCGCATGGCCTGATGGGATGGCACACTATTAGCCCAGTCAGACTACAGGGCCTCTCTGTTAACATTACACTGTGTAGTGAAGCATAACCAAGTGAAGGCGCCTCCATCTTGCCATATTTGTGAGCTATCTCAGAGCGCGATGTGGATGGTCGGGAACCAGCACTTACAAACAAACATTGTTTGCAAAATGACATGATATTACTGTGAACAATGGATTATCCTGCGTTGCATTTACTCCATTTCTAAACACACAAAAAATAATGATGCTACTTTTTTCTCCATACTTTACTTGTGGATAGATTTGATAATTATGAGCTGGTCCGATGGATAAAGAAATACCATTATGCCATACAGCAGTTTTAACCACACGGTTTATGCAAAACTGCCACAACAATACTTCATTAGGTTGTCCATTCTCTTTTGTATTTGCACATATTTTTTATTATTGAGCGAAATAAACAAAACATTACATTTCAATTAGAGCTATGGGGTATTAGCATTTTCATAACACCTCTATTATGAATTCACAATCACTATCAGGTCTGGTAATCACTTGTCTCAAACCGTTTAATTACAGCTTGCCAATGACTACTTAACGTGATTAGATGTTATACCTTATTGTTGCGTGTGGCATATTACATCAATTATATTAAGAGTTATTATTTCCATGAGGGTGCAGTCCTTGCATGTGATGCAGAATGCAGTAAAGGCTGACTGACAGGGACTTCTTAAAGACTTAATTTTACAAATAAAGTAATCAATATAAGCTCGTGCACATCACGTCTCACCACACAGTGAGCCGGTGGGTCTTTTGCATAATTGCAATAAAAAAGTGTATTGGCCTGACTGATTGAATTCAGCCTTGGTAATTGCAGCATAAACAATGTAGTTGACTGTCACAGCTACTGTGCCACTATGCTGTCAACAATCCAGATATTTTTCAGCCTCTACCGGCGGATCATGCAGATCCACAGCCCGCCGTGTAATGAGTATAATTACATGGTGCGCATGTGTTACCTGTGGGGTACACTCACACACACATGCACGAGCAGCACAACACATATTTTTCCATCCATGACCTGTCACTCAAAATCAGCCCCGATGGAAATGAGTGGAACAACCGCCCAGCAGCTTCTCCATGCCTCGCTTCTCCATACCCACTGGCTAGTCTCCCTCTCCAGATTGAAAACATTTACAAGTGAAAACTGATTCTTATATTAGACCTGCATTTTCTCTAACAGCTGCCTAAACCTCTGCTTATGCTGCTGTCCATCAAACCAGTCTCAGTCTCATTTCAGCTCCTTCACACATCAGCGTTTAGAAGCTACAGTGCCAGTCCTGATACAAAATACACAATACTGCAACCTAGGGCTTCAACTAATGATTATTTTTGCAAATGGATTAATCTGTAGATTATTTTTACAATAAATCGCTTAATCGCTTGGCTGGGAAAGGCTTTTTACCACATAAATCTGAAGACATGTTGATGGAGGAAACTTAAAGTGTCTGTAGGAGGTTTTCAGTGCTTTAAAAAGTCACTAGAATGAAATTGGTTTGCGCAAAGTTGCACATGAACACAAACACAAGTTTCTGCTTCTGTGAACCGGCCGTTCCTCATTTAAAAGCTAAGAACATCCAGACTTCAGCCACTGAGCTTTGACGACTGGAGGCTGCACTGGCACTGATTGGGACTTCAACATGACCAGGAGCTTTTATGTTTATTTCCAAACGGATCTGGCAACAATAAGAGTGGAGCTAATTTGCTTTTGATTAGACAATTGTCCTGAAACACAGACAGATAACATTTATGAAATTAACCATGCACAAAACACCACCGAGTACAGAAGATGACTCAAGTACCTTCAGTGAAGACATGCACAAAACACTCTACATACTGTAACTTTTTCATCAAAATACTACATTTTTTTAATGTCATTTTTATGTCAAATTTTGCTCAAAATTAGCAATTAATCATTACTAAAATTAGTTTTCAATTAATCAATAAGTTGTTTCAGCTCTATTGCAACCCAATCCAACTTATTTCCTCCCCGGATCATCTTAAAAATCATTTATTTCTCCACAACTGATTCAAATGTTGATGTCACAATGCTCACACTTTCACTTTCTCTTCTTGGGACTGATACAACATAGCTGACGATGCAAAAGAAAATATGCACAAATATTATTAGCACGCTCACACCCTTAGGATGTGTGCAAACCTTACCAGCTTTCTGAAGGACAGGCAACATTCATCCTTTTATTTCTGGTGCCCAACCCAACACTGCTAGATGTTTATTGTCTGACTTTTACCCTTCGACCAGTCCTGCTGTAGCGACCCTAGAAGGAGAACCGTCCCCTGCTGACGTACAGTGGCTCTCAAGGTCAAACGCTTTCTAACACTGGCCAGATGACAAACAGCCGATGTCAGCCAACCAGCATTCTAACAGTATATGCATGAAAATATGCACATCATTAATACAACCAAAAGTGAGAAGTAAGTTCACCAATTAACACAAACATCCCAGTCTTTCCTGTCATCCCATTTCTCATATCAACCACTGTGTGCCTCATACAACCCCTACATAAAACGCTGCGAGCCCATCGTCTGTGTTGTGTTGCCCGTAGCCAGTGCACTGTTTTGGCTGTGTGCTGTTGTGTCTGCTCAGATCAAGGAGTTGTAAATAGAGTGGAGCTTAAATGACAACAGCCTTGCTTTTGTAGGGATTTAAGGGGAGGCGAGAAAACGGAGAGGCTGATTTGAGCGAGTGCCGCTGAAGATAAAATGTTAGGCTTTGGATCTAAATTCCACATGAATGCCTCTCCCTTTAGTGTGCATTATGACGGCAATGGACCATATCATAGTATTTGTTTTGCTTTAGAGCTGTCCCCTGTGATTTATGTTCCCCGAGTGCAAATATTTTATGTCACTATACAAGCAATGTTTGTGTCACGGTGAGTGCAGGGGGTATACTGGGGGGGGCTGAGCCATTTTTGTATCAGAACGCTTGTGTACATGCGAGAGTGTGCTTTAGCGAGGCTCTTGTGGCAGTGCCAGTGTGTGACTGCTGGCCCCCCTGGCTAGGGAGCAGCGCTTGGAAAGGTTACCCAGCAGAGTGGCTTTTGTATGGTAATGCGACCTCCAGCTCCCCAAGGAGTCCCAACACCTGCCCGGAAACCGCCCGCCATCCTCGCATCTCCAGCACACGTGAGGCGCTCTCTCCCAAGACACCTTCTCTCGCCGTCATGATTTCTCCATTTGTTATTACAATATCTTCCAGAACGCGTGGTAAAAATTCAATACCATCAGCTACAAAATATGACTTCAGAGTGCGCTGCGGCAGGAGGTTTCATTAAATAGCTGTCTCTCACCGCTAAAACCTATAAAATATGTAACTCCGACCACAAAAATAACCAGAATTGCAATCAATCATCCGCAATGGAGTCGGCGGAGAGGTGGATTGGGTGTGAAGGAGATGGATGGAGATCAAGTTATTTTAGGCCCTTCACCCAGACGTCATATAACTGCGGGCAGATTACTGAGCCTAATTTAGAGACTATGGCACACTTCAGGAAAAAACTTGACTTGACTTACACGCACTTACAAGCCAAGGCACCCGGCGCGAAAAAAGGAACCATTTTGTTTAGCAGTTTATATGGAAATGGCTTCACTAAGGAGAGCAATCATGATCTTTCTTGATGTTTTCGATGCACAGCCAGCGACGCGATTGTGAAAAAATGCACACACAGACAGGCTGCCTCTATAGAGAAGGGGAAGGGCATAGAGGCACGGAGCACGGAAGCAATTATAGCAAATTAAATGAATGCCTTCAAGTTAAGTAGTGTTATTAATGTGGGAGACAAATTTAAGATGCAACGCACAGTATCACAATGAGATATAACCGACCATTTTAGATTCGCTTTCAGAAATATAGCTACGATTACAATGATTTATAAAAACGTCAATAGAGTTTACGGTCATTCATTGAGTGAGCAACAGTTTTATGGGACAAGAAGCTTGCTTTTGTCGGATATTGCCATGTTCTCAAGACAACAGTCAATTTGGGCTGTGATCCAATATAGAAATCAACATAAATGCATAAAAGCTTATCAAATATTTGCAGCACAGTTGTTTCTTCTCATCTCTGAATTATAGTTTAAATGTTACTGTTAAGTTGGTTGATTAGATATTTCCGTTTCGAAGCATTATTCTTGGTTATGTAAATCCAGTGAATGTATACACCTTATATACTTTGCAAATCGAAGTGACTCAGAATAAGTGATCTCAAAGAATGGGTCTGTCTGGAACATAATGAAAAACAATGAAACGAGTGGCGACTTGTGACTTACTCCGAAATCTACTGTGTGATTCGATGTGACAGTGACGAAAATGAAGACTAACAAACACTGTCAAGCATGAGATGATGAAAAGACTTCATTCGAACGTCAGAACAGACAAGACGCCTCTATGTGCATATACAATACAGCCTATTTAGGAATATGATTGATATAGCAGCCATTGTGGAGGTCTATAATGACTCAATAGGAAAGGCTTACATCGGTTAAATTAGAACGGCCACAGAATGCAAATCTCAAATCATTGCTATATAAACAAGAACAATGTGTCGCAGAGAGTGCCGTGCCGTTTCTACCTTGTAACGATAAAAGTAATAATTTGTTTTAAACATTCCTGACAACCAACAATTATTAACATCCCCGGCACAAACCATTTTTTTTTGTTTTGCTAAAAAACTAACAAAAGAAATCCCACAAAGGAATACAAATGTTCTTCCTTGGCTGTGAGAAATATGCTTTTTTTACAATGTAGCGCCTTCCACCGGGGTTCATGTATTCTCCCCAGGATGGTTGATCTCCACTCGGTCCACTATATTGGTCCATTTAAGGTCTTGGAGTGCTACCCTCAGGCTGACCGCTTACATTCTCGTAAGTTACCCCGGCGCCAACCTCTGAGCCTGAGGCAACCCAGCAAGTGAACCCATTTCTCTGCCTTCTCCCTGCTGCGCTGCATCACATACCCACTTGTATACTCGTGTAAGCCCTGGCTCCGGTTTCCTGTTTATTAAATGTACTGTTTTACTCAGACTTACAGTATATGTATGGGACCTGTCAACATCCATTCCTTTGTGCTACATTTTTGTCTATTTATTTATCAATTTAAAAGTTAATTATAAATAAATGTCACGTTGAATAATTCATGTGCACCCCATGTCATGAATAAATAGCTTGTGCACCTTCACTCTCCCCCCTTCAGTGTCCGCTCATCCCCGTTAGTAGCTCCGTGTGCAGTACAGTAGGTTATTGGTCTTTCTTCCTCTCAGGGGGTACTGGCACACTTAGGCCTTATTAAAATCCCCACAGCACATAAACACACCCAGAGTGTGACACATGCACAACACACTCTCCCAGGCCAAGGACCGTCTGCTGGTACAAACCATTTATTAAAGCTCCTGTGAAGGTCCTGGCAGTCAGCCAGAGGGAGACATGACTTTGGATCCCATTCATGTCCACATCAGCAGAGTAAAATGTTTCTAGGTGTTGATCCATGACAGCCATTATTGCCGCAATCCACTTTTATCACTGTCACATTCCACAATGGGGAAAATAACCCTTTTTCTGCGCTTTAACACATTGTCAATATAATTCAAACAGTTGTGGAGGCAGTTTATTTTGTTCTGAACCTGTGTTTGCATGGGGAGGAAATGGGTACTCTTGACGCTCAAAGAAATCATACAGTTACCTCAACTGCAGATGTATAGGTCGAACCACAACTTTCATTGAGGAAACTTGTCATGGCTGGTTTAGACTAAAGCAAATACTGTCTTATATTTCTTAAAGTGGTCGGTGATCGAGTTGTCAAAAACTCTTTTGCAATAAAAGATTGAGACTGAACACTGATTGGATTGCGTTATTATAATATATTCAATATTATTCAATATAATATTCAATTTTGTCCTCATATTAGAATGAAAACACTGCACACTTTAACAGTGTTAAAACATTTTAGACCTGGGACTCATTCATCTTTCTTCATGCTGAAACTATGATCCTTGGTCAAACACAGAAAGGTCTGCAGCATTACAGCATCCATTATAACCATGGCTGACACCTGGCAATACCATCAATTTTGAGAGATTTAAACAGGCAGCTTGTAAAAACCCTCGGGCGCAGTAATCATTAAGGGGCATGAAACTATACAGTTCTAATTTACAACTTCTTCCACATTCTAGGTAAAGCGGAAATGATCTACAACAAGGAGGTCTGTTTGGGCGGTCAGAGGAGGTCTAAATGCGTTTGGCGGAGGCTGATAACAGTGCTTCGCACTCACACAGGGCACTCAGAGGGAATTACAGGCTGCACAGAGGAGAAGGTCTGAGTGCTTTAGTTAAAACCAGGGGTAAATGCTATCTCGTGCTTACATACTCCCTGATCCCGTGTGCGCCCAGCCTGTCTGATCGTTTCACGCCTCGCTCCATTTACATTTTCACTTGACACGGTCACTCTTACTGTATATTCTTGCTTTACAGAAATCGATTGTGCAGCCAAAAGGGCCCCTTTTTCTCCACAGCAGCGGTCTCCAGCCAAGCTTTACCTGGATTGAGAGATACGAGGATGAAAGGATTGGGTGCACTGAGACCATCGCCGTGGGGGAGAGATTTTTAGCGCAGAGTTGAACATGTCCATGTAATGCTTTACAGAGGATGGGCATGGAGCCTCTCGAGGGAGGAGCAGGCCAGCAAATAATATGTGAGTATCTATTAGCTTTTGGAAGTGTCTGTCTGCCTTCCGAGAGGCTGTGTGAGTCCCGCAATGACGGGCCTATCAGTGCAGCACGGAGGCAGCACAGATACTGACTTCTGCCCATTCTCCACTCTGCTACAAATGTAGTGCCATGAACTGCCAGATCTGTAAGTATAAGGACAGCGCCTACAGAAAATGCAGTGTATCCATTCGGGGAGTTAAGATTCAGCCACCTCATGATCCGGTTTGATTCACGATACAGAACCCACGATTCGATTTGTCACGATGCAATTACAACATAAATAAATACAACAAAAAGCTTTTGTTTTGTAACTTCGATATCAATATAATGCTTTAATTTGTAACCTATAATCCATTTATAACATGTTTTATTTTTTTCATTGAAGCTGTTTTCATTGAAGTGGATTGTGCCTTAACGCAGATTTGATTTATATTTGAACATAAAGTTGACAACTTTATGTTTTACTTGAAATCAAAACTTTAACTGTGCCTTGAACAAATCATACAGATGACTTGAACATGTGAAGAAGGATGATTATGACAAAGATTGGCTCTTATGTATCTTTTGGTGCATTTTTCTGACAATGCGCTCTGCACTGAAAAACAAACCCGCACTGACTTCATGTGTTTCTTGAGCCATCTGTAGCCTTCAGTTTGGGTGGGCTGCACAACTTTTTTAACAGAAAATATAGACTAAAAGTTGTCACAGCATTATCAATGTGAAGTTATGTATATTATAAAATATGTTTCCATGGACTAGGAATATGCAAGATATATAATACAGGTGTCTTCACAAACGCTGCAGTTTTTCTTTGTCCTCAGGCTATAGTCTTTGTGTGCACCTGGCGCAGCTGTTTAGGGTTTCTGCAACTATGTCTTTATATCAGTCATGTAAATGCGGAATTTTTACCATAAGAACTTACGAGTCAGCAGTTTGTGTAACCAAGATGACACTTTTGATCCAGCTGCCCTCTTCCAGCTCATTACCTCGATTCTGAAGTCCAAGCACATCTCCAGCACTTGCTCTGTCACTTTTTTAAACAGTAACTACCTCCAAACTATCGAGGAGGGAGTCAAACGCTGCCTCTGTCAACACCATGCAGCCTTCACAACCCGCCGCTGTTCATCACCCTCACAGCGAAGGCTAAATATGAACACATATATGAATATATGAATAGCTGATCAAGTGGCGATTGTTATTCACTGGCATGCTGCTCTTGCCGATGTTGCCGAGTCTTTTGTCGGGGAGGCTGTAGTAAGTGCTGAGCATGGGTTTTCTGACAGGACGTCTGAAGTGGGGCAGAGGGGTGCTCAGTTGCACAGGTGTTACCAAGTAGCTTTTTTACTCCGAAAGAATGACCTGTGTGCGCCAGTGCCCCTGTGTCTGTCCATGCTCCCTGTGCCCTCTTTCCTTCTTCAACCGCTCCCATGCTGGCATAAAGTGCAGCCATTTGCGCAGATGGTGAACTGCAGGGGTCCCCAGCACACTTCCCAAGTGCTGCCCCCCTCAGTGTGTCTGGGATGCAGCTCTGGCCGATACGTTTGCTGGAAGGGGGACTGGAACGAGGTCACGGACCCCTATATTATTCCATCTCACCCACACAGGAGGAAATTGTGGAGAATTCATGCTCATTATTTCAAAGATTCTGTACTTCCACTAAACTCACCAAGCAAATCAAGCAGATGGAAGTACTGCAACTGATGTCTTCATTAATCCTTCCACAACAATCTGCATAAACTTGCCTTCATTGCAGCTTGGGCTCTAAAGTATAGTAGAAAGTGGGTCATGAACAGACCCATCCTGTTTTGGCTCATCAAAGTGAAGCGCAAAATGTTACTTGTTACAGGTACCAGAGAGACATCATTAGACGGAGAAACACAAAAACTTCATAAACAAAAGACCATAAAGCTGTCATAAACCACTCACGCCTGACGGAAATTGTAGGGAGCCCTTCATAAGAGTGTTAACTGTCATAAGAAACTTGAATAACTGCTGGTAGTACTTTGACATTGTAATGAATGAAATACTGTATAAAAGGAACAAAATATAAAAATGCTGACATAAAACATTGGGATATCAGTAAAGGGTCAAGTTAAAATCATTTCCAAAACCATTTTAGAGAGATGGCTGCTCATGTTCACTCTCTACAATACTTACAATTACTTTTTAGTAAATCACTGAGGCTTCAGTGCCGATTCCAAGTCTGGGTCTCTCATCTGACTTTGAAAACAGGTGCAACAGGGATTCACTTGAGTACATGGTTGTACTAAGTGAATCTAGTTGCATCAGGGACAATGATGCACCTCTTTTACATGATACAGTATTATATATTGATACTTTTTGTATCATTGTATAAATCTGTTCACATATAGGGTTGGTTGAAAGAAAATGTCAACCAGAACTTTTCCGAGAATGTCAACTTTCCCTAAATATTGACTTTGCCTTGCGGCGTGATCCAGTGAGTCAGGGGATCAAAGCGTGGAAATGGGGCTGTGTGCCCACTGCTACCCATCAGGCTCTTCAAGTTCATAATGTCACAGAGGCACCAGGAGAGCATCGGTGCCAGGGGTGAGGCCCAGGAGTGACAGGAAGGTCAGTCAGCCTTCACAGCCCAACTGGTGCTGACACCCCAGCATGTACGCACTGAGCTTGGCAGTGCATCTTAACAACAAACTGTGACATTTTTAGAAGCTGTCAAATAGTGGTCTGAAAAGCGGTCTTGACTGGGGACCGGGCCAGAGCACCGCTGCAGGGCTTTCAATCTGCCCGTAATGGGAAAGATGGAAGAAGATAAGATTCCAATTCAGCCATTTCTGCACGGCCTCAATGTGATCACACTGCAATCCGGCAGGGCGTTCAGGGACTTAAGAGAATTCTTAAAAAGACAGAATTTCTTCGAGTGTGGTGTGCTCCACACAAATCCAATCAGAGCTTCTAATTGTAGCTCACTAAAGGAAAGTGATATAATCTGAAAGCTCTCAGCAAATGATCCAGCAAACAAGCAGCAGGAAAAGCGGTTACATTAACACAATACCAAATTGTACATCATATAACTGTTAGGGTAAATAAACTTTCTTCTCATCTGCTTAAATACAATGTTCAGTGTGGTCTTTCATAAGAGAGGACGTTTCTGTGCCACTGTTGATACTGCACCAGCAGGACAACAAGTGAAGATAGATTTTAATTAGCCACTCAGATAACAGTCCACAGCACATTATTTGTCTTTGTTCTACTCACAACAAAATGGGAACTTTGAAATGGCATATGGCCAGATCTCAGCAAAAGGGTGTGGTGCCCCCTAATCCCAGCGCCAGTATACATTCTGTGCAAACCCGTACTGACTTGCATTTTTAATTAATCTCTAGCACTTGTTTTGTTGCTGCAAATTGTTCTTTTAAATGGGCCCCATGAGTGACCCTTAAATACAAAGCGAAGGAAAAAGGGGATGAAAAGGACTTCAATCCATCCAGTTCTTAACTTCCCCAGCACATTCAGTACAAACTCGGGCGACACGTGAATAACCTACATTTTATTGTGTAGTAAAGCATCAGGAGAGCCCTTGATTACAGGCGGCATCAAAGCTTTCTCAATGTCAGATTTGTACCAACACCTTTGGGAGAATCAAAGAAACCTTCCACATATTTTCATCGCAACACTGCCACTGTCTTTATTCACAAACATGTCACCAACATGACATTTCAGGTTGCTTCTTAAAATCAAAGTAAACTATTGTCTTAAGTTGCTCTGCTGTCGTTTCTTAGTTGTAATCCCATCTCATCAAGTTTTAACAGCTCAGCGCATAAAACAATGATCCGGAAACAAATAGAATGGAGGTTTGAATCCAGTACGTATAGTCAGTCTCTTATACTCTTATAGCAAGACGAAGCTAATAGCTGGGTTAGTCTTTCAGATAATTCCTGGCAAGGTGCAGGCAAGATAAAAGTTGAAATGTTTTACATTGTTTCTCAGCAAGAGTTCAATCACCTGTATTTTGTATGCAGGTATAACTCACGGCACATTGAACTGTGGGGGCACACACCTGAAGAAAGGGAATCCAGCATGACTTACTCTAGGATCTATAAGGAAAAAGCTGCCAGTACAAAGTCTTTCCTGCTTTTTTTTTTTTTTTTTTTGACCAAGGTTTGAAATGTAAGTTCAAAGAAACAGATGCATGTTCCTCTAATCTCTCCTCGATGGAAACGGGGGGGAAAAGCCTGCTCACTGTTGCATTTGGCCGCTTTGTGTTTTGAGTGAAAGATCAGACAAGAACTTCTGACAGTGGAAATGTGCAGCCTTTTGAAGTAAGGAGCATTTGTACAAAAGTCGCCAACAAGATTTTATTTTATCTCCGCAAAGATTCGCTCACAATAGACAGAGTTTTTTTCTTTTTTCTTTTTCCTTTTAGTGACCGCAGTTTTCATGACTTAGCCGACCATGACAGTAGATTTACATATTCGGATTCAAAGGATGAGCATTTTTAAGCTGATTTTGAATGGAAAGCAAAAACAGAAACTTGCCGATCAAATCTCGGATTTCAAAGAAGCTGTGGCCGTGTTTCTGAGGTGTTTCGCGGCATTAGCGAACGTGCCACTGTTTGCCGAGACATGTGGGGGTAAAAATGCAATTGATTGGATAATTATGAGACACTGTTTAGAATTTAGAGATCAAAAGGATTATTGATAGGGCGATACAAGTAATCAAATCAAAATTTGCTTTGATTGGTTGCAATTGCCAATCCCAAAAACTAGTTAGTGCAAGATAGTTGCAAATAATAAAAAACCCTATTGACTTTTCATGTGCTAGCCTTTTACTTTAGACCAATACCAACATTCTGAAAGAGGGTTCTTGTATTATTTAGGTTATCTAGTAGTATTAGTTAGTAGGTTTAGTTAGTAACTGTAACAGAAATCTATCATTGTGTTTATATAGCACAAGCTAATTTGCAACACACATCCCTTTATAAACATATAAAACATGTTGAAAAGGGATGAGAGGACAATGACCTGATCTAATACCAATTGCAATACATGTTAGAATTTCATTTAGACTCTTTTCAAAACTGTGCTGCCCTAATTACAGACATCACAGCTTTTTCTTTGCCCTATTCACATCTTTGTTGTAGCCACCAGCAATTCTCCATTTCTATTAAAACACTGAGCCTTCATGAATTGTTTGTCAAATGTGAATCTGCCTTGAGTGCTACTTTTGGGCAATCCATAGTAAGAAACAATAATAATAAAAGAAGTAGTGCAAATGCTGCAGAACCCCAGGCTATGCTGCGCCTAAAATGAGGTTATAAGACAAACTGTCCTGGAGATCTTTTTGTTGCTGGTGGAGAAACCTGGTGTTAAATACATACACAGAAATGTCAGCGTCGCGTTAATTGAAAGTTATAGCAAAGCGGATACAGCGCAGGAAAAAATCCCATGTGTGTGTGTGTGTACAGTATGTTGTCATGTAGTCAAGTACGACGCGCGTGAATTTTTAGAAGATAAAAGCGGGCGGTAGGAGCTTATCCAGCTATGAGACTTTAATTATCCCTCCCAAATATATACGTGCACAATCCGAGCCCCACCGTTTTTCCATAACACCTTTCCCATATTTTTCTTGTAGCAAATCAAATGAAACAAATCTGAATTTAATGAAACAGTCTATCAAGCTTAAAACAGTTAAAATGCCAGCTTAATATGTCACTGGAGAGAAACAGAGGCGAGTGTTTGCCTTGCACTTCATGCCTCAGAAGCCATTACAAACAGAATAGTAAAGCAATTTCACAATGGTGGTGTAATAGCTCAGTGAAGATGGCAATATGCTCGCTGACCTTAAGTCCAAACAGACATAAAGAGGAGAAGGCAGCTCTGAGGAAGTGGCATGGCTACAATAGGGATTCATATTGTATTATATGACATAGTACACAAATTATTATTCATATATATTTCATTCTTATCTCGTATGTTAATGTACCTGGACACGAGCAATGAACAGAATAACTTATATCTAATTACAATACTTTTGCAAGAGAAAGATTCGATAGTTTTCCCCAAATTGCACCCCCACCTCTTTTCTTTCAGAATCCTAGTGTATTTTCAACCTACTGTGCCGTCTTTGTTGTTGTGTCACAGGCAGAAAACTCCGGTCAGAGGTCAAGACATGTTTATTCAACTTTTTTGTTGCCCCTGTTCTCTGAAATGTGGTGAATAGGTCTTTGCCGGTAAGCAACACGCCATTACAGTGGCTTGCTTGCAAGATTGATGCATTAGGAAATTGGATGTGGCTTTCAAATATAAGGCATGTAAATAACTGTATATAATGGAATAAGTTGCTGTATCTCAGTATTGATCATCAGACCTGGGAACATTTATGACCAGAATGCAGAAATACTGTATGTGGTGATCACAGTATGATCAAAGGAGGAGAGTGGACTATAATCATTAGGGAACTAGGGAAAGTTTTAAAAAATCAAAATTACTGTTTTTTAAAGATACATATTCCATATATTATATTACCAATTAGAGGAGATCTACTTTAATAAATGCATAATACTGAGACAAAAAAAAAAAAAAATACACATGATTTTAAGAGGCTGTACAGCAGTCGTATCAACATAGTGTCATCTTAACTGAGCAAATGGCTTGAAAAGTGCTTGAATTAAGACATTTAATGCAATTTTGAGCCGGTTTGGGCTGTCTTGAAATAAGATTGTTAATGTTGTTAAGTTATTAAATAAAAGGAATTTACTTAAAATAAGACAAAAACACTTGAAATGAGACAAAAAAAAGTCAAAGAAAAATCGTTCTGTTCCATTGGCATTAAAATGGTCCAAACCTACTCAAAATGAGCACAAATTTCAATAATTCAAGCACTTTTAAGGCCTTTTTGTCTTAGATAAGATTGCATTTTTTCCAATGTTCATAAGTTTACGTACGTCCTGCTTCAGTCTTTCTAAGCAGCATTTCCTGGCTCTTCATGGTCAACAAAAGTGAGGGTAAAAAGTAAATACAAGTGAATTGTGATACAAAAGCGTGGTTGATGTCTTGGCAACGGAATACACAAAAGCCATTTCTCGAAGGGTTCAGAAGTTGAGCCGTTCTTTTGCACCGGCCCAAAACTAGCGATTGATAACATTTGATAGATCGCTTTAGGCAGTCACACCAAAGCTTTTAAGCACAGATGAAGAGCAGACAACATGCATCGCTTCTGGCGCCTTTTTCCTTTCTCCTTTTCTCCTTTTCCTTCTGTAAAGCTCAAACGCGGGATTATAGCAGTGTACAATGGAAAGTGTTGTGATCCCACACACCACAAACAACACTGCGCTCGCTCACCGTCAGCCCGTTTCACAAGTGAAATTATTCCGTCTCTCTGGGGTCCTGTTAAGCTCTTACAAAGCCTCAGTGCGTACAGCAGGTAGATTGATTGTGACTTATTAACTGTGAGTGAGACTAACAGAGTGCATTAAAACAAAAGGAAATGTGATATCCCCAACCATCAAGTGCTTGTTAGAGCTTTAATCAGGGCCCTTTCGGAATCTGCATACGGACTCCTGCTCATGAATTCTAAATGGCGTCTTTTTGAAAACAAGGAGACCACGCCGCGGAGACATGTTACAATGGTGGCCCCAGAAGATAGTGCACAAAGATCTGGAAGAATAAGAAATCATTCTCAATAATTACAGCACCGGTTTTCATCGCTGTCACCATCTGAATCAGATTTCTCGAAGGGGCAGCGGCTCACGAGAAGGATATCACTCAATTTCTTTAACTCCTTTCCTAAACGAGTCCCAACAATTATCATTATCGCAAACAAACTAATTCAGAGTCGAGTGGCATACAACGGCACCTGACCTCATTTATATGGAATGCATGCTGCTTTTGACCAATTGCCGTTAAATAGCAGCCCTTGAGGGAGGCCAAGAGTGCTGTATTGATGCTGCGCCCCTGCTCTCGTCGTGTGAATATGAAGTGTAAATCACCGACATCATATCATCGGCAGTGTTCAGGCTCAGAGGCGCGCCGCCGAGAGATGACCGTTCCACATGTGGATCCCAGTGGGATGCCGAATGATGGAGCGGGAGGTGAAAATTGACAGGCTGGAGATTTTTTTTTTTTAGGCCATGGAAACTTTTGAGAGCTTCTTATTAACACAGTGGTAGTTTTGAGTGTCATACCTTGACATGTATTGATCTTCCTGCAGTATTCCTTCGAGCAAAAGACTGTACATTTATTACAGGTACAACCATTTCCAACATGTCTGTATGAGATGTAGCCTGAATCACAATAAAAGGCAAAGGTTGGTCCATGTCATAAAAACATTAAAGCAAGAGCAAATAATCAATACATACATTTCAATTTCTTTTAATTTCAATCACAAAATAAGTAAATAAATTATACTTCAGTTCATGCAAACCATGGTGTTCCTATCTGAGCGTTGTTTGTTGATAAAGAACCAAAAAAAAAAAAAAAAAAGTAAATGGATTTTTCTAATGAGAATGGCTTTCATAATAAGCCCATTGCATTACCTTTTTCAAAGTGGCTAATTGCCTCAAGTACTTCATGTAGCTTAAAGCCAAAAGGGCCCCATAGCGGTGCCCTGGTGTTCACCTTTTTGGCTAAATATGTGATGTTAATGTCGACAGATGGCGCGCTAAAATGCAGTTGATTGAACATTAAAGCAAAGTGCCTCCAGATAAACAGGTGAAGGTAATGTTTCACTGGGGCGCTATTAAAGCATATCAGTGTAAGAGCACGCAACAAGACGCCATTTCATTAAGAAGCTCCCATCACACCTGAAATGGCAAATGCGGGCTGAGCAATAACTCTGATCTTTTATGTTCAGTGAATGAACAAAATGATAATGTCCAAATAATAGATTTGTTTGTAAAAGGTTGACATCAGAAAATAAGGACAGATGACTAACAATAAGCTGGAAAGAATAAATGACTAAGGGCAAAATACTTTAGCAAAATAGCAGTAAACAAACTAAGATTACCTTAACCAATGTCAAAGCTAAAGTTATAAAGAACAGAAGTTTAGATTCTTTGCCCGAACCAAAGCGCACCGATCCGATCTTACAGGTGGGCTTGGGTTGGTATGTGTACCGAAACCCGGTATCATAACAGCCCTGGGGCCACGTCTGCCGGTCCACCTTAATAGATAAGCTCCAGCCTTGACGGTCCTCTTATCGATGCTGAGGAGTAGCGCTGATGTCCTGCAGCCAAATCACTACTTAAAAAAGTCTCCCTTGTCATAGCATCCCCTGCATCTGATCTGTTTATCCCCACAACCTGCGATGTGCTTCTCCAGCCGTGACCAGAGGCAGCGTAAACAGGCACTCTGTACTTTACTGAAGCTCATGGCAAAGTTTTTACTCACTTCTATTTGAAGCTTAGCATTGGTTCTAGAAAGCAAACCCAGATGCCCTCTCTCCTTGTCTTGTAAAGACAGTCTCAACAGCACTTTGAGCCATTAAGCACTTCTACATTCACATTTCTCAAACTTAAAAGATTATCAGGACGAGTCTCGCAAACAGCTCACACGGCGGAGTACACACGCTCACACATGAGCGCGGTGTCTCATGCACACCAGCCGGTCACAGCTTGACCCACTGAACACAAGCTATATGTGGCACTAGGCTTGGGCCTAGATATTCCCATTATGTCCTCAGCCAGATCATGTTGGGAGTCTATAAGCTGCAGAGCGCACTGCGTACACATGTTGAACATATGCAGAAGGTTATGTGTCCACGGCTCTGACAGCAGCATCAGAACAGTACCAGGACAAAGTGTTTAACTCAAAGAAAGCTAAATAAAGTAGTTTGATGTGTGTGCGTAGAAATCATGTTCAGTAAATGCTGAATGAAAGTGCATGGATGCTGGAGCGTGCTGTTAATGAATGATGGAGACCTGCGAGAGAGGTTGTGTCGGGACTCGGGAAGAACTCACAGGAGAAACAAGCACTTTCAGAAACAGTGAACGGGCTCCGGTTAGGATGTTGAAGTCCGTGTTGGATAAACATTGTTTACTATAAGATTTTAAAAAGCATTTAGCCACATATCAGCTAACACCCACAGAAACAATGTTATAGAGGCAACTCTCATTTTCAGAGCTCAGCGCTTTAGACATGTCAACTACACAGACACAACAAGACAAACATTTTCATTATGCACTACAGTCAAACTGTTGACACACTATCTTATAATTTTTTTGTTCTTTGTGGCAAAAAATGTTATCAGATGTATAAAACTACAATAGTTATTCACATTAATAACATTAGGATATCAGTTATGATGTAAACTAACTACCGTATTAGAAAATCCAAATACAATTTATTCTTTTTTCCCCCAATAAAATTAGGAGGTGCTTAGCCTAGTCCCTTGATACCAGCTGTCCCTGCTAGTACAGACTATCCAACATTTAGATCTTTGATACTCTGATACTACAGATTTTTGCACCAGATTAATTATAATGTGTCAAATTAATGCAATCACTAATAAGCATGAATACACATCACAATGTCCCACTTTAGGCCACAGCACTCGCCAGGAAAATGCAACAGTCAAGCTGTATTTTTACATTTACACATAAACAATAAGGTGCGAAGAAATCCACACTTCGGAGAATACACATTGATGGTGTACATGCACTGATACAGCATTTGGTGCTGTACATCTCGAAAATGCTCTGACACAACAATATAAGACGGACTTAACTAAATATGACCTCATGAGGCCTCAAAGCCCTAAATGCAATGCGGGACAGCTGGCATGTGGCCAACCTCTGTTTAGATTGAAGCGGTGACATCATCATCTTCTTTTCCTAAACGTATACTGCATCTAATAAACTACATGATAGTGTGTAAAGGTAAAAGTAAATCCCTACAAAATGCACAACCTATTATGGACCATGTAGACTGTATTTGTAGAACACTGCCCTCTGTCTGTCTTGCCCTTTTTTGCTGCACTATATGCTGGGAGATTTTTTTTAAACTAACAGAACTTCTATATTTTGCTTATAACTGTTATACAGCTTATAAAGTAGAAAAGAGTTAAGTGAGGTCATAAATCTGCATAAATTGACAAAGTAATATAGTGTGAATGAAGGAAAACATGTGAGCTAAAACAGGGTGAAGGGTGGATAGGACGCATCTCTTAAGCAAACACAAGAAAGAGGAAAAAAAGCGGCACCAAGCACGGCTCTTCACAACAAAGTTAATCAGCCTTGGCTAAAACAACTGAAGCTTCAGTGGATGTCTAATTGGATTAAACCAAAACAGAGGATGCCTTTGGTGTGTGTGTGTGGTGTGTGTGCATTTGTTGTTGTTGTGGAGCCTTGACCTCTAATGACAGGCTTTTTAATTTCTTCAGATCCCCAATCAGACATCGATTAATGACTAGTGGCAAATCTGACACCCAGCGGCCAGACGCTTTTCCCCAAGATTGACTTCTAAGTTAAAACTAAAGGGGAGAAACGGTCAAGGTCGCGGAGACTAGGCGCCTGGGCTCCAGCGGTGTAAAACTCGCACAAATCACAGACTGTCTGGCTTGCTGCTCCTCTCTCCTCTGGGGGACAGTTAACCCACTCCTACGATGACCTTTCCAGGGAAGAAGTGCCGTCACATCGGAGGTTTATGTGGCGCCGTACCTGCCAGGACAGCTGATGACACATTTCAAACAGGACGTGCAAGCGCTGAGGTGCTGTACAGGAGAGGTACAAGTGGACGAGAGGGAGAAGCGCTTATGGCTCTACATTGCTGATTCTGACCTCTCCTGCCTCTGCAAAGGGCCATTATAAGAACATGGCTTAGTATTACAACCTTTCAAAGCTGTCATCAACTGCTTCACATCCATCACCACGTTTAATAGGATAATGCACTCCCAACTACAGTATAATGGTTATTTTAATCTGAGTGACATGTAACAACGGGGTCGCTGTTGTCTCAAAGGTACAGCATGACCAGTTTTGGATATAAACGGATATCAAACCAATGGGTAATACAACAACTGTGAGCGCAAAGCTGTGGGGTCCCTAAGATGATTTCTAAAGAGAAAAATATTGATGCTTTATGTAAAAAAGCTTCATCGAAAACAGCATAGATCTGTGGATTGAGGTCAAATAGAAAAGTAACTCTATAAATACTGACATACTATTACTAAACTAGACCCGATTTTCAATGTTTTTTTGTATCTCTCATAAACACTAAAGGGCCATAGTGCAAATAAATCTATATATCAGATTTACGGCAGAAATAATATGCCATTTCTGATGATTAATTTTGGGCAACAAGCTAGAACTTGCACATAGGGCTGGGCACCGTTAAACGATTGTAGTATAGTATAAAAATATCTACTGGAAAAATGTATTTCTTTAGATCACAAGTTTTAATGCCTGGAAGGTTCTGAGACAGCAATACAGAAAGTTATGTGGTTGTTTCAGCTCAATCAAATGATAAAAACCTAAAAAAATTGTCCAATAAATTGTCATGGAATACATTTACTATTTTAACTACTGTTCAGATATCAGTATTGTAAACAAAATATCGTTAAAGAACTGGTATTGAAAAAAAAAATTAATGGTACCCTTAATCAGGCCATTAGTATTTATCAATCTTGCCATCACATTTCCTAAAAGGATACTTTACAGAATTCTTTTTTGACAATCGACCATTACTTCGTGAATTCTCAAGCTAACAGCCAAGCAAGGCAAGCTGACCCTGGTGTAAACATAACATACTTGGCAGTAGTAACAAATTAGCACAAGGGAGACTGACCAATCACACATTTTGTTTGGAGTGCCAATAATAGCACACAATCAGGGCTAGCGCTTGAATTTGTAACATACTTTTTGTGAGATGCCCAATATCCCAATGTTGCATGAAATGACCAGAGCAAATGGACAGGGACCAATCCGCAGTTGTGTTATTTTGGGGTCACAGCCGGCAAGGCCACAATTATTCTCCTCAGACGACCGCGGCAACTCATTCCCCTATTTTTACAAAGACATTAATGTCAAATTGGATAAACTGATATGACCTTGTTAAAAAACGTCTCTATATTTACCGCGGCTATGGAGTATTTGAAGATCAATTAAGTGTGAGTGCTGTGTGTGTTTGTAGGTCAGCTTTTCAACTACTGCCTATCATCTGAGAGCCTGTGAGCCATCAATGACTAATGTGTCAGTCTGTCACAGTCAAGGACCTACCATATGGCGCCAGGGCCCCCTCTTATTCACTGTAATGGGTGGGCAGGGAGGAGAAAGGCACTGCACTGTTGTATAATCACAAAGCTAAGGCAGGAGCGCTTATGGCTCAAGTGCAGTTCCCTAAATTAGTCATTTGGCATATGTCTCTTTCTTATACAGGAAAAAATGGGGGTAAAAATTCATGATTTAAGGCATTTGTAAAAGGTCATTCACAAATGTTGCGACCGTTAATCATTACGTTCTCAAAACTGTGGTACAAACCGATTTGATTGAGTAGCGATTCACATGTTATTCTAGCTCAATCAATGGCAAGGACCATTGAGGACAAACTACATTCAATACTAGATTTTTTTGAGTTTACTCCATGTGCAAGAAATATATATGTTTCCATTGCATGGTTTGCTTCAGGCGATTGGGTTGTCCACTGATAATTGATACATCATAAATGTATTCCGAGCGAACAAACCCCTAAGAGCTGTGGATGCTGTGCCAATTAGAGCAGGCTCAGACTGTTACAGAGGCCCAGAGGCAACGCAGAGCTGTGGCCACCTTCACCAAGAAGCCTCCAATTACCACCCAGCACTCCCAGTATGAGCCACATACATGATAATACGTGATCCCGACTGCTTAGACTACTCTTTAGCCTCACATCGCCACGCAGTTGTTTATTTCAGCCTGTGTAATGATCCAGGCACTGTTGTAAATTTGTTCTCAGCGCATCTTGAAAATATTGTCAAGATATTTTTCTTTCATAAGCAGCACGCTCAGGTAACTGTGTATATAATTAACCTCTCCACCCCGGCTTAACCGAGCACCTCTTCTCCCGCTCAGCTTTACCCAAATCTAAAAGCTTCTCAACTGGAGCGCACGCCTAAAGGCCAGTGCCACGCCTCACTTGAAAGCTAAGGCCAACTAAACTGAGCTAACATTTTTTCCGTTGTCGCCACTTTTTTTGCCGTATTTTGTGGTTCTTTTCTATCATGTTTTTGACGCTTTTTGATCACTTTTTTGTCGCTGTTTTGCTGTATGTTTGTTGAGTTTTTTGTTGCTTTCTTGAAGCTCTTTTGTCGCCTGTTTTGTTGTATTTTGTTGCACTTTTGATGCTTTTTCCCCCCAAGAAAATGTGCTTGGTTAGGAGGGGGTTAAGAGGTTAAATGATGCTCAGCTAAAAGTAAAACATATGTAACTCAACATATAACATGAAAAATAAGATAAAACACAAGCCCCGTTTCTGGGAATATCTGTGTGGTAAAAAGAAAGGAAAAATATTTATGTGAGCTTTAAATAACTTTAGCCAAAATTTGAAGTAATGAGAACACACAAACACAAGTATGGTAAAGTAAAATAGTAAGTAAATCATAATAAGTATAACCTAATTTCCGAAATGTGAACAATGTTTTTTACACTAAATGGAATCCCAATATAGCAAAATTAACATCTATTCCTTCTACACAAGTGAAAACAAGTGAAAAATTCCCTTTTTTTTTAGACTACTGCCTGCACCTTTCCTCCACGCTGGTGTACTGCAGTGATGTGCCCTAACCTTGCCACCACATGGCGACTACTGTACCAACCCTACTGGCGCTCCCGCTGATGAGCTGCTTCCTGTGACAGTCCGTCAGCAGCCCGCCCTGGTAGGAGGCACTGCTCTTTAGCTCGCTTTTTTTTGCCACGTAAATCTCCCCAAAGTCACTTTCAAAGCTTGTATTTAATAATCAGCAAGTAAGAATACGGGTCACGGGTCAAGCTGCACGACGGTGGAGCAGCCATCAGCGCTTGATTGGCTCTCTCCGGCCGCCGAAACTTAGGTGGATCTGCGATGGAACAGGCTATTGCTGATACAACCGGCATCCCTTAAAGGGGGGGTATTATGTAAAATCGACTTTTTCAAGCTTTATATCACGTTATATGTCATTCCCTCATTAAACACATGCCTGGAGTGTTGCCTTGGCTCATTCACATATTTTTGAGTAATCAGTAAAAACTTAGACGGCAGCCATTTTAGGTGTAGCTATGCCTCAGTCCTCCTAGGAACGCCCCCACCTCCTGGGAGCCTCTGGACCTTTTGTCACCAGCCAAGCCACCAACCACTGCTCCTCAGCTCAGCAGAGCCCCTCCCCGCACAGTGTTGTTGTTTAGATGCCACAGCAGTGTGCTGAAGGGGGCGTGTCGGAAGCTTCTTAAAGAGACAGAGGCCTATTTCAAGACGTTAATACAGCCATTTTGAGAGAGCAATTTTATTCAAGGCAGTTATTTTAATTTACTGCATATACAGACCAACAGAAGGTTACGTCATCATTGTAGTATGCTATAGACTGGTGCTATGTGATTGAAAAAGCATAATACCCCCTCTTTAACTTAACTGCCATTCAGGGTAACACTTAAAAGTAACCTTTATCGGGGGGTAGAGGGGCATTTTATTGCAGTAGTATGACTTTCTGCTATGAAAAGACTGCATTCACTTGACATAGCGTTCTAAAGAGTTCATAGTTTAATGCTACAACTCTATGGCAGTAGTGTTTGCCTGTCAATGAATAAAATGTGTTTAGGTCTGCTTTATGGTTTGTATAACTGTAATTCTTTGACATACCCATAAAAAAATGAATACTCGCATCAGGAACACAAACACAGATGAAGGTGTTTGGAGATATAAAAACATACTGGATTCCTCATAGAAATGCATGACTCCTGCCCTTCATCACTGATTTAAAGTGACCAATCTTTATTAAATCATAAATTGCTGCCACATAAACAAGCGTTCTTAACCTTGTTGTGCAAAAGTCAAGTATCTGCTTCTTGTGTGTACTTGTATGTGAAATGAGCAGCTTTGATTAAGCTGTTGCTTCACTCAACTATAAAAAGAAACTTCAACAACTC
Source organism: Neogobius melanostomus (assembly GCA_007210695.1). Taxonomy (NCBI): domain Eukaryota; kingdom Metazoa; phylum Chordata; class Actinopteri; order Gobiiformes; family Gobiidae; genus Neogobius; species Neogobius melanostomus. The sequence goes on from VHKM01000281.1 coordinate 911,444, forward strand.
TCCACTTACATTAGGAGCAGCTGCAGATGCGTTTTCATAATAAGAAAGACAGCCCTTTTCGGCCTGATTACGCTTCACTATATCACTAGTGTCCTTTGCGGAGCTTAGCCCAGCGCTTGTCAACTTGCATTTGTGCTGTTGGGCCTAATACCGCGGCTCTAAGCCTCTATTAACACGATCCGTCTTGTGATGAATCAGTGTGTACGTTGGGTCAGAACCACGCCCTCCCAAAGATTAGAAGTGACGCCGTAAGCCATGTTCAATCCAATCAGGAGCGACTTTCTTTTTGCCTGTGGAGCCTTTCGACTTACCGGGTCCTGCTCCTCAAGCCCAATTTGAACCGCAAGTGTTTCGGCGAAGGCGAAAGCCAAGGCACACACGTGGTATATACGGGGCTGAGTAATATAGTCGTAGGCTGCTTTCACTGCACCTGATGATATGGAGCCAATAGGGGCATTTGTCAAAAGCAATCAGGTGTGATGGAGGAGAGAGATAGAGCAGGGGACGGACGGGAGGGGGAAGGAACAGCTTGGGCCGTGACAAAATCTCTTCTGAGCATCAGCCGTGTGGAGACAAAGCCCCGAACATGAGCCCACTCCGACGTGAATATGGCAGAGGAGAGGGGCGCACAAAGGCCGCATTCAAAACACCCCAATATGATATTTAAAACGCTCCTCAATTTTAACCGGCTGCCGCTCAAATGCTTCACTCGCAAAATAGCTGAACCTCAAACGCGCAAATTTTCCCGAAATGCCACAAGGTCAGATTTTAATCAAAGGTAAGAGACACTGCGCGCTTCATTCGGGGCTGAACTATGAAGCTATCTCCTTTCTGTTGCTCTTTTCTAAGCCTATAAAGAGGTCCGCAAGGTCAGAAGAAAGGCCAGCCCAATCCCCCTGAGTGGGCCACTTGAATGGAAAAGTCTGAATCTGATTTACAGTTGGGCCAGATGTGCGCGCCCGCCGTCGATGACTGGGCAGACAGCCAGACAGTGGGAGCACAGCGGAGTGTGTCGGGGAGAATACCGCGTATAATGAACACACGCCTGGATCACTGTTGAAACGCTTTATTATTACATATGTTTATTGACAGAGTTAAAGAACACAGAACTTGTTTTTCCCTTTCACTGGAGTGACCATATTGAGCTGTAAGCAGCAACTATTTCTATCATGGTTTACACATTCAGCGAGCGACTTTGGCTTTTTATGTAAATGGCTTATCGAATCTCTTTTGCATGTGTTATATCCTCAAAGCAGATGGCAATGTGGCAATTCTCTAAATGATTTCTAATTAAAAGGGGAACATAGGCGCCATAAACTAAATCCCCTTACTAGTTTTCACAAGCAAAACTAAAGCAACTTGCAAATGCCGCTCTGATGTATAAGGCTTTTTACAGTTAGAAATCTGCAACGAAATGGGATGGGAGTCATGCTGTGTAAATTCCATTTGCTGGCTCAGGCACAAGTAGCAAAACACCATGTGTTAATTTCAACTCTTCAGAGAAACAACTGATTAGGTGAACCTGAAGGGAACATTTACTGATCATAAAGCATCAGATCATCGACTACAGTCCCATCTGACTTTTCCATACACCTCATAAAACAATGAATCAGTAAATTCTATTGTCTGGGTGCAAAATAGATCAAGGAGAGCATTTGGTGTAAAAACCTATGTCAAAAAACACACATAGTTCATGAAAAGATTAAGATTGCAAGATACTGTAGGGCCAGAGCCAAAGTCTATGTCCTCTAATGTGTCTAGTTTTGAGATTATACAGCTCGTATATAATTTAAAAAAAAATTCTTTAAGCCAATGCACTGTGCATATTCCTCAAACAGATGGCCAAAATAACGTTTTTCTTTCCCAGAGCCTGTTTGCTTTCTAAACCTACACAGAACACAAACAGTAGAGCCACGTGGCGACTGTAAGCATGTCATTATAATCAGTGCACACCATCTGCATTATACAGTTGTACTTGGCTTGAATGTGCCAAACTCTCTCTCTCTCTCACTTTCTTGTGCAATCTCATTTGTGTGATGACACAGAATGATTAAAGGAGGAAAATGTGTTTCCAAGTGTAGCAATAGCCTCGTAGGTAATCTAATTCTTCCTGTTACCTAATGCCCAAATGGATGTATACATTTCATTTGAAAGAAATCAAAACTCTAGCAGTACAGTAAGAAAAAATAAGTAATATGTTTTACACTTTGGATTGTTTAATCAGTATTTTTAACAAGACAAATAAAGAAGTCTTGAATCACTTGAACAGAAAGTCATGATGCCGAGTGCTGACATCGTCTAACAGTGACACTGAACATATTGACATCACCTGCAAATGACAAGAAGTTTGTGATCAGATTAGATATTTTAGGCTTTAATGTGACTAACAGAATAGCGTCTGTTACAAGCTCTTTGCTGTCGGTTTAACAAAGACACTTATAAATACCTGTCTCTTTAGTTCCCTTAAACCACAAGAGACAGAGACAGCTTTACCTTGAATCCAAGTGACTATTATGCTTAAGCAGGGTTAATCACTCAAGCACCATTACAATCTGTATTCAGCTGAGCATTGTCACTCAAAATACATGTACTTCAGGGTGTAATTTAAGTTTAAAAGGCCTGACTGCTTCTTGGTGGCTTTTTACAATGTGTGTTCAGCTGGAAGAGACTGATGCTGGGCTGGCAGTGGGCTTATCAAAAACAAGTTGAGCCAAGGCACCAGGAGGCGAGATGGGGAGAAGGATAAAATCCATGTTTCTGCTCAACTAACCATCAAACCTAATTACCTGTGGATAGGACTTATGGCCCACATGTTGGGTTCAAAGTTTCCCGATCAGGAAGTGGCATGGGAGGGTGCTTTAGCGGATGTGCCGGAGTGTGTGTGTGTGTGTGTGTGTGTGTGTGTGTGTGTGTGTGTGTGTGTGTGTGTGTGTGTGTGTGTTGTGTGTGTGTGTGTGTGTGTGTGTGTGTGTGTGTGTGTGTGTGTGTGTGTGTGTGTGTGTGTGTGTGTGTGTGAAAGGCAAGTCAATGTGTCCGTGACCAAGAGATTAGGCTAAAGGGAGACAAGGCTGGGTTCAGAATCTTGGCTGTGTGCCATTAGTTCAATCAAGCAGACTTATTTAGCTTTTAGACAATTCGACCAGAGCCCCAAGATACCAGCCTCAGAAAATAAGCTAAAGATTATTCATGGCATGGCAACGGCGATAGGATCTGTTGTCACTCTCGGCTATTGTATGCATGTCCACTCCCTCCTTTAGACCCAAGTAAAGATTAGGACGCACAAACACACGGACGCAAAACATTAAACGCAAAGGTCAGTCAAGCAAAAGGAGGCGCGTGGAAAATAGACGTGCACTGGAGACGCTAATGCACAAAGCCACGCATTTTCATAATTTCTCATTTTGAACTGAATGTGTGCACTCCATTACAATAAAACGTGAGGTTGAGCAGAGTGAGGCACAGGTGACATTTTATAAGGTCTGCAATCATAAAACGCATTGTAAAGGCCTTTTATGACTTATTTGAGCTTTCATCTTGTTCCTTTGCCGTTACCGTTTGGTTTACTGTTGAAATAATCAAATCGATGCAAAGTACTGTTGAGACAAAACTTGTCACCGAATCTTTTAGTGTGACAGGATATTGTGAGTTTGGCGCGCTTGTTGAACTGGTAATATGTATGTCACTGAATATTTTTGTGTTTATTTCCAATCTTAAAAACTGTGGATCGATCTGTGTATCGAATTCATGAAGGAAACCACTACCGGAGGCTTTTGCCAGCCTGTTCTGAAAGCTTGGTTGGTTACTGACATTCAAATCCAAATCTTTTCTTCTGTCAGTCTGCTTACTATATCCCCAAGACAAAATTCGGCCTACAATTTCACAAAATCCGGCAGCCACTTCCATGTTCCCTCACACAGAGACACGCAATTGCTACCTTTCCATTATCTATCAGTGCTTAAAGCCGTCTGCTCTATTAGTTTGACAGACATAATGGGAAAACACTATTCTGCCCACCATTTTCTGCCCCCATTGCATTAGCATAGCTCCTCGGGAGAGTCAAGGTGAAATTTTGTTCAGGTCAGTAAACTGCGTGAAAATTATTATTCCATGGTGATTTCCCTCTGATATAAATGTCACCTTTTGCATTTCTCCGTAGAAGGTGTATCTTATTAACACTATAGCGTGGGCTTTAAAAGGCGCGTCTACAAATAAATGACGTTCTAATTGATTAAAAGTGTGACGCTGCCTTTTCAAATTACATTAAATTAGCATTTCTTTGCGCTCGCATAGTTTTTTCCTTAAAAGCTTCCCATAAGATGCTGACAGTGGCACAGGCGACTCAAGTACAAATAGATTATCAAAAGAAGTGTGCTGCCTTTAATCATGACAAAAAAGACCTCAGATGAAAACTGCAACCGGGACATAAATTAAATCTATCAAAAGAAGCAGGTAACTGTTTTTAAACACTTGATCAGATTAAATCCTAATTAAGGCGGCTCTATTGTTGTACATACAGATATCAGATAGACTTTTTTCTTTCTTCCTGATCAGGGTTTGATAACAATAAAATGGCATAATGCTGCACTGTATTTCTGGGGATTTAGAAAGTGCCCAGTGAAAATGTGTTTCTGTTTGCTCATGATGTAAAGATGATAGCTCAAAAAAGCTAAAAAAACTAAAAAAACAAAGAACAATAGTGTCAAGTGCCTCTTCAGTGGTAAATCAAAGAGCGTTTAGACAGAACGAGGTACAATGGTTACAGAATAATGTAGGAGAATGGGAGATACAAACTTCACAGAGATAGTCCCAAAGGCCAAACACTGAAAAAGTTAAGGGGGGGCTGTCCCAACTGGAATGATGGCAATTCAATTAGGGCTGCAACTAACGATTATTTTGGAATCGATTAATCTATCGATTATTTTTACGATTAATCGCTTGGCTGTGAATGGTGTAGTAAAATTGTATTTGTTTAAATTTTTTATCACATACAGCTAAAGCGGTGCCACTTGAAGACGTGTTGATGGAGTAAACTTAAAATGAATGTTTGTTGGAGGCTCTTGGCGCTAATTCTGCTTTCTGATTGGTTGAGACAAAAACAGATATTCATGAATTTTACCATGTATAAAACACTACAGACACTAAATATAAAAACAAATTAAGTTTTCATCAAAAAGAATACATTTTCATGTCATTTTTGCTCTATTTGAGTCTGTGTGAACCAGAAAACGATTAATCGATTACTAAAATAGTTGTCGACTATTTCAATAATCGATTAGTTTTTCGATTAATCGATTCGTTGTTTCAGCCCTAAATTCAATTCCAGCTTCAACCTGTGCATAATACCGTCACACCCAGAGCCAAATCCCTTGACTCACATATATACTGCGAGCGGTGGTCAGAGAGGCCGTAGAGCTGTGCTTTTGTATCTGCTGAGTATATATCTTTCAGAGAAAGAAAACTGTTGACTTAAGATGAATGTAAAGGTCCTAGCATTTGTAAGGCCATGCTGTGTAAGTATACATACATTTCTGATTGAAATAAATCCCCCATAATTGCAAGCACATGTGGTAATTGCCTTGTAGTGGTCGATGTTACATAATAAAGTGGTCAGTCATTCAGCTTACTAAACCAAGCAAGGACTGCTAATGAAACAAGAACAAGCACCAATTAGTACTTTATCATTTCTCAAGCTGTGTACAAGGGAGACATTTATAAATGTTTAACACCAATACAGAACTGCTGAATTCATCTTAAGTGTTTGAACAAGAACAGAATGTTTCTTTGAAAAGAGTTGTGCATAGTGAAAAACAGAGACATTTAGAAAAAAAACACAGCTTGTCGCACTCGTATTTGCTGAAACTGTGAAATTACCTCATTTTGTTTGGCCTACTTACATTGGCCCAGCTAAATAATACTGAATGTAATGAGTCTGTCACTACCCATGTAGCATTTTCAGGCAGCACCCAAACACAACCAAACAACTAATTCTGCACTTTATTGAAGACTGGAGATGACTTTAGGCTTGCTTTGAAAACAAATCTGGGGATTTCTAGATACACAGTGGACGCTAAGTGTTGCAGATAAGTGAAACCTTTGCTTTCATTAGCCTCGCACATGCAGCCACAGCACATTGTGTACATTTCCACCCAAGAACGTTTAGCCGGTGATTTGTCTGAAAAGGTGCTGCGTGGGAGGCACTCAGGAGCTGCTGTAGGTGGCTGGAGAAGTGCATCGGACTTACAGTGTATGCTTCAATCATCGATAAGGCGAATAATCAGCAGTAACTTATTCTACAGACCACACAAAAAAATCAATGTGTTCAGACACTTTTCAGACCTCTTTTAAGCATTTCTATATTATCATGTAATGGACGGCTGTTACTGTATATGGTTTTGGTCTGTTGTAAGTTACATTCTTTGCACAGAAAGGTCCAGCCTCAATATAAGCCTGACAGTAGATTTTCTATGAATAAAAACAGGGGTTTAAATTCTTCCTGGACCAAATGTACGGTGTTTTGGAGAATTATCAGCATCAAAAATTGATGTGGTTTTGTGACAGCGGTGGTCTGAGCTCCAGGTGGTGCTCTGACTCATAGTTCGCGCAGGCAAAGGGGGATCACAAGGTGCTGTTAAGGACACAGTCTGATGAGAATGAAAAAAAAAAAGGGTTATTTGGAGAGAAAAAGAGGTTTTGCATTCGCTGCTTAAAAGCCCATGAGATCTGAGCAGGAATTTGACACCATCATTTTGTTTCTCATTTGGCTGTGACACATGGAGACATAAGGTCTGTCACTCAAAGGCCGGTGCGGGCATTCGTGGACTTTTGCTAAAAGCAATATGTCTAGCAGACTTTTGCATTGTGCATTTCAGGAGACTTCAGTGATGTGTATTGTGCACAGCATTAGGTTTAGAGCTCCAAAATCATCAAAAAGTTACGCTTTGTTATAGTTCCCAAAGACTATATTATTATATTTTTCAAATTGTAAATACTATGGACTGAGTTAGGAAAAACACCCAACATTACATCAAATTGCTCAACATTATGAAAGCCGAGCCTTTTGAATAACATGAATCTACGAAAGAATCAATGAAAATATACTTGTATTTGTTGCCAGAATTTGTAACTCAATCACAGATGAAGGACCAGGGTAATTATAACTCAGTGTGCAATCTAGTGGTTTTAAAATATCCACAATTAAGCTCACATACCTGCCATATTAATCTTCTTATGACGAGTTTGTGTGTCTGTAGAGTCACATTGAAATAACAAATACAATATCACTTTTTGATGCGAGAAAAGGATTTCACAGTAGTACATTTGTGCTGACAGAGAAGACAATAAACTTTGTGCCAGGTTTGGACTTACAACACAAGCAATGCCAAACTGTCCATCGATTCAAATTGTTGTATAAACATTGCATTTGGTCAAAATATAGCGAAGAGGGTCTTTAATTTAACTTGCTGTTGTCTCATAGTGTTAATAAGTGCTCAATGTTTACCTACCGTCGTTGGTTTATTTTGTTTTTTACCATTATTGGTATATTGTCCATTACCATTGTTGGTATTGTTAATTTTTCTTAATTTTCCTTATATTGTTTGTATACAGTTATTTGCAAATTTTGTTACCTATGGTAATGCCACCACGATATATTATTTGTAAAGTAATCCTTGAGCAATGCAACAGTGAAGTTGAATGTGGTGAGCTCTGAATGGGGAATTGGGGGTGGGATTTAATAAGTTATCTTCTTCCCACTCCCTTTCGGGTGGAAATGGATCGTTTTATTTGTATGCTGTATGTTTTTGTTTTTTGTTGTTGCCATTGTCTGCCCGGAATGAATAAATAAATGAAAATGAATGAATGAAATGTATGATTCATGTAGTTACAAAGATACGAATGATAAGTGATGACAAAACATTTGTAATCTACTTACTAAAAGGCAATTCTAGCCTCTTGAGAAATATTGCGTTATGTGCAACCTATTCATGCACATTTTTTAACATGCATAGACTAGATCGATACGCATTTGGATTAATGAGCGCCTCAATGCTCTCCCGTCGGTCTCCCCGGAGGGCAGGAGTGCAGTTTGTGAGGTGCTGGAGGTGCCGCGTCCACCTCCACACTCGTCTGACACTGAGGCTGCTGCAAATTACTCATGACACTTCCTCTGATGACATTTTTCAACTAGTTCCCTGTTGAACGGCACCTCCGCCCCCCCACAGTCTTCCAGCCCACCATGGACTCGTCCCGCCACAACACGCGCGCTAATCCCGCCTCGTCCGTGTCACAATAGCGCCGTGGAGATTGCCGCCTCCAGCCTTCACCTGATTGACCCCTTTTGAGCAGGTGCTAGATCTGATCCAATCACAGTCAATCTTCTTTAAACATTTCATTCTTTAAGCAGAACAGGGGCTCAAAATTCCATCATTCAATGACCCGATCAGTCACCGATAACACAATCAAGCCAATCCCTGCTTATCCCGGGGGAGCCATTTCAGGAGGGACAGGCGGGAGATGAGACTTACAGACCTACAGAAAGGTGTCAATCTCCGCTGAGCCACGGCTTTCTTTTGTGAGCCCCGTACACACCGCTGTGCATTTTGATTCTGATTTTCTCGGAGATGCCGAGAACGAGTCGACAGATGTACTTAAGTAAAGGTCTGGCCAGGGCGTGAAATTCCGCAATCGCCGCTAAAAACACTAGCATTAACACAAGTACAGTGCGCTCTGTGAAGTGAATGCCGCCATTCTTCAGCAGCCATTTAAAAGCTATTGGAAATGCTGCTGGACCACTGGGCAAATAAAGGTCAAGGGGGATATGAAATAGTTTGTCTAACTGGCCCTTTCCCCCCGTGCATGCCCACAGCAGCCCAGACGCTTTTCACATTCATAGCCAATTCATTTATATTGCTGTGCCCTTCTCGCGGCTAGTCTCACTCACTAACTACAAGTGACTGCAAAGAGATTGAAGCCCCCGGCGAAATCTCCACTGCAAGGCACATGCTCCATCATTGCTGCTCTGATCACTCCTTCTAATCACTGGGACCACACTATATCCCCAGCTGATTGGGCGAGGCGCAGCCCACAAAAAAACAATCACAGAATGTCAAAAAATGATGGACACCCGAACGTGGGCCAGTACTGGTCACTGTGAGCGACCAATGTAAATGGCATGCAAATGTGCACCTGCACCAGCCGAGGAAGTGGAACGAGCGTCTGTGGCCTTTTGATTAGCTTCCTTTGCCTCCTATCCAGTGTATTTTTTATGCATTAATCATTGCTAGCAATCTTGCCAGCGAATGGACATTTAACGGTTTTGTATTTGGCTGTAGTCTTTGGAGCGGCTCCCATAACCTCAGTAAAAGTTTGAAAGGCATCTACTGTGCACCTTTGGGGTTTGGTAAAAGCTCTGTTAATGTAAGCACCGCAGCGCACTGTGGCCCTGTGTAAAAAATGTAATTCAACTATAAAACAGATCGCAATCAATAATAATGCCAGGGAGATTATTGACCATGTTAATCCATATCTGTGCATATTGACCTTAAAAAAGGTTGGTACTAAAGCAATGGGAGGTCACATTAAGTCCGACTTGTGGGCTGGAGGAGAAACGATCCCAAACATTACACTTGACAGTTGCACTTTATTATTTTACCACACACTGTTAGCTGTGTGAAAGTTGCAATTTTCTGTTTTAAGATTTCCAGAATATGAAACTAAAAACAGTAATTTGCAGGCACCCCTACCGTAAATAAACTGCAGTTTTTCTGACATAGAATATTATTTTCTGCTTAGGGTGTCTCAAAATGACCAAATTACAACAAACCTCAAATTCATCCAAAATAAAAAGGGCAACTTTTCATTAGTGAGGGGGTGGCACTGAGCTACTTTAAAACTCCAGCTGGGCCGGAAACAACTCCCACTAGACGCTTACAAAAACAACAATAATTGCGAGGCATTCAAAACCATGTTGGGCCCCATTCTATGTCATCTCTACTAATCTTAACATGACCATGAATCCAAAGACACTTTACAAATATGTTAAAGAGAGAACAACATTGTAAATACCCCCTATTTTTACAATGTTAGTCTCTTGCGCAACTTTGCATAATTCTTTGAATCGTCTTCAGCGGCTATTGAGAACAATATTGCATTTTCTAACCAGAAAAGTGTAAGCTATTGACAAAGATATGTTTGAGATTATTGCCAAATACCAGCAAAAAGCATAATACTATACCACTTTAATAAATAACAGTTTTCAAATCCAAATGTTTGTGTCTTCATAAAGTCGCCTTTTTCTGTTTTAAGTATAGGTCAGTGCAAAGAAGGATTCAGCTGACTTGCATATGTACCGCTTTGTTCACACTGACAAATTATTTGATGCAAAAATCTGATATTTTTCTCCACATCGGGTCATTTGGTTGGCTTAGCATTAAACATAACAGATTTTACAATTCATTGCCGTGATTATCTTAATTGTCATAATGGTTGCTTTTTTCATAGCACACTGAAAAACCCCTGGCATTGTGATAGGTTTGTGCACTTTGGCAGATATGCAAAATGAATTCAGTCACTCTTTACAGACAGTCGCACACAGTTATTATTGTGCCATTTACAAAATCTAAGGGTGTGTAAAATGTCAGCCGTGGCATTAGATTACCACAGCCCCAGAACAAATTTCATGCACTAAGCAAGGAATCTTCTTTTTTTTTCCTCCTTTCTTTTGCTCCTTACACTATATACTTTCCCTTTTCTTTCAGTGACGCATCACAGCAAAAAGCCTAAAAAAGGATCCAGGTGCAGGTGTCCAAAAATGTAACAGAAGAAAGTGCATCCTTAGCCTGAGGTTGGTCTTTTTCTGTTGTGACAAGATCTCTTCCCATCAAGTCAGACCCACAGCTTGTCTTCAGGTGCGTTTCAGATGTATCATCACTTAGGGGGTACACAGCTCTTAGCATGGGCTACTTGGAAGTATTCTAAAAGAAATTCCATTAAAAAAAAAGAGGTATACTGACAGATGCTTGAGCTGGAGTGGCCCAGTCAACGACCCCTACTGTACTGTATATCCCTTTTCAACCCAGTTGCAGGGAACTGGTTAAGCCTCTGTCTGTCCATCATCCCATTCACTTATACCTATAGGATTTGGTGCTCAACCAGTGAAGCATGAGAACCAGGACAAGTGCAACATAAAGGGACAATTGTGGTGACTCTGCCGACATGGAGTCAACGGGTGAGCAGGAGACCAGACGATGTGCCGAGTTGTTTTAGCTCAGCCAAATAAGGCCAGTATGAGAGGCCCTCAAAGCCGATTACAATAAACCAATGAGGAAGCATTAGCCATCCCAGCTAATTATGCCCTTAAGTGTGGGGAGAGTGCTGTTCGTGCCTGGGCAGGGCTCTCCGTGTACGTCACATCCAAATTTATAAGGTGTCATCACACCAACGGCCGTCTTTAATGAAGTGTTCGCCTCAGTGGAATCGCTCATTGTCCTAGGTGTTTTGATAACAGGTGTTTCATTTATTGGAAAACAAAAGGCCAGTTTGTGCCAATATATGAGGGGAAAGAAATGAACATGCAACTCCTCCCAGGCTGCTCGCACGTTTAATGAAGCAGTGTCAGGGCAAGAAGGAAATTATCAAGTCATTTCACCCCATTTATTTTTATCTGTCAGGAAAAAGTCTAATGCTTTTGCAGGCACAATATGTTTAACCTCACATTCACAGTGTGCAAGGAAATGCATAGCTGTCGGCGCTGTAGGTTATAGTATTGAAGGCAGCAAAACCCTTAGGCCATTGTTGCAATTTCAACCCCTGACCTCAGTGTCACCAAAAGAATCAAAGATCTAAAACCGAGCAACTGCAAGAATACTAACATAATAGAATCACTTAAGTGCTTTCACCTTTGCGCTGATCTTTAGCCGCGATTCTGTCTTCAAAAACATGACCCAAAAGAGGCTAGGAAGAACCCATTCATAAATGCATTAAAAATGATCGTAAGCGCAACAAGATTATGTGCCCGAAAAGGAAACTGGACTGTCAATGTTGTCTGTGCCCACATCTGAGGACAGCCACTGACCTCTAGAGGGACGATTGTCGTCTCTTACCACTTACCAAGTGTGGAAAAAGCACACAATGACACAAACAGCACACTGATTAATTTGACTTTATTGCAGGGACTGAAATAGCGGCAGAGTCCGGTTAAGAGTCCTTGAATATAAAGGGAAGCCAGGCAAAGCTGATAAGATTGTCTCATCTGGCTCACAGGGGCTAAGGTGCGCTGTGCTGCCCGCGAGGAGGAGGAAAGCACCGAAATGGATGGCAGGATGTGGCTACTATTAGGCAGGTAATGGAATCTATCTGAGGTGCATTAGAATGAGTCAAACACAACCACACTTCAATTCTATTCAAATGGCTGTCCGTATCCGAGGAAATGCACCTCAGCTGTGTACTGTGGAGGTGACAAAAAAGCGTCTCTAGTGGTGCCAGGCTCGGGCATGCCACTCTGTTCTAATGGTGACGGCCGCCCGAGTGCCAGTGAGACTGATGTGCATGAGAGCTGTCAGCCTCTCACTGTAATAAATGCCACTTCTTCCTCCGCTCCCTCCGACAGAGCAGCGATAGGGGCTGTGGTGGGGAGGAGGGGGGTTACACACAAGAACCTGTGACCCAATTGTGGCCACACCAGCTGTTTCCCCTCCACTGCCTCGCGACCACTGCCTTCTCTGTGGACCACATCTTGCTAATTGGCCTCCGCTGCCTGCTGAATGCACACCCACACTTACACACCCAACAGGCTAATACAGAGAAGTGGCCAATAGAAGGCGTTTACTGGGGCTTGCAGCTGTAATGCTGTATTGATGGATGCTGGGCCTGCTGCACACAAACGCAGATTACCACTTGGGCTTCATCCATCTTTTAAAACAATAATAACGACAAAATGTATCACTTTTTTAAGCCAGGTATCAGATATTGGTTGCTGGTCAAAATTAAGTAGTGTTGAGTAATGTCTTTTCAAATCAAAAAAGGAAGAGTGAAAAGTAGGGATGTCACGATTCAAAATACTGAGAATTTCACAAATCCTTTACAGTCCTGTCTAAATGTTCACAAATAAGAAACAAGACATTATATCTACATTTTGATATTAATTTAAGGGGCGTTTTAATTAAAAACCTACTGAACATTGAGCCTGTGTGTTGTTTATCTTCATATTATTGTTTGTCGTATCTAAAAGAAGCAAACAGTTTTGCTTGTACCGCAACATAACAAATGCAGCTGCACATGCTTCTTTTGGGACTCTTCCTTTGGCAAAAATAGATAAGATTTACTGTCTGCCCATTGGATTATTGAAACTGCGACTGACTTCATTTGTTTTGGGGTGGATTTAACACTTGGCATCCCGGATTAAACTATTCAAACATCACTGCTTACAATGGATTTTCAGGCTTGCTGTGGTTAGTTACGTTTTTGTGGATATCATCGTGTGGGTGTGATGAGTGAAATCATTCTGCTCAAAGGTCCACATTTGTGTCCATTCACACTAAATATCCCTACTGAGCCGCTGTGTTTCATGAAGCAATATTCCACAACCTTTCTTGTTGATTTTCAGTTTCTTGTTGCCCGCGAGGTGCCGTCTTTGATTTGCTGCCGAGAATCCTCCAATCAAAGTATATTAGGGCTAGCCTCTTCTGGTCTTGACGAATGCTGAACTGCGTGGCTAAAAGCTTGAGCGTGTCATAATTTCCTTGACAATGCAGGCCCTGTGATGTGGCATATATTGACAAGGCTCTGAGCGGTCGTGCTAGCCTCTCCGCCACCACGCTGGCTAACGTCCTCCTGCCTCGCCAAAGACAGAGGCACAGACTGTTGACGGACTGACAAGACTGACAGTGAGATCCTTTGGAGAAGAAACTGAATTAATTGGTTCTCGCTCCCGCGGCTGAGTCCTGAAGGCTGTGCGCGTGTGTATGCGGCAGTAATGGTAGGTTGCACTGACAGGAAGGTTATTTAATAAATCCTGGAATGTGTAAAAGCGGCAACAAAAGGGACAAACACATGCAGAAGACTGTAAATGATACCCGCTTCTTGTCTTATGTCATTGCCCACCACCAGCGTCTGCACTCATTTTCCCGCGCGCCGCTAGACACTTAAACCCGCTCACACCTAATCATGCTCCCACATAAATGCACTTAATCGCTGACACGCTGGAGCATGGCGCGAGCCGTACCTCAGACACATCCGAGCATGCACAAGTAGGCTATAAAAGCACACACAGAAAACGCGCGCGGGATCACGGCTCAATCAGCCTGATTTGTTTGTTTCCTCCTAAGCATTTGAGGATTCCTTGAGGAGGTCGAAAAAACTTTGTATAATCAAGTCAATTATGTCATTCAATCAAGTCACAAAATCATCTCAAGCCCTTGCTCAGATCCAGTGATTGCGAAGTTGTTGGGAATATTTTCGTGCTGAGGTCTATTGTGCAAATAAGCCATCTTTCTAAAAAATGGGGAACAGCCGACCGGGCCGATGGCGGGTCCTCTCAGTGCCACTTGTGTCGGGAACAAAATACCAAGCAAAGCCTCCTTCACCTTGCTAGGCTTCCAGTGAAAGAAATGACACAGGGGTTTAAAAAAGCTAGTTACATATTGTCTCTGCCTCTAAAAAAAAAACACACCACATTTTCGATTAATTTATAACGGCTCTTTTGTCTCCTTCAGGACACGGTGCATTATGTGCCCGTGAAAATCCATCCGGAGTGAAATTGTTTAAACTCAAGGTCAAGTGCTGCTGTTAGAGGACTGCATCAGCCGAAGGTGACCTTGACTGATGTGCAATATGACATGAGGGAAATGGATCTGGGCTCAGCGTGGGCAAATTATCTGTGAAACGCTGCCACTCTATTAAAGGCTGTTTGTGTGTGTGTGTGCGCGCGCCCGGTTCTCGGCGGGTGTGTGTCATATGCATGTCCTTGTAGGGGATAGCGGAGAGGCGGGGGGCAGTGTGGGGAGATGATCGTGGCTCTCAGTTGGGGGTATTGCACATGAGAAGTAGCGGCGGCACACAGGAACAAATAATGATGCTAAATGTACTGTACGGTTCAACTTCAATCAAATTGCTCGATGCTCTTTTACACGTGGGCAGGACTCAATACCCTGTCACGTTGATTTGTAAGAATAAATCTATATTGGAATAAATTCATAGCATATGTTTTTCATACGATACCGCGGGACCTAAAAAATAGCTTATCGGAAGACATGAAAAGTACCATGATACCCACTGGTACAACTGAGAACCAAAAGCAAATAATGTTTGTCTTGAATTACCCTTCATTGTGACATGTTTTGGGTGATATTCAGACCCACTCTAGTCCTAGTTTTTGTCCAATTGTAACTGGACCAGATTAATCACAATATCCTATTCCTTATGTTGACATCCCGTTAACAAGGCGATGATATTTCATCTTGCTTAATTGTCATTGTGAAGATTTGTCTAAAACGGTCGTACATGGACCAGGCAACAACAGCGCCAACAATTCAGTTGAGCCTGAGGCTATTTCCCACTGCCAATTTCCAGGTGTGATATCATATGCACCCGGCAACTATACAAGGAGACGGATGGAAATGTCACTGCTGCACCCGCGGGCGCATGTACCGTGACAAATTATGAACCGTGATCAGTCAATGCAGCTTGTCAATGACCTATGTTTGTAAATAAAGCTTTAACATCCTTGTCGGACACATGGCAACTTGAACGCCAAGAAGATTCAGCAGCTTGGCAAACAGGAAAAAACCGAGACTGCACATAGTGAAGTCACATACTGAAGACATTATTCACATTTGAAGCTGGTTTCTCCATTTTAAGACCAATTTCTTGTGGATCACAGTGATACAAAATATTTACACTTACTGTGTATCACAGTCTACAATGAATATTAGGGCTTGGGCAATACACTTTTGTCACAATATAAGATCACAATACAATAAAATTACAATCCTAAACAGGTATTGTACAGTAAAATGTGATTCAATCAGTAATGTGCTTCTATATCAGTACCGGCACGCTCAGTCGCAGCGGCTCAGAACTAACCTCTGAACACAATTTCGTTGTACTGTTGTACAATGACAAATACAGCACTTACTTACTTATACTAATAACTATTGCAATATTTTACCCTGCATCTATTGAACAAGGAAAGCAAAGGTTGAGTTTCCAAAAAATCTAATCATTTCACTGTACTGTTTGGAAAAGTGGTTTAATGTAAATTTAGGTTCTTTTTCTAACTTCGTTCTGTGTTTTACTATGGCAATCGCCTCGGGCGTGACCATCCACGGAAGCTCCAATGGCACCATGTCTGTCTATGACAGACAGGATGACTGTACCTTGGGCTACGCCCCTTCTCCTAGGTACAGCCAGCCTCCTCCTTCAGTAAACATTCTCGCGTTCTTCCTGCATGTAAGCCACATCTTTCTAGCTCCCTCAGCTCTTTTCTTGCCAGCAAGCTAGCTTCTGTTTAACAGTTCACAGACGAGCCGTAAAGGACATCGTTGACGAGCACCGTTGCCGCTTCGGCTCGGATACGCTGAGTAAGTTCTCACGGACTCGATTCTGCTATTACACGGTTATTTGTGCAGCGACCGCGTAAAGGCAAGCTGTTTTTATAGGCTGCTTGTATTAGTTTACTACGCACCGTTAACCGTATAGCTTATAATAAGCCAAGTTAGTTAGAATTTATTTGTCGACTGACTTAGCCATTTCATTCGGCTACCGTCAAGGCAGCTTTTTGCGGGTGACATTAACTTGACTGATTCAATAGTGCGGTGTTCTGCTAACGCGTTACGGCGAACAGGCTTCCCGGACCCGGCTACGGTTTTAAACCCGTGTCTCGGCTTCTCCAGTCGTGTTTGCTTCGCGGCACAACTAGCACTGCACTTATTCCTGGTCTTTTTCCCCGGTTTTAGTCATTATGTCCTCAGCTCCTACCCCTGCCAAAGGGTCGGACCTGAAGTCAAAGGAGGTTGCATCCCGCCGTTGCCCCGGGTCGTGCGGGGCTACCATTTCAGGCAGGGACCCTCACCCGATGTGCATCGCTTGTATGGGCTCTAAACACGCTCAGACAGCACTCACCGTGATTCTTACCATCACTGCACATCAGTGCTGGAGAAAATACTGGAAAGGAGACTCGCTGCTAAGCCCACAGCCGATACCCAGCTGACATTACCTGGGGCAGCGCGCTGGATGTATCAGACTATATGCCGCCACTGTTCGAGGACCTCCTCGACGTGGATCCATGCAGTGAGGACGCAGAGTGCGATGCTGCTCGAGGCTGTGGATATGGAGGATGTGGAGGAGGACTCCACATTTCCACTGGTCCAGTCCAGATCCCCGAGTGCGTCAGAAACAACGTCCCCTCTGGACAGAAATTTGTACGACGTGTGCAAACGCGCCGCCACCAGGCTCAACATACCCTGGCCCGCGGCTGTAGACGCAGAAGAAGGGGTAAGGGACCTCTATGATGGCAAGCGGCTCCCACCGGCTCAAGCACCTCCAAAGCAGCTCCTTCCTGCTGTACCTGCATGCATGAAGGAGATGAGCCGGTTCTGGTCCAGCCCACTTAAGAGCAAGCTCCTAGTCCAGGGCTACTCAAAGCTGGAAATACATGGGATGAAGGAGCTGGGATTGGCCAAACCCCCAGCGGTGGAGCCTTCATTGGCATATCACCTACATCCTAATCGCCGTGCCGTCTCAGCCTCAACTAACATCTCCCTGCCCAACAAGATCGAGAGGGTCACATCCTCCATCTTCCAGCGGACATTCAAATACGCCGCTCAGTCGGTGTGTGTACTGAATACAGTGTCTCTGCTCTCCGCTTACCAGGGGGAAATACTTGAGGAAATGGGGCAGCAGTTGGACTCGGGGGCACCCAACCCGGTCCTCTGGGATGAGATCTGTGTGGTGAATGACTTCCTTTTGCGCTCAGCTCGAGGGGCAGTCCAGGGCTGCGGCCACGTGATGGGACTGGCTGTGGCAGGTGAGCGAGGTCTATGGTTAAACCACTCAGGACTGACCGACACAAAGAAGGCTGACGTCATGGACGCAACCTATGACCCCACCAGGGGTCTGTTTGGGCCAGCACTGGACAAAATGAAAGAAACAAGCACCCTCCGTAAGCAGGAGGGCGAAGCCTTCAACTTGTGCCTGCCCCGCAAGCAGCCTTCTCGTCCTGCACAAACTCAGCGACCAGGTGTCACTGCAGCGGCCAGTGCCAAGGGCTACAGAGCGGGCCCAAGCAACAAAAACCAGCTGGACAGCAGAACGAACAGCAGCGGTCAGGAAATCCCAAACCATGGGGCAAGCACTCTTTTGCAGCGGCAGCGGCTAAAAACAGTCCTCACACCCCGGGGAGGGCAAGAAGAACCGCACAACCTAACAGTTATGTCTTCTCTCAGCGCCCCTCCATGCAAGAGACGGAGAGTGTCCTTGGACCCCAGTCCCAGTTCAGAGGCCCTGTGCAGTTTGCCAGACGTCCTCTCCTGTTCACTCACCTCGCATATGTTGCAGGAGGTGAGTCAGGGGCACTGTCTAAGTCACAAAGCACATTTTTCAAAAATAAAGCTTTCACACTCGCATCCAGGCCACAGGAAATATCTGCGGTATGCGCACGGAGGGGCAGCTTACGAATATCAAGTAATTACGTTCGGGCTGTCATTGACTCCGAGGGTGTTCAGAAATGTGTGGAGTCCGCACTGGCTCCTCTTCGGATCAGCGGGATCAGGATTTTTTCGTATATAGACGATTACCTGGTGTGCTCCCACTCCCACGAGTGCGCACTCACAGACACGCGCACTGTCGTCTGTCATCTCACTGCTCTTGGGTTCGGAATAAACCGGACGAAGAGTCGGTTAGAACCTGCGCAGAATACAGAGTATCTGGGTTTGAGCATAAACTTCCTCTCATTCAGAGTGACTCTTACGGCTCAGAGGTTCTGCTCTCTCGCCAGGGCGCAAGGGTCACGTTCAGGACATGCCTCCGCCTAGCTGATCTCATGGCGTCAGTAATATCTGTCGTTCATTTGGGTCTGTTGATGATGAGAGACTTTCAGCGTTGGGTCGCAGCGTTAGATCTGTGCCCCCGCCGCCCCGGGCTTCTCCCGTGGCAGGACACGCACGCTCTGGCTGCGGGAGTCCCGCTGGGCACGGTGTCCGCAAGGGTTACCTTGACAACGGACGCCTCCTTGTCAGGGTGGGAAGCCACCTTCTCTGGCAGGACGGTGAACGGGACATGGGGCCCGCATAGGCTCTGTTACATATCAACATGTTGGAGATTTAGGCTGTTTTCCTCGCTCTGAAACACTTCCTACAGTATATTCAGGGCCAGCATGTCCTTGTAAAAACGGACAATTCAACGGTTGTCACGTACATCAACCACCAGGGCGGCACACGCTCTCTGCAGCTACACAGGCTGGCACAGAAATTGATTCTGTGGAGCAGCACCAGGCTGCTGTCTCTCCGGCAACACAACTGCCAGGTGCCCTGAACAGAGGGGCGAACTTGCTGTCGCGGGGCAATCCCCTGTACAGCAAGTGGGTTCTCCACCCTCAAGTGGTGGAGCAGCTCTGGCAGATGTACGGCCAGGCCGCTGTAGATCTATCCGCCTCGCAGGAAAACGCAAAGCGTCCGCTGTACGTCTCCTTGACGGACATGGACGCGCCCCTCGGGATGGACGCTCTAGCCCACCCATGGCCGGACGTTCTGCTTTATGCTTTTCCACCGATCAGTTTAATCTCACCCACCCTGGCTCGTGTCACCCTCGGGTGAGGGAGCACGGGTTTTCACTGATTGCCCCGCGGAGGACGTCCAAACCGTGGATGGTGGAAATAATGCAGCTCCTTTGGGGACAGCCTAGTGAAACACCGAACGAAGTTAGAAAAAGAACTTAAGGTTACTCACATAACCCCGGTTCTTTGATAACAGAGTGAGGTGTTTCACGTTCATTGCCCTCCTTGCAAGGCGGTCAGAAATCGCTTTAGAATGTTTACTGAAGGAGGAGGCTGGCTGTACCTAGGAGAAGGGGCGTAGCCCAAGGTACAGTCATCCTGTCTGTCATAGACAGACGTGATGCCATTGGAGCTTCCGTGGATGGTCACGCCTGAGGCGATTCCCATAGTGAAACAGCTCACTCTGTTGTCAAAGAACCGGGGTTACTTGAGTAACCTTAAGTTTACAGCCCTCTGACAATTTTAGATCATTTTTGATCCACTGTTGACTGTGAAAGCAGGGGAGCTCTGCAGTCCCATCAATATGCATGATGTCATTAGTGTATTGCTGTTTCCCAACATTACAATACATATTGGCCCAGCCCTGCTACATAATTGTTTGTAGAGTATTTGTGAAAATACACCTACACGCTGGACTAATGATCAAGTATCAATTGTACCAGCATTGTGATTTATTTAATCATAGGATATCAAATGTTAAAACTGTATTATACAAAGAAGTCCCTTTTCCAAATAGCAACACAAATAGTGTGTTGTCCCTATTCAAGATGCAATGATGCCAAATAACAATTTTTGAAAACAGTGTCTTGTTGAGGTCCTATGGAGAAAATTGCAATAACCACAAAGCACTCACAGTTTCCAAAGTGTCCTTACTTAAGCTGCTAAAACAAGTTTTCTTGCTGCATATGCCCACATCTTGCGGAAAACCCGATCTAAGGTTTTTGACTCTGGGGTGACTCAGCGCCTCTCATTTTTCACTGACCTTGTGATGTCACAGAGCAGTTCCTGCCTCACACATCCGCATCTGCTCAACGCTCACTTTTGGCACTTGGCAAATGCATGCCAGGGCCAGATCCGCACCGGTTCAGATCGCAAGTCAAGCCACACTCGAGAAACCCCACAGTCAACCATAAAGCCCTAACCCGAGGGCTAGTGGAAATGACAGCACATACAACAACAAGGGGCTTTGAACAGAAGAATGAGGCCAAGCTAAAAAGAAAACAGAAGCCTTACCTTTCCAAACTGTTCAAAATACTGCTTCACGTCTTCCACTACTGTGTTTGCTGATAACCCGCCCACGAATATTTTCTTTGTTCTTGTGACCATCTGCAAAGAAAAAAGCCAAAGATTAGAAACAAATTACATTAATTGCATTCTTTCAAAGATTATTCATACTAATACACTATTACTATAGGAATAAAAATAGAAAGAGTGAAAAAGGTCTTGCAGGTGACCCAGAAGCTATGACCAATATCTGAACATGCCTCTCCAGGTCTAAAATTCAAAACACAGTATGGCCGCCAACAAAAACGGGGCTCAACAACACCAGCGTCTGTTCTTGTGTGCGCGCTACTACTGCTATTGCCATTAGCAAAACAAACTTTAGCATGTTGTTTGCAGGCAGTCAGATCGCACCTTTTACAGCGGAAAATGAAAAATGGAGCAAGAAATAAATACAGCATGCAGTGAGCAGGCTTTTGGAGTTTACAAAAAGACAAGGAATCGCAGAGTTTTACTGATTCTATTCATGGATGCACAAAGCAAAAAGGAGCTCCAACCATCAAAAAATGAAAGAGGTTAAGTCTTGTGTTCTTTTGATTTTGTTTTTATTATAATTCGTTGTGCTACACCCTTTCAAATTGTGATGCAACATTTCAGAGGTGGACAGAAGGAAGAGCAAGCGAAAAGATATGCTACTGCTAGACATAGTCTGACACGGCTCAGTCAAAGTTCCCAAAGTGTTTAGTTTTAGTAACAAACAAGGTCAAGTCTAAGCGCTTCAGCAGAGAAAATAAATAAATAAATAAAATCACAGCTACAAGGAGCAGCGCCGTGAATTTCCCTCACAATGACATTTCAAATGGAAACACTAATGAAAACAGACTGTGGCAGGATTTAAGACCTCCATTTCATCCTTTAAACTTTCTGTTTATCTTCTTGCCGAACTCAAAAAACAACAACAGAAATAATTTATGGACTTTCAAAAAACAATTAATGAGAGCTGGAAGATGGAATCAGAGTGCATTAAAGCCTCATTTAGCTTCAAACAGCTCGAATATTAAGGATTATTACCCACGGCATCAAAAAGGGCACAACATCTGCTGCCGAGAGAACGTGCTAAATTTAGGAGGACGTTTTGGCGCAGAAATATGGCGATACGTATAGATGAGCAAGGACTGTTTCTTGAGGAAGATTACACATGTCTAAGGAAGTGAAGCATGACAATTACATGACGAATGTAGTTCTATTCTGCCACACAGTGGAGTAATATAGGGTATTAGTCAGCAGTTTTGCAAGTGTAAAAGGACATCTAACTTTAACTGTGACCAACCATTCGAAGGTCAGACCTTAAATGGCCTACATTTTGTGTCGCCCAGTGATTTATGGTTCATGACTAACAGCAGTCAGCAAATGTTACCACAAATATATTTACTTATATTTACTGTTACTTAAATATATTTAAGTAACAGTTACTGAATGTAATTAGTAAATTTTTTTTTGTTGTCAAAGAATAGTAATTAACAAGTAATTTGTTAAGTTAAGAGTGTGGATATAAGATACAAGTGAAAACAGGTTCCACCTTGAAATGCAGATTATTCAGGCAAACTATCAAAGGTGGGTAGGCAATTTGTCATTAAACTAGGTTCACGTAAATCAGAATCTGAAATAACTGTATTGATTCCCAAGGGGAAAATCTCACAAACAACAAACAAATGATTAGGTCAATTAATCCACTTTCCAGACCAGAGGATGTTCAGGAAGCGACTTGGATGAGGTGGATCAGACTTAAATTCTAATAATTAATAGTTTTTTTTTTTGGTTTTTTTTAAACAGTTCAGATGGCTAGTTTGGAAAACATTTGCAACAATAGAAAACTCTGGGATGACTGAGAGCCGACACAAACATAGCAAAAAAGCCTTTAAACCATTGACTGTAGTGTACAGTATATCGATGGACTGAGTGCGCGTGTCTTTCAGCACGGGCTACAGGAGGTCATTCATGCTAGCAATTTGTCTGGGTTTTTGGAGCCAGCTACATTATTTAGAAAAGGGTCAGATAGAAATAAAAGTAGAAAATGGGGGGATAGGATGATGTTATGTCTTAAAGAGGGCTAAAAAATGTTTCAATGTAAAGTCCATTAGAGCAAGGACTTTCCCCATTATCTTAGGGCTTCAGAACGAAGGATTCGTCCACTGATACGGTCTATGATCCAAACCAATCTTAGCAGAAAACATTTGTAATCATTTTTTTTTTTAACACAACTATGACCTATGTGATGGCACCAAATGTACCATGGATAATGTAGCAAACAGATTTATCACGCCACACTGTTATTGTGTGCTGAGCTTGTTTTGCAAAGGCAAAATGAAGCTCCAGCAAAGTCACGTCTTCTCTGCCGTAGAATCAAACTAATTACGGGGGCCGGATAAACATAGTGTGAAATGCACAAAGCAAACAATCAGGAGGAGTCTACCTTGATCAAAACGCTGACCCAAACACTTTCGTCTCTGAACCAGGTTACAGGAGAAAAAAGCGGCAACATTGAGCGGGCGCTGGAGTAACCATCTGTCAAGTGCTTTCCAGGTGCAGGCAGTCTCTGAGGCTGCAGACTCGCATATGCACGCAGCTTCCCACACACAGCCCATCTCCACAACACGCTGCCTTTGTCTCGTCTCTTATTTTTTCAGTTTGAGGCTAAATTAAGTCTTAAAAGTTACAATTCAATCAAATCTAGTATAACATGTAAATTAAGATAAAGAACATTACCTTAAGCTCCGAATCTTACACCAAACCCAGACACATGGGGTACATAGGTTTATTTAGGTCAGCTTCACATATTGAAGGCTGTGGAAAATGAAAGGCTTCCTAAGTGGAGAAATGCCATAGAATCAACACGCAAATCACTTCACACCAGTCATCAAAGCGATCCGAAGCAGTAATAGTGCAGAAGTCCGCTAAGGGCCGAGGAAAGTGTACATCCATGATATGTTTCACACATAACGCAGTGGTATATAAACAATCTTCCACTGCAAACACACACTTCTATGGCATACTTGTGAATGTCTGTATTTTAATATGTTAGATAATAATAGGAGGGTTACACTGTTTGTGCGGTAGGCTATCTCTCCTCCCCTCGCTCTGCCTCATCCCTACACCATGCCTCTGGCCTCAGGGGTTATCAGGCTGTGGATGCTGCCGGCAGCAGACCTCGAGCCAGACAGCTGCTGATAAACGGCCTGTGTGGTATTTATCAAAATCACTCACTTTTATCAATGACAAATATAAATAAATAAATCAAAATAAACAAGTCGGTGTTTCTCTTTGCCTGTGTCTGAGCGTTGCGTGTCCGGTTTTCCCTTCTGGGGGTCGCCCACTCCCTGAACAGTTTAAGGTCTTATTTTATCAAGCTGCAAACAGTCGAGTTTCGGCCTTTATATACTTGGCAGCTCAATGGCTGATGAGATTTCGTGATTCCTGGTACAACACGATACATTTTCTCACCTACCTGACAAACAAGACGTTAAGTCTCATAGCTCTATACCGCATTTCCCTTCAGACTAAATGCTTCCTGCTATTGTTTGGAATATAAGCTAAAGATTGTCTCATCCATCTCCGTGTTTCGAAGCGTTTGGACAAACACACACCCCGATCGATAACTCCCTACTGATAATTATGACGACACGGGCCGTGTTAACATGCAGCAACATGCATCTCCATCAAGCAGACTGGACGCAATGATGTGTGTCAAATCATTTGACACACATCATTTTCGATAGAAATTGATGCATATTCCTGTTAACCAAATACAGCACTATGAGGGAACAGTTTTAGAGCAGCAGTAAAAGTTCTGTCCGCGTCTTTCTGATGTTCAACCAACACTTCAGTCTTGATTTGCAGAAATGGACCAGTTTTCAACCCAGTTCGTCACTATAACCCAATTTCTCAAACATATGGTTATTTTTACACAGCCCGAAGAGACCGTGTGCAGTTCATGTCTGCTCGGGAAATGAATGTGTTTCTAATTTCTTGAGTGTGACTGAGGCTACAACAATTACCACTCAAGTGCATTAGCATGGTAATAGAAGGCAGGCTGGAGATATTACACAACAACGGAAAATGCAAAAAGCTTCGCCCGTTAGCGGCTTTTAACAAAGACAGACGGAGAGAAATGACAAAGCATCTTGTCGGCTGAAAGAAGAAAACAGCCATGACGTCCGCCACTTAAGTAACCTAACATGGCTCCAAACCATTCGGGCCAGAGGAGGCCAGACGAGGCCAGTTGTGTAACACCGGACATAATGACAGTCTACTAAAATGTTAATAATCCATCCATCCAGGCATCCATTTTCTTCCACTTTATCCGGGGCAGGGTCGCGGGGCAGCAGTCTCAGCAGAGAAAATGTTAATAATAAGCAATCATAATGAGGGTTGGAGTATGGGCAACATGTGGGGTTTAGGGGCTTGATCGCAATAATTAATTTAAGGATTACAATGAAATCAATTGGAAATCAGGGCTTTAAGATTCGGGTAAGCCCTGATATAAATGTACATGTGAACATCAATCAAAAAAGAACAGTAGAGTGCAGAAACACCCTTGAAAATGTTGGCAAGTAATGCTGAACACTGCCAAGGGCCCCTGTCTCAATGATAGCATAGCAGTGGTTCTCAAACTGTGAGACTTGGGCTTCCTCAGGGTCATCTGCAAAAATGTCAACTTAAATTTAGAGAATTTATGCTTAAGTGTGAAAAACATGAAGCTGATTGCTGTGTTGTTTTCACCTTTTTTGTTTTTTCCATATCTACTGCGACTTTATCCAAACAACACTTTATGACTAGTGCCACGCAGCCCAGTATAATACGTCGATTTAAACACACATAATATTCATATCCATCTGGAGTTTGACAGTGTCTGACAAAAACCTGATTAGTACAACACCCAGCCAAATCTGCATGACATGTTCCCTCATTAATATGCAGGCTGGGCTATTTACAGTCAAGTGTTTCGTAGCTACATTTGATGACATGTTGTTTTGTGATGTGACATATCAAACTGTGCATTCATTCAAAGATCTACTTATCCTGCCAGTGTAGTGTGGCCTGTCCAAGTAAACAAGAGGGAATTAGCATGTTTGGACCTCAAGGGGACAGTTGTGCCCTACAATTTTGACTGGTCGACTCCAAAATTAGAACTAGTTTGTGATTTGAGAAAAGTATGCCTTTGAGTTTGCCGTGTTACTAAGAGCTAGTGCTAGGAATTGTAAAATAAAGCTCTATTGTGTCTATTGTTTTATTTCAGTAGTGTGTGGCACAATGGACAGAGCATTTACCCGATAAAGAAGTAAACAATGTGCAAATATAGATCTAGATATTCTAAATATAGAAGCTTTCTTCCTTTAGACAGAGGTTACCACCACATAATGCAGATGTTTCTGATGATTATACTGTAACATGGTTACATTTGTTTTGTTTTGTTTTTATTCACACACCCCAAAGTTCAGCTTCTCGTTTTCAAAAACACCCATCAACTTCTCTTTCCCTCACTTCACATACACATCATCACAGAGAATTTACCAAGTAACACATTAACTAGCAACACATGCCTCATTCAACCTCATTAATTTTTCATTGGAACAGACTAATATCTACCATCAGACAAATGTTAGAAAATCTCTTGCTGAAACAGCACACCAGATCCGTGCAAAACACACACAGTGGCGCTGGAGGCCAGCACTTCTTAGTCATGTCACATTCATAATTATCAGAGTCACTAAACTGCAGGCTGTTTCACTTTGATGGCTCCAACTTCGAACATATTTCACTCTTTTATTGAAATGAACATTAACCTTCTCTTACCCTATTGGCAGACAAAGGCCATTTTACACATGAGCAAAAACCTTATTGATTGTTGCATTGTTTGCCAAGATGCTGTGGTTATCCTTACATGTCATCAATGGCACCAGAGAGCTGAATAAATATAGACAAATTGATTCATTGATGAGCAACTGTCGGCTCCATGGACTATTGTTTATTTTTCCTCCCACAAGAAATGTTCATTTTGCAAAACATTAAAGATTGCCACTACAAGTAAACTAAAGCTGTTTTCCACAGTAGGTGAAAATATTTTTACAGTAAGTGAAAATATTTTTAAATTTAAAAAAAGAAAAGATTATTAGCTCTACAACTCCTCGTGTGACGAGTTGCGTGCAGGTCATGCTGATCACACGTCCCGCTGAGTACAAGTTGTGTACTCAGGCCTCACCTCACACACAGGTGTAAACAAATCCAGAGCACAAGGAGCAGGCTTGGGATTTCTCTGTCATTTCTCAGCGCTAAAAATAATGGGACAGATAAAAAATGCTATCACAATTTGTTGTGTACGCCACAATTGTTATCATTTGAGCAAGGGGATATAATTACTGGCATTCAGATCCCGTCTGTGGCCCCGTTCATAAGCAACCAGAAAGCACCAGAGAGCATCTGTCAATGCAATGTAGCATGATCAAAGGCCTAGACATAGAACAGGCAGACGCGGCGTGAGCGCACCAGCGTGCACGTGCACAGATACACATGCACTAAGATGGAGGAAACACGGCTGGGCCAGGTAAAGACTGCCTCTCCTCATTTGCATCACTGCAGCTGACTCACAAAGAGAAACGCTAGATAATAAACAACAAACAACATGGCAATCACTTTTGCTGTGCAGGGCTTTGTGCACGAGATGGGAACAGACGGAAGCTTGGAGACACTAAAGTGGGATTAGATCATCACTGTGAGAAAAGAGAAAGGGAAGATTAGCGGTGACCAGCTACAAGTTGTATCCTTGTCCATTTGCACTCCCCTGCACGCCCTTATAAAAGTGGTCCAATCTCAGCTCTAGTGTGCATAAATAGATCTATAATTGCTTATTACAATACAATTAGGGCAAAGGAGATGAGGGAAGGAAAGATGCTTAGTGCAAATGTGGAGTGACAGGCCCAAGCGCCCAGACCCAGGATTACAGTAGCCATTTGCACACGGACACACAATGAGAGCAATGAGACAGAGACAGAACGACAGGCTGGGGGAGGAAGGGGGCTGTCAGGCGCAGGGCACAAGCTAATGACAACTCTGGCTTCAACTTGCACAGCGTCTTTGAAGGCCGGCTCTGATCCCAGCTGTGATTGCCACCCCTGCAGGGCCACTACTCCTATATTAACCTACACTAACAGCTATGCACTGAAAGTCACGGGCCCTTTTTCAAACCCTGACTTTTGCTCGAACCAGCCATCTGTGGAATAGGCCGGCGAGGCGCGCGATGTGAGGACGCACACACGTGTATGGGACGCTGTTTGCATATGGCCTCACTATAACAGTGACAGTCAAGCTGAACATGGCGCTGGTTAGAGCTGATTAGCTGCACTTCCCTCCTCAACCCACTACAGTTATGAAGATTGATAGAAGCAGCTTAGAGCTGATTATAGGGCCCTGGAGATGCATGGGCCCATACCCAAACAGCACATTCACACTGCATTCACAATGAGCACAGCATGCCATCGCTAGGCACAGGCCAGGCATTAAGCAAACGCAACAGCAATAAGAGGGAAGAGAAATGGACAATGCCAGAAGTGCTCTTAAGAGCTTCACGGGAATATGATATTATGTTAATTAGATGCTTGCTTTTGGCCAAATATGGAACATTATGAAGAGTTAACAAATTTCCAAGAGAATATATCGGGAATATGATGAGATTATCAAAAATCACTTTTGAGTTTTGAGATGCAGCAAAACACAGGCTTTGATTAGACCACAGATCGCTTTATCAAACACATTTGGAATACCTTTTAAAAGTTAGCACTCTTCAAATGCATGAATGCTGAATACCCATCATTTTAGTTCATGTTAAAAATCATAATAATAAAAGCTGGCATTTCCTTTTCACCCAACACGACTCTTAATTAGTAATTATTGTTAACAGCCCTCATTTCTTCAATCAGATGTGTAATGAAGTGGAATTAGCACAGTGACCGTGGTGACCTGACCCCGACTAGCCTCGTCACCTCACTGTGGAGGCTAAGCACTTCTCAAGCCACTGACGCTGAGCCCTGCCCTCAAGACTCTGCTCCTCTCCGAGCTCCTCTCTGTCTGTCTGTGCAGAGGAGACCGTGTCCTGCCACACTCACACATTTGGGACAGGGCTTCTTTGGGCCTCTGCTGCCCCCTCCCTGTCTCCGAACTCAGGATGTTATTTGAACAAGGCAGGAAAAGCAAAGTTCATTTCTGAGAGTTAGAAGACACATTTGCAATAAAGGTAAAGGCCCAGGGGATTAGAGCAGACAGAGAATGAAAGCAGACAGGTCTAATTCAGCATTTGTACAATGTTTTACCACACTGTCAGGCAGGTAAAAGGTCAGTGTGCAAATACTATTATTATAGAATAACAATACTAGTTTAAGGTAAAGCATAACTTTTGAGGAAATACATAATGTGGAGAAACAAGTGTCGAGAGCAGTAGTAGTGTAATGCGTTGAGCAGGATTACAAATGGTTGCCAGATCGAATCATACCCAAGAACATACTGTCATGGCGTGCCTGGGTATGACAGCCTACAGTGCCCACTCCAGTCAGTGAGAGTAATGTCACAACCACCGAATGACTTAACTGTTGCTGATCTCAAATTACTACAAATAGAACAAGCACACAACTACTACTTTGTCAGCAACTACTGTAATTACTATTAAAACTTGTATCCATGACCGTCTAATAACAATTTGTGGACACCCGCCCATGTGAAGGTCACTTTTTATTTCAGAATGTTACAGGTTGTTAGGGCTGTCACGATAATTCCTATATTGACTTATCGTTCAGTAAATAACAGCTAAACGATACATTTTTGGGCTCGATATTTATCGTCTGTACGTTTATTAGTAAGTCCCCCCATTTGATTTCTAACAGAAGCAAATTGAGTTACATTATATTTCATGTTTAGGAAATGATGATGCCCTTTTAGAACTTACTAGTTTACTGTCATTTTTATGCCTGAGAGTTGACAGTATCTAGTATCGTTAGTATAATATCGTTTATCGCAATACTTTCCTGCCTCAATATATCAAACTTGAAATTTGTTATCGTGTGGCCTACAGGTTGCGCAATGTAAAGCATGTGTGTAAAATGTACTCAGAAGTTCATTGTTTATCACACACCCACATGGTGACATACATTTCCCCATTGCTGATGCCGAACACATTTTTTGGATACAGATAAAATGTATGGACACAATAAAACTCATAAGTACAATTAGAGTATCTTAGGATGACTCATTCGAATCCACATAGATGAGTTTAACACAGGCGGATTGGCAGAAGTCATCACCGGTTTACTGCAGATACAGATACAGATGATTATGATTGCATACAGCACTTTGGCCAAACGTAAAGGGCTTTATAAATAAAGTTGGTATGATATGGTATGGTAGGATGCAGCCTGAGTCAAGGACGGCCTGTCTGCTGCCGCAAATTATGTAAATGCCACTCAGCTCGTGGCTTTTAAAATGTATGCTTTCATGAAATTTTCATTTTCTGAGCTACGTTGCTACGTAGACATAAATCATTCTACAACAATGGCTGGCCTAAGTGAAACTTGTATTAACACAAAGCAGCGTTTGACACATGACACTGTAAAGCATAACAAATGAAAAACCTGTTGCATGAAGCAGCAGCAGCAGCATTTTCAGAGACATAAATAGAGGTTATTTCCACAATCAACAGCCTTTGTTTTAAGTCAACTGAAGAGTACCAATAAAATAAGATGCGTTGCTTCTACCAAACTCTTGAACAGTAAATGCTTTACTTGATACATACCTTCTTTGTCCTATATTATTTTATTCAAGATGCATCAATTGGGAATAAGTTGATATTTTATGTAGGACTATGTCAAGTAATAGTTTGCCAACCATTAGAAAAGTGCTCTTGGCCTTAATGGATGGCATTTTCTCCAGTTGAGCTTTACCTAAATCTAAAAGCTTCTCGACTGGAGAGCAACAGTGTAATGTGTCATTTGAAAGCTGAGATCTGCAAAAGTGATCGTAACTTTTTTGTCACATCGTGACCGGGTTTTTGTCGCATTTTGTCTTGTTTTTGCCTCGTTTTTGTCGCTTTTCCAGCACGTTTTTGACACTTTTATGTGATATTTATGTCTCATTTTCACTTTTGGTAATACAGACTTGTAAAGTGCATTACAAGTGTAATCCATTATCATTATTCATTATTGTGGCCTCGTTTTTGTCGCTATGTTGATGCTTGTTTTGAGCTTTTAGATTTGGGTACCAGAGGTTAACAAGACTCGTGCATATTAACATCTTAGAACAAGAACACGTATACAATATTTTTGTCTTATTTTTAATATTATTATTTTCTGCTTTCAATTTCTTCTAAATAATAAACTATTATTGTAATTTTATGTTTTTCCAAATTATTATTCCCGAAGTGGGGAACCCCTGGGGGTCCTCAGAGGCACTGCAGGGGGGCCTCGAAAGCTTGTCCCCATAACACAGGACATGTACATTTATTTGCTAAAATGATGTACTACTTTAAACCAATATTTAACCTACAGTCATTGCTAGGTGTAGCTTTTTATGTATTTTAGCAGTAAAACAATAAAAAGTTCTTTTGAATAGAGTCAAGTATAATTATTGGGATTCGGATCATTAAGGGGCCGCGATGTTCCGGACTTTGGGAATAGCTGTTATAGCCAATCTATTGCTCACCTCTAGCACCTAGATCCTGGCACTACGGACCGAATATGACTGGAGGTATTTTCAACCGTATTTACTGGACCCTTGACACTGAAACCGAATGTTAATTTTTGGGAACAAGACCCTGTCCAGCTGCTGACAATATAAGCGCCAGTGCAGCAAAAACAAATGGGATTTTTAACTTCCAATTACAATAATGGTTTCTGGTGACAGGCGCACCTCACCCCCCTCCCACTTGCCTTTCCCAACACACACGTTACGTTAGCATTGTAGCGAAACAATGTGGCTAATCAGCCTGTGGAAATGTGGCCATGTGTGTGACACATGATAACAAAAGGAGGAGGAGATAAACCTAAGAAGGTACGGGCCGATAAAAGTAGGCTTTCTCTGGTTTATTTTACTTTTGAAATGGATCAAAGCAGACAGCACAGCGCCATCATAACCGCCATTGTTCTATGTGAGGCTCATTAGTCAATATATCATCACTGTGGTATTAATCAATACGCTCTGTCACATAACTATTGGTGCTACTCTTAATTGATGCCCTCCCAATAACATTAGCTGCGATGTTTACGTAAATATTTCCGCTCTTGACAAACTGGTCGCAACCTTGTTAATCATTTCGAAGAACAACAAACTGCGGGCAGCTGCCAACATGATGGAAACACACTTTATTGTACTACAAAGTTAATTATGTGGATCATTGTGCTCCAAAAATAAACTAAGTGCTGTTGATTATGCATGGCAACAAAGGTCAGTGAGCATTCAATATCTTCTGTAAGGAAACTTGTCACCACAGACCAAGTGATTCGAGGCGGTTGTAAATGAGATGAGAGTGCTATATTTTTCACTTTGAATGTTCGAAATAGTTTAGTTTCAAAAAAGTTGGTAGTTTCACATGTAATGAGTCAATTTCAGGAATTTGTTTTATAATTTACA
Organism: Neogobius melanostomus; assembly: GCA_007210695.1. Classification (NCBI taxonomy): domain Eukaryota; kingdom Metazoa; phylum Chordata; class Actinopteri; order Gobiiformes; family Gobiidae; genus Neogobius; species Neogobius melanostomus. Next base: position 944,097 of record VHKM01000281.1, read on the forward strand.
GACAAGTTCACATAGTGTCAAGTCAGGAGTCAGAGTTAAAGTTATCAAAGGCAGCTCACATCATTACCCCGCCGTCTTTACACATCTCCAGTGACTCAGCTAAATATTGGGTTGTTCGTAGCGCTAAGGAAAATGCAGCTTACTCTTTTAGTTTCATTTTCTGAAATGAACCATAATAAAACAGTACACACTATTCTTGCATTTAAGTAAACACTCTCAGCTTTTCAGCAGCGATGGTGACACACAGATGTGGCCTCTTGTACGTTGTGGTCGTCTCTAAAAGAAGTTTGGACAGTGTTTAGAGCCGCCTCAGACAACGGCGTGGTCCACTTAATTGACGTAATTAACGCTGGTTGTGGTGAGTGTTTGTTCAATGACTTCTAAACCCAAGCCCTTGGCTGCTCTCAGGAGGGGAATTGGGAGAGCAGAAAGCACTTCAGTTTTTTGTCATGCTTCACGGGAACCTAGAAATGGGTGGAATAATTCTCAGCTCTTAAGCATGCTCAGAAGGGCTGAGCAGCGGGGCTCAGCTAAGTCATTCTCCATGGAGGCAATGGCTCGGAGGCAGTCCTGACCAGCAGCCAGGTCTGCACTGCTGAGGCGGGACAACTGTACGGGGCAGTGTAGGTGCTGCATGGAGGAGCACTCATAATGCTGCTGACTGGTGTCATGTTAAAGCACTGTTTACACTGCGTTTGTGAGCTCTGTCCTTGATGCTCAGGTAGAGCTGTTTCAGGGTGACTGCGAAGCTGAGAGGGGAGATAGAGAAAAGCCGGAAGGGGACGCACAGGAGGGGGAGTAAAATGGTACTTTTTTCCAGCAGAAGATATTTTGTTCTCTCATCTCTGAAATTATATAAACTGCTTGTGGCTAGTGCAGGCCTCAGATGCGGTGAAAATGGGCCTCAACTGCCTGGCTCCCTAACAATCTACTCCACATCTTCAAATCTTCCATCTCTGCCCCTGAGCGCTGGCACAAACAAACAAAAGCCTCCTGCTCTCCTCTCTTAGTCTGTCTTTCATTTCCTCTGAGGAAGATGGCTCTCTTAAAATATTCCGTCCCTTTAAAAGTGGCACGTCACACTGACCGGGCTATTTCCTTTAATGAACTATAGTCCTGTGCTTCAGTGCCTGTGTCTGTCAGCTAAGGTACCCTACAGAATTGTTATTGGTGTAGGAATGGCTCAAAGAGAGTGAATTGCCGGTTTCCCAGCACATATCACTTGTTGAAATTGAGCAGCGTGACATTATGGTCAAATGGATTTGTGCAAACCCTTAACATGCTGCTGGCTCTGACTCCGCACCCCGGTCTGGACTGGCCCGCCCCTCCCACAGAGTAATTCACTCAGGGCTAAAGCCGGGTACTACCTGACCCCCACCGCTCGGCCGTCAGTTACTGCTGACCTCCAGCGAGGTGCCAATGAAACATGTCCATTGAGCGGTGAGCAGAACAAACTGCCTCACCTGACTCCTGCTGACAGCTCAGCGTTTTACACAGAGCTGTGGATCAGCACCGGGCCACGGCTCACAGTCAGACCACGGCGATATGGAGTCACACAGCATCAGCAACGGCCTGCACTGAGACGAGCCAGGGGCAAAGTGGCACCTGCACAGTCCAAACACTTATTAAACCAGTCTACGCCATATGCAGCAAAAAAAACAAAAAAACAACTCACCTCACATTATTACTTTACTATGTGACCATATTTTACTTACTTTTAATATCATATAAACATGACAAATAAATTGCTATCTATAAGGTGTACACTGTATACAATGTTAAGTAATCCAAAGAGCTTAGAATAATTCATTATCCAAAAGCCCATAAGGTTTCTCCATTACAACATCAAATAAACCACACTTAAGCGCTTCATAAATTTGAAAAGTAATGGGTCCAGAAGTGAGAGACTGATTTTGGTTATATACTGTACAAACGCTTAATAATTTACATCTATTCCGCCTGAAATCCACACATTTTATTAAACAAGCAAAACAACTATGAGGAACCTGTAAAACTCAATGTAAACTGGGCATGTTCTGTGGTCGACTGTACGGACGGTCTATAGGCACGGTGCCACATGGAGGAGCACTCACAATGCCTCTGACTGGATGTCATGTAAAAAGCACTGTTTACACAGAGCTGCTCCTCTACAGCTCTGTCCTTGATGCACAAAGTAAAGCCGTCTCAGGTTGACTGGAGGACAGCTGGGGAGATAAGTTAAATTGTCCTTTCAGTGGGAGATACTGTATTGGGTTCTTTCATCTCTAAAATTCCCTCTGACTTTGGCTAATAATATGATCATTCCTGAGAATATTTCACTGAGCAAAAGTCTGGGCAACAATGGACACAGTTATAATATGGTTCATGTTTATGTATAGTTTGTTTGTAATAAAAAATATTCAAACAGTCGATTTTTCCTATTGTCCAATCAAAATGTATGCAAATAGCTTTTAGAGACAGAGCCAAGAACAACTATGCAGTTTGAGAGATCCAGGCTCTATTTTCATTTGAAAACAGCTTCTAATTTTTTTATTTTTTCTCAGCGCAAAAGCCCGACTAAAATTTAAACAAATGAGAAGTGAGCCCTTTTTTACAGGGTCATAAAAGCTTATTAGAGCTTGAGCACAGCACCCAGTGATCTTTCACTCCCGCACCTTCACTTCTCCAATTTAGCGAAGAAATCAGTCTTTTTTTAAACACTAGAAATATTTTGACCTTTACAAAAAAAAGGAGCAAATGAAAGCTTCACGAGGTAACATTTCTTTTATGAATTATTACTACCCTTATGCGGATGTAGAAAGTTACCACTCACAAAATCATTGACAAAAGTTCTTAGACCGTCATCTGGACTTGGTGGTTCAAGTGTAGCGGAAACCAACAAGTACAGATGACAGCTTAAGAATGTTTGTCTATGATGGAACTCCTGTATGATTGAGAGCCTACACAAACAAATACTAACAATTACAAGGGCACATTATCTGAGTACACATTACATTACTAAACACTACTTGCAGTGATATAGTGGTAGTAGATGTGGTAATACTGAGACATTGGAGATATAGGGGCAGCAGATTGATATAGGGGGGGAGTGTTGAGATTTTGTTAAGCATTTACAAAAAGGCGCTGTCCGAAATATGAAGCTGAATACCTTTACTTTATCTCAAACAACATCTTTTCACAGAGTTTGGCATAGATGAAGAGTCTTCTGTCCTTGTGTACCTTGTGTCCGCCAGGGAGTATTTACGTAAGCACGCGGGACTCGGGCCGATACTCTCCCTGGAGCTTCCGGTTTGGAATCACAACAGTCTTAAGCTCATCATAGCAATCCCGCCCACTCATCACACACACACGCACGCACATACGCACACACGCGCACGCACATACGCACACGCGCACGCTCGCACCAAAGCAGCGATCAACACAATCGGGATGCATGAGAAAGTGGCGGTGTGAAAGCGTGTGTCAGATTAGCGTGTAGCAGAAGTCTCATGGTCGCCGCAGGAGAGTTGGCCCCGAGCCAGTAGCCAGATTTGGGGAAGTTCCAGGTGTTGCTTCGCGCGGATATCCTACTAACCTTATCAATGACTGGGGATTCAGTGCTGGCTTCCCTGCGGCGACTTAAATACATGCAAACATAATTAATGCATACGGATCACTTTAGCAGATGGACAAGTTCATGTTGGGCTCCTCGGCAGGTGGACAGCTCCTTTACTATTAATGAAATCCTATGTAATTATCCAATAAGCAGCAGAAAGAGCATTTTCACTGCACACCACATACTGTCATCCACTGACGCTCAGGTAAATGGACAAGCTCGGGGAAGCCATGTACTGTATGTCAAAACTATGCCACATTAATATGCAAAAGAAAGGCGCATATTTGTAAATTAGGAAGCAAAAACGAGAAGCCAAAGTCTTCCCATTTACAGTAAACACGTGCTTCAGATATTTCAGTCGGTGTGTGCTGTGTCAATATACAGTACAGCACCGTTCTGAATTCCTTTTCCCTCATCCTTTTACCACATTCTCCAGCCCATGCATCTTCCACACCCTCCGTTCGCTCATGTACTGCATATCATTTCCAAAGGGGGTCTTTTTAATGAATTTAATTTCCTTGTGCATAGGAAATGTGATAATTAAATGTGAAATCCATTACTATCCATTATTACACTGCTGTCAGGTGACGCTGGCAGGAGATGTATGGCTTGGTTAACACCAGCCCAGAGGGGGAAATTTGTGAGACTTTTGTTCTTTTTGGACGACAATAATAATATTGTGCAATGATATTAGACTGTAGGGGTGAGAGTCGCAGTGAAGCATACGAGTAGTTACAGCCTGTAAACTGCCTGTGATGAAGCTACATGTCGACAATACAATATCGACGAAGAAGTGCAACGATAGGAAGAAATAACTAGGGAACAAGGGACTGTGTAAAGTAAAGGTCATACTGTAGCAAAGGTTTTCAAAGGTAGTCATCTGACTGGGTTCAAGTTGAGGACGTTTTGCCCTTAATCTGAGTGGGTACTTCATCCACTCGTAAAGGTAAAGGTGCTCTCGTCTGGAAGATGGACTTATAACTACATCTGAGGAGGATTAGGCCCAATGGCTGCTGGCTGCCACGACCGCAACACTGGAGGCCGCTGTTGCTGTAGTACCTCCATATAGCCGCTAGTCTCCCATTGAAAAGCATTGGACTTTAGACACGTTAAAAACAACTTTAACGCCTGGTTTCTATTTTTTAAACACTTTCTACGGCTAGATATTCCTCCTGAGATAACGCTGGGTTAGTCACAATTAAAGACACCAGGCTGGTTTTCGAAAGAATTTTTTTTTAAATCTCGTACTAATGAGGGTCGGACTGTTAGCATTGGAGCTGCACGAGCTACACATCACGCAAGGGCCGAGTCTACAGTGAAGATCCCGCCCTTATGCCCTTTTTAGGAACATGCTTCGTCAGAGCTGGGGAGGAGGAGGAGTCTGTAAATCCACCATGTTTCCCCCTCGAACGTGGTCATTATGGTAAACGGGGAGGAGTGAGGAGGAGTAGTCTATTCTTTTGTACAGTCTATGGTTAGGCCTGTCAATTTGTTAACCTAACTACTGTCGCTCAGAACATTTTAATGAATACTTTAAAACCTTAACCTTTGCAAAACTTGCACTCGTGCCTCACAGCAAGAAGGTCCCGGGTTCAATCCATCATCACGACTGTTGAACATTGAAAGCATATACAGTACAGAGGCACCACCTCATGACATCAGCAGGTGGATGAGAGTTTTGAGCTCTTTAGTGCTCTGAAATAGTTTTTGGTAATATTTGGAGTATTGTGTCAAGAATGCTTTCTGCTCTTGTTGCCGGGACTCTCTCAGAATTTACCACCAGAGCTTGTGCGTTCCCAAAATGTAGAACATCTTTGGACAGTCCAGCTTCCATTAATGGTTAAAGAGTCAGTCAGTGGACTTGAAAATGCGGATTGATATGAACACCTTAAATAGAGGTATTAGACAGTGGCTGAAGTTGGACCGGAGCTGCGCACAGGATAATGCTAATGTATAAAATGTACATTGTTTATGTATTTTCAACCCCGCTCGTATACATGTGTTTTGCTGAATGTGCTTTAAAAGCTTCTGACGGACCAGTGTTCTCTGGTTTGTTCACATCAAATTAATAAATACCATTACCATTAGAAAAACAGACATACCGATCCTTATTGAATGTACAGATTTTTTAGTTATCATTTCTGCATCAATATGTGAAGCAGAAATGATCTCGCACATTTTAAAAAACAAAGAACTCCAAGTGCCATTTTCGGCGAACTCCTGGCTGCGCTCGCATTTGGAGGAACATATAGTGTTATAAATCTGCAGCGTTAGGCCCAGAGCTATCGATAACTGCCAATCACTTCACACTAAACTGGAGTTAGCCCGGCTGTGTGTCCAATATCCTGCCAGGTTAAATCATGCTGCCGGCGAGAGGGAGTTTTGCCCTGGGCTGACACCGGCGCTATAGTGTGAAAATGAGATCCTGAGAGCGATGTAAAGCACTAGATCTATCATGTCAGCCGCACGCACCCTCCCGCCATAACACATTGTACACATCTAGTCCAACCGAGCCTTGCTTCAGTCTGCGCTGCTTTTTCCCCCCCAAAACTTGTCAGACCAGTACGTAATAATTACAGTTAAAAGCCGCACAAATTTGAGGTGGCATATGCGAAAGATCTGGGATGCGTCCAACATATCCCCTCGACGCGAGTCTTGTGCCAGCTCATCACGCGCTAATACAACACATCATGCCTATGTTTGATACACAAAAACAGGCTCTACAGTCATTTTCTTGTCTGGGAGCGGCATAGCCGACCGTAGGCAGTGCCGATGTGCAGAAAACAGGCTTAGACACACAGTTCAACATGAAAACCCTTCTTTTCCGTGAGCTGATCCGTCTTTGTTCTGCATAAATGCCAATTACATAATTCTCTCTGGCATGCAAATCAGATTAGATGGGGCCATGGCAGATCACCTATACAGCTCTGGAGCACTACCTTCAAATACACCAGAAGAGAGCGTTTTGGAGACATCTCATTAGCCGTTTAATCAGTGTTTTATTTAAAATGCAACCCAACTAATAGCATTGGTAATGGGCTTATTATTAAGTGTGGGCATGTCTAAAGTGGAGTCTGAATGTCAAATAGTGCTCGGTGATTAAACATCAACATCTTGGTCTTTAAATAAGTATGTTCCCCGGCCAAACGTCTCTTTTGTACTATGTATGTTCCAAAGCCGTTGATTAATATCATAATGATTGTATAATAATCATCAAAAGGTTTTGGACGGTAGACTTCATTAGAGCATAGGCTTTGATGCAGAACAACCTTTTAACAGGTCGGTCTTGTCGATAAGCCAGGCCAGTTCAATTCATTCTTATTTTACAACATAAAAAACAATCATTTCAGCTCTAATCATCCATGTGGTATTGGTCCAATTAAGTTATCATAACAAAGCATTTTAAACATAATTGTTCAAGGCGTGTCAGGAGATTATGAGCCTGCAGGCATATTTAAATGATCTTGCTGGCCCTCTTTCCAAAAAAAAAAAAGAAAAAAAAAAAAGAGGGAGGAAAAAAAGAGCCTCATGAATAGTTTATTTAGGAATGCAGCAAAAAGAATCCATTGGTCAAATATCATCAAAGGCTGCAGATGTCCAAGAGTACACATGACAAACTGTATCAGGGCCACATTTGTATGCAGAGGCGAGAGAGTGACATTCAGCTCGTGGCCATTGATACCCACAATCACATTGGGAACGGGAACCAATGCAAATTAGTGAATCGAAGCAAAGTGACACTTCGCTGTTGGCTGTAGGAAGTCATCAGTAAAATGTTGCAGCGGCGGCACAGTGGCAAGAGAGGCACAAAAGGGCACGCTCTACGCCTTTGTGAATACGGCTTTATATAGCTCCGCATACATTGTGCTATAATGGGAAGGATGTGTTCACTTTGCCCTCGGAAAAAAGTTACAGGGGAAATTTCTTAAGTTTGGGGTTTGACAACGTTGTACGCTCGCTCGCAAATATGGCGGACTAGTCATGCATGGGTAAATGGTGCACGCGGGCACGGCTCCAGCCTAGGAGGTAAAGAGCAGAACAAACTAGAAGTTGCCTGACAGCGCGGGGAGGACCAATGTGAACTTTGATGATGAGGGGCAAAGCTGGTGGAGGAGAAGAGAAAAGAGGCAGAGGCAAAAATGGAGGGGGGGAAAGCTGGTGCCGAGCATTAGTCATGATTTCAAAGAGCTACAAACACATTTTGAATCTACTGAAACTGTAGATTCACCAAAGGCCGTGATACAACATTGTAACGTTTCCATCGACGTACGTACGCCCTGTTTAAAATGCAATGTGTCCACCCACTTTTACATATAATACATATTGCAGAATGGTGAGGCTGCGGGCAGAATATCCCGGTGTATACGAGTACAAAGCGCGCGGGCCGCCCAGTAATACATGTGTGCTACATTTCGCATTAATAGATGCGATTCTGCTGCCTCGTTCCTCGGGGCGTTGTGTTGTTAATGGTATTATGAAGCGCACAAGACCAGTGACATTAAGATGAGATTCAGCTTCCATCTCAGAAGACACAGTGCACTGTACTGGGAATTATTCTCCTCCTATAGGAGTCACTTCTATAGGTACATCAGACACTATTTATTCACTTCAGTAAGGCTTTTTTTTTTCTCATCAAAAACATAGCACTATTTTTTTATTATTTTTTTTCCTATTATTTCTTTTTCTGTCTGATGTTTTTTGAGGCACTGTGTTTTTGAGAGCAGTTTAAGCAATACAGATCTAAAATAAAAACATACAACTATAGCTATAGCACGGTAATAAAATGGAAATTGCATTGCACCTATAAATGGTTACTCCTAACCTTGAGCTAAAAGACAGGATTATTATTATTTTTTATAATAACATCCTGCATTATCCCTTGTTACTCTTAAACTGTCCTAATGTCATGTTATAACTACACAATAAGGCATAACAATTTATATTTCACATTTTACAGAAATGGCGTCCGACATAAAAAAAAAAGACATACGCCACATCGTTTACACTGTATGAGTGAATACAGATTTACTGTGTAGAGGAAGACCAGGCCCTTTTTTCTTGAGATGTTGAGTATCTCTGCTGCTCGTGACAAATAAAGCACAGCATCACGCGGTGTAAATCAACCACAGACTGATGTTCCTTGCTGCAGGCCTTTTCCTCTGGGCCCAGTGGACAGATATAGAAAGATACACATCTCGAAACGTGCGCTATCTCAGTCGGGTTGACGCAGATCTAGCAGGTGCGATCAACATGACGACCATCAGCCACATGCGACCGGATTTATCAGCCCCCGTCCCGGCCTTTTGCCTCGGAGCTGAAACACAGGACGTGATGTCAGCACTCCCGCCGCTCATTTATACAGCTTTGTTTAACCGTGACTCTTTTTTTTTTTTTTTTTTGTGGGGTTGGGGAAGGAGGAGCTAGTGACAGCAAAGTGACAGTATGAATTGCGGTGGAAAAATTCCTGCTTGAACAGCTAAAGCTCCCGACAGTGTGAATTTGAAAATGTCTGCAAGCCGCGGAATATCCCCGGCAGATCAGCCATGCAAAAACGTGTTAAAAATTTGCGAGAAACATCTGAAACACAGATGTCTAGCGGATGTTTCCCATAACACTTCCTCCTCCTCCCTCCTGCGCTGACATGTTGAGCCGTCTTCTTGTCTATTCATATGCTAATGCTCAATCAGGCTGCCCAATACGGAAGCGCTTCCCCCCCCCCCCGACCACATTTTTTTTTCAAGCAATCAATTTACCTTGGAGAGAGATAAAAGCTTAAAGAGTCGCACAAGAGGCGAGCTGGAGCAAATGGTGATATGAAGAAAAAAAATAAAACTGGTGGAGACGGAAAAGAGGGCAGTTGGGGGATAGTGGGATAATGCAGGTATAAACACACAAGTCTGCGGCTGGGAAGGCTCGACTGAAGCTCGTTCTCATCTGGGCTAGAGTTCCCCCCCCACTGCAGGAGGGACTTCCAACACCTTCAGCTGCAATATAAATGTTAATAGAGTTCAGGGAAAGAAAACGAGGCGTAAACAAACAAATGTGGTATTCCATGGTTCGGGGCAGTAGGGGGGGGGGGGCTCTGCCAATGTGTCTGCGTCGTTGCGTGTGCTAAGGACGGAGAGGCGAAACAGGCGGGGAATGAAGGTGCCCGAGAACCGAGTATAGTGGACCCCCAGCTGCGGCTTTTGCGCGCGCGCGCCCCAAACTCTATTCTCTACGAACATTCCCGGGAGACGGTGGGATCATTTTTCATATTTCGGGAAAAAAGGCTCTAAGTGAGAGGCGCCCCCGAATGGAAATCCAGACACTTCCAAACAGCTAGAAAGCAAAGCATCTAAAACAAGGAGGGAAAAAATCTGAATCGGCTCCCCTTTGATACATCTTCTTGATACATTCGCAACCACTTGTTCCCAGGCAGATCGGATGTTACAGGACGTGGATAAGAAAAGAAAAAAAAAAGGGGGGGGGGGGGGGGAAGAAAAATGATGGGTGGCTGGGTGGGTGGTAAACACTCCCATCTTTATTCTGTGCACACAGGCAGCCACAAGTCTCCGTCCTGACTTGTTCAAAGGGCTGGCAACCTTCAGACCAATTAGACATCACAGCGCAGCCTGCACAGCGCCCGGCTTTCATATAAACGGCTCTCCATGAATTTTTAATCAGCTATAATTTAAGGATTTAAATAAAGATCAAATTCTTCCGGCTGCACCGTGAAGAGGTGTCTAAGAGCCTGGATTTTCGGGTGCAATCGGATGGAAGCAGGAAAAGGGTTCATCTCTCAACCTTAATGTCTCAGTCTTTGCTTCTGAGCTTTTATTTTTTTTTTTCTCTCCTCGCGGTCCCACCTGCCAGTGTTGTGAGCAGAAGCCCGGCAGGTTGTCTAACCCCGAGCGGAGAATTGCCTGACTGACTGGTTGACTGGTTGGGCTGGCTGAGTGGCAGCATGTGAAGAGCAGGAGACAGATCTGCGGGGAATCGCTGACAGATGTAATTAATGAGGTCATACTTGGAGTTGGCAGTCCCCTTCATATCCAATTCCTGACGATCACAACTGAAACACACCTGCAGCACCACCGGCTGGAGGAAGACGCAACACTCTCTTCATCGCCACCCAACAGTAAAAAGATGGATGTCTGGACTGGAGATTGAGAAGCACAGCTGTATTTCAAACTTGACAATAACGGAGCTTTTTTTTTTTTTTTTCTCCAGAGTTATCTTTAAACCAAAAACACATGCTCTGTAGCAGTGTAATCCAAAGTCCAGCCCAGGGGCCAAACAGACACTAAGCCTCCGACTGGCTATTTTATTTATGAAACATGATGAGTTATGAAATGTGAAGAAAATTTCACCAAAAAATGGCTTTGCAAAGATCTTATCGCAGCATGGACAGTTCTCACTTCTTACTGGGACTTCAATATCCTTTAAAAAAAAGTTCTGGGAAGGCATTTATGTTTGAGCATAGTGACAAGAAATCACCATTGATATTTTTACTGCAATAAGTCACTACAAAGGTTTAGTCCAGAGTCCATATATCTTAAGCAATACCAGACAAAGAAACAAGTCAACAAAAGGCACTTAAACAAGGATCCTAGTGACTAGCACCCGCAGCAGTGAGGCAGTAAACCCACACACACATACACCCGCATTAGCAGAACAACTAATTGAGCAGAATGTCAATGAGAATCCCGGCGTCTCCACACGGGCCCGTGTTATATCATCTCAGCGGCCCGGATTCCAGCTTCATGGAGGGAGAGTATTTATTACCTGTAAACAAGCAGCAAAACAGGCCTTGTCACGATTCACTGGGGCTCCCTCACTCATCGCTAATACATGAAAATATGTATTCAGGTCAAAGATTCGAAGCCTTCCCTAAAGAGCCACTCTGCGGAAGTCCTTAGCGGAGATATTCAAACAAATATTGAGAGGGCTGGGGTAAGATTCTACATCTCACCCTAGACTGAAAGGCAAACCACAGTGTGAAGTTGTAATGTAAATACAAATGGGATGGTTTTGTAGCAAATTTCTCTAAGTAACGGTCACTGAATGGTTAGTTAAGTGCAAAACAAAAAAGGTTTTAGGTTTGTAGGGCACCAGGATGCAGATGCAGTTTGGGTAAGAACTGGGCTGGACGATTCATTACCAGCGAAAAAACAGACGAGCGCATCAGTCACCGGCACCTCTTCAGTCCTGCATAAATAACTCTTAATAAATAGCATCATCATAATGTCAAAGGGCTTTCAGCTGCAGCACCACACCTATTTCCACAACCACTTTCATCCTTACTTGTTTTGCATTTCTCACCGCACTTGGAACTAGGACACCAAAAAAGCAACTGCAGCGGTGGCTCATGACTTTAACATGCTAGATGCACTTTCTTGGAATTGTTTTTGCTTTACTCGGGGCTTCTGGATGCGAATGGCGGCGTGGACTGGACGTAAAAAAGAAGAAGAAGAACAAGAAAAAAAAAAAAACATTCTACCTGATTACCTTTACAATATGGTGAGGCATTAGCGGCCAGATTGGAGTGTTCCATTAAAGGTAATGGCAGTCTCATCTACAAGACAATCGCTAAATGGCTGTGATGATGAAAACAGTGTCAACATTACAGCGGTCACTGCATGAAATTGGGGATGCGGTGAGTGAAGATTTACCCATAATTTTAGTCCATAAAATGTATCCAACTTTTCAATTAACCTAAACTGAGGTTATTGTATTTAACGGCACAATGATGGTCTTTAATTATGGCGAATAAGAGTTTGAGCCCTTTTCAAAACCTTAACAAAGTGCGCTAATCCTGAGCAGAGCAGAGGGATAAAATACAAATCAGGTCAAACTTTTTTTGGTCAATATTTAGAGACATCATTTCTGCTTCAAAAATACTTCAGCTTTGTAACGGCCCTTCAAGGTCTCAGGCCTTTTGAAATGCAGTTTACATCACTTGAAAGCTTTGGGGTAAACACAAAGCAAATACAGTGACGTAAAGCACTTCTACACCAGGGTCATCGCTCTGTGTTAAATTTAGTCTTGTAATGTGATTTTTCATATAACTCTAAATATCTGGCCAAGGAGGTTCAAACCAGCTTGATAAGCCTTATTACAAAAAGTTTATTCATTATGAACGTCCTACCTCTGACATGGAATCATATTCACCTAGGTATCAGACTGTCCCAAACAATAGATACAGTCTTCATACTTGGGGGCGTGGTGTGGAGAGGGGAATAAGCCTGTTTGGATCATTCTTTTCCCACTCTTTTTAGATGGTTTGTGGCAAACTATGAGCATACTTAGCCCACTTAAATGAAGTCAAAATCGAGTCCTTATAACTGTTTTTGACTGTTTAAATTAAGCTGATCGTCCTGTATAAGTGAAATAAAGCACTCCATCTAGTCTCGAGCAAGTAGCATTCAGCTAACGTTGGCATTGTGGTTTGCAATCTCTGCTATCTGCATACAGTTTTTGTTGTTGGACAACTTGGTTCCACTCCGTGTCTCTGTATCTTTATTTGATACATAATACATAACACACACTGCTTATGCAGTTAGGCAATACATTCATAATTCAGCATTTGTTAAAGTAGTTGTGGAGCAGTAGGTGAAAGAGTCTGTTTTTCCCGCACACAGCAGCTTTAAAGTGGTGTTCCAATGATGCCGTCCTTAATGATTCCTGTAATTTACAATAATGTAATTTACTGTAACTCAAATAACATATTTGATGTTAGCACCAAGTGTATCATGTAACACATTCTTCTTGTGGTGTAGCAATTTCATTTTGACTTACTGAATGTATAATCCAAATTTGCAAACTATTTAGGTAGTGCCCCTACTCTTATCTGAGAATATGTACTCATTGGAATATTCACATAATTTTGAGGTCTAATACAAAAACAGGCTCCAAAGCAAGTCTCTTTGCCAGCCCACTCTGCTGTCTACCTCCTTGTCTGTTTGATGATGAAACACTTGCCAGGCACAATAACACATTTACAGTGTTATCGTTGTTTTACCACAGCTTTGGCCTGACATTCATGCACCCTGCCTTTTTACTTCCCCCTTTCTCATAGTGCACCTCAAAGAGCAGTGTCATGTTTTATCTGACCATCGCACAGTGCACCCGTAGAGCCTATCTCCTTTTATCTGACCACCCCAGTGTCCCCCTCTATTTCTCTCTCGCCACAAAAACACAGCAGCTTGGTTATTAGGCAGTAAGAAACAACAACTCATGCCGGCTACTTTACTTTAAGTATGTCAAAGGTCAATACCTTTTGCAGAAAAGTGTCTTGGGAAAGCTATGGCTTTGTATTGTGGCAAAATGTATCTGACTGACTCAACAGGGAAGCTTACAACGACAGGTGGTGAAAATATGTTCAGAATCACCTCCACGTGTACCAAGCGCCCTTCCTCAATCCTGTGCCATTTCTCTGTAGCCTTATATAGACCCATTTCTTTCACTGCAAAAGACAGCACTAAAGCCTCCTGACTTTACCAACGATATTTATAGCTACACAGGTTGTTCAACTGAAAGGCAAAAACATTTTAAGCCAAGATGGGAGCACAACTTCAGATAAAAACATATCATGTACTTGTAGCCCGTGTTCAACAGCTCTTTTAATGTTGCAAAGCAGACAATAAAAGTGAATAAAGTGCTCAACAATAGTGTTTCTAAAGTGTGGCGGATCCCGCAGGGTCCAGTAGATTTGTAGGCTGTTAAAGATTCTGTCTGTTGGCCTGTGATGAACGATGGGGCGCCCGGCGTACTTCAGCCATGATAGCTTATAGCTCCATTAGGCTGTAAGTACAGAAAGAGGGTCAGAGGAAAGGCTGAACTCCCTGGCAACACAGAGAGGCCGGGCGGGCCGGCATGTCCGGAAACATTCATTAATCTAAGATGATGAGTCCTGCTCGGTGTAATTAGGCCTCCTGACACTAAGAACCTCAATAGACTGTTGTTTAAGCCCCTTAGAGCAAATACAATCTACCTCTGTGTGCAGCAGCACTTACTTTCAGATAAATTGAGCACTGAAGCTGTGATGTCACTGTTTACAAGTAGCTCTACCGATTCTCACGACTTTCTGTAGGTCTGCGCTTGGTCAGTGGGAGTTAATCACTCTTTGGAAGAGGGTGGCTTTAAGATACAAATGCAACTCTTGCTGGCACTAGAGCTACCATCATCACCCACACTCTCTATATATAACTCTTTTTCCATGGCTGGGCCATTTGTGGAGCAGAGTTCACAAGGGCGCTTGCCTGAGGAGCTGTTCTGCTCTAACATTGTTCGGACCAGCTGGACCAGAGAAAACAGCCTGGTTTACACCCTTTTACCACAATAATGGCCAGCCAGTTAGAAAGGCTGCACCTTAATGTGTTTCTAAACTCAATCCAGATGTGACAGGAATTGTCAAGTTAGATTTTTGCATTAATATACTGTGCATTTCCTTTTAATGCTGTGAAAATACTTCCTAATGCACAACAGTAGGTCTTACATATATATTAGCATACATTAAGTCTTTCACATTTTATATGAATATTTCAGTACCTAATAAATAATAAATTGTTATGATCACAGATCACCTCAAAAGTCAAAACGTTATCCTTCTTTGCTGCGATGGACTTGAATAAAAATGTACAACAAATAAGAAGTTTCTGGGATCCAAAAATAAAAACAAAAACATGACTGTGGTAATTTTTAATTGACTCACGGGTCGATTTTCGCAGTAAAACATGACCTAATTCACTTGACGAGTATTGATGTTTTGCAACATTAGAACAGGCATAGTGCCTGCTTTAAAAACTCAGGATTACTCTGGAAGCAAACACAAATATAGCTCCTCTTGTGGCACTTAAGAGCTGCACTCACAGGCCTTTTAATAAGCGCTGCCAGTTGCACCCTGGGCAGCAGCGTACCCACTGCACCAGTCAGAGACCCCTTCCTTAAAGAACAATTAACAGGGCCATTAAAAAAACCATCCAGCCCACACACTCAATTAGCGCAACCCACTTTTGCACTTTCCTCTCTATTGTGTCCGAGAATAGTCCAGCTGAATAGCAAAGCCATGTCACTGATGGTAGGTTTTTGGTGTAACTGCAGAGCCCTCATTTTGTGTGCTAGCTTAGAGGAAAAGAAAGATTTGGTTTGATGATCTTGACATTGCTTATTGCAGTTAGACATGCAATTTATTTTATTTATTTTAATTAAGATTTAGTTCACAGTGCACATTTACATTAATATAAAAATGTCCTGGAGCATTAACATTTGAGAGAAAACATAACATATGAAATAATAAACTGCTAAACTAATACAAGAATCGCATGCATTTCAGAACTTGTGGAGTCTAAATTACAAGGTAAACAGGTTAATGTGGCAACATGCACACTGCACATTTTTGTTTGCAAAAGATACTGTGCTTTCTAAATAATTACAAACTTTGTGATTTTGGATGCGAAGGATGGAGGATGCGAAAAGGTAAAGTACGTACGTAGAAGAGTTAGGATTAGGGCTGCAACTAACGATTATTTTGGTAATCGATTAATCTACCGATTATTTTACAATTAATCGCTTGGCTATGAAACGTGTATGAAAATTGTACTTTTTCCATTTTTTTATCACATCAAGCTAAAGTGGGGCAGCTTAAGGACATGTTGATGGAGTAAACTTAAAATTAATGCTTGTAGGAGGCTCTTTGTGCTAATTCTGCTTTCTGATTGGATGAGACACAGACAGATATTTATGAAATTTACAATGTACAAAACACTACATACCCAACTTTAAAGGGGGGTATTATGTAAAATCGACTTTTTCAAGCTTTATATCATGTTATTATGTCATTCCCTCATTAAACACATGCCTGGAGTGTTGCCTTGGCTCATTCACATATTTTTGAGTAATCAGTAAAAACTTAGACGGCAGCCATTTTAGGTGTAGCTATGCCTCAGTCCTCCTAGGAACGCCCCCACCTGGAGACGCCTCTGGACCTTTTGTCACCAGCCAAGCCACCAACCACTGCTCCTCAGCTCAGCAGAGCCCCCTCCCCGCACAGTGTTGTTGTTTAGATGCCACAGCAGTGTGCTGAAGGGGGCGTGTCGGAAAGCTTCTTAAAGACACAGAGGCCTATTTCAAGACGTTCAGTACAGCCATTTTGAGAGAGCAATTTTATTCAAGGCAGTTATTTTAATTTACTGCATATACAGACCAACAGAAGGTTATGTCATCATTGTAGTATGCTATAGACTGGTGCTATGTGATTGAAAAAAGCATAATACCTCCTCTTTAAAATCAATGTAGGTTTTCATCAAAAATACATGACATTTTCATGTCATTTTTGCTCTATTTGAGTCTGTATTTACTAGAAAATGATTAATGATTACAAAATAGTTGTCAACTATTTTGATAATCAGTTATCACTAATAATTAGTTGTCAATTAATCGATTAGTTGTTTCTGCCCTAGTTAGGATGATACGCTTTGTCACAATCCAATGCGTACCATGATATAAAAGGGTTGTGAATAGAAGTTACAAGAAGATGTGGACATGCCATAGTTCATTTGAAAGCCTAGAACCGACACCTGGACTGCACAAATTAGGACTTGATTAGGGACAGATGCAGAGACTTTGGTCGCATGTTTTTCCGAAAAGAACCTAGAAAAGATAGTTCTTCTAGGTTTACTGCAGGACATTGCCAAAGAAAGCAAAGGGCTTGCTCTGCTCTTTGACTGGAAACTCAGTTTTTGAAACAAAACATAAAATGTAAAATAATTTTTTATCTGATTTTTATATTTCTGTAAAGCTCAGGCTGAAGCTTCTGACTCAGTGAAGCTAACATGACATCATCTACAAATGGCAGAGATGAAATCCTGTGGTCGCCAAATCAGACCCACTCTTGCCCTGGCTGCGCAAAGAAATTTAGCCTTGAATTGTAATAAACAGAACCAGTGCCAAAAGGCAGCCCTGGTGGAAACCGACATACACTGCTAAGAGGTCAAACTTACTACTGGCAATGCTAACCAAGCTCCTATTCAACTCATACTGGGAATGGACAGCTTTTAGCAGAGGTCCTGAACCCCATGCTGACCGAGCACCCACCACAGAGTACCACGAGGAGTACCACGAGGAGCACGAACGAATGCCTTCACCAGATCCATAAAGAACACATAGACTGCTTGGACAAACTTCCATGAACACCCGAGACACCAATGGAGAGTATAAAGCTCATCCCATGTTCTGGGAGCAGGAAAAAAACAGCACTGGACGTCTACAACCTCAGCTTCCACCAGCCGCAACGTTGTAATTGTGAATAAATCAACAAATACTAGTAAAATTCATATACGATTTGTTAACCTCATAATATCTGCGGACACAGATAGGCAATGTTTATGAAATACATTAAAAAAAAAAAAACTTACACACTTTAAGAGCAGCTTAAATATCCATTGACACAAGTTGCATTAACAAAACAAAGCAATATTCCTCTGAAAATGCTCTCTCTCACGCTGACAGATAAAATGTTGGCTGTCTCACGTGTCATTAAACTGCACAAGTAAATGGGAATCTCTCTGATGTACAGCGATTTTTACCAGCTAAACGCTTCACCCCACTATTCCGGAAAAAAAACACAATATCCTAAAAATAACCCTTATCTTGCAGCAGTCATTATCATTGGGAACACATCAGAAAGCAGCAGCCCCACTTGTGTGTAAATAAACAGCGAAAAGATAACATACAGCGGGAATTCTATCAAGAGGGGTGGGATGAGTCGCGAAAATAAGTGACTTTGAGTTTATGTGCGCGGAGGACAATAAGTCGCTTTGAAGGCGCCAGATTACAAAAGGAGAGCTGATGGAGCAAAGTGGAGAGGCTGGAATCAATGCGTATAGGCCCTGTTCTGTGCGAGGGCGCCGGTATTCACTGTGCTGGAAAACACATGTAGGGCAAAGCTTCATCAATCCCCCAGAGGCTCGCAGCCATTACATGAACACAGCTCACCTCAACGGGCACGAGGACACGCTGTCGATGGGTAAGTTTGCCCTGGTCCCAAGCCAGCACTTCCATCCATTAGCCATTTATCAACATCCAGACATGGTGGCATATGTTCACATTGCATAATCTCAACAAGGACTACCGTGAGTGAGCAGAGAGGGCAGGTTACTGAGGCCAAGACATGTCACATTACAACCACGATTAAAGTAGAAACTTAATGTATAGTATCTTGTATGAAACATGTATCAAATCTGTATGAAGAAAACAAGGAAGGGAAGTAAGGGAAGTTTATGCTTATTGGAAAACCAGTCTCTTGAGATAAAGCAAACACAGACCGGATGCCTCGCCACCCCAGGGCAAGAGTGTACGTTTTTGTTTGTTGTTTTCAATCAATCCATCAAAATGTATTTGTCAAGCACTTTACAATGACACCAGGAAGACCAAAGTGCTTCACAGAAAGATAAAAAAAACAATTTAAAAACACAAAATTATTGCACCCTAGACATTCTAAGTATTAAAAGCCAGTGATTGATTGATTTGTTGTTTTAATGTAACTGGCATTCTGTACAATACTCACTATTCTTCCTCCAGACATCTTTGAATCCGAAGGTTAATCAGCTAATCTAACTGCAATGCCATGAGATTACCTGAACATTTGCTTTGGTAGCAGTAGTCCCCCCTTCACATAAATCATTTCTATGTTGTAAAATATTACATTAAATATGACATTGTGCTGTCCACCCGGATCAGGGAGTTTGGGTTATGATTAGGGTTAGGAACAGCAAATGTGATGTAAGTTGTGTTTCACCCACACAGATCTTACACATAGTTTTAGAAACTAGAAGGTCTTGGCTTTCAAATAAGGTATCACACTGGCAGGCGGTAAGCTCTCCTGCCGATATACTTTGAGATTTGGATATGCATAATTTCTAATCCTAACGCTAACCCTAAACTGGCAGGTAACAGGGTTGAGCTTAACGCAGACTCAGCAGCGAGACCAACTGTCTTTAGAAACCTTTTAATAACATACAAAGTTATGCAGTCTATTAATTTAACAACTCCAGATAAACAATACAAAGCACTTGTACTGATGCTTGAAAGAACATATTGATCTAAAAGGTTGTCACAGTGTTTAAAGAATGAATCAGAGCACACAAGGTTTTAGTACACAATTAAATAACCAAGAATTAAAGCCAAATGTTTTACAAAGGGCTGTGCATTAGCTGTGTGTAGCCGGAGAGGACCTTGAAAAATGTTGACAGTTGCACAACTGCTTAAAGCCCCCTGTGAATGAAGTGATTACATTTCTCTTTTAAATGAGAAAATCTGGTCGGCTTGCATGTACAACAGTGCTTTGTACTATCAATCTTGACCTTCATTACGGCAACAATAACAGCAACGAAATTATAGCCCAACAGATACTATCTGAAAATGCTGAGATCAGCCATGTTCTGGGGCTATGGTCCGCTTGGCTCAAGACTACACTAATGCACAACTTACATTCACTGGATAAATCCATGGGCAGCTGTAGACGGGACTGAAATCATTAGGGGAATTTGTGTAAAAGGTTTTATAAACTCTCAAGTCAATACGTTTTTTATCGTCACTAAACATAAAGGATACAACAAGGTCAAATTTGCAGCACTTTACTCAGACACAATTGCCACCATTATCTATCATTAATTTAGATCATTTTTATTTTAACAGGTACAATTTCAAAGGAAGGGTCATCTCAAGTCCATGATACTTTAATTTTTATTGCTTATTCCAATAAAATATAAATTTTTAACACCTAACTTTCTACATGAGGTCAATTACTTGGGCTTTCCCCTTTAATCGCTGAAAGGCCTTACCATGCTAAATTAGGTGCTATAAAATAATTTCTGGAAATTAATGGTGCTACTTCCTTTGCTTACTTCCTAGTTATGCGCCGCAGTTAATGGACTATGAAGCATCTCAAGGACATTGTTGGATGACTGAGGGACAAGCTGTTTGTTTTAGCTCTTAGTCCACTTATATGAGTACAGAATGAATTAGCAGGAAAAAAATTCAAGCAACATAGTGACCAACCATAAGAGAAATGTTTGAGTAAAATACAGAATCGAACATATGCTAAATTAACATATGTCAGACCTTATTTTTACGATAGTGCAAAATACTGTAATGTACTAAATTTCAAATTGCTTCTATAAAACCTTCATGTCCTTTAAAAAAAACAAAAAACAATGACCAGTTTCCATAGATACATGATTGATGCAAGAAAAGACCAATAGTTTTGTTTTGTTTTTCCAATCAATGAAAATTAGCCATTTAGCTGCTAGCTGCACCGTACACAAGTAGTCAATTAAAGTGGTAGCATTGCTCCCTTTCATTTTGCATGAGCTGTACAACTGCCATACAGTATTTTTTTAACTAAAATGGTCTTTTTTATCATTATGTAGATAAGATTACATGTTAGAAATACAAAATGTGTTTTTGTCTTTTTTGTATCCCATTTATATTCCACTTACCACCAAGAAAGAGAAGCCTAACTACACATGATTAAAACTGATTGCAGCATTTGTTTTTTGGCACCTCAATCAGCTGTAAAAGTTAGCTGGCTGCTTGGATTATGTTTATTATCGCAAAAAGACTGTGAAATTTCCGTTCACGAGTCGGAGCTTATGATTTATGTAAAAAGCACAAACAGAGACAAAAGACATCTGCGGCGTAATTAAAAACTTGTTCATTTAGAACGCGGAAACGATAGAAGTGAGTGGCTGCGTAGTGCTATGAGGGGGTCACTGGCGAGGACGTTCATGAAAAGGGCACAAGGGGAACTCTAGACCACGGCTTCGAATAACAGGCACACTGCAGGTGGCGTTCAGCTGCACGGCCCCCTGAGCAACGTGACCGGGGAGATCTGTCATGAAAATGGATAAACTAATGAAATGAAGCCAGATTGAGACAGCGGCGTGAGATGGGTTTTTTTTTGCAGTTGGATATCGAGTTCTGAAGAGCTCCACGAATGTCGCGGCTCCGCAGAGACATCCAATTTTCATGTGTTCAGTCGCACAATGCTGTTATCGCTGGTGTCAATAGAATAAGCACAGTGCAACGATGCAAGCAGGCAGGCAACCCGTATAAATATAACAAGCCAGTGAGACACCAAGGTTTAGGTGTGTAATTTGGGCTACTATGGTCAATTCTAGGCCAGAGATCTCGTGCAACAAGATCCACGTCTCACTTGACTTTCTCTGTCATTACAAACCCTGCTCGATGCTGCACGCTGTGGCGAGTCCAAGTGGATCTGCCTTCTATTCTGCGATTATACACGCGCATCTGCAGCGCACGGAAGAAGCAAAACAAGGCACATTTGCCGGTACAGTTGTAGACACTGTGGGAAGAGCAGAAATTAGGCTATGCGCAGCGGATATTTACAGTGGGACATTTGAGGAAGGAAGAGGCTTAACTTAAAATCACTATCCCGTTTACATGTTGTTGTTCTCTGAGCATCAGTCTTTAAACCACGTTTGATTATTACAAGCACAATTTTAATGCCAGGAAGTTTAATCAGAACACCTTCTGTTAAAAGAGCCCAATTTACTGGTCTTGTTCAAATATAAAACTACATGCATGCCATATAGCCCATTCATTATTTCTAAGGAATCACTAAGAATTGATATAGAACAGGAATATGAGGAACTTCAATGACACAGACAATGATAAAATCTTAACAATTACCATCCCTTTTACTTTGTTAATTTTGTACCAACAATACAATACCGTGGAATACAATGGAAAACAATGGCTCAAACATGACAAACATAATGTATAATTCATCACTGTAAATGATGTCTCGTGAACCCAATCCCGTGTCTCGTCTCGTGGGATTTGTATCTCAATCCACCACGTCCATTTTGTTATTTTTGTGCTGGTTTTTCATGTCAATAATATCTTCAAGAGAAAGTTACCTATCTCCTATTTGATGCGTTTTTGGTTGGCTTATTGCACAAAACTGGAAAGTGCGCCCCCCGCTAGTGTTTATTATAACTGCATTTTATAATATCATCAAACCTAGGAGTATTTTCTAATCAGGACACATGTGTTATTTTAAAATATGCTACAAAAAGGGCAAGGCAATGGCGTGAAGTAGTTGTTGAATTTATGTAGCCCATACATTCTTGTTCTGTAAAGCACTTGGTATAGCTTGTGTACAAATTCTGCTTTACGAGGAAACTTGCATTGCCCCTTTGGGTTTTTTGACAGATTGAGGATTTTGCTTATTGACCATGCATATAGACCAAGTAATTCTGCACTGGCATAAGCAAATGAAATTGTACCAGACTGAGACAGACGTTTTTAGGCAGGTTTTTGATACGGAGCTCTGAAGTGCCCTGCGAACGCTGCAGCTGCACAGAGACATCCCATTTTCAAGTGTTCAGTCACAATGTTATTATCGCTGATGTTGTATGTCAATAAAATAAGAGCACAGTGCAACGATGCAAGCAGGCGACCCGTACAACCGGTGCTGCCTCTGACATCTAACATACCATATTTGAGATGGATAGACAGACAGGCCTGCGCTTTGAGACAAACTCTATTAGCACTTATTGATGTACCTGAGGGAGGAAGTGGCTGGATCAATGTAACTGCTCATTAATAATATTGAAGTGAAAAGCTGTCATTAAAAAAACGAAAGAAAGTGAACTCAAACAAGATGGAGATGACAAGCGAGGTGGTATTACAAGCTTATCTGCGGGAATTAAGTCTTTACAACATTAATCCTTGCTAATAGAGAAAAGGACGGAGGACTACAACTTCTAACCCATTTTATTGCCCCCTTAGGGAAATCCCGTTGAGCATGTGTGATAAAAAAAACAGGACGGTTAATACAATAAAAAGAGAAATTTACCCTGGCCCTTCATTGCACTTAAATGTCACCCAGACACTTATCACTGCGAGCCCAGAGCTTGGATTGTGACATGAAGTGAAGCCGATATTATGCTTTTCACTTGCGCCCCATACAGCCCATGAAATATATTTGAATGGTGAAGGAGGTTTCATATGGCATAGTGCTATTCAACGTCAGCAGAGGTATGAAGGATTGAAAACCTCATGAAACGGCCTTTTAAACATGGCTACTTCATCTTTCCCAGTTCCAAACGAGAGCATTAAACAGGAATGGCGACAGGGAAATCAATACGGTGTTACATTACGAAGCTTAAAAATGTCCTTTTTCTTAATATTATCGATGCGCTTCTGTCAAATATCAATACTTCTATTTATCTAAGCGTGTGCTAAAAAAAAAAAAGAGAGGACTTTTTACATCCGTAGCGCTGCACTTGAAAATATAGAACACACAGTTGATGTTTAGTAAACAATAAGCTCCTTTTTCATTTACCTATTCTGCACAATCTTAAAAGTTTGGAATAAGAAATGACCGGATTCTTCCAAACAAAACTAAGTGTGGTTGTGCCAGACTGATTTAAGTTTGGAGATCAGACTTAAGATTTGCTGGCTTAGCAGACAGGATGGCCAGTGCCAGAAGATGCTGCTTATCTCAAAGTCTTTTGCCTTTCAAATTAAGCTGCAAACCAGTCGAGGTCTCCAAGTCTAGAAAATGTTTCCATTATCTACGGCTCATCTCGGGGTTTGCATACAAAGGAACGCGCGCCAAAAAATATTCCATCTGAATTCTGTCCCATGGTTACGGAAGGCTTTTCATTTCCACGGTCTATTAAATCTAATAAACCCCTAAATAAATAATAAATAAATAAAATAGCAATTTCCTGAAGAAACAGCAGTGGGTATATATTAAAAGCAAAGTGATATAATCTTGACAGGCAAATTTCCTCTCCAATAAGTCAAGCGCATTCAAAGTGGAGCGTCGTCGTACAAAAACAAGTTGCAAAGTTATTCACGATTCTCAATTCTAACTCAGTCATTTCCTCTAGAGCTGACAAAAAAGCCAATCTAATATGAGACGGCTCTCAATTTATTTGTGCTTTATGAGATCAATAAAGGCACAAAGCTAATAATGCCAAGTCATTGGCACTTTGTTGGTACATTGTCCTTCTGCACCACACAAATGTCTGTAGTATTGACTATAAACAGCAGAAATCAGGTTCCACATACTATGACTCACAGTGATAACATTCACCAGCAAACCTACTCTGCATATCGTCAGCTTAATTTAGCTTAATTTACTTTTCTCACATTTATATCCAGCAGAAAACCCAATTGCTCAACTAGCACAGTACTAACACTGCATTCTAAAGCTGTACTGTAGCATTTAACGATTTCTGTAATAACACGATTTCTGTAATAGCACATAACTAATGTGATTGCCATTAGTTATGTTGTCTCTATTTTTAAAACCCAGCTTCAGCTAACTCAGGGGAAGAAATAAGAACTGCTAAACTAATACAATAATTACATGCATTTCTGGGCATGTTGTAGAGGTTTAAACAACAGGAAAATCAGATCTTATGTTTCATAAGAGCCCATGGAGGATATTATTGACTACCTAAAAATTGCAACCTTTGTGGTTTGCTAATTGCAGTCATTTATATTGTGATTCTATTGTGATTCATCTTGCAATTATTATCTTGTACCTTCCAAAAACAGTAAAATAAAAAAAAATTAGGGCTGAACGATTTTGGAAAATAATCTAATTGCGATTTTTTCTTCAATACTGCGATTACGATTAAATATGCGATTATTGTTGCAAGGTCCTCTTCTCATGTATTTTTCACCTAACACAAGCAATAAATCAGTCTGTTTCATAATAAACAATATTAGATTAATTTGAAGTGAAAATTGCAACAATAAAGCAAACAAAATTGTTGCTTGACCTATTCAAAATTTGTGAACATGTGGACTGCACTTCTTAAAAACTGTCTGAGGTTAACAGTAGTCTATAAATAAAAAGATAAACTATATAGATATTAAAAAAAAGATAAAACTCACTGATCCAGTCAGTAACATCACCCATACTAAAGTGCAGGAAAAGTAAGAACAAACGCTTGCTTTAACTAGTTGGAAAAGTTTTAGGAAATCAAACTCCCAATTAATACAAAATAAACTATTGATTATTTATTATTTCGGCCAATCTAACACCGGCCTGGGCTGCGACTCGTAGTTGCTTCAGATGCGCGTTATTGATGGACACGAAGAGGCCAGATGGAGCACACGCCAAAACACAGTGGAATTAGGAGCAGCATTTTGGTTTTGGGATGTAACTTTGGACAATATGAAGAAAGAGAAGAACATTGACGCAAGGAGACAGCGACATGAAGTGCCAAACACAACACGTTTTACTTTCTCTTTGACTCGCAGCCATTTAGTGACATTTCAGCGCTAAACAGCACATTTCCTCAGCCAAATAAGACATCAATCAATCAATCTTTATTTATACGGCGCTTTTCATACATTTCATGTAACACAAAGTGCTTTACAGATTTAAAAACATTCTCTCACACCCACCTCCTCCCACAAATACAAACACATTGTCGCATTCACACTCTCCCCCCACCTTCCCAAAGACACACCACACAAGCACACCACACACACCAAACAATGGATCCAATGGACATAAGGCTGAGGTAAGGCTGGGTACAGATAAACCAGGTAAGGAAAACCAGGTAAGTTAACCCCATCCAAGAGCCGTCTGCATCAGGAGAGGCACCTCGGCTGCAGCCACAGGGCACCACACAGGGTGCCCGGAGGAGGCGCGGTAGAAACACCACACCTCCATCCAGACACCCACAGGGCAGCACCCCAGCAGCCACAGCCAATCCCCGCTCCCGAGGCAGAGGGCTCCTCCAGAGGAAACTGGGAGACCATAAAAATGGTTAAAATAAGTAAAAACTAAAAGTAAGAATATTAGGACCACTAAAATAAATTTAAAAAAAAATAATAATAATAAATAAATATTAATAACAATTAAATAAATAGGCCTACCAAGAATAAATATTAGGTAAAAGCTAAACTAAAAAGGTGGGTCTCGAGCCTGCTCTTAAAAACATGATCATTCTCTACGGTTCTGAGCTCCTCCGGCAGGTCGTTCCAGAGGCGAGGGTCATAATATTGGCCATGACACGGACTCCTGCCTCGGATCGTAGTTTCCAACACTTTTCATACAGCAGTTTAGTGTTTATATCTTCTGTCTGTACTACCTACAGGAGCATTATGCGGTAGATGCAAAGGTAAATAAAGGCACAGTATCCGCGGATACTTTATGGTCATGAACCGTCATTATGCTTTTGAGATAAGTTCTTTATCCACAACGTTCCCAAACATAAGCCTCCTAAACTGAGCCACAAACGACTCTTTACTCTTTACAAGCAGCACAGGCTCACCTCTATCTCTGTGGAGGCAGAGACGTGTGAATCCGGAGGTGAGGGAGTTTCTGTAATCATCAGAGCGTGTAGTAGCAGCGAGAGAATGGCGTGATGAGCGCTGCGGCTAACGCAATGCTAACGGAGAAGAAAGCAATAGTCCTTTGTGGTGGCTGCATGATAAACGCTGATATTTTCACTGTACATCCACAATCTACCGCGCACCTTAACTAGACTGAGACGTAAACAAAAGCACGCGGCCGCCGGACTTTGCTACCATATCTTGCAGCTCCATTCACTTCCAAAATCGCGTGCCGCGATAAAAAAATTGCGTTGTGTAATATTGTGATGAAATTGCAATTAATCGTTCAGCCCTAAAAAAAAATCAAGCAGTATTCTAACTTTAATGACCAAAAAATGACCAGTTTGATGAGTGAGTACAAATACTGCATTGCAAAAGATGCAGTGGGCGAATCCTCTGGCTAAATCCTCCTGACCGAGATTCTGGCTCATGATCTGGACCTTTGGGAGCTGCACTGTGGCTGTTCACAGCTGCTGACAGGTGACCCTGAGGCACAGTTTCAAGGATGGGTCAAATGCTGAGGACATATTTGCCTACGTGGACAATAAAAAACTAAAAAGGCAGTACAACTTAACCACTTTGTGTTTTGTTTTTGTTTTTTTATCTTGAACCAATTGAAATCAATTTTAAACAGCAATACATATGCAGTAGATGCAACTATAGTTTGACCAAGGACTAAAATGTAGAGTAAAAGGCAATTCCTTCACATTTCCAACCTGCATGTAAACAATGATTGCTCATTATCTCTTCCTGATTGTCCAAAGTCTAATTGTCCACTGCAGTCCAGTTTGTCCTATATGCCCTGGTATTGTAACCGAGCCCTTCATGAGCTAATAATTTTGCTCCTGTTTATATTCAAACAATGTGGAGAGCTGCAGCCAGACAGAGCGGCTCAGTAAACATAGACAACAGCACATTTTCTCATTACCAAGATGTGTGAGGGAGGCTCGAGCGCCGAAATTAGCGAGCGAAAAACTGCAAGGAAAGCAAAGCAACCAGGTCATCTGCAGAGTTTGGCACCCACTGATTTTAATTTCAGTATACCCTGCAAACAACCAGAGAGGAGAGGATTAGACAACACAATGCACACTCCCAGCTAACAACTGGTCACACAGGCTAACCAAAGTAAACATTTAAGTGCTGATGTATTATATAATGTAGGCGAAGGGTCTGCATCCTGTCCCTGTGAGCTGCTTTACGAAATAAAAAGAGAACTACTTTTGCTCCAGGATACTTTAGTCATTATGGGACTCTAGAGTACACCCTGCTCTGTTAGACGCCGAACTGATATTTTAACACAAGGAAAGGAAATGAATGCAGCTTCCACTTAATATTGGACTTTACTGACCAAAATATTTGCAGATTGTCTTCAAAGTTTTGGCATGATACAAGTTTTGACTCATTAACCTTGCATAGATTTGATAAAAGTATAAGGGAGGTACTTGAAAAAGGTTGAGACATAGCTACTGGAGACCCTGAAGTATGCACTAAAAGGGGAAAAGGCTTCTGAGCACCTGTGCCCTCACATCCCCCCAGAAAAGCCACAGAGCAACCGTAGATACGGGCAAAGTCATATTTAAAAATGCACTTTTCAATTTCCCCTTTCTCAAACGCATCACGAGTTTCTATTGTTTTAGCTCTGGGCATTATCAGGATGATACATATCGAGTGTTTTCCTTCAATTTCAGCAAATCTAGATATAAGCTGCCATCACGGTTTTCTGTAAGTCAAAGTAAGAGCAAAAGTCAAAACTTTCTTTATGGGGTCACAGCGTATTGACATTTACCAACAATATTCCTTCGTGGCGTCAAGTAACGGGAGTATGGCGGATGCTCTACTCGAATCAATGAGCGAGTAACGACAATATAAAAGTCTGTGTTATATTTACAGATGTATTAGTAACAAACAAAGTTGAGTTGCCTCTAAATGAAGTGGCACTGTTATTTTCAAACAAGCACCCCATATCATTCTTGTTGTTTGTTTTCTCATAGTGACATTAACCGTCTTGCTTTGCACACATGTCAAGGTGTTTGAGGGGCACCAGTTTAAAGTCATATCAGATCTTCTTAGATAAGCCCGCCTGACATTTATCCCCATCACACATCATACTATAAACTCCAGCTGAGTGAAAGTGCAGTGTGCACAGCTCAGTGCTATTACAGCGGCAGACACCCAGCGCATCATTTATCCAGGCCATAAATCAGCCCTGTGCTCTACCGCACTACCTGCTCCTCTTGTCCCAGTAGAGCTCACTGACGTATCATTATATCTCATATAGCTCTACTAAAATAACCTCCACTGAGCCTAAGAGCAGGGCATGTGTGAAAAAGGGAACTCCAGCCTCTTTCCATCTGCCGCTCGCACCGCGCTTTGCATTAGAGCCCCAATTAGGCCTGTGATCTACGCCTGTTGTTTTACTGCCGAGCATTTTGTCCCGGTCTTGGGCGTAGAATGACTAATGTTTGGACTTGAATAAGCTCCTATCTCTTCATAGTGAGTCTAATCTTGTGTCTGTGATATATAACTGCAGGTGAGAGTGTGTGTGAAACCAGGACATACTGTAATAATGAGGATAATTGAAGGGCTGCGCTGACACCGGCTTCTACATCAGCCTCCACCATTGTTTCAGCGGCTTAACTTATGTGGCACAGAGCAGCGAGTGGGACTCAGCATCAGCCACTGCGACTGCTGCCACCTTTACTACTACCGTCTTTTTTTACCTTCTTGTATTTCTGAGAAGAAAGTATTGGAGTCTCAAATACTTTGTCAAAAACATAACCAGCCCACGCTATAGGCTGGAACTATTTGGTGAAAATGAGCTTGAATGAAGCTGGGCACAAATAAAATAACAGGGCGAAAGTTTGTAACCTTCGCCAGGTCACTTTAGTTCCAAACTCATGTACAGTTTGACACTAAGAGTTGTCTTATGATGTAGCATACATAAAGGTTAGATGGAAAAGAAAGCCCATTTACTAGGGTCAGTCACGTGTGCCGGGTTTGACAGGGCCACTAGCCGCCACTATTGACAAGTCGCAGCAGAGACTGTGGAAAGGATTTGTTTTAAACAAAACTATCTAAAAAATATATTACTGAAAGCCTTTAGTTCAGCTGAACGACTGACAACACAAATGACAACACAGATATTGTCAATGAGTCTTGTATGCTATTATTACATTTGAATGCAGATGTAATATTAGCAGCCAAATAAAGTAAATTGAAGATTGAAGATTTAGTCAACATTACAAATATTGTGAGAAACAGAAAAACAAGTTTTGTGAAGGATTGGTTGAAACTCGTTGAATCAAGCGGCGGTGATGCAGAGGTGGGAGGGGTTAATGTGGTGAGGGATTAGAGTAAGTCTCATCAGAGCGGGAGGGGGACAGAGAGGGACAGAGGGAGAGAGGCTGAGCAACGCTCGGTTCCCTATCAGCAGGAGGCGAATCAAGACTCTGTGGAAAAGGCAGCATGCGCAGTGCAGAGCACTCAGGCCTGTCTGGAGCAGACACGCTGTGTAGCCCTTCACTTAGCCAGCACTCAACTTCTGATTCAAGTGACAATGCCACAGAGAGACACAGACAGAGACACAGAAATGTGATGAACAAGTGGAGGAGGTAAGAGGCTGTCAGCACTAGACTGAAAAAGGAGAAAACAGACAGTGAAGGTGATGAAAAAAAATATACAAGGACCAATTTATTCTGTAAACGGTGAATGTCTAAATGAAGAAAATACACCACTAACAGCTCCAAATATGAGGGGAGTAGTTGGAGGGAAGTCTCCAGATGTAAGTCAGCCTCTTTCTGCAGCAAACTGGCTCACACATCCTCGTCTCTCCCTTGGCTGACCATGCCTCTCCCATTATTCCTGCACTTGCTGGAGCTTCCTGTCTCCACTTTGAAGAGCGTGGCGTGTTTGTTCGAGGGCCTCTTGCATCACACCTGTTTGTTTAAGCTGCAAATGACGCTGGAAACAAAGCAGCGGCAGCATGCCTGTCTCTATAGACCGCGCAGATATAGACGCCGGTTGCCAACAACACAGGACTCCTCGCAACCTCCTAACCTTTCACTTGACTCGCTCGTCCAGTCTCTCCCCTCACGTGTGTGCGCTCTAACAAGAGAAATACAGCACAGTGAGCTTGGGTAATAATTCCTACAAGCACGGCAGAGCACTAAATACTCCCAGTGCACCTCGGCTTAGTCCTGCGGATCAGATGAGGCAAAACATTAAGGGCACATGCACTGTGGCTGCTTGAACTTAGCACCCCAATAATAACAAAGAAAAGAAGAAAAGGCCCGGCTGACTTTTATCTATAAATAAAGTATAGCTTCAAATCTGAATGGTATAATCGGGTGTGGAAATCCTCACCTACAGCTATTTCCAATGACCTGCACTAAAGTCTTTGCCAGCACTTTGCAATCTTCACATACATTCAATATGATAAGCGACGAAGAATTTATTTACTGCAGCATTATGGAAAGAGAAAGCCCTAGCACTTGTGATTTTACACTCCACAATGGGTTACGGATCAAAGCCTCGCTATCAGCACTCGCCGTTATTCTCCCCAATAGACCTGAGAGGAACAGCACCGTGACCTCTGCTGTGCACAGGCTTTTTCCCTTTAACTGTAAACCACACACAGTAAGCAAAAATCCAAACCAAGTGTAGGAAAGCAAAGACATACATGGGATCACATGAAGAACTGTGCGTCCCCCCCCCCCCTTCCCTCTTCCTTCTCCTGTCCCCTGTGGACCAACTGTGCGGACCAAAGGGCAGGCCAAAGGTTGAGGACAGGAATACAATGTCGTCTGGGCTTCTAAGAGATATAACAAAGCTTCAAGACAAACAGAGGGGAAGCTAATTTTAACAAAGCTAAGTAAACACGCACTCAAGGCGAGGAATTTGAACTTGAACTCAGGCAAAATGTTATGTTGTGTTGTGGCTTATTTACGAAACAAAATGGTTAAAAAAAAATATACTTCAAAAATGAAAAATCGAATCAATACGAATGGTTGCAATGGATTATTATTTAGGCAGTACAATGTCCTTTGCCAGAACAGAATAACCTGTGTCCATGGGGTTTCATTATGTTTAAAACCTGCTCATCTGTTCTGAGATTTAACTGTATTAGTTTATCATTTAGATTATATAGTTTTTTATGTTCATCTCTTCTAATTTTCTCTAAAATTATGAATGCTCCTTAACATGTTTAAAATGTGCTCTGTGAACTCTTTCATGATCTATTTGCAAATCAAATTCCAATACTGGTGAGGATAATCATGCAACCCATTCCATTTATCCAGGCTGGGGGCCATTACAAAGAGTGTGCTGCCTTGTGACCTGTGTCTGGATTAAAGGGACTTTGCTGATATTATAATAGTGATGCACTATTTCCTATAACCTTTAAACAGAGCTGGCTCTCTAGTGTGGACACATTAAAGGTCACCTTTTTTCCTTTTCACAATGCCACACGAAGGTCTAACTTTTACATAACTGTCTGCACACCAGTGGCTCCACACAGAGCCCCCCTTCCACCAATCAGACCGCGACGTTGTGAGAAGGAGGGAGGTCTTAAAGGGATATTTGTGCCTAAACAACAAAAAAATATGTTGTGATCCCATACTATTTCACCAACAAAAATGTTAGCCTCTCAAAGGATGATGTGTGACCTTTAAAACCAGATTCGTTATAAGCAATGTGTAGTCCAAAAATGCAAACTCCTTTTGTAAAATAAGTTGTTTGTAATCCTTTTTTTTTTTTCCTTTTGGTCTCTCTTCTCTTTTTCAATGTAGTAATTTTTGGTACAGCCCATTCCCCATCAGCCACGGGTCCACACCTGACAGGAGTGGAATTGAAGTCAGATGTGTCCGCCTGGGGGTCTGCCTTTCCTTCGTTCTCAGGTGAAATTTACTCTAAATATTTTGTCACTCGCCTTCCACAAACGGACAAATTCGCGTTGAAAGGCGACGCTATTCCCCACCGCATCAGAGCGGCAGCCGTGCACTTCCCTCGACAAAAAAGAAAAAAAAGTGGGTTATTTTTAGAACCCAGTCCCCACTTTTAGAACCGAGTCGTCTGATGGTAAATACCCCCATTGCTCTGATCACATTCATATGCGCCTACAAAGTTTGCTCCTGGACTGTGCGCCTGGAGTAAATAAACTATTTATAGCCTCAACTATTTTGCAACTGTCCCAGGCTGTGTGACATTTAGTGACGAGGCAAGTCAATAAAACGGCGCAGGGTGAGATACATTTGGACAGTTACACATATATTGACTTGAATGATATCAAAGGTTTGGTACAAAGTGACTTCACAGAACTTTTAGAACAAAAGGCTTTCAGCAGTTTGGACTAAATTCTTGATTTAACAGAAATAAACAAATCAATATGCCCGGCAAAGAGAGGGCCAGAGCTAGGGCTAAAAAAAAAAAGTTGAGGTACTATTGGAATAAAAAAAAAAATCAAAGTATCGAAAGCAAGTACTGAAAAAAATGTAAAGTTTTGATTCTGTTGGTCCGGGACAGCATTAACCTCTTATCCCCCACTTTAACCCAGCACATTTTCTCTAGTTCGGCTTCATCCAAATCCAAATGCTTCTTGATAAAGTGTCAAAATGCAACAAAAGAGCGACGACAAAGTGATGAAAAAGTGGCAAAATGTGATGGGAAAAAGATCCATTTAGATGACTTTTGTAGGTCTTAGTTTTCAAATGAGGTGCTAGGTTAGAGCGGGGGTTAAGAGGTTAAAGGAAGTGACTTGGTTTCAGCACAAATAAATGATTGCTGTCCAAAATTTAGTATAGGTAGCGTTAAAACGTTCAGGTATCAGTATCGAAAACCAAGTATCATTAAAGTACTGGTATGGGGGAAAAAAATAATAATGGCACTCAGTCCTCGCCAGAGCACTACTATCAAGGACTGCCTTTAGCAACCACAGACTTGCCAACAGTACAAGCAATTGGCCGCCTCACATGCTGCCACTTGTTTCACATGTGGCTTCATAAATCTGTCAGGAATCATTGACCGACCCCTCGGTCTCCCCTGTTTGCCCCATCCACGCTTCTATAACTTCCAGATGTGCCAACGAACATTCATTCAAAAAGTTTCCAGACAACAAAAGTGCATTTTACATTTAATAACGAGGCGGCCGTCTTATCTACATTACCAAATCGAGTTATTATATAAAAATGACACTGATTGATTCCATCTCCCGAACGCTAAGTGCTTTAAAGCAGGAAGGAAGGCACTCTGGGGAAGGCTTGTACGTGGTTTCGATCGCCACTGTCTTGTTATCACTTCAGACTGCGGACGGAGAAGCAGACAGTGGCAGCTCTGGCCACTATACCTCCTTGGTTGCTTGGCATGTGTCAGCCTTTAGGGGTTGGCAAGCGAGTCAAAAGGCCTTCATGACGGTTGCGCGGCAGGGTGCTGGCATTTACCTCTCCCCACAAGAAAAAAAAAGAAAGAAAAAGAAAATCTTGGTCCGTACTGGAGGGACCCTTAACCCCGCCCGGGAGGCCAGAGCAAATCCACTGTCATTGCTTTCTCAGCTGCCTGACTCTTCCCTACAAAATATCCCACAAAGAAGGAAAAAAGAACTTCCTGTGCTTTGTTCGCACAGCCAAAAGAACATGTTTATTGCACTGAGCTGCGGGATTCCTGATTTTATACACAGCGCTAGCTCTTTGATGGAGACAGAATTAACCACTGCCTATGTAAGATTTATGGATGTTTGTTGCAATACTCGTTCGGATTTCCAGCCTTTGCACAAGTCCAGTGTTTCTCCACATACACCCACTGAGACTATAGGGACACTGGCTATCTCAACCTCTTACCCCCCGCCTTAACCAGCTCGGCTTTACCCAAATCTAAAAGCTTCTCGACTGAAGCTTACAGCCTATAGGCCAGGGTAACGCCTCATTTGAAAGCTAAGAGCTATAAAACTGATTGTAACTTTTTTGTCACATATTTGAAGCGTTTTTGTCATGTTTTTGTATATATTGTTTTACATGTTTTTGTTGGCTTTTGTTTGCTTTAAAGGGGGGGTATTATGTAAAATCGACTTTTTCAAGCTTTATATCATGTTATTATGTCATTCCCTCATTAAACACATGCCTGGAGTGTTGCCTTGGCTCATTCGCATATTTTTGAGTAATCAGTAAAAACTTAGACGGCAGCCATTTTAGGTGTAGCTATGCCTCAGTCCTCCTAGGAACGCCCCCACCTCCTGGAGACGCCTCTGGACCTTTTGTCACCAGCCAAGCCACCAACCACTGCTCCTCAGCTCAGCAGAGCCCCTCCCGCACAGTGTTGTTGTTTAGATGCCACAGCAGTGTGCTGAAGGGGGCGTGTCGGAAAGCTTCTTAAAGAGACAGAGGCCTATTTCAAGACGTTCAGTACAGCCATTTTGAGAGAGCAATTTTATTCAAGGCAGTTATTTTAATTTACTGCATATACAGACCAACAGAAGGTGACGTCATCATTGTAGTATGCTATAGACTGGTGCTATGTGATTGAAAAAAGCATAATACCCCTCTTTAACATCACTTTTTTTTAATGCTTTTTTGTTGTGTTTTCGCCACGTCTTGTCACACGCGTTTTGCCACATTTTTTGTTGGTCTTTTGTCACGTTTTTGTTGTGTTTTTGTTGCTTTTCTGGCATGTTTTTGTCGCTCTTTTGTATAGGGCTGGGTATCGTTAAATGATACTAGTCTGGTATCGTAAAAAAGGTTTAGGTACAACTGGTATCGAAAGTGGGAAAGAAAGAAAAAAATTATTTGTAAAAATTGGGAAAAAGTGGAAATAAGCAACACAACAAAAATCGGAATATTTGGGGGGGGAAATGGGGAACAAAACTGCCAAAAATGGAAACAAAAATGGGGGGGAAATTGTTAAAAATTGGGATAAAATCTGGTACATTTTGGAACATTTGGGGCGGAAATTAGAGGAAAATGGCAAAAAAAAATTGGTTAAAAATACATGGAAAAATTTGGTAAAAAATTGTTAAAAATTGGGAAAAAATTGGAAAAATGTTGAAAGTGTTTTTCTGCCATTGGTAGTTAAAGGGAGTAAATGATGCAAATGTAAAAGTAATTAAATTGAAGGAAAAGGAATAAATTAACAAGGTTCAATATGACAAATATTTTAGTATAGGTATCGGAAAGAGTATAGTTCAGGTATCGGTATCAAAAACCAAGAATCGTTAAAGTACTGGTATCGGTTAAAAAAAACATAACGGTACCCAGCCCTAGTCTTTGTTGCTTCTTTGTTGTTGTTTTGTTGTCATTTTTGTCGCTTTATAACATCACTTTTTGAAAATGTGCTCGGTTCAGGTGGGGGTTAAGAGGTTCATTTCATTTCATTTTTGGATGTATATAACATTTTTAAGCTTATTTTTAAAACACAGGGGACCAAATCAGACTGTGGAGAATCACAATAGGCTTTTCTATTTATTTATATTTCTATCTGACCATGACTGACTGTATAAAATATCACTGTTCCTGCCACTCTCTTTGACTCTCTTGTTGACTGTAACTCAAAAACAGCATAAAGTTAGCACATTTCATTATACTGACCTATATCCAACAGCATGTATTTTTATCAGAGGACAATGCAGTGTGTCAAAGCCGGCGTTGGACCAGCTGCTTGTCACGACACAGTATGTGGCCAGGTTGAGTCTGTAAATGGGTCATGTCCAAAAACAGCTCCAGTTTTACTTACCAAAAAAAAACAGAAGAAAAATCCTATTGTGAACTTGTTGATTCTGGCCCAATCTCAAACAGAATGTTCTCAAAAGCACCTCGACGCGAACCATGCGCTTAGAATTCGATAAAGCATTTGTAAAGAGCACACTGCTGTATCGTATCTCGCACCGATATCTGTACAGCTTCCCCAACTGGATTTTAAGTTCAGAGATAAATTCGCTGTTCATCGAGCCACGAGCGACTGTAATACACAATGATACAGAATGCACCGTGGCTAATTATTTGAACTTTTTCCAGCCCATGTATCTTTACGCATGTGTTTGCAATTACAGGACATTATCAGATTATTACTATATCTTTGTGAAAACGGGCATTAGACATTGATTCTTAGAGCATTTGTAACTAACCTGGTCAATAATAGGACCAAGGACTGTAGTATGTGTGAGCCCTCCGTCTGCTTTGTGTGCAGCTCTATAACTAAGGTTATTTTCCGCGTAATAAAATAAATGGACTGTGTTGGTGAATTATTGTGACTGTGCAAAGCTCATAGATCTTTATATTGCTTTAGGATGCTGCATTTGCCACTAAATCTGCTGCTACACAATGGTGCCTTGTAATTAGCCCTTCCTTTCCACATAACAAATCCCAATTTAACTCAGAGGTGTAAAAGAGCATTAGCCCAAAATGAAATATTAGCTTGATGACTTGTATACTTAAATTTAGAATAGCTTATCTATATTGGTAATTATGACTTGCTAAATAGCGTGCAAGATTATGAGCTGTGTCTTTAAATAGAGTACATTTCACACACCTTGCACATTAATATAAAGCTCTTTACACATTTAACACATTCTCCAGATTAATGACAGATTTCCAAATGAGGATTTCTCTGCCTCAATTGGAACCGCCACCTTAACGTGGTGGAGGGGTTTGAGCGCCTGAATGATCCTGGAGCTCTGTTGTCGGGGGAGCTCTGTTGTCGTGCCCCTGGTAGGGTCTCCCATGGCAAACACGTCCTAGTTGACGGGTCAGACAAAGAGCGGTTCAGAAGCCCCTTATGAGAGACCAACAGGCCCGGTTAGAACCATGAGCCCGTCCTTCTGTGGACCCACCACCTGCAGGAGGAGCCATAGGGGCTGGTGCAATGTGATTTGGGCAGCTCCAACTGCTTCCCCCACGACCCGGCAACGGACAAGTGGAAGAAAATGGATGGATGGATGGATGGATGGATGGATGGATGGATAGATGGATAGATGGATTTCTCTGCCACATCGTACCGAAATAAAAAGGGATTTTCTTGAGCGTATGAAGTTGTTTACATTAAGGTGCATTGCAGTACATCGCAAGATAAGCAGATCCAATTATACAACAAACTAAATCTTAAACCATCTAATATACTGAACAGATATACTGAATTAGACCTGACAAGTGTGAAGTACATACTGTATGTTTTTGCAATTATTTCTCAAGTTGATGGGAAAAGCCGGTTCTAAGTATACTGTACACATTTTACGTGAACTGGCATAATTAAGAAAAGTTGGAGTTGTTTGAAATCTAAAACATGACATGGGAATGGGATCATTTCTTATACCAAGGATAGAACTTGGACTCATGGCCCCGTTATCAAGTTGATCTCTTCTTATGTAACTTCCTGTGCCCATGTGTCCAGTCATGAGGTAGAATAATAAACATCACAAAACTGTCAAATCAGGGGCAACCGGGAAATTTCTTGCAACAATAATGAGAGAAAAAAAAAGTGTCGACTGTGTTCAGGGGAAATGAGCGGTGTAACCCGCCATATGTACCTCAAATAAGGAGAGAGACAAGGAGCGTTTTTTCCATCGGCAAATGATCTGAAACCTTATGTGAGTCTGACTGGTGATTACAGAGAACTGAATTGAAGCGTCATAATTTGGGCAGCCCAGTGTTATAAGTGTGCCGTTCTAAAAAGGGCTGCACAGGTAATGGTAATCGAATCAAACCATTGAAGCCTCTTATGAGAGACCAACAGGCCCGGTTAGACCCATGAGGCTGTCCTTCTGTGGACCCACCACCTGCAGGAGGAGCCATAAGAGGCTGGTGCAATGTGATTTGGGCAGCTCCAACAGCTGCCCCCACGACCCGGCAACGGACAAGTGGAAGAAGATGGATGGATGGATGGATGGAACTTACGCTGTTCATGCTCCTTCTCTCAAAGCGCTGCTGAACATGTTGAACACTGGGCACAGTAAACAAACGCACATATCGCACCTGGCATATGCTGCTTTGACAAGTTTTGCTGACATTGCCAAAACAATATCATGTCAGAATGATAGCCAACACTTTTATCACATGGTAAGTATATTTCCTCACACTGTGTACCTCACTGTCAGGGAGTTCTCGGTGACAGAGTTGGACTGGCCCAGACTGAAGGAGCTGGTGGCGAGCTCATCGATCAAAGACGAGGAAATGTCACCACGCCAAGTACAAGCCGCGAGGTTTTTTATGTGGCCCTCGCGTCGACTAAAGCTGACTGCTCTGAATAAAAAGAATGCGCTGATTAAAACACAGGTTAAAAATCAAAACAGGCCACAATCAGGGCCCGGGCGTGTTGGTTACAGACTATTTCATAAACATTTATACTGATTATCAACCCTTCAGAATGACTCGGGCTATTTTTGTCAGCGAGAGTGCGGTGCGGCTCAGGGTGGGAATGGGATTCAAGCAAGACTGCAAGGAAACGGGGCTATATTTTATTGTAA
Source organism: Neogobius melanostomus (assembly GCA_007210695.1). Lineage (NCBI taxonomy): Eukaryota > Metazoa > Chordata > Actinopteri > Gobiiformes > Gobiidae > Neogobius > Neogobius melanostomus. Next base: position 983,504 of record VHKM01000281.1, read on the forward strand.
TAATCAGCAGGGATACTTTTCAAAGTCACCTGGTCGACCGCACACACTCCTCTGAAGTGAGGCAACGGTTTCTGAGACGGTCCAAGTTTACCTTAAAGGCACTTGGGAAAAGAGAAACCGGGATTTGACAGATAATTGCACCATGGATCCAAATGGCAAACTCATTATTCTCTCTGTCAAGCTAAATACGGCGGGCACAACTTTAGTTCTATAAAATACAAAGCGAACAACAAAACTGCGCTGAACTTGGCTTAATTGCTAACATGCAATTAGAGAAAGTAAGTTAGAACAAAGTGACATTCAATTCAAATGACTTTTTTTTTTGAGAACTCAATTATAAAAATCATCATTTTAAGTAGAAAAAGTAGAACCAAAAAGTGAACTTGGACGACTTGGCTTTTAAAGGGTCATTTTCGCAATAATTAACTTCTCGAAGCAAATGAAATGATTTCCAAATTAGACAGTGTCCGAAGTCATGTAAGGAGACGGGTATTTCAAAGAAGCTGCAATTTCAAGTTGCACTTTTAAGTCAATTCAAATGTGTTTTTTTGCAGTGTACAGGAGAGAGGATAAAGCGCGGGTATTATTGGCTATGAACAGATAAGAAAGTCATAAAGGGAGAGGAAAAAAAGGGAGAGTGGAAGAGACAAAGAAGTAGCTCTTGTGTCTATGCCATTACGCAGCTGCTAGACACACTACGCTGAGGAGGAATGTGCATATTGTTCACAAAATCAATCCATCAGTATAGCGTATGGAAGAAGAGCGGAGAAACTCTAATTACACACTATTTCTGTGCATACATGCGCGTTACTAAGTAGACTAATACATCTGGAGTGAGGCGCATTGTGTGGCTGATAAATGTGCATCATCAGTGCCTGCAGAGTTACAGTGTTCAGCTTGTGCAAAGTGCAGTATTAGTGAGTATAAATAAAGCATGAAGCCTCCAACTCGTAGCTTATGTGGAATTTCCTCAGCTGCGTTTAAAGCAAACTATTCCCATGTTGCACCTCTGTCCGGTCTCTGATTTCGTGGTAAACCTCCACATTAGAGGTGGGTATGGTTTTACGGTGCTCAAAAGGTTCTGGTAGGGGGCGGTATCAATAAAATGACTTTCTCTCCGTACTAAGTTTTGATACCTCACAAGTTTGTTTTTTTAAGAGAGCGGCACAGAAACCAACAACTTTGCACTGCTATTGTTTTATATACGTTTAAATTACTTGTATCAAAAATGTGTCCTTAGTGACAAAGGGAGCAACCCTCTTGGTTAGGCCAGGGTATCAATTCAGATTTCCCAAATCGATTAGATTGATTGATTTTTGATTCAGTTAAGGATATCACGCCGTACCAAATTTACTACATTCTCAGAAGAACTAATGCTGAAAATAGTAGAAACTAACCCTAACTTGGTATATTAGTAAAAATATGAATGTTTACATTAAGAATTGAATCCCCCCTTTGTTGCCATGTGCGTAATGACACACTGGCACAGCCAATCAGGTTGGCCTTTGAAAGTAAACAACATGGCCACAACATGGGAAGATTATTGGAAATAAATCTTTGTTTGGAAGCTATGCGGGACAAAGAAACATGTGCACAAAGCCCTTTTATATCCAGGGGAGCTACTGTATGTTTTACAAGTTTTTACAAGTACAAATATAAGTAAGTTCTATCTCATTTAGTTCAAGTTATTGTCGATTGAAATAAACATAGTTCATGCGGTCAAACACGACCTTAGGATCGATATAAGGGTTTTTTGAATCAATATCGGGCTATTCAAAGGAAAATCGATTAATCGATTAATTAAATCCAGGTAATAGTTGATCACTGTCTTAAGTTCCAAGCTCCAACTTATGTTAATTGAATTATACAACATGAATCTACTAGATCTACTGGTCTGTCCATGAGTTCAAAAAGTAAAAATTAATGTATAGTTTCTCTGTAACTGCAGCTGAATGAATAGCAACAAGATATGTTTGGAAGATACAAAATAACAATGTCATCAATGAAAGCAAACCAACAAAAAAGCTGGAAAAACTACTGGTAAAACGTTTAAAATACAACACTTGTGTTGTAATTTTACAAAGTCGTGATATTTCTGCACTTTGTACTGTATCATACAGCCAACTAAAGCATTCACATGGTTAACAAAAAAACTAATATTATTTTTCAATAAATAATTAAGAGACGAATATAGAAAGAACAACCATTGTGTTTCTGTGACTAGTTTGAGCTGGGTCAAGTGGCAGTAGCTATTTGTTTGTCAATGCTTTTGATTCATTTGGTAAATGTGAATCGATTACATGTATCCATTTTCAATTACTACAGTGAAGGAGGGATTTATAGCCCTGCATCACTCACAAGGAGGCAGCAATAAAGTAAGATGTGAATGCGCCAATGTACTCCAAAGAAATGGCATACTCTCTGGATAAGCTCGCGAAAACTTGTTGTGCAAAGGGACATGTCACTCGTTATTGGATTTATTTGAATACAGTCCAAGCAAATAAACGGAATGCGAGTCGGGAGAACAATGAAGGTTTCCAATGTGAGGAGGAGAAACGTACAAGTCCATAGAAGATGTCTATGGTTTTCTTGCAGATTTTATTATTTCACTTCAAACGTTTGAAATAGCGGACTTGTCGCAACTTGCAACTTGCAATGATTACACTAAATAACGCCCTGTATGTAAATGTAAATTTAAAAATGTATTCCCTGTATTGTAAGGCAATCAGACATAGGGATGTAACGATTCACTCAAGCCCCGATTCGATTCGATTTCCAATTTTAAGTTCCCGATTTCGATTTTTTCCGATTTTTTTTACCTTTAAACTTTTTTTTTTAGAAACGAGTATGACTCATTCATACCAAAGTTTCTTTTGTTTTAACATCTGCATTTTTGTCCTTTTAACAAACTGCAACTGTCTCAGTAAGAGAACTGTACATTACAAAAATTACAAGACATGAAAATGAACTATAATCATTTTGACATGAGTGCTTGTAAATTTACATGTATTCATCATAAATAAGATGTGTAGCAAAGCAAATATTTTGAGATTATATTTATTTTACCAAACCTTTTTTTTTTTTGCAGTTTGAACATAATACTACCATTTAGAACTAATTTTACAGTGCAGTTTTTTTCACCCTCGAACGCCTCACAGCCTCCTGTGCAGCCTTTGTAATCATAAGGAGGAAAAAGACATGACAGCTCCTGTAGGTATTGGATTATTTGACAAGCGGACATTTGATGAGGATTTCAGCAGAATCAGAGCAGGTTGGTCAGATGTTTGTCAGTTTACGATCTTTGGTAAACTTCTGTCAAAATGCTAAACTCTGCGTTAGCCGCTAACGCTAATCTCGAAGCTGCGTCTGCTGCTTCGATGCCTACACGTGTTTGTGTTTACATGGTGTGGCGTGTGTTGGGGGTGAGGCGGGTGGAGGTGTGGAGCTTGTCTTGAGAAAAAGTTAACGTCGTTAGAAACAACGAGCTATGTTCCGGTCTATTTCGGTAGCGCAAAATGGAGTAGCTGAGGGTGGCTTTAAAATCGATTCTTTAATTTTTTACATCGATTCACATTTTACGCATATTAAATCGATTTTAAATCGATTTTCGATGAATCGTTACATCCCTAATCAGACACCATGCCATCCAACTGAAGAATGTGCTTGAACAATTGTTTATTTTTTTATCAGCAGAATGGCTAACCACTCTGATGTTGTGCTCCAATCCGTTTAAAAGCTGCCATCGGTTTCTTTCAGCATGAGGATTTCCCAGTCATATTTCCATCTGAAGTTAAGCACATTTCCTCCAACGTGTTAGATGAGTTGGGATTGTACGGTGCACCTGAACCATTATGAGCTTGACCCGCGACGTTGAGTGCCACGCTGCAATCAGACAAGGTGAGGAATAACAGGGAATTTGGGAATGAGGGGTGTGGAACGCGGGCCCCACTCAATCGCACGCTCGCCGCTGTAATTTGAAATGGCAAAGGTTTTGCATCGGAACGCCAACAAACCCCTAATTTTATAAAGCACGGCCCCACTGAGCGGAATGATAAAGCGTCTAATGAGTAATATCTCTGTCAGTTAAATGTGGTTCTCTGAAGGATGTGGCCGCTGATATTTAATTGGTCTGAAAAGAAATGATGACTTCCACAGAGGGGTATTAAAGGGAGATTTCTCAGCGATGACCTCACGTTTCTCGAACTGATAAATAAAAGATAATAAACAGGGATTACAGGGGCCGTTTCGTCTCTGGTCCCCTTTCTCGTCTGCAGCCCCTGTGACTTTGAGGAATACGTCTCTGAATTTAGCGTCCGATTTATCAAGCCCGGGCAATCCAAGGGAAAAAGAAAGGGACTTGGGAATAGAGAGAGCAAAAGAAAGGCGGCGGTGGAGGTTGAAAGGTATCTAAAAGACAGGTGCGCCAGACAAAGGATGGAGACTGGCCGCGGAGGGGAGGGGCCGCACCATTGTCTGTGAGATCCTGTCCATCACCTGCCACTTTTAGAATGAAAATACATCTCCGCTAATATCCGCCCGCCGCACGCGTTTAGCCACGCGCGCACCCGAAAGGGGAGAGAGATGTGACTTTCAATTAGGCAGGTAAGGAAATTAAACTACTGTTACTGATATAAAGTCAACCAAGTAGATACCGAGTCTAGTGCAGTGACGGGAAGGGGCAGGAGGGTGTGATAATGCACACGCATCGACTGATTGTAACGCAAACACAGACAGGCACAGGGATGAAGGTCGCCAGGGGTCGTGAGTAAAGCTACTCTTCATTTTCTAAGTGTCCACTGTCCACTAAATAGGGATCTCATTAAGTGGTGCTCAAATAATAAGCACTAATGGTAATGAATTCTACGGCACTTAATGCATTCACAGTGCAAGTGTTGGCTGTTTTTAATCACCGGCTTCAGGTCCTGTCCACTATATGGAAATTAGCCCGGCCCCTGTCTTTCTAGGTTTCATACCTGTTATAAATAAATAAACTAACTTTCTGGGCGAGCCGCGCCGTCTACCACATTTGGATATAAAATATACAGTTCTTCTCTGCTCCGCCGCGTCCTTACTGCCGTCTTCATTTGCAATGAATGGACTCTGGGCGCCGCTCACTTTTACCAGTATGAATAAATGCAGCACTTGACATCTCCTCTCATGTCAGATATCCCAACTTCTCTGCGCTGTATCGGCCCGACTGCAAACAGGTGCTCAATTGGCCTTTTATTTTTTTGGGTATGGATTTACATGGGATGCAAATGTCAGGGGAGCGCAGCCAGACGGTCACAGTGAAACGTTCAAAGAAGTCCGCGTGGAGAGAGGAGGGCGCGTTTTCCGCCATTGCTGTTGTACTGCCATATAGCCGCTAGTCCCCCATTGGAATGCATTGCACTTTAGACACGTTAAAAACAACTTTAATGCCCGGTGCCTAATTTTTTGGAACTGTCTACAGCTAGATATTCCTCCTGTGATTACGCTGGGTTAGAAATCTCGTACTTAATGAGGGTCGGACTGTTAGCATTGGAGCTGCGCGAGCTACACGTCACGCAAGGGCCGAGTCTACAGTGAAGATCCCGCACTTATGCCCTTATTAGGAACATGCTTTGTCAGAGCTGGGGAGGAGGAGTCTGTAAATCCGCCATGGTTTCCCCCTCGAATGTGGTCATTATGGTAAACGGGAGGAGTAAGTTTTCCGGTATGTTTATTCAGGATTGATGATTGATGAAGTCCAAATGAATACTAAGCGCCTTGTCAATTGAAATTCAACTGAGATTGCTGTTTATTCATTTACCAATATACACATCTGCTTGGTATTACATGGGAGATTAACTAGTTCCATACGAAGGATTTATTCGAGTCATCACGCACCTGTATTCCCTAATGACGTATGTAAGGGCTTTTCCTCTTAGTCAATTAGTCAACTAAGTGCTTGTTACAAACCGCGTCCCACCGAGGCATTTCTATTTATGCTTGATTTCTGAGTGACTGCCTTCCGTATAAAAGGCAGCTCCACTTTCACTGGGTCAAGACTGCCTTACTGCCTCCATTCAACAGATTCCTTAATTGTGAGGTATAATCCATCAGCCAATAGATACAACAGTGCTATTAATTCATGTGAGCGGCGCTACATTTCACACATGTATAGATTCAGATGTGGTAATCGTGGCCTTCGTTTGACAAAAGTTAATGAGGAAAGGGGGTGCAAATAATTTGAAGCAATATAAATGCAAAGCGAACAGAAGGTCAAAGTTGGACTAATTAAAAGTGCTATAAAATTGTCTCGTGTTGTAAAATTGCAGTGCGTAGCTATCAATTAGAAATCTCAAAATGGTGCGGAGCGGTATGAGTGAGGAAATGAATCTGTCAACACTTTTCATTATTGTGCGATAACGCGGTGGAAAATGAAGTCGCAAAATAAGTGTTACACGCCGGACTTGACCTGCTTCTGCTTAAACCTCTGTTTGATTATTGCACTGTTTTGCAGCAAGGTGGAAAAGGGGAGGGCTCTTTCCTTTTCCTCTTGAGGGGCTTGTTTTCGCTTTTTCTGAGCGCGTGTCATAAGAGGTCCTATTTTAATGAATCAAGGTGAAGGCACAGGCAGCGGTGCAAATTTTTTCACGCTACCACATGTAGAGTGCATCACTGCGAGAACACATTTTTTGGTAATTTTGTGACCAAAGATGCTGGCACAGCAGTGGCACACCTGCAGCGCCGTTTGCAAGAAAAGCACTGGGATTAGACCGAATAAATTACCTGTGGATGTGGTCGGGGGCTGGTGTCAATCACGGTCAATTAAATTAGGTGTTCTCATTTCCTTTAAAAGCCACGAGCTCCCCGCCATGTGGCAAAGACACTTTTAGCATGAATGGGAGTCCATGCTGGCTGCCCTCTAAAACCAGTGCTAAATGATAACTACAAGGCACGGGCAATGGGCTGCCAGACCAGTAATACCCAATTTACACTTGAATTAATTTGCCTGGAAATATTGAAATCTCACAATTGGCACAATAAATCAAATGTATGAGCAGGCGAGGTTGATATTACGCGGGATTATTTTCTCGGAATGGATAATGTGGAGTAATTACTTGTGCTGGCTTCAATTAAAGTGTGCGCCTAAGAGTGCTACCTAAAACTGTACTTAACACTCCCGCTGTCGCACAATGGCTGCGGCTGTTTATGATCAGTGAAGTGGGTGGCGCGCTGAGACCGGCGCTCGCGTGGCAAGGGCACCGAGTGGAAATGACACAAGGTTGTGTCAGCAATTCACCGAGTGTGAAGGTCAGGTTGTGTTGTTGTTTGGGATAAGCCCGGGATAATTAGCACCTTGGTTTCTTCCTATTGTTGTGAATAAAATGTACAAAGGCGTGTTAATATGTTCATTTGAAACTTCAATTACCGCTGCTCTTTATAAAGCAGCACATTCATTTCTACATTAGCGCTGCTTTTGTTCCAAGGCCCATTTTGTTATTTATGAGGCAAACGCACAGACAGCGATGCGTAATGGGAGTGCTGTGCATTTGAGAGGCTAAACATATAGCTTTAATTCACTTACGAATCACAATCTTTATTCCACTATGTACCATGCATTGTGAACATGCTGCAGATTATCGTAGGAAAACAGCCAGTTCCAGAGCTCCATTTATCTACAAAATTATGTTTAATTATGACATGTGGCTATGTGCTCTCCTCACATCTCCTCTGCTACATACATCTTATTTATTCGAGCACATTTTGCGACCCCATGTATCCTTCTTTAGTGCTGCCAGATTGTGTTTGCATCTGAATTCTATTTGAATCTAATCTCTTGGCCACACATAAACACACAAATACAAATTATGGAAAGCCCACATGAAAACGCTACAACAAATTCGTCCAGATGATAAAATATGATGTGGCTGACACCGGCTCCGATGAAAAATTATTGTCATGAGCCAACATGTCGCCGGTATAATGGTGAATGATGTGTGGAAGAGAAAGGTCACAGCTGAGGACCAGGCATTATGTAGGGAAACAGCTAAGCTCTCTACGCTGTGACTTGGATTCACTAATACACCACGGTCCATTCGCTGTCCTACACATGTGTATGTTTTTATACAGCGCTGGGCTGTAAAGGACTTAACAAATGCAATGTGTCATCCCCATAAAAATAAACCTGCAAATTCCATCTGCCTCCTGGTACCGATCTGGAAAAGCATAATGAAAATAAATGGCGAGGTGTTGTGTATATGGAGCTGAGTGAAGCGTCTTAAGGTCCTGTGTAAATGTGAAGCTCCTCCGTCCTGGAAACATGACACTGATGGGGCTCATCTTCTGCCTCTAACTGGACCTTTTTATCAAACCCGAACGCACATGACATTTTGTATCAAAGGCTCAACAAATAATAAATCACATTACCATTCTTTATCTTTTTTTTTTTTTCATTTAATCTCTTAACCCCCACCTGAACCCTGTGCATTTTCTACAGTTTGGCTTCACCCAAATCTAAAAGCAGCTTGGAAAAAAACATCTAAATAGCCAAGAAAACGAGACGTAAACGATGATGAAATGGCAACAAAATTGTAACAAAACGCAAAAAAAGAGACAAACAAAATGACGACGATGCAAAGTGACAATGCGATAACGATGCGGTCTTAGCTTTCAAATGAGGAGTTACACTGGCCTATAGGCTCTATAATTTGCTTTGGTGGAGGCCGATTTTCTTCATCTTTAAAAGACCAAGGGCTGGACCCGAAGTAAAGAATCACTTTCTACAAATGCCAGTGTTGTTCATCATATCTGGCCTAAATGGGTTCTGCTGAGACATTTTAAAGGAATTCCCCCAAATCATCTTGAGGGTAAAAGGTTATGATTCTGATGGAGGGCCGGTTTTGGCTTCCGGGCCTGACGTTTCTCTACAGGCAAGAAGCTTTCAGATTTGGATAAAGCAGAACTGGTGAAAACATGCTGGATTAGGGCGGGGGTTAAGAAGTTAAGGCTGCACATTATGAAAAATCTTTAATAACTGTCTGAATATTGCTAAAATGAAATTATAATATTTAAAAACAAAAAAAACTATTCAGAAGAACGAAGTAACTTGTTTACCTTAATAATTATTTTTCGTAGTCCCTCTGGGGGTCTTTCATCTCCCCCTGGTGTCTGTCCAGAAAACCACCTTTGCAACTTTCCTTGCCTCTGACCCGGAGACCCAACACACACTAATGGAATCACGAAGAAGAAGCTAACAGGCTAACGGGCAAAGCTAACTGCGGGCTAGTGCCACTTAAACAGTATTTACAGCCAAGTTTGAGTGAAAAAAATTATCTCTCCGTTTGTCTTTTCTGTCAGCGTAGTATTTAAAACGCAACATGCTACGACACCTGCAGCAACTTACTTAGTTCTGCTTTAAGAAAATTGTTGCAAAAACTAAACTTTTGCACATTTGAAGTTATGCTGGAATTAAGTTATTATTGTTATGGCCCTGTTAAAAAATATATGCAAAAAGACAGTGATATTGCAATAAATTGACTTCCGATATGGATTTTGTGTCATCTAATTCGGCGATAACAATATTTTGAACCTCTATTTTCAATGCACATGTGTTTTTTGGATTATTTTTAGCATTAGGATGTACTTTCCAGGGGTCAGGGCAAAGATGGCTCATGGACTGACGCCTGTTTGAACACTCTCAGAGTCACTCCGGTCCTTGCTAGAACCCACAGTGTGCTGCACATTTCCGTCACCAGTGTCATTTGGGAGCTATTAAAGCAGTGTGTAGGCACTGCAAAAGCAAAACAGCCGAGGCTCCCTCGCTGGCTCCCACGTGAGGGGAAGAATTTACAGGAAAACACAAGGAAGACAGGGGCACTTTTTAATCAATGTGATGCTTATCGCTGCGATTGCGCCCTCTTGCATTCTTTCATCTCTGTCTCCTACCTGCTTTATCTTTGATCACGGTGAAACGCACACAGCTCGTGGTTATAGTTCAGCTCATATTTTAATTAAACAGCCAACAGTTTTAACTAATTACTTAATGTTTATGCATCAATGTGACAGCATACACTACAGTCACTATTTAGTTTGAGGAGGGAAACAACACACAGCTGTTAAGACTGACAAGCAAAATAACACTGTTTGGAAATATGTAATTACAGCGTTCAATACATTTGTGTTGAGTTTCATCTTTTTCGTTTCCTGTTTAACAATACGTTGCTCTATTGACACTGAAAACATCAAAGCAGAGAAACACACTACAGAAGGCATACATTAGCGACATTATAGGCTGAAATTATGTCTGTAATCTATCAAAATGGGCATATGATTAATGCTTGGCAAAAGATGCTCGTTCACATTTGATTCAATATCTTCAAACCCAGAGCAATAATATCTGGTTTCAGGCGGGCAGTTCAAGCAGAAAAGAACAACAAAAGCTACTGGCCATCACAATTAATCACCGCTCGACAATAGCTCAGCTAATAACTTGACAGGCACAAAAAGAAGATCAGTCTTAATCTGAAACAAGACTGGTGTTGCGGACCAAGAAGAAGGCGAGGGGGAAAAAATAGGCCAGCACATACAAACGACAGAGCACGACCTGTCACACGCCGTCAAAGTGAGAAAGAGCAATCTGGCCTGCGAGATACCAATATCTTACTTCACAATGACAACTGGATCCAATCAGGGCAGAACACTCCAGTGAGCTGCGCCGACCAATCCTCCAATCAGCGCGACAAGTCCAAATCAAACCAACATCAGCTTTACTGCACCAAATGACATGATGCAATGGGATTAAAAGCAGAGGGCAGGGCTATTATGGCTAAAGGAGGAGATGGAGGAGATGGAGAGAAGGGGAGAGATAAATAATCGGTGACGTGACGCACTATGTTTATGGATAGTGTCGTCAAGTGTTCTTACATATATGCAGCTGTAGAGGCACTCGTTGTGAGAGTATGTGGGCACAACGCAAAAGCGGAGCTACGCAGCAGTGGTTTCATATCAGGAATGCAACTTCTATTCAGGGGTGAAGGCTATATCTTCTAGACACAGAGCAAATGCATGTCACAATATCAAGAACAGACAAAATTCAATTGCAACAGTTTTATCCTTTGCTGATCCCTAGTTGTGAAAGTCCGTCGCAATGAGAGCGATATAGAGCTCACATTTACGTTTTAGCCATTCTGGTTTAGGGTATAATTTTAAACAAATTGAATAATTGAAAGAGTCAAAAGTTTGTAATCCACCTGGTTCATGATCATGGAAAATATAGATCTTTGAAGAATCCTCATCTTTTGCAAAAATTGAATGTTCTAGTATCATTTAACACATACCCATTTTATTGCTCCAAAGTCCGTACCAGATTCTGTTGCCGCCACAGGACTGGCCGTAGTGTGAATTACAATTCGATTACAATTTGATGCATTGTTACATGAAACCAGTGTAAATCACGGTTTTTTCACACATTTGTCACCCGTTACACCGCTGGAATGAAAACATTACTTCAGTGAATATGACAAACCAAATGTAAGTGGAAAATGTTGAAAACATAAAATAACCAGAATCTGTCAAATGTATACTACTATCACTAAGTTACTGCCGACAGTGTATGCATTTGGTGTAACTTGGGAAATGTTTAATTCATGTAAACAAGCTTGTTCCCTGGTTTCATGTCAAACACTCCTGCATTTACATATGTCCAACCCTATGAGCCTTTACAATGCAAAACACGCAGTCAACATGCTATGGCATTGATATGAGGGAACTTGTGTAAATCACTGTAACAAGACGGCAGTACTATATTGAATTTCCAGTATGTATACGTTTCCAGAATAGTGTAAGTGACTAGCTCTGTGTACATGACAAAAGTGACTGGCTGTGTATGATCTGTTGTAATGAATGAATGTATATATAGCATATTTAAAAACAACTATTGTTGACCAAAGTGCTTCACAAAGGTCTATTGTCCAAAATATATTAAAAACAAATACAAAGCAATCAAAAAACGTTGCAAACAAACACTATTCTATTGCTCTATTCTGAATCGGCACTTTCTGATTCTTACCTTTTTAAGCTGTTAATGGAAGCTAACCAGATATGATCCATAACACATATTTTTTCACATGCATTTATGTTTTAGAGTTGATCCTGTAGTGTTATAGCGTGTGAGCCTAAGCATAAATCAGCATTGTGGTTCTGTAATGCGAGGTGAAGCTAACATAATATGGCTGCCTCTAACAATAGCAAGTGGCCGTCCGTCCTCTTGTCACTCCCCTTTGAGCTGTGGGCTGTGCTAACGCTGGACAATAGACATACATTACATTATATTGTAGCTCTTGGTCGTATGGCTGCAATCTTTCATTTTTTAATGCTTCCTGAACTGGCCACTGTACATTTCCTTTTGATTGAATGTATGCTGGACTGAAAGCTGCAGCGGAGGAGGAGGCTGGCAGCGCAATGGAAAGTCATTGTGGACAAATGACAAGGTGATGCGGCTGACAACACAATGGAAGTCCTCATGATGATTAAGCTGACGATGCCTTTTTAATTGTTGCCACTTCTGGAGCCAAAGGCCATTCCGAAAAAAGGTCACAGTAAACAATGTGAATCGAATGGAGCATCTGTCTCCCACGCAGCCAGCGCCGAGACTTCAAGAGTGACTTTCAAAGTGCGATGTCCAGTTTTCAACTTTTTTTTTTTTTACAGAGATAAGCATTCATGCCGCAAATAAGTCTACAAGGGGACACTTCACAATCCGAGTCTTGTCGTGAGCATCCCAGTGGCTGACAGCTGTTTACTGCAAAGCCAATGCCAAATGATTTTAATAGAAAGTAAATCTATTTGCAGACAAACATGAATATGGGCCTTTATTATGAATGACAGGCGTAGCGTATTGTCTTCGGTTCCTCCTGACTTCCTAAAGAGCATGCTCATTTCCCCAGTGACTGCACTCCCGAGTCCCGAAGCTGCTGCTATTACACACTGCGCGGTATCTGAATGGCTCGCAATTGATTTTTAGTTGGGATAGCTGCTCTGTTACTGTTTACAGAAGTGCCCCAAAGTTTAAGACTGCGATAATACATGTGTCCATGAATATCTGAACACAAGTATAATAATAATATGTGTCGGTGTGTCATTTATTTCTTGCTATATAAGTAGGCTTGAGACTGATGTCATTTATTTTGTAGTACCCTCACTAGCTAGGGAAAGATAGTCTGGCATTATTCTATGCAAGACAGAGTTTTCTTTCCTTCCTTATGTTCTGGAGGGCCATCAACAGCCACTACTTTTGCAACTGTTTTTGACATCTGGCATCCCTAAACCCTTATTGGATTTGGAAGTAATCGACTGCCTTTTCCGCTCGTGATAAAGAAAAAAATGAGTGCACGAGACACATTACTCTAGTTAGTTTGCTCTACCTCTGTTAAGTTCCACACATTTACATTCAGTAAGTAAGTTAGCTTGCCAGGCTAAGGTTAAGCGTCTTGGCAGTGGTCTACCATCTCCAAATGCTCCTCCTTTTTATTTCTTGAAGTATTTCAATGCCTCTCTTTGCTCTTAAGAAACTGCCAAAGTCTTTTGCCCGGTACAGTGTGACAAGAGAGGACAGGCGACAGTAGCCAGTTGTGCGTGTGGACCTGCTGCAGATTAAACGTGCGTGTCGTGGCTGTGTCAGCATATGTATGGAGCCTTTGATAAGAGGTCTTTGAGAGGTATAGAGAGAGCCGCGTGCCCTCCTCTCCTACCCTGCTTCTCTCCTCTTCGTCCTGGCTATAGTGCTGCTGTCCTCATTACTGTCAGTCAGCATCAGGTTTAGCAGTGCCAGGCTCCTTCCGCACACCCCTCTGTCCTCTCCGGCCTGCCAGAACTAGCCTGCCTTGACTGCTGCCGTTGGTCCGCCCTTGTAGGAAGCCCCTCCATCCTCGGGAAAAACCTAATTACTCTCCCATCGGCAACCAAGGAGACCGGGAGTCGACTGAGGGGAGGGAAGAGAGAATCGCACACATGCTCCAAGCGCGGCTGCAATTATTCGAACAAAAGGAAAAAAGGCCCGTTCGTATTATGACGGCAATGAAAAATAATTACGCTAGCATTGGCACATCATTTATGCCGTCATTGAAGCGTAAATATTGGGGGGGGGGGAGCAAAAGGCGTCGCATAGAGAGTTGGGAGAAAAAGCTTTGACTAGCCGTTAAGTGGGTCACTCAGTTGGCGATTGTGTCTGACCACCAAACAAACAGTCATTCATACGTCGCAGCTCTGGCCCCGTTTTGATCTGGAGCAGTTCCACAGGGGCAACAGTGGAAGCAAAGGAGCTGAAGGGTGAGAGTTATGGCTTGATACTGGGTTGAAAATGTGACTGATGATATTTTGATATGATGATGACTGAAAGTACATTGGCCACTAAGTTTCAAGACACAGATTATGGATCCTTGAGTGTCATTTAGTCCTAGGGCTGTGCCATATACCAAAAAAAAAAGAATCTCTCATATTGATCAATCTTGATCTGTTATTTGATTTTAGCTTTGTTTTGATAAAATAAATAAATATTGCTTTTACTAATATGGTTAAAAAACATTGCCAAGATAGTGGGACGGGCTGGGACAATACGTCTCACGATACTGAGGGTTCGATAAGATACTATTTTCTAATGCTTTTTTATTTCTTTTTTATTAAGATAATGATTTGTCATTATAGTGCACAGCAATACTTTACCCTCAATTCAATTCATGTAAAATTCAATATAAAATCGGTCAGACATTGAGTCAAACATTTTGAAAAGTGCAAATGGCAAAAGAATGACTCTTTTGTTTAAACCATCAGCATCAAAACTGGTATTAATATATATAATATTTCTTCTATAACTGAGTTTTGTGCCTAAGTATTGCAGTATACAAGACATGCTTTCTACTTCAGTGCAATTGAACCCGAAATTGTTTCTATTTTACTCCTCAAAATCGTTTCTAGCAATGGTTGATTAAAAAGCCCCATGGTGATAATTGAGACTGACAGTATCCGATTAAAGTTCGATTAATTGCACAGCCCTAACAATACTGATAAATTAGCATTATTTTGCCGCCGCGGACAGGCTTTAAGTCCAGCTCAAAATGCCATTACCACAAGAGCGAACAAAACAGCAGCCCTGTGTCATTCTCCATCTAAAGAATGACTTGCTTGTGTAGCCCACACATCTGCCGTTTTTATTTTTTTGTCGGGGCTGAGGGGAGAGTGACAGTGAAGAATTCCCATCAACTCGCTTGTCACTTTACTGTCGTCTTGGTCAAAGTTTTCTTCGCTCACAATCAGACGCTCTCTTGGTTTTTCACAGAAACTTCATGGCGTTTAGTGTCAGCTGTGAAAACCTTTTTGAAAAACAGAGCTATATGTGTGTATGTGTGTGTGTGTGTGTTCAATTGGACTTTGTAGTGCGGATCTCTTTACAACTGAAAAGCTGCAGTCTCGGTTTTCATCCCGTTTAATAACTTTGCCAGTAGCAGCTGCATGATAAAATGCCATTCTAAATATTTGGGAGGTCTCCTTGTCATAATGTGTGAGGCTGAACAAAGATACTGATATGACATTGTGTTCGGCAGTGAAGATTTTTGTCCTTGAATATTCTTCCTGACTTGTGCAGCTGCGTGGATCCGAATTGCAGAGCGGGGGGTTGGGGAGGGGGGTGTGTAGAAGCCGGTGCTTTTAATAAACTCGCGGGGACATTCAAAGGGGCTGGCAGCGGCAGAGGTTTCATTTTCCCGGCAGTGAGCTGTGTCATTTAAAATAAGGATCATTTTGAGCAGGGAAAATATCATAATGCTAAATCTACATCAAATAACTGAGCGGAGGTGTAAGAGTGCATTTACATGACCGCGTAATCCGGAAACAAGGAGCGTCGGGAGTTTCGCTGCTGCTCTGCTATAAAGGCTATTTACCTGTGGCTGTGTGTGCAATGCATGCAAGGGCTTTGTTGGGAAAAGGAGAGGTCAAGAGGATGTGTTTGCTCTCTGCATCATCACTGGGCGGCATTGCGGCGGTAAACAATAGAAGATAATGGGCTAATGGACCCGTAGGAAAATACCTAACAGACAAATTAGAATGTAGAAGGAACGTATCAGGTCAAAATAAGTGAAATAAAGACAAAAAAACTAAAATAAATATTGACAAAGTGTATTAGATTTGGTATTTGATTCAATAAAACAAACAGAGCATCCCAATTAGTCAGTAATAACACATTTATTCTTTGGCTTTTAACACTGCGTGAGTTGTGTGGCCTGCTGTGTCCTTTTTAATTTGATTAATTTCTTTATCCTTGCCTTTTAATTTTTTATGGCAGGTTTTTATTTTAAAAAAATGTTGAAATGTGCTATATAAATAAAGTTGGATTGGATTTCACACAATTCTGGATAAACTTCTACTATTCTTTATACGACAGTGAAATAGCCCTGGCTAAAATCTTGAGTCAAAGACATTAGTAATAGTATATTATGTTTGACAAGCTTCTCAAAGCACCACAGTCGTCCATTCTTCACTCTCCACATTTGCTGGTGAAAAGCTACTTATGGAGCCACAGTTGCACTGGGCCTCACTGGCGGAAAACATGGCTGCTGCCAATCTGCGTCAACGACTCATTCGGTACACCTACTGTCTCTCAATTTAGCCTTTCAGACTCTTATCGCTTGAAACGCTGCTGAAAACCAGCCATTAACTTTCTTTTACGATTGGTTTGATGTGATTATAATTAGAAGTGGTTTGATCTGACATGTGTGTAGCTGCCTATAAGACCCAGACCTTTTTATGCATGGGATTCCCTCTCAACAGCTGGTCTATTCCTCCCAAAGTCTGCGGTCAAAGTCCACCTGAGTCTGCAGGTATGAGCCGTGTGTGTGTGTGTGGGCCGGTGCGGAAGACGTGGGGGAAACAGGTTAATCTCCCACTCGCGGTAAGTGTGTGACAGGGGGGAAGGGGGGGAAACCGTAGCAGACGAAGAGAGTGACATACAAAAAGAGAAAATGAGACAACGCGAGGAGCAAAGTGAAAGTGAGAGCTGGAGGCGGGCACAGCTGCCACAGATAGACCGGCGTGGAGAGTAGGCCACGAGCAGGGGAGCCACACTCAGCTGTCACACGCACAAGTCAAATTTGGGACAGTGCTTTGATGGTATTTCTGACTGATGGCCCAGAATTACCTTAACAGAGGTAGTAGTGGCACACTTAGCCTTTCCGTCCTCCTGCCGCTGACACTAATCCATGCACTTTTAGACAACTGTTTCAGGGAAGAGAAGTGTCATCAGCAAACAAAACAACCAGCAGCGGTAGCATCAAAGCCGTCTGCTTATGCGTGCATCCCGGAGACTGCACACACAAGACGCCGGTGCCAGCTCTGGACGGCATCTGCGAAATCCCCTTTATGGAGGTGCACGCGCAGGGTCACGCCCATTGCTCTGTGAATGGCTGCTGCTCCTTCCTTTTCATTTCCATAACAAGCCATCAGAACTCATCTCCCAGTGAAGTGGCCACAGTCCCACTGGCAATTAAAATCGTGCTGGGACATGCCACGCCGGTGTGCGACTCCGCTGTGGGGAACAAAAGCGGCGGCGGCGGCGGCGGTAATGACGCCGACAGTCGAGTGGTAAATCTCGAGCGATGTCGAAGGGAACGGCAGCTTTGATTTCTCTAGGAAACAAGCGAGCGGGCCCCGTTTACACCGTTCACCCGGAGCCGCGTCGGAATATATCAAACGAGGACAAGGCGAGAGACAACATTTTTATCTGCGACCTCCGTAACACTTCTTTACCGAGACGTGAAGGAGGAAAAGTTTGCTGTAATAAAAAGAACTTAAAATGTGTAAAATAGTCTTTCATAACACAGAAGGTCATATCTTATCTGATGTTAAATATGACGTGTCATTTTTCACAATCGAAAATCATGTGATGTAACATAGTCATAACAGGTCGGTGTACCATTTTCACTTCTGCTCAGACAAATATATGGGGCTGTGTCAGAAACGTATCAGTGAAAAAAAACACTATGCAATTACTTTGGTCTGAAAGTAACTGGCCCCATTAGAAAGGTCAAAAGAAGAGAAGGGTTCGGGAATGACACGAGTGGAATAGTTTAACTTTTTAATTTCGAAATTTCTGATTACCAATAAGCTGCTGAAATGAGACTTTATGGACCGTGAGGGATTTAAAAAAAAAAAAAAAGAAGACATTGTGTGAACAGGTCGCACATGTAACAACGCTCATGATGTGACAGACGTCGAAATGTGCATCCTAATGCCTCGATATGTTTAAATGTATTTCGACTGGTCCACAGCTGTGTTCCCAATGCTAAATGTTCTTTTAAGGTGAGCCTGGAGGTGGGCGCCATTACTCTTTGTAATGTGTGTGCCGGGGCGCATTTCCTTCGTGTGTTTCCTTTTGATCGTCGACACGTCTGGTTATCTCCCCTCTGTGCCCTTTACCATTATTCCGGTGCAGATGGTCACAAAAAAGGTAGATTAGTCAAATCAAACAGACGCACGCATCTCTAAAGACAGCACCAAAGCCAAAGCAAGCGGCACATGGTAATCGTTTTTTTTTGCTAAACTGCTCCCAACCCCAATGTTCCATCTTGATGTTTAGGCTTTATTTTAGCGCAGTGGTCTCAGTGAGCTAGAAAAATGTTTCGTCTAAATCAAAATGTCAGGATGGCAAAGCTGTAGCAGACAAACATTTATTACTTTGTGGCTCTGGAGCTATTTACTTGCATAGATACAATATAAAGCTTTTGAACAAACCGTATAGGCTGTAAAAGAAAATTACAAAAATCCAACATATGCCTGAAATACCTTGAAAAAGAAAACCGGGCTGATGGTATGCCAATCATGTGGAGAAACGCGAGTAGATAAGGGCACAGACGAACACAAGGTCACATGGAAAAATATCACAACTATGTACGCATATCAACGTAAGGTTTTCAAGAAAATGGAGATTAATTTCAGACGCATAAAAAGTAAGTGATAAAAGCTAAAGTGCGAGTCCAAATTAAAGCAAGCCTCTGTTGTTTACCACTATACATCAATGTTCTCTTTGGCTCTGCTGTGCATTTTAATTTAGCCACTCAGGGCAGCAGAGCTAAGCCTTCCTAGTTTTAAATACCTACAATATGCAAATCCCCCAAACAACATGTCTAATAGTCACATTTAAGGGAAACATCCACAAGGTTATCTCCCCCAGCGTTGGCTAATGAATATATGTTGCCAAGCGCCTGTCTCTTAACGGCGTGTGTTCGGGGGCAGTGTCAGTTATGGCGGCTGATACAAGTTGTTTTTGCTGTGATCCTGTCGACGCACCTTCACTTGTTTACAGTCAAATGTCCTCTGTGTTCACCTTCGCTTCCTGTCTGTTTCCATCGCTGGGCTACGTGCAGCACATACTCTATACGAGGGCACTATAGAGAAAATTATAGTTACCCTGATACCATTACCAGCCGATGCAGAGCTCATAACATACAAGAACACAGCTGTTTGATCTTACATCTGACTGAAATTACCTGTACAGATACATTTTCTATTTTCAGTTCTGAATTCTAGTCCTATGTTGTTGTTGTGTTATGGCTTCAAGTGTGTGCTTTGCCAAGAGAATACAATGTAATGTTACAGTTTTTCTTGAGTGATAATGCACCGTTTCTGACACATACTAAGCACATATTTCTACACTGCACTATTTTCTTCATTAGTAAGTAATAGAGGTCAACCGATATATCAGCAGCCGATATATTGGGCGATATTTTGGTATTTTACAATATCAACTATCGGCTGATCTAATGGCGCTAAAAGGCTGATGTCTCCGGAACCGAAAGTGGTAGGCCTCAGAGGAGCTGAGAAATCTCGCCATGTAAAGCGGTTTGTATCCCTTGGATCGTATTTTATATATTTTATGTTGCAGACTTTTGCTTATCACTTTGAAACCAGAAGAGGTACAGACTTTTTTAATCTCCAGATTCTGGGCTTTCAAACTAGGGTTGGTCTGATGGACGATATCATCGTCCATCGTGATGGACGAGCAACATCACGATAGAGAGCCACCATTGTGATGCCACG
Organism: Neogobius melanostomus; assembly: GCA_007210695.1. Classification (NCBI taxonomy): domain Eukaryota; kingdom Metazoa; phylum Chordata; class Actinopteri; order Gobiiformes; family Gobiidae; genus Neogobius; species Neogobius melanostomus. Next base: position 1,003,553 of record VHKM01000281.1, read on the forward strand.
CCCCTCCTGTCAGAAACACACTGATCTCTGTGGGCCTTGTAAACCTACAAACTTTGCAGGGATTGCACTGTAAATTAAATCTCCAATAGAGCTAATATGCACGCTAGTTTAAGTAGCCTACTAGAAGCCTGAAGACATGATGTGTTAGCCGTAATTATTAAATAAAGACGCAGCGCTGCTCTATTTCTGACTCTAAAAGCAGCTACTGTTTAACACCGCATGGTTTCGCTTTGCTTTTTGTACGGAAACTAAACATTTTAAAATGCCGCGATGGATCTCACATCAGAGCTGAGAGCGCATGGGTTTGGATGTTTTCACGAAGGACGGAGAGAGAAGAGAGAGGAGAGAAAGAGGCGCGGAGGTACGAGGCTACGAGCACACGGACCGAGCGGCGCGTGGAGCAGCTTCAAAACGTAGGCTACGATACAAACTTCTAAATATTGTCCCGTTCACCCACTGTTTCTTAAACATTACGTTAAAACTGAGCAAATGCAAATAATAAGCTCCGATTTACATTTATATTAGTGATAAGAGCCTTGTTATTGAGGAGCAGATGACGCTCTGAATAAGTCCTTCTCCTCTGAGACTTTTAACACATTTCTATTGCAAAATTTGTGTTCCATGACTGTTCAGATCATGTTTAGTTTAGATACATTTATCCTGCAATCTCACATTTTTCCTAACATAAATAAAATGCAGCCTATATATAGGCTATGTGAATGTCTTTAAAAAATGCTTATAATGAGAGATGGACATATCATCATCCATCACGATGGTTCACTGTAAACATCGTCAACTGCCAATTAAGGGGAAATCGCCCAAGCCTATTTCAAACCAGCTCCAACACAAATATATGCCCTAATAAAGTGTCCCCTGCTGTCACAGTTCAACACGGACATATTTGACAGTTTAGAAGCATCATACACAGTAGGGCAGGGCGATATGGCCTATAAAACGATATAAAAAAGAAATCATGATAGATTTGACTATATATAATTGACAATGGACAAACTACTTCATAATCCCAGCCTTCAAGATTATTTCCGTGATATTTTGAACAGCATACTAATTTCCTTGCAAATATTATCTACTCAAGCAGTTTAAATCCTTCATTTCATTTGACTTTTTAAGCACCTGTCCCCGTGTCCTACAATCAGTGTTTATGCTGATGGAGCTGAGTGTAACATAAATAATATTTGATACGATATCAAAAAATTATATTGCGATAATGAGATGCGATACGATATGGCCCACCCCAGTACACAGGATTATAGATCATCTGAAAAAAAAATTGGTCATGTATATCGGCCATGTATATCGGCATCAGCCAATAAAAATCCACCAAAATCGGCAACGGCCTTAAAAAAAACCCATATTGGTCGACCTCTAGTTAGTAATTCACTCTTGTCTAAAGTACAGTTCATTGTAAAAAACTTTGTTGTCAAAACCTGCACACATAGAGAAGATGTACAACACATGAAAAAAAAACATTATACACTGTTCAATCGGAGTGTTTTCACGCTGCCATCGCAAATAAAGAGTTACCTTTTTACATGTGAATGCCCAAGGTGTTCAAAAGAGCGAGAATGTGGCCAGCGCTCTGACAAAATGAGAGTAAGAGTTTGGGAACTGTGTGCAAACCTTGAATTGTGTTCCAAGATTTTGACACAATTCAAGGTTTGACACAATTCACGAGTCGTGTTTCGGAGAAATGAGTACAGTCCGTCCGGTTGCTCATTGTGGGCCTGATTTACTCAGCGTTAGCTCACGTGCTAGTGTGGAAAAGGCCACAGCCAAAACTCATTTACATGTCATACTCGCACCAGTAATAACATGCGCAGTTTCTAAAGACAGTTGAAACATCCTACATACATGGTCAAACTATATCATCAGCCACGAGGGGTTACAAACAGTAGTTGCTCCAGAAATGGCTGTAATTCGAGAGAAAAAAAAAAATGATTGGCCACGTCACGTTCGTTCCCACAGCCCAGGCCCCGCCGCACCTGCCAAGACGCACCGCTTTTAACAAGAATGGAGCCTATTCAACAGGAGCGGGCAGGCAGCAGATAGTGTGCAGACAAAAGAATGCAAAACAGAGGGGACTTTCTAAATGGGAAAAAACTCAAAATGGGAATTCTTCTAAAGGTCTTAAATCAATTGCACATGAAGTACAAACCCATGCAATGTTAATCTAACTGGCTTAATCCCATTGCTTTGAGATCCTTTATAATCCAGGTTCAATGCAGCCATTTTTCTTCTCTAACAAGCTTTCCCTATAGTCATTTTTTATAAATCATTGGAAGAGCGTTGCCGTGCTACAAATTCTGCTCTGGTGTCATTATAAGACAGAATAATAAATCATAGCAAAGGTAGGATGTCAAACAGTGTGGGGAACAGCTCAAAATATTGTGTTTCCTTTCAGTTATCTTACGGTACAACACCTGTTAAGTCAATGTAAGGAATGGCATCGACAAGCGGGGGGGGGGGAGGAAAAACCGGCAGCATCATAAGGCGTTTTATTTCACCTTGGAGGAGAACAAGCGTGCGAGTTAGTCTGATGTATCTGCAGCGGAAGGAAATGTGGAGGAAAAACTGCTACTTTTTTTCACATAGTTGTTGCCGATATCCTTAAGTCGCCATGTGCCCTGGCTTTGAAGCACAGCACTGCCAATTCCTCATTTGAAACGCGGACAACTCTTTAACAATGCCTTCCCCCCTGATCCAGTGGGAAGAAGAAAATCTATTATCGATTTCCACCTGGTTTAAAGGTGGAAAAAAGCCCCGATAGCCAGGCGGAATAGCGCTGCACTGTACCGGCGCTCCTGCCTGCACATAAAATGCTGGGGGTTGGGGGGGGGTGAGAGGGCATGTCAACAAAGCCCTTGACTACACCAGGCCGATATGTGCGCACTCAGAATATTTACTTGTCAATAGACGAGCTGAAGCCCAGTAATCAAGGAGGGGAAATGCATGGGGAAGATAAGAAGGACAGTGAGAGGCGATTTGATTTTTCTTTCTTATCATAATTATCCATTGTTTTGATGCTGATTGTGGCTGGGTTTTGTGTGTGTGTGTTTGTGTGTGCGTTTGTGTGTGTGTTTTTACACAAGCACGCACTACAATTAAAGATGTTCAAAATCACTTACTGCATGTCACGCAGCACCCCAACACAAGAAAACAACTCAATAGAGTCATTGGATGTGAGGCGTACAGCAATCACAGCCAAGGCAAGGCAGGCTGATGATACAAAACAACGTCTCTGACCATTGTCTGCAGTGGATTCAGTAACTACCTTCTCTAAGGCTTTAGATGTTGACCTTGACACAGCATATTATTCATTATCTGTAATATGTTGGTGTTTTTTTACAGCTGCTCATTACTTACGATGATTGACTGTAGCTAACTTAGGGTCATCTACCCTTGTAGCCGTTTCTTTAGAAAGATAGGAAGTGCTGTGAAAACTCCAAACAAATTGTAGCTGGCCTCCATGAAATTTGAACTCACAATCACAACAGCATGACCAACCACTCTGCCACAGTACACCATGGTGAAATTATTGATAGGTAATACCTATGGTGGATGTCAATGAGATATACAACGCAGTGTCTTCAACTTAACATCCAAAACACGCTTAGGTCTCCATTATATGAAACCATATCAAACTCAATGAATTAAGCTGGCCTCCAAAAGGAGTTGATAATTAAAGACAAAAAGGCAAACGTTACACTGCAATTCTCCCTGAACATGTCTTTTTTAACTCCGGCAGACAACCGCTGCATTTTTATATCAGCACACAAAATTAAGCAACTTAGTGACATGAGACATTATAATTTCCTCTGGGCAGGGTTAGTGACCAATTTATCCTTACCTTAGGCTGGGCGCGACGAGGGAAGGCAACCTTAGGATCAATCTGGAAATGAGAAGAGAATAAGAAGAGTGTGGTTAAAATAAAGCCTTAGTGAAAAGCAATAAAACATTTCTGAAAGCCAAGTCCCTGAAACAATGCCGCCTGGTGATTCGTATTAGCGGCTATAAACATTATTATTCACCACTTTTTTCTTTGGGCAACAACTTGGCAGTGACAGACATGGGTTGCTGTTGGATTTTGGCATTATCTGAAAACAAAGCTGCATTGAAGTGCTGAGAGAATTATTGTAATTACAAGTTCGTGTTCACATTAATGACCCAACAAAGTGGCAGGGCAAACTTAGCGAGGAGTAATTCAGTTGTGAAATAGATCTGCAACAGCGGATTTGTGGTGATAATCTGACATCTATCTTCCTTAGTAGTTTCTTTCAGGCTGGACCAAAGGCTTCATGGTTCAGGCGAATAAGCATCAGTTTATGTCTTGACACCTCGAATGTTTGTGAAATGATTGTTTGCAAAATAATAAACCAGAGCTTAGTTGGAACAGCAACTGCATCACATACATTATTCAAATTAAATCAACAGTTAGCAGATGTCCTATACCAATAGATAAGTCAAAACTAACAATACCACCTCATAAAATATCTGACCTTCTAAGTCCCACCAGACGTAGCTCAAGATGAAATCAGGACTAAAACCTGATCTTAAAAATAACAACAAGACTACATTGTCCTTTCTCTGTGATTAATAGAGTGTTTAGATCTTGCAGAACCTCCACAGTCAGTGTTTGAACTGCATTAGCCGTGACGCAGTCCACAGCGGTGCTATCATAGGTTCAGTGAAGTATCAGTATCAGAACAATCCTACTAAATCAATTATATCTAAACCGGGAGTAAAATATGTCAAGAACCATACCTCTACCACAAATCTACCATACCAATACCATAGCTAAGCACCCGCAGTCATAGGCACATTCATAGTGTCTATAAATGGTGGCCATGTTGAACAATCTTTAATTTTTAAGGAATTTGGTAACACTTTATTTACACTACCTTGATACATTGTACCAAACTAAATTTAGAACAATGTAACTTGTACCTATGTAGCACAAACACAATGGAATAATGTGTATTAGTACTTTGGAAGTACATAATGTAATAAGACACAACCCTTAGGGTTAGGGTTAGGTAGGTTAGAGTTAGGGTCTTATGTCTCATTACATTATGTACCTCTAACTACAAATACATATTATTCCACTGTGTATGTAACACATAGGTACATGTTATTACACATTGTTACATAGAACATTACATTGTACTAAATGTGGCAGGGACAATGTATCAAGGGTAGTGTAAAATAAAGTGATACCAGGAATTTTTGTCCCATAGGCTTTATCCACAGGGCAGCACAGGGTGTAAGGAGGAGTAGGGTACGACATGCAGCAAATTGTCAGAGTCGGGACTTGAACCCACGACACAGAGGACAGAACAGTGTTTGGTCATATGGTAAATGGTAAATGGTCTCAACTTGTGCTACACGAGAACCAGTCACCCATTCACACTCTCATTCATACACCAAACACTGGAGGCAACGTGGGTGAAGTGTCTTGCCCAAGGACACAATGACAGTCTATCAGCTGTACATTAAAGGCTTCCTTAAGATAATTAACACTTAATGATTCTTATTTTCTGGTCATTATCTGATCATTAGAATTTAATGAATACAATTTTCCATGTGTGCTAATACAGTATAAGCCCGTAAAAAGACATTACATCTTTAAATTAACTGCTATCAAACATCAGCTATAACCAGCTCTTTTTATCAATTGCTTTAATGAATTAAAATTTCACTTTAGCACTGCTAAATACTCTTGTTATTATACCATCACTGTCTCATAAACTACACTAAATTACTTACAGCAGAAAATTATTGTCAACTGATGGAGTTCAGAGACACAACGCTCAAAGCAGTGGACAGTGTCCTTCAATAAACAGGATATTAATTAGCTGTAATTACTGCCTGGTGATTAGACTTCAGGCCTAATATTAGTGTCACCCAATTGTCTGCTGCTGTGACCCGTATATTTGCAAAGAGGGCAGCACTTTGGAGTAAAAAGTTGCGGCACAGACAGAGCATGTGGCGGCGGGTGGAGTCAGTGTTATTTTGGTGCGGGCTGGCTGATTGGATATGACAGGGAGAAAATGAGAGTCTGAGGCGGCTGACGTCTCCAGATATTGCCAAATAACCAGGAGGATGGGTCACATCAGCCTGTTTCTCCATCTTAGGCTTGTTATCTCATTATCGCCACTTCCCCTCCTTAATTTGGCTGACATGAAGGTATGTGGCAGGGAGGAGCATCAACCTTGCACTTAACAATGACCATTTCAAAAGCCATCGGCGTCCCATAATCTCCATCCTTTGAGGCATAAAAAGGGATTTCCAATTGGTTCCAGCTAAGACGCCATTCAATGCAAATAATGGCTTTGTTCGCCTTATGTAGGGGCATATATTTCATGTGTACTGGATGTATTGGTTACAGTGAGATTGCAATTATTGAGTAATATTTATCAAAGCTGTCATGAGGTATTATAGGCGTCCTCAAGTCAATGCCGCGCACTCACACACCAGGTTTCACTGTTTATCCATTATCAAGGAATAAGATAACAGTCGATAGATGAGGAGAGCTAAATGTTCTATCAATCCTATTATTTTGGAAATGTCAGTCATTTGGTGGTGAAATATGCTGTATATCTCACACCTGATGAACACAATAGAAAGAAAATTAAGCCGGGGAAAAAAACTAGCAGCTTCACCATCTGCACAGATCAATTAAGCCGATGAGAGTGACTCTGTTTTAATGCGTTTGAAGGGAAACCATCATGTGCAATGTCATTGTCATCTTTGGTGGCAGTCTCACTTATTACTGTTATCTTTCTGAATCAGATCAAAATGAGAAATGAATTCAATAACACCTGGCTATGGCAACTCTGCTTGTAATGAATTTCATTTAAAGATTTGTTTTAGCACTTAGCCCCAGGCATAACCAATTCAAACTCAATTATTTTGTGCACCCTATTTGAGCAAAGACAACACAATAGGTTTTGAATACCAAAGCCAAGGGAATGGAAACATATCTCATTGTTTAGCCCACGTAAAATAGTGCACGTATCCACTACAAACAGATCTATTTGATGTGACAAAAATCATGCAAGGTGTTAGGCGCTGGATATTCAAAACACAAACTAATTTATGCAGCGAATTGCATTAAATTGGGCCATGATAGCACAGATTGTATAAATCACACATGGAGCAAAGCATCCAAATTAGGCAATGAGGACTTAACCAATCCTTGTGAGAAATGCTGTAGCAGCACCTTTTTAGGTCACAACTTATGATGAATGACTCCTTTGAGAAATTTGGAAATGAAGCGGGCGGGGAGAGGTGCGATTGTTGGCTCTGTTTACATATTCATGCTCATGTGATTGTGGTGTGCTCAGAGCAGCTCTCTGGGCAAACAGCTGAAGGAGCTTTTCCACTTGATGAATGTACCTGGGAACAGCAGATTATGTCCTCTCCGTTTCACCTGATACTTCCTTCCTGAAACATTTTGTTATGTAACGCACATACCATCAGGTCTTGGATCAGTCAAGCGAACCTCACGGTGGCAGGATTCTCGCTGTGGCTTGACATGTAGCCAATTGCAAATGCTAGTCCTGCTTTACCCCTGTCGAAAACTCTTCAACGAGTTGGTCTCTTGAACATGTTTATAAAGTTGTTAAACTATGCATCACATTACAACTAAATGAGCCCTTAGGAGAGTATTGGAGCGTCGTTTTAGGAATAGCTACGGTACAATATATGAATAAGTGAGTTATTCATACTATTTTCATTAAGGCATGAGACAATTTAGAATGCGAAAAGAACATGTTATTTGTAAACTAAAACGGGTAACTATGGTGTCCCATCCAGCTGTTGCTCTATGGCTTTCGCCAAACCCACTTTTCGGAGTTTTCCTTTATCATAAAAACATCACAAGCTGTGCACAAAAAGTCCCCAAACCTTGATGTGAATAAACAAACCGTGCGCGTTTGTTTGAATGAATCAATCTTTGAACCTTCTGTTTTGCGTGGCACCAGATTAATTGTTAAATGGGGAAAAGCACCACTACCACACAAACAAACGGTGGATTTCTTTTTCTGCTCATCTTATTGATGTATGAAGTTGGTGCCACTGGGAATAGAAACGTTCTTTTTAAAGTGATAATGTTTTTTTTTCTTTGCTAATGTCTTTGTTTAAGAAAGATTTAACACATGTTTTAAAAATACTCACAAAGGGACTCCAGTCTTTTGTTGGATGATTTTACCACCATCTGTTATCTACAACTGTCTGTAGAACGCACAAGGTCCTTTCCACCATCAATTTCATTTCTGTGCGCGTCCTTATTGTGCCAGCCGCTTTATGTACATCTGACTGGCAGCCTCTAATGCGCTGTGATTTGCAAAAGGGCTCTGAAGCTATGACTTAAAACAATTACCTGTTATAATGGGGGGAGATCTCTGTAACAATCTTCCTCAACTCCACAGCCAAATTTCACAGTTAAAAACAGCCCTCTCTCAGCGTAGCTATACCTTTCCAGCTCCTTAATAATGAGGGAAGTTCAGCTTGGACTAATATGTGATCTCATATAACGACACTAATATGAGACCTCTTTACTGTAAACCATGATTTAATTCACAATGCATATTTTAATAATGTCTAGAAGAATTTAAATGTATGACTTTAAGACTACCGTATTTTCCAGACTGTAAGTCACACTTTTTGTCATAGTTCGGCTGGGGGTGCGACTTATACTAAGGTGCGACTTATATATCAAAATGTATAATTTCACGTTTGTTATTTTCACACTGACAGCTGCTAGAGGGCGCCCTAAGCTTGTCTACTAGTACCTGCTACTCCTGTACGGTTGTACAATGACAAATAAAGCGCTTACTTTCTTGTGTCATGTCTGGTGTTTAAGTTCTTTTCTGTGTTATGATGATCTGTTTTATTTTGAAATCTTTGTTCTCGTTTCAGACTTCCTTCCTGCTCTTCCCTGTTTGCCCTCCTGTATGATTACCTGACTCTCCCCTAATGTGTGACACCTGTGTGTATTTGCCCGCCCCGCCCCTTTAGCATATATTGCCTGTATCTTCCCCTTTGTCTTTGCCAGATTGTCTTTGTCTTGTGCAGGTAATCATACCATTTTTTTGTTCTTGTATGTTTTTTTTGTTTTGACTGTTTTTCTGTTCTTTGTCCTTGTGCAGATTTTGTGGGAATTTTCTGTTATCTATCCTTGTTTGTGACCACGTGAATAAAAGTAACTGAGCAACGCATTTGGGTCTTCTGCGCTGAGTCTGATAACTTGCTTACTTACTGTACCACTGAAAATGTTAAAAATAGTAAAGTTTGGAGTGAGTGAGAAACTTGTGAGCGGCTGGCGAAAAGCAGAGGTCACTCTTACTGCAATGAAGAAAACAAAAAAAAGCTAATCGGGGGCTAAAAGCTAGATGGCAACAGCTAGAGGAACAAGATCGCAAATGGGTGCTTGAACAACCTGCTGCCGGGAGAGGCTTGTAAACGGTCCAGTTACGCCTCCATGCCCAGGTAGTTGCCAAGGCTCGTGCGACTTAAATTCCGGAGCGACTTATATATGTTTTTTTCTTCTTCATTATGCATGTTTTGGCTGGTGCGACTTATACTCCGGAGCGACTTATAGTCCGGAAAATACGGTATATCATTTTAAAACTATATCACATGGGTTTATACATATTACAAGAACCATGGAGACAGTTGTCTTTAATACTATTATACCTGGCTTTTTCAATATGCTATAATGTGATTAATTTCACCATATAAAAAAAATAGTGGTGTGTATACTCCACAATTCAAATGAGAAGGACGTACGCATCAATGCTCTCATGAAAAAGAGAAAAAAAAACACAGAGCGCAGAGATCTGAAGGTCTGTTTCCACATCACAAAAGAATCCCCCTTCTTTATTTGCTCAGTGTATAGCCTCTTTGCATCACCTTATATCAAGACGACTCCAATCAGCTGCACAGGTTATCAAACTGTAACTTTCAATGCACCTTTGTTGCATGACGCAACCCGATCCGGCGCACAATAGGAGCAGATCTCCTTAAGACATCATAGGCGCCGGCGATGTCAGAGTAATAAATGAGAACGCACAGAGGAGGATTCCCCCAACCCACACCCCGCCATCTTTTATCTTTCACAGCCTTTTTACCGCGGGGTCTCATGGGCCACTTCTGCATGCGACTGTGGGGGATCAGGGCACAGAAACAGACCATATCTAAAGTTCACATCTTGCGGAAAAAAAAGATGTTATATATTAATTTGACTCCTGGGTAAAGTTCCTCTTAAGACGTATCTAGTGAGAATGTTGCGGTGTTTAAGCAGAGAAAGGGGAAAAGTGTTATCAAAGCGTACAGTAATTTGGGTCCGCAGGTGTGCAGGGAGATACAGCCGCAACATGCCTGAAATTAGAACATAAATGTTTGATATCTGGGCTGTCAATCGTGACCAGTGTTTGCCCTGGAATAGAATATCTAAACACAACCACGATGAAATTTTTAACAATGTCACGCTTCACATTTTTCCGCTCATTGCCAGTGTCCGAAATACCATGTAGAAAATAATCGGGATTCTTCCTGATGGAAAGGACGCATCGCTGCCATAGTATCTGATGTGCACTCTGTTCGGAGAGGAGACAGCAGAATGTAATAATGCCGTCAGCCATAATTAACTGAGGAAGATGAAGTACGTGCTATATTTAAAAAAAGGGCAAGCCAAAGTAAATCTGATACAACAGGTTCACGCTCGTCACCAAGAGATTTCTTTACCTAAGGTTGTTTCCCGTCTCCCTCAAAACATCAAAACAAGTCCGTCTAGGTTATTAGATTCAGCGCACAATTAAATGTCATAACAATATTGACTGTAAAATGTTCCCCTCTTGGATACGTTCAAAAGTACGATAAGGTGAGTTGTTTACGTGAGGAGGTGATGCAAATTCCGCACTTAGCCGAGCCTTAAGTCACATTATAAGGGGGAAAACAATTATCAGAAGAGATGAAATGAAAAAGCTAAATATATAGACTGGAGCATGTGCTGTGTATTCAAAAATGATTTATGCAGGATATTTTTTGACTTATTGATAGTTCTCGCAGCTTACTTGTGCTCCTTCGACTAGATTTTGTCTAAACTTTGTAAAAAATAAACACTTGCTCTTTCCGTAATCTTCAGTGAACTCTTTAAATAGCTGACTCCACCTATTTCACATTTCCTTCCCGTGTCGCCACTGCTTTTTCCCCCCACACTGTAACTTTGCATAAAACCGAATTAATCAATTGCCTTGTGCACCTTTCAAGTGTCTTCCAAATGCTAAATCGTGTAGTATCATCTCCCTTTCATATCTTACTTTGATGCGACTCAGTGAACAGATGTTACGCGTGGCATACTTCATTAAAAAGAAAAAAAAAAAACTGAACAAAGCCTGGTGAAAATGGTAAATACGTTGTGAATTAGCACCATGTGTGTTTTGAAGCCCCGGGCTGTGCTTCTCCATATGTCTCATTCACAGTCAGCCCCATCACTGTTTTCATAACCGGACACAGAAATCTATCAGAGGGAAAACAACCACTCCACTGTCTATCAACAAATATATGAAAAGATTATCCTAAACAGAAGCAAAGCGTTATTGTGAACGCAAGTAATATCGCTTTTCACGTTTGTGTGGAGCGATGGATTATGTCAATCCTATAAAAATAACACATACCGGTACTTGTCGGATGTCACTTTCCACTAACTTTATTTGCATTTGCACTAGTCCGGCTGCAGGATTAATGAATCACATTTAGGGATGCACAATGTCTCGTCATATAATCATCGTTATCGTTGAGTAATGTCCATGTATCACAAAATGACGTCTTCCATCTGACTTAGCCTTCCTTAAACATAACGCTGGGCAGGGCGATATGGCCTAAAATCTCTATCACAATATAAAAAAGAAATATGACGATAACGATATATTCGACGATATAATTGACAACGGACAAATGACTTCAAAATTCAAGCCTTACGCCTATTTGGAAAATTAATGCAAAGATATTTCATTATTTATTTATTTTTAGCGCCATACTGATTTAATCGCAAATATGATCTAATCGAGCAGTTTACATGCTTCATTTAATTTTACTTTTTAAGCACCTGCCCCTGTGTCCAACCTAAAAAGTCAGTGTTTCTGCTGCTCTGATGGAGCTGAGCGTAACATAAATTATATCGCGAGTCCACCACAATATAAATCGCGATAAAGGATATGCGATACGATATAGCCCACCCCTAACGCTGGGTAACTTAAAAATCTGCAAAAGTTCAGTTTCAGCCATGATTCTCTTAATTTAGTTCCATTTTAACCTTGAGATGTTCTTGATTTTGTTTTTACTGTTGTTTTGACACAATTTGAATGAATTGTTTACGATTTCAGTATCTCAATAATAATCTCAACGATCTCAATAATCCATCAATAATAGCAATATTCAAGCAAGATTTTGAATATTGCAATTGTCTCATTTTTTTATTCCGCCCTATTTGCAATCAAAATCCTAATGGTCACAGTTAATAAATAAAAATGATTTCTATAAGGGTAATATAAAGAACATGGGGTGCTATTGTGAATCACTCCGACTAACCCTGTAGTATAGACTTCAACAAACATGCAGTCCATATTTCAGTCTTCCCTCAGTTCATCAGCACATGACGACGAAAAAGCAAACCTAATCTCAATCACGATGCTTGACAGAAAAATCGCGATTGGATATTTTTTCCTAAAATGATTCAGCGCTTGACACGAGGTTACTAAGGACGGCAACAAGGACTATTCAGACATACAGTGCAAGCACCGAGCTTTATCATCCCAACATCTGCTAATACATCCATAATTCTACGAAGCTCTTATTCTCGCCATGACTGCCAAGCAACTTTGTTATAGATATGAGAGATCCTAACTCAATCTTGATGGTGTGAACGCAAAGATATACAGCGGCACCACAGACAGGGCCCGGTGACTAATGGCCAAAACGGCACCGGAGACAGCTGCCGTTGGTCTATACACGTTTTTCTGCACACTGGATAAACAGTTAGCGACACATTAGCAGCTGGTATGTATCTATCTGTGAATGTATTTGAGTCATCAACATTCACACATAGAATACCTACTATTACAGTCACATGAGCTGAGATATAGGCATTGAATTATTGTTTTATGGCCATTACAATTAAACTGTTAAGCTGCAAGGTACACATCCTGATCTTTTTTTTGTTTTTGATGGATTTGATGCTTAATATCCTCCATGGATGGCTTTTTCTGAGAGAGAGAGAGAGAGAGACGGTCAGTAGTGACACGTTAAAGGTTTTTACAGCTTCACATGTTACAACCAGTAACCAATGACACACAAACTGTTATGTTCATCTACTTTTAGTCCTGATCTGAGGATTTTTTTGATGATTTAGTCAAATGATTCTATTTGGTTTAGAACTAGTTTTAGTCGAGGAAATGTCATGCTAATTTTGTCGACGTATTCAGATTGCAAGGCTTCCGGGACTTTTTAGCAAATCTGCAAAGGGCCAAACACAATCCTGGGAATTTGTATAGTTTCGGACTCTTTGATTGAAAAGGAAGAAATTAAGTCTGTATAAATTCATCAGGAGCTTAGATCTTGTTTTCAGCATCCCCTTCTGTTCTTTTTTAGCTTTGTTTTATCAGTCAAAAAAAAATATCAGGAAATTTAGTCATAGCTTTAGTCCACATGTCCTATGTTTTATTTACCATTTCATCCATTTGAGTCAGCAAAACTTATATGTTGACAAAAAATATCCTGAAATAATATTGTCACGCTGGGCCATAAGCTTGAGTTTTTTTCTCACAAAATTAAACCCAATCTAGTTGCCATGGTTCAAAATACAAGAGCAGGACAGGAACTAATTAAGTAAGAACAGTATGAAAGTCATAAGATACTAATTCCCACTTTATTTGATAGCACAGTAACACACACAGTAATAGAATGGATATGGCACACTGACTAGGCTTATGGTAAAGTTTAGTATAAGTCATTTTACCATGAAATAAAATGTCTCTAGTTTCCATGTAATTACCACTTTTATGTACTGTGCCGTGTTATTACAGCGCTGTAAAGTAAAGTGCTACCAAAACTAGTGCATTGACCTGTTTTCACTCAGACCGTGTCAGTTCTGTTCTCTCCTGTGCCAACTTAAATAGAGAAATGTATCCTAGAGCGAGTATTGAAACAGAGCTATATTATGCAGGCTTTGCTTTCCATGTCAACACAGTGTCAACAAAGACACCCAAAAAAGAAACTTAATAGTTTTAAATTATGAAAAAGGATAAAGAAAAGAACTCACCCTCAGAAGTAGGAAGCATATAATTGCATAGCGGGTCTCTTGTGACATAACAGTAAGTCCCAGACATTTAGTTAAATATTTTGTGCCTCAATGTGCACCGGGGCAACACTTTAGAAAAATGTGTTGTCAGTGTAAATCCTCCGAATGCAAGCGTTCAGCCCTGAAAACAATTTTCAATTCAATGACCAGCCACAACAAAGACGAAGAAGCCGCTTCGGAGGTGAATGCTTATGAGCAGAAGGTCATGGGGGTTAAATCCTCAGAAGGGCTTAATAGACTAATAAGAAAATGCATCAGGGGGTGGAACTCTTTGCACAGTTTCCGGAGAACCCTTAGGCAAGACAGTAGCGCGAACAGCTCCCCCACTTATCAGGCATCAGTAAGAGACACAGACGCTCGGGCCTGCTGCGCTTTATACGCCCTCTACCTCACACCTCTCCCCCACGACCTTTCCTGTAAATATATATAGGCAGCGTTGTCAGGGCTGTCAGGGATATTCAGTCAAAATGTCAGCTTCAAGTTTTCAGACTGCTCCACATTTTTGGCGTCAAAGAGCATTTGTATTGCCACATCTTCAAACAGTACCTTAACCTCCTTCCAGATACTGCCCTCCAAAGATTTCTATGGGTTTTGCAATGCCATCAATCTTTTTTGTCAGCATTCACGTACTGCTCTAAAAATAACAGAGCGAGACATGATGGATTCACAGAGATGTGCTAAAGAGGAAAAATGAACAAATTAGCACACTTTTAGGTGCAGGAATATCACAGGTTATATTGTTGGTACGTTTTGATGACTCCTTAACATGAAAGATTTGCCTTCATTGAGAATTTACGAATGGCCATTTTATAGATAATAGTATCATTAGACTACTTTATATGCCAATTTGGATCCGTCTTATACTGTTGCAATAAATACGAAATACATAGCCCTGGCCACGTCTTTGAACAGTCCTGAAAAGTAGCCAAAGAACTCAGATGCCCCCTAATAAAACAGTGATTCCAGCAGGCTCATTACTAACAACTTTACAGAAGCAGCTCGAGAGAAAGAGCTGGATGGCATGAAAAGGTGTGCTGCCACGCACAGAACAAGTATTCAAAGCTGCGTGTCAATCACTCTCGGCACAGGCAGAACAAAACATCACTTAACCATTACTTAGATTCGCATTGTATTATTGCCAGGCTAAAACAGAGCTGCCTGTTTTTATCACTACTCCAAATCCCAAACTATGAGGGCACAACTGAGTAATTCCACTCGACAAAGAAAAATCCCAGGAAAAAAAAAAAAAAAAAGAAGAAAAATCCCTGACAAGTATAATTTTATCTGACGCCTATCTAATCCATCACTACACACATCCGCCAAAAGACCCGCGTGTTTAATTATTTACCAACTGACAAAATTCAAGAGGCAACGGATTAAAGTCTTCTTTTTTTTTTTTTTTTATTTGAAAAGTCAGTGCAAGAGTGAATAGAAAGCAACACATTCAGCTAATTTGTGAGTGATTTGTAACTACTTAGATAAGATTAGGTAATGAAGCAGTAAAAAAAATAAAAAATAGTTTGGCTTGGGAGAAGGCTTTTAAAAATATAATTCAGAACAGTGCTAGTGCATCATATTGCCTACTGTGCAAATTTGAAAGTAGCTCGGCGGGATAGTCCTGAGACAGCATGCCCTTCGCTGTTACATGAGATATGCGCACGCAGAACATGTGGTCACAGCAGAAAAAGGGGGCGTGTCGTCCTCATTCATCCCGACAAGTGAAAGTGAATGCATGAGGTATTCAGCCGGCAGTTGTGTTTCATTGCTAAACTTAGTGTTTAAAGTTCCATCTTAGCTGTTACGCCTGACCTTGATCAAAACAGTTTCTTTTCACCTAACAGGTGTTTCCCTAAACAGCCCTCAGCGCCTAAAGAGCAACAAGGTTATGACAGAGGGCAAACAAACAGACATAACATGTTATTGTAGTAAAACGTGGAATGGACTCACCGTCTTTGAGTCTAATTCGTGGTGTTGTTGAGCTAAGACTTTATCTACGCTGGCAGCATCTGTAAACGTAACAAACCCAAATCCTCTGCAAGACACAAAAAAACAAAAAACTTAATATTAGAGTGCAAACACATAAAGAAAATAACAAACATTTCTGATATTATTACTAATAGACTATGAAATAAAGAATTGCAACTTTTCATTAATAAATATCAGGGTAAATGACTAATGAATTACTCATCAAAGTGTGCGGCATAGTTTTGACACGATCGAGTAGTCAGAAACAGAAGTAATGGGTTAAGAAAGCTATGTGACAATATTGCAGTATTGTTTGATAAAGGTCACGCAGTTCAGTCAAACAGTGAAATGTTACTTGCCACTTTAAACCGCCCAGCAGCAGGTAAAACTCTGCTATGACCTTATTACTGTTATATTGTTTCTTGATACATTTCCTTCTAATCCAGATTATGGAAGTCCTGGGGCAGATTTGGGAAGTGAGTCCGTGCGACGCCGCTCTACGCCGCTCGGCACGTTAAAATATGAGACGACACTAGACCAACATTGTGGTGCAGTCACAAAGTCAATGTCAAATTGCATTGGGCCGCAGCTTTACAGCAGCGAGCATTTAAGCTTATCTGGCTCGCAGTGAAACCACACGCAGGCGCGCGCACATGCAGGGACACACTCCACTGGCACACGCGCGGGCACACGCGGACACAGCAACGCACACACGCGCCGGGGATTAATACAAGACAAAGTAAGCGATATGGCTGCATGCTCTGTCAAGGAAAAGTAGTGGGTTTACCTTGAGCGTTTTGTCGTGGGGTCTCTCATCACCATACATTCTCTTATTTCTCCGAATTTACTGAAATAGTCTCTAAGGCTGTCTGTGGATAGAGAGAAAAGATGTCGGGTCATTTAACAGAGAAACATATGGGCATGCTGTTGTCACAGTATTTCAAAAATCAGCCCGCGATGCGCATAGGGGTCGAATAGAGGACTTCAGATGGACGGAGATCAAAAATAACAACGCGCGCACACACACTGAGATATCCCATACAGTACACTCGTGCACATTCGCTCATACACCGCCAGCAGCCACAGCGAGCACCCAGTTACACAGCGACCAACAACAAGAAATCCTGTGTACGCTGTAAAAGAGAATAACAGTCTCACCTGGTGAGGTTTGCCAGCTGAGGCCACCGATAAACATTTTACTGTAAGGAGAAAACACAACAGAAGTGAGTCCAGATGTCAGTTCGGCCATTTTGACGACTAACTACTTCTAAAAGCGACCTTAAAGGATAAAGGAAGACTATGAAAACACATTCGCGCTAAGTA
Source organism: Neogobius melanostomus (assembly GCA_007210695.1). Lineage (NCBI taxonomy): Eukaryota > Metazoa > Chordata > Actinopteri > Gobiiformes > Gobiidae > Neogobius > Neogobius melanostomus. The sequence continues at coordinate 1,021,221 of VHKM01000281.1, forward strand.
ATTCTGCTCCGTCTACATAAGAGGGGGAGGCTACTCTCGCTACGAAGCTGAGGTCGCTCAAACTGCAGCCGAAACAGACCCATGCACCGTATAAGTGCGTACTGTGGGGACGAATCCAGCACGGCAGTCGAAGTCCTCTCCAAGATGTTGTAACATGAAAAAAATCGTACCTTAAGCTCACATTTAGAAAGATTCTTACCCCGGGTCATGTTGTGAATCGTTTAGGCTTCCGGATGTGGCTTGACTCCCGTCTCCTTCCATATCTATTCCAAACTATCGGCTGGGACTACAGTAACAGTGACAGACACACACAGATACGGCAGGAGATATGCAAAGCCCCGCTATGAGAATATTACTGAGCCGGGAATGAAAGCGTCACACGTGGGATCAGCTCAGCCCCCTGCTCCCTCCTCCCTCTCGCAGCACGCTCTACCTTGGCCCGGAGGGGGCGGAGCCTGCCTCTGTCACCTAACCAATCCAATTGACGTCAATTCAGGCAATCTGCAAAGCAACCTTCCGATTTGTCATTTAATTAAGCAATAATCCACAGAGTTGAACATGTTTTATTGCCCACTTTAACCATAAGAAACACTTTATTTTATTGTAAAATATATATTGATTCCACATACAACTTTATTAGAAGTGCCAGATATATGCAAAGAAACACATAGGAACTGCCTTAATTGGTGTTATAATTGGTTTTCCTCCGCAGTAAAATATAGTCCCCTGACGAAGTGGGGAACTCTGTGTTGGGTGTTAATTGCATAAATTAAGTCAATTAGCAGGTGTTGTTGTTTAGGGATAAATGCCTTGAACTGAATTGTGTGGAATGTCAATCAAAATGATAAACGTAGAAAGATTTAGATAATGGTTAAAGTAAAGGTAAAATCAATAAATGAAAAACATTAAATGACAATACAGTTTAAGAATTCCATTCAATTAAACTAGTGCAACATAGCCAATAAATATACCCAATAAAATGTGTTTAAATGTTATTTTATTATGAATCAAGACTACACACATGAAATATATAAGCAGGTCTCCCAGTGCATAAAAACAGGTTCAAGCTGACCTTAACTGTGATATTAATTTCAAAGGTTTATGAGCTGAATTTTCCTTTGAGAATCAATACAGAAAGACCTCATACATGCAGCGGTAATTATAGCCTTGGGTGCGTATAGCTGACCTGTAATGAGCTGCTGGCCCTGCCCTGTGCACAATGCACTGAGATAAGCTGCATGTGCCCTCCAGTGACCCCACAGAATACGACCATGGCTCTGTATGTGTTGAGAGAAAAAGATCAACATTATAGCGGATTATGCTATCAACAACGTGCATGAAGAAATCTCACATGATATCCCTTTTATCGCACCTGTAGCAGCAAATATCATATTGTACGTGTTGTGCAGTAAACTGAGTTGATCTTTTCTAACAGCAATATTTGTATGATTTTCTTGCAACTAGGAGCGAGAATCATTTCTGAGTGTTCTGGGCACTACTACAGGGAATTTCTTATCTACTTTGGCAGCATGTTTCTGAAACAATGCCTCAGATAAAGCCCAAAAAACAACACTTTTGACAGCACCAACAGTAACGATGGAGACAATGTCATTAGTTAGGGGACACTTCACATTGCAAAGGCTGCTGTTGCTATTCCCTTAAAGGAAGGCACTTATTTGAATAGAGAAATCCCCTATTTCGTGAGGACTGGTCATGCACGTGCGTATGAAATTACTCTGTGAAAAACGCATCCATCTCGCCTGTTGCCCAGAGTAAAAACAAGATAGAGATCAGGGGGCTTATAAACTGATGAAGAAGCCCAAAGGAACAGCACACTTTAAAGGCAATCACAAGGTGTGCCGGGAGAAATCACAGTGGATTTTACACATGACGTGTTTGCCGAGTTTACGCACAAATGAAAACACCCCACGTTCCATGCCGTAAATTCAAATTATTGTCTTTCTTTTCTACTTTTTGAACATTGTTATCATTCGCTGTGTTATATCATGGAGGGAGCAAAGTCAAGTGTGACATTTTACAATATGCGATCAAGGGTTGCAAAGCAGACTAGCGCCTAAAACAAACCAGACAATACATCTGCTGTGTTTTTCCTTTCTTTGGACAGCCTAAAAGTAAGACAGCAACATGTATAGATTTTTAAATTGAGTGCTGTTCTTTCCTTAATCTGTGCAGCCACCACTCTCAGATAAAAGTGTCGAAAAAGCTTTAGCCCTTTAGGTGACTTAAGGTTCACTGACAGATGCGTTTTCCCTTGCAGAAAGGAAGAGGAATAGCATTACCAAATACTGTATGCATGTGCAAACTTCTAACAAAGGTGACAAGAAGGCATGTGGATTTCTAGAAGAGTATTTAGTCAGTATCGAGGCAACTCAGCAATGTACAATTCACAGTCAGAATCAAAAAGATGAACATGTCCACCATTGAAAGTGAACTTGGGCAGGCAGAAAGGAGCTTGTAACTAACTGGGGCCTTTGCATGAAAAACTGGAGGATTTGAGGAGGGATTGAGCGGCAAGAGAAATAAAATTGATAGCGTGTGAAAGAGCTGAAGGGGGAAAGAGAAAGTGAGAGAAGTGTTATGAGATGCTGGTGTTTTGAGAACCAAAAGAAGCATCCTGTTTCCTGTTGCAGTAATCACTTTACAGCCTCCCAATCTCTCCTTGACCTTGGAGAAATTGTTCTTGGATCACATATAACCCCTTTTTCTCAACACACAATTTCCTTCATATTATCTCCGCGAGAGCCACAATAGTCTATAGGTACAGGCTGTCTTTCAGCGCTTTAACTCTTCAAATGCCAGAGGTTATACGTTACACAGCAATGAAACAAATTGTTTGAGTTGCTGTGCTTTCCATACACAATTTCGAACTATTGTCCAAGTAAATTTGTAGCATATATGACAAAAAAAGTGTTTTCTAGTTTCTACAAAAGAAAATAATTATGAAGACTGAGCATCCTCCTCATTTCCTGCTAATTTAACAGCTTTCTTGGTTGTGTTGCCTCTCAGCTAAAAACCTACAATCAATAGAGAGTAGCTATTTAGAATAAAGGTGAGCGTTACTACAAGTTAAACCTCTTCTACTGTACAGGTATATTTGTCCAGCTGCCAAACAAAGATCACTCGAGCTGCTGGTGAAGCTTCTCGGATGGGCGAATCATCCAACACTTAGATACCAAGGACAGGTGACAGCTTGCGAACCTTTGTCTATGATGGAAAACACCTGCATGACTGAGAGCTTACACAAACGAGTAATACCTTATGATGGAAGAATAATGGTATTAGCAGTTATAGTTGCAGGAGTACTAGTGGTAAAGTAGATTGAAGTAATGTATTTTACCAATGGTTTGAAGTGCTTCCTTTCCGTCTGTCAGATGCTGAATCTTTCCTCCTATAGATCATAGTGTGGCCACTTCCCTTATGTCCATATTACTGAAAATTCCTTGGAGAGGCCAAGATATGAACAAATTGTCTCCCTCTAGTGTCCCCGTTCTCTTGTGCTCTCTCTTCTGGTGATAATGCCGACTGCAGCAAGGAAAGAACCGGGCCAAAACATGCATAATTGACAGTCCTATTTCAGGAATTAGTCAGGGTCCAAAACTGCACCTGCTGCTCCTTTCATATCTTTCTCTGTGTCGTTTGCCTTTACATCAATACAACATTATGGGAAATGTGAGGGGGATGATTTTAATAAATAAAATGCCTGTTCTCTGGTGTATATTTCCCCAGAGTGGCCGTGTTAAAAGCTTGTTGACTGATGATAATAAGTGAGCGAGAGAGGGGAGATGGTGTGTTTGAAGTCAGTGGCTATAAAGATGTTCTGGTGATGAGTGGTTTCTATTCCATTATGGTTCTGTAACAACGCAGATGAGTTAATTAAGCTGAGCCAGAGGCGACGCACCAACATTTACAGGTGGAAAGGCCGTTCTCACACTCAAACAGTCAAACTATTCCCTTTTCAAAGACTTGATTTTTGGCAGAGGTAGAAGATCAAATGAGTTATTCCAAATATGTCATTTAAGGGCCTGGATGGCTCACAGCCAAAGCATCATTGGATCAATTTCCAGACCATTCTTTTAGCAACCATTTTATTATAACTACACACTAGTAAGCATTTGTAACATCTTCTCTTCCTTTGACCAGCATTTGGCCCATCCTTCAATACCGCTGGGGCAACCTTTAAACAGTACTCCAGCCAATCACAGAGGGAGACCTTGAGCTATATGTATGATCATAGTCTGAGTCACTTAGGTTTAGGATCAACCAGAACCGGGAACTTTCTTGAGCCGCTCACATCCACAAAGCTTTCTTCATCATTAGTTAATCATTCATAAGCACCTAAATGGATACTTTATATGTATCTGTTTAAACACAAGGAATAGTTTAGGAAAAGAGTTTAAGCTGTATTTGCCTTTTAGGGTGAAACACATTCATAGTGAGAGATAACATAAATTATTAACAAATAATGACAAATACTTTGCAAATGTTTTTTGAGTTAAGTAGCCAAGGCTTTGCAAATGCTCAATAGTGTAGTTAGTTTTAAGCGCCACCAATGTTTCAATTGTACTGATCAAACCTTTTAAGATAAAGCATTATTGCCGCAATACTGCAAATACCCAGCAATTCTAGAGAAGACCAAAAATCAAATGCAGGATCCCTTTCACCACATGAGGATTTATAACGATGAATTATTTACTTTCCCCCTCCTCTGTTACAATCCCAGTTCACCTTTTCCCCTATGATCCGTGTTAAAGACCATTTGCATGCAGCGCCCTTAGACCCAACGGTGTTGTGACAAAAGTATGACGACATCATTTACCTGCTCCAGTGGGCTGGGAGATGGGCCCGTGGCCCCGCTGCTCCCTGCAATGTTCTGCTACTGTTTCTGTCGCACTCTGGACAGACAAGCCTGAAGAGCTGTTGTTTCAAGCATGATAGTGTCAACCTGCCTGATAACTAGTCTCGAGTAAGATCAGTGTATTAGTGCTGAGAGTTTTTCTTTCCATAAAATATTGAGAAGATTACTGGAGGTTGTTTCATATATGGGGATATTAATATTGAGACCATACTTTTGTTTTTTACATTCATGGCCGGATTGTCATAAACATGTCAAGGAGAGAGCGTCTCTATCTATGGAAACAACACTAGCATTCTTTTTTTCAGTCATAACTGCTATTCACAGGCTGCTACCTATTGGCTCAGCAGCAGTCAACTACTTAAGGTCAGTAGTTCGATTCCAAAGTCAGTCTGGTGCATCATGTGTTCTTGGGCAAGAAACTTTACCCACCTTGTCTAGTATGAATGTGGCGTATGAGAGAGAATTGGTGGTGGTCAGGGAGCATGATTGCGCAGATTGGCGCAATGTAATTTCTGTCAATCAACCACAGGGCTTTTGTTGCTAATTGTATGGATGAGGTGTAAATGATTTATGACCACAGTGTCGTGCGTGTCAAACTGTTCAAGTGCAGGCCAAGTGCTTGACCACACAATCTAAGAACCACAAACATTATAACTGCTTCTCTAAAGGTTTGATAAGAAAAAAAAATGGTTTAAATATATACACATAAATGTCTAGCAGATGAGTCACATTTACCATTGTAGGTCATCTTTTTTCCATTCATTTAAAGGCCAGGGAGGAAACTTGACATAAAGTACTGTGTTGTTGAAGTACTGCATCAGCACTTGCCAGGCACGGTTCACACTTGACACTTTCCAGTTAGAATAAGACCTGACACCAGTAACACTCAGACAGACAACCACTCCTTTTCACAAATAACCCGCAGTAACTACAGAAAGACACAAGGGACCTGCTCATCTATGGTTGAAGTATAACCAAACTGCAAAGGAAAGAGCACAATTACATTATACAAGATGTACATTCGAACATTTTCATTTTATTGACAAAAACATAAACTGTCCAACCAAGGCTTATAGGGTTTACACCGTGTTGTTCTGATTTCCTCTCAAGGCCACACAAATAAGCAGGCCTCTCCGGACGCACCAACTAAGTGCTGCTCCTATAGTCTTGCGGCTATCTTTGTTTATCTCTTTTCTTTTCCCCCCCCCAATCGTCTCCTCTTTCCTTACTCCATTTTTCCCTAACTGGCTGCCACAACGCATTCTCTCACTTGCCAAGCGCTTCCTGTGACCTTAACATTGACCTTGCCTTGTCTTGTGCCATTGAGACAAGAGCTAGAGATATCTCCGGCATCCCCTCCCCTCCCCTCGCTCCACCGCTGCAGGGATGAATTTTGCTGGTCTCATCAGTCTTTCGGCCGCTACTTCATATATTCCTTGTTTATTTTTGTTTAACACGTTCACTCTGCGGCTGATCACTGGCAACATTGCTCTTGGCACAAACAGACATCAGGCCTTAGCGCAAAGACCCGGCCTGTCAATGCAGATTAGCTTTATCAGATCAGTTTTATCTACGACATTGGAGCGTCCATCCATTCGTCAGTTGGAGACCGGTCCCAAATCGGAGTCACCATTGATAACGTGAGCCATTCTTAGCAGCCTCTTTTTTTTTTTTTTTTTTTTTTTTTTTTTTGGAAGGCGCCGCAGTGGTAGGCTTCTCATATGCATTACAAAGTAGCAGGACGCATGTGGTTCTGACAGTAACGTGTTCAACGTGCTCGTCTTCCACACAGTATGAGGTCTGCATTTGATGAGCCAGGAGTTTTGGCTGATTCCACGGGCTACATGTCCAAGCACAGAGGAGAGATTCTCTTCACCTCTCCTGTAACGTGTCACACCTGACTGAAGACTCTGTCCCGTGTATGGGGTAGGTTAAGGTTATGATACTTTACTGTCCCCACAGAGAAACCTGTCCTCTGCATGTGATCCATCTGGTGTTGAAGGCTGACACATACACTATAGGCTGGGTTCAGAAAATTGTCGGACCTCCTATTATGCAGCATTTCTGTTCAAAAGGTAAAATCTCTTCAATGATTATACAACAAAACGAGATATTTAAAAAGCTTTAGAAAATAAAAATCCTCGCGACGTGAGCGTTCATGTCCATATCATATCTGTCAATCAACCTTCATAACAGCTTACATTTGTGGTCATTTCCTTCATCGCCCACGCTATAGAAAGGTACAGAGTCTTTACAAGCCTGAGTGTCTTTCTTTTTCTTCCATTCAATCGCAAGAGAAACATTTGAGTCAGACATGAGGAAGCCATGGGAACAAAGAGTACATGAACAGGCTCGCCACAGCCCCAAAACGTTTATGTAAGTGTTCTAAAAGACCTCACGGGGCATGTACGATATTTTAAAATCTCTATTGACATTAAATAAATAGCTAAACGTTTTAGGCATATGCATAGACTAAGCAAGTCATGACCTTTTCTCATTTCCGTTCCAGGCCTTAGAGGCAGTCTCCTCTCTGTAATTGCCTTTGCTTGATAAAATTACACTAAGCCTCATTTTGACTCCTGTAAAACTTTTGTATTGATTTCAAAAGGCCTCTGGCACTCCGACACAGCCAACTGTTTCCTTTCCAAACAATGGAGATTCTACTCAAACCTCTCTTATATGCACTTATGGCAGATGTATCCGATTGCAGCAGTGAGATGTACTTGAGTGTATTTTCCTCCAGTGTGTCATTAAGCATGGTGGCTTTGTTCCAGTAGGATGTGAAATTCTATGTGCTGTAAAAATGCTATAATTGTCATGTTTTCTTTTAGCTATTATGACTTTCTGAATTGGACTATCCACTACTTGAGACACTTCTGTTTCATGGCCACAAGAGGGCACTTAAGGCTCATGTTATCATATAACACAGTCAACACAGTCAGCACAGTGCATGTGTCCTGTATGTGTTCGCCAATCAGAAGATTTAGGAAGCCAGAAGGTCTAGTGCAAGTATATTTGTTTCCTCCACTGACACTCCACTGAGCTGTGTTAGTGAGAGAAAGGACCACCCAACTTCCACGGGGGGTTTTCTGTAAGGGCAAGAGCTAATATGCCAAGCTGTTATCTCCATATACAGTCTTGAGGAAAGAGGCTCAGTTTCAAAGCACCTCCTAGAACCTATTATGGTTTGGTCCACAGCCAGCTTTGAAAGCACGCTTCAAAAACGGGGCTGGGAAAATTGCCTTTTTTTTCCTACTCCCCTCTTTTTTTTCTTTTTTTTTTTACAAGAACATGTACACACAAAGATGTATTAAAACTGCACTGCTCTGAAAAGCTTGTGATTCGAAAAAAAACATTTGGGCTATAATGTCAGAGGAGCGTCAGTGGCTATACACCTGCCTCTGAAAATGACAACATGAAAAAATAGCTCGGAGAGGACAGCGAGGTCGCAAGGTACAAAGAACAGCACTAAGGCTGAGTATAAAAAAAAAAAACCTCGCTGACTCTAAACAAGGCTGAAGAGTGGAAGCGTGGCAGCAGTAAATGATGCTAGCCTTCAACACCTTGTCAGTTATTAGGAAAGCCAGAACAGATATCTGACATTACTTTGTGTTTCTCCCACAAAGGAAATAATTGGCTTGTGGTTCAGCACACTGGCACCTATACAGCACTGACTCAGAGTACAGCACAAAGTTCTGAAACTAAAAAGAAGCAGGGAGAAAGACCTGATGTGGGATAAGATGCCACTGTGTGAAATGTCAAAACGAATGCACAAATGTATGCGAGATACAGTATTTAATGCTGAGGACAAACTAAACATAGCATGGTGAAAATGACCATATTCACCTTCTGATCACAAGAGCTAAGAAGAAGCTTCTGTGAATAGAAACAAACCCAGTCCAGTCGACGATTTAAGCTTCACTACGATGAATACTTCCTGGATGAATGAGAGCCTTCACAAACATGACCATAATTGGTTAAGTAGGTCCTGTAGGAAATGCAACATCAAGAATGCACTGCAGACAGGGCTGTCACGATAATTACTATATCGATAGTTCAATAAATGACAGATAAACAATACACGTTTCTCGGTATTTTACGTCTGTACATTTATTTGCAAGTTTTCCCTTTTTTTTAATGTAGTACTTTTTTACCCAAAGTAAGTCATGTTTCATTGTATTTCATGTTTATTGTAGGATTAGAGAAAGAGAAAGTACTTTTCGAGCATTTTCTGTCATCTTTAAGCTTTAGAGACAGTTTCTGAGGCATTAAAAGCTCTTAATATCATATATTGCGATATTTTCCTGCCTTGATTTATCGAACATCAGATTTTGTTATCGTGACAGGCCTAACTGCAGGCCACTAACATTTTAGGTTGGTTGCATCGGCTTCATTTGGGCGCACCACTTTAGAAATGCCTGAACGTTCACTATGAACAATACTTTACTCCATAGTTATAGATGTCATAATAAATAAAATAATAATAAAATGATGTGTGACAGTGACATTTTAGTTTTAACATAACACAGCTCTAAAGGAGTGCAGAATGTTAACAGTGCATTAATCATTTTTAGTTTGAGCTGGTACGGTAGCTAAGGTAATAAAGACAATGAATTACTATAGTTCACAGATAAAGTTGCAAAAAACTAACTTAAAGGGGGGTATTATGTAAAATCGACTTTTTCAAGCTTTATATCATGTTATGATGTAATTCCCTCATTAAACACATGCCTGGAGTGTTGCCTTGGCTCATTCACATATTTTTGAGTAATCAGTAAAAACTTAGAGGGCAGCCATTTTAGGTGTAGCTATGCCTCAGTCCTCCTAGGAACGCCCCCACCTCCTGGAGACGCCTCTGGACCTTTTGTCACCAGCCAAGCCACCAACCACTGCTCCTCAGCTCAGCAGAGCCCCCTCCCCGCACAGTGTTGTTGTTTAGATGCCACAGCAGTGTGCTGAAGGGGGCGTGTCGGAAAGCTTCTTAAAGAGACAGAGGCCTATTTCAAGACGTTCAGTACAGCCATTTGAGAGAGCAATTTTATTCAAGGCCGTTATTTTAATTTACTGCATATACAGACCAACAGAAGGTTACGTCATCATTGTAGTATGCTATAGACTGGTGCTATGTGATTGAAAAAAGCATAACACCCCCCTTTAAACAAAAACCTTAACACAGTGAGCTATGAAATCTTGTTATTCTCTGGGTAAAGAGTGAGTGAACGTTTCACTTGAGAATGTTTTTGGTGCTGTGTAGACTTTACTTTCGGTTTTACTTCTGCAGTAATAGCTCCACCATCTGATTAAAAGAAACAAGTGTGTGGATTATAGCTGAATGATGAAAACACCGCTAAAATCATGAAACTGAAGTCTGAGCAGTCATTTTTGCACCCGAGCTTGTGCGTCTGTGTGATTCTTCTTTTTTTGTGATCTCAAAATACTCATCCTTTATGTTAGAGCTTTGCACTTCCTGATCAGTGTCTATAGTGATAAGAGATGGACAGTCATACCAGTGCGACAAAGGCAAATATTTAATCTCACCGGAACATTTTTAGAGGCATACTCATGACCCCACCACTGGATTAAATAGAAAGACTAGTATAACACAAGTTTGTTTAAAAACCTGACATGTTTCAACAGAGTGTAAATTTACTTCTAGTGTCTTTTTGGAAGAACATTTTAAACATTTCCTGAAACAAGAAGACGTAATGAATGTTATAAAGGAAGTTATACTCTCAATACCTCCCTCGGGTACACACAGAAAAGAGCAAAAATCTAAAAGTATGTAGGCTACACAGTATACAGGCTGATTTTAGTGTCTTTGAGCAGGTTTGATAATAATGCAAACAACCTATATGTGCCTGTATGTTGACAAAGACAGTCTATACTTAAGGATTCCTAATTATTTCACTAAAGTCCAGAAGAGACACAGAAAAGTAATGTATGAGTCATTCAGTTAATTTGATTTAAACTTAATTTAAACAATTTAATCATCTTCTGTAGTGTAATTTTAAGGACCTTCAAAAATTCTTACCTTGGAATCATCATCATAAAATATTGATGTGTTCTGTTCTGGATTATATCGAGAAGCATTTATAATTATTTTCCATTAATTAGTAGAGTATTATTTACGTTGCATGGAACAAGGCTTTCTTTAGTAGCGGATAAACTCCAAAACAAATGATGTATGACTCACTCACTGATGTCAATGTTAAAAATACATCTGAGACAAACCAATATGGTGCAACACTATGGTAACGTGTCACACAACATATGTCAGAAAAAGACTCATGAATAAATGTGGTTGCTACAAGGCGTTTAGGCAGCTAAATAGGCACATGAGTTAAAAGTGCGTTTGAATTGAAAATAACTACAACACTTACCGGCAAGTTCCTTTGTGGTCTGACCTCTCTTTTTGTCCCATAAATAGTGAAAGTCATCATGTCCCCAATGCTATCGTGCTGCTAACACACAAAGGACATTTGCAGCTTACAATGTGACATTTTGTTTAAAGTCCCCAAATGCACATATAAAGTAAGTATGTAACCTCACTAAGTTTGATAACCTCTAACCTTATTTGTCTGGTTGGTTACTACCTTGTTTAACTTTATTACATTATTTATTATTAATATGTCTTTATCTTAGTTTATTTTATTGTATGCACTCTATTTATGTGTCATGTTGTACTTATGCACCGAAAAATAAAATAGTTTGTGAATGGACGTTCGTCGTACACTAATAATGGAAATAAAACCTATTCTGATTCTGATTTAAATAATAAATTACTATTTATGTGTTTCAGTCTGGCAGTCATTCTTCACATTGGCAGGTGACAGCAGCTTCATGTCACACTTCCACACTGAGTCATTCGGGCACCTGTTGTATGAGCTCTCATTTCATCATGCCACACTCAAAAGCACTGTTTTTTTCCCACTGATGTGCTGTGAGATGTTTTGTCAAATTAACATCATGTGGATTTTCTGTTCGAGTAGCCTATTTTCCTCAAATTGAGTGAATTGCCCATCCCCGGAGCAACCTATGCTCTGGGGAGTTATTACATTGACTTTAACCTGGTAAAGCACTGAAATATTTGTTTTTGTCTCAGAGCTTGGATCTTGGCGTTTGGTGCACATTTGAGCCCAACCCACTCTGAGTCACTGTGATTTGATTGGCTTCAGAGTTACACTTTAGGCCAGACACCGTGAGTGACAGTAACATGAAGCTAAAACATGATGCTACAAGTGTGATATTTATTATAAACAAAAAGGCTGAGGCCTCATGCCTGACAGGTGAAGAAAGTACGTCATGGAGCTTCTGCTCCAGTTATTTCATATTTCTGCAGAATGAAAGATTGAATATCAAGTAGTCACTAGTGCAAGTGTGAAAATCCATTATTTCTAATAAAAATTAAGAAGAAAAAATCCGGGCACTTGTATCTGTTGTTGAGTCATGATCGTCCAGTTCCTCTGAGTCGTGGTGCAGCAGGACTGATGTGGACAGATGTTGCTTAAGAAGCTCATGAGGTTCTTTTCTTTGACACCAGTTACTATAGTAACTGTTGTCTCCACAGTAAAAGTAGATCTACCACAGTCCTGTCCACATCTGTCATGGTCCACCATGAGCCACCATGACTCAGAGGAACTGGGACACACATGACCAACAGCAGGTAATATACAGTACATAGATATTTCTTCAACCTTCTTATGCATCAATCATGTGTTTGTTTTTTAATTGTAATAATAATTTGCCCCAGATTTTATTTGTTTACCACATATTTGAGAGTGAGAATATGATTTAATGTGCAGAAGTCTGAAATTCTGTCTAAAGCAGAATCTCCATGACTCCCTCTTCACTTCTCAGTCTGTGACTGAAGCGAGGCCTCATCCTTTTTACTGGAAACAAAGAGCACACTGTATTTAGCTTTATGTTACTGTCACTCATGGTGTCTGACCTAAAGTCTCACTCTGAAGAAAGTCAATTCACATTTACACTGAGAAGGCTGGAAGGGCGTCTCCTGGTGTCACCTTGCATCCAAATGCCCAGGCCATACAGCGGGTCCTATAAGGGCTCAGGTATGTTAAGGGAATCAAACGTGTCATGATTTTACATTTTAAATGAACATAAACACTAGGCTCCCCTCCTGGAACCGCCACCTTAACGTGGTTTGAGTGCCCGAATGATGCCGGGAGCTCTGTTGTCGGGGGCTTCGTGCCCCTGGTAGGGTCTCCCATGGCAAACAGGTCCTAGTTGACGGGTCAGACAAAGAGCGGTTCAGAAGCCCCTTATGAGAGACCAACAGGCCCGGTTAGAACCTCCTCTGGACCCACCACCTGCAGGAGGAGCCATAGGTCTGGTGCAATGTGATTTGGGCAGCTCCAACTGCTGCCCCCACGACCCGGCAACGGATAAATGGAAGAAAATGGATGGATGGATGGACGGAGGGATACTGTAAACACTATAGGCTACATAATATAATGTGCTAAATCATAGTTGAAAAATATCAGTCCTACAGTTTTCAAAATACACCACAACAGATGGTTGTTTGTTTTTAAACGTTTATTAACATCAGAAATAGATTTTGAGAGAAGAAATTAGCCAACTCCAGTCAAGTATAGCATATAAATTTTGTCTTGATGTAGTTATCCACGGTCCTCTTTTCTTATCACACTCAGGAGACCACTTCTGTAGAAAAGTGTGTGGGCTAAACTCAATGACATCAACTTGTGAATATTTTAACCTTTCATATAAATAGGCCGGGAGAGTGTGCTTTAATGCCATGTGCCGGTATAACGGAGGGTTAGCATTCTTGGAACGTTCAATCACCATGCAGATCATTTTCTCCAGCGCCACTGAATCATGAAGGACACTTTAGTCTGAGATGTGAGCTAAATGCATAAGCGGCGTTAAGTACTCTTGGAGTTTGTCAAAGAAAGTGATGCAACTTTGTCACAGTATGGCTTGCCTTTTTTTTTTTTTTTTTCTTTCTTTTTTTTTTTTTTTTACAAATTATACATTAAGTCAAAGTAGGTAGCACAAGTTAACTCCAGTCCAGCCACATTTTCACCTGCAATTGTTAAGCAGCTAGTGTATGCTTTAGTCTCACAAAAGGCTTACAAATATGACAACCTAATTTGAACAGAAGTGCAAAATCTACAAAGATAAAGTCTGTTTGTAAAACCACCATGCTACTAAATCTAGCTAGCTGCATGCCTCATTAAACAACTAGTGGTGTTCAAATGACATTTAGCTGCATGATTTGTCACATCTTTTGTTTGCTTATTTTGCAATAAAGTGTGGATACAAACACTGCTGCTTGAGGATTGGTAGGACTATTATTGAGTGTTTTCAATGTCAAATTCTAACAATGGCATTTTGAAAGAAAGCCGGTAAACAGTCGCAGGTTTTAAAAGTTGCAGAGGTCAACATTTTGGAAGAAATACAAAAGTTTTGCAAATGCCTCGTGAAAGAGGCAAGCAAAGAATGAATGCGCTAAAAAATTTAAGCGTAAAATGCTTCGTGCATGTGCTTTTCCTGTTTATTTGCACTGATAGAATCACTGGCATCTAAAGCTTCCTCAAAGTCCGTATTGAAGAATGATTGACAGGAGGCCCAGGCTGTGCAGGAGAGTGGAACACATGGCTAATACTGAGCTAGAGTTGCTGATACCGCCAGGATTCTGCCTCCTGACACTTCTGGTGCGTAGCGTGGTGGTTTCTTTGTGTGGGTGGATGGGCTCTCAGTTGTAAAGTATGTGTTTGTGGCAAGCGTCACATCAGCCATTTCTGTCTTGTAGCTTGCATCGGAAATAGAGGGAGTCTCTGTCATGTGAAAAATTGAATCAGTGTCTTCAACTGTCTGAAGTGATAGTTTGTTATTGGCAGAGAAAGTTGGGATATGGGTAGGATAGTAGGAAGTAGTCAAGTGGTCCTTGGTGCTGTAAGGTTGATACCACCTTGCAGTCACACTGGCCCCAGGGGTCATGGAGTTGCGGCCTTGAGCACTAGCGGCAAGGGGTGGTAGATCATAGGACGCGAAGTGCCATCCTCCTGTTCTCCCAATACGCACTCCTCCACAAATAGGCTGGGTATGGCAAGGGCAACCAAGGACCCGAGCCAAAGACTGCTGTGCCCAAGATACAACATAGGAAATTTCATCAGGAACATGGCAGGCCCAAGGGTTACCCCCAGATGGATGATTCGGAGGGAAATCAGATTGTCCAGTGCCCCAAAAGGCATTGTGGTAAAGCGGTTAGCTTGAATATAAAACTGAGTTAGCCTCGGTAGCCTGTCCAGGCATCCTGGTAAAACCCTTGCAAGCAGATTATGAGATAGGTCTATGGTGTCAAGTTGAGCAGGCATGTTGGTAGGCATGGTCCTGAAGTGGTTATGGCTCAAGTTGAGTGTGCGAAGATTTATCAAGGTGTTGTTTATGAAAACTGCACGTTCTAGCTTGTTGTATGACAAATCAAGAATCTGCAGATTCCATTGGAACGCTGTGTCATTCTTTTCCAAAAGTTGAACACGGTTATAAAATGCATAGAGCTGCCAGAGCGACCTTGGAAGACCTGTGGGTAGGTGAGTCAACCTATTGTAAGATAAATCGAGGACTCTTAAATGCGTGTATGGCGTCAGATGGATGTCCAAGTTGTGAAATCGATTGTGGGACAAGTTGAGGGTGCGAAGGTTGTACTGCAAACCGTCAGGCAGTAGTTTGAGCCCTCTCCAGGAGCAGTCTACTTCCCGGTGACTACGACTGCAGGTGCACATGGAGGGACAAACAGCCAGGACGCGCCAACCCAGCAACAACAGAAGCAGCAATTCCAGGAGGGCCTTATTAGGGGAGAGCTTCAGCAGCACATTCCTGCAAGAAAGAATGAAAGACAGAGAGATATTGGAGTTTGTCTTACACGCATGTATTCAGTGGCACTAAGGAAACAGGAGTGACCCCGACTTGAATAGTGAGGAAAGAGGACAAATATTTGATTTCACTAGAAGCGCTGACAGAAATTAATAGATTTTTACTACGTTTTTTTTGCCTATTTCCTATTTTCACACACTTGAAAAGTGACCATGTATTAGCATTTTTTCAAACAATTATGCAAAAAATAATAATGTATAAATAACATCTAGCTTTGCACAAAAATCTTCTGGCCACATGAAGTCATTCATCTCACAGAATGAGAAATCCCGCTAGTCATTCTGCCTGACATCAGTTTGCGTGTTCAATCGTCAGTAGTTGTCCGTGCACTTAGTCCCGTGCCCTCAGAGGAACATGAACTAGCTCAATAGATGGGTTTTATTAATGACTCCACTGAGAACTAATGCATCAGCTGCTTTAAAGGCAGAGAGAGCAAAGACACACACAGCCGGGAGCTCCGTACTGCTGAGACTGCAGTACTTTTGCCGTAAATGGAGTGCGGGTGTGGTACAAGGATAAGTGTTCTTTTCTCTCTTCTATATAAAGAAAGCATTTTAAATTCCAACTCACCTTCTCATCTTATCATTCCAGTCACTTTTCACTCCTCCTCTTTTTGCTTGCCGGCCCGTTCTCTCTCCAAACCAGCTGCTGAAGGTGGATTTTCTTCTGTAGAGATTTTGACCCCAGTTCCGGTAAAGCCTTTTTGGAGTCCTTGCAGCTTTCTTTGGCTCAGTTTTGAACGAGTGGCAGAGAGATGATAGTGCCTGTATAGTATGGATGTTTTTGGGGTTGGTGCGATGAGAGACACTGCAGGATGTGAATTTACTCGACTGTGCAGTGCAAGTGCAGGCAGAGATGGGATGGGTGGGGAGAGTGTGAGGAAGGGGGGTTGGAACTGAATGAGGGGTCCTTTGGCTTCAGAGCTGCAAAAGGATAGACCTCTGCATTTTAAATAATGGAGGACTTTGATTAGCACTGACTGCCTGACTCGTTGTATTGTGATTAAGGGAGAACAATTAGGACTAAAGCGGTTTCTAATAGAGCTGCACTAAACATGCAAAGATGACTGTGCCACAAGGGGTTAACATCAAACCAGGACTAGCACAAGACTAATGCTGGACTGCATTAGTTTAGTTTAGTTTATTAGTTTATTTCAACAGGGAGAATGTGCAAAAAACATTAATTAAAGATGCTTTGCACCAGATTTAGTTACAAAATGTACAATATCAAATATATTTAACCACTCAAATACAAATATTCATTCATTCATTCAACCTTTCACCCGTTACATCAGTCCACATAGAATCATGCTAAAATTACTACAATAAAACATCACTAAAGGTCATATTTACATTTACAGTTATCAGTGCTGACATGACTGGTTTTCCAACAGCACTTTCTTTGTATTAACTGCTTATCTGGTGTTAGCGAATTAACTATACTCCATACAAGACATACATAGTAATTAGATGATTAACTGTCATATTAACGGGGAATGCGTCATAAAAGCTTATTATAAGATACTGTAGTCTGACTTTGGACCCTCTCCATGCTTAGATAAACTTGATCCATGAGGAAAATTCTGTTGTCACAGTAGCTCAAGGGAACTTACCAACTAAATAACAATATGATAATAGTAAAATGTGAAAAAGATATATAGGACAAATAGAGCAAGGTTTGAAATTACAGTGAGAACCGGATGTTTACATTATACTATATAAAAAGAGACATCTCACTGTCTGACATGAAACCAGAATTAACTTTTACTTTTTTAGGTCAATTAGAATTTTCAAAATTATTTCTATTTGCTAAATGTCAGAAGAATGAGAGATGTTTTTGTTACTTTTTACAAAGTCAGAAGTTTACATACACTAAGATTACTACACATTTATACAATTTGGGAAAGCCCAGATGATAGTGTCATGTCCTTGGAAGCATGTACAAGTCTGGTTCATCCTTGGGTGCAATTTCAAGACACTTGAAGGTGCCGAGTTCAATGGTTAAAAGAATGTCATCATACAGATCAGAAAGAAGGCGGGTTCTGTGTCCCACAGATGAGCGTTTCTGGTCTGAAATGTAACTATCAACCCAAGAACAAATGCAAAAAACTTGGTGAAGATGCTAGCTGAAACTGGTGAGAGTTTGTCATTATCCACAGTGAAACAAGTACTGTACCGACATGGCTGAGAGGGTACTCTGCCAGGAAGAAGCCCTTACTCCAAAAGAAACAACAAAAAGCCAGTTTGGAGTTTGCACAAAAAAGGGTAGACATAAATTTTTCGAGACATATTCTGTGGTCAGGCGGGGGGGGGGGGGGGGGGGGGAAGGGGGGGAATCTTGCAAGCCTGAGGGGTAGCATCATGCTGTGGGGTTGTTTTGCTGCGGGAGGGACTGGTGCACTTCACAAAATAGATGACTTCATGAAGAAAGAACACTATGTGGAAATATTGGAGCAACATCTCAAGACATCAGCCAGGAAGTTAAAGCTTGGGCGCAGATGGGTCTTCAAAATGAACAATGACCCAAAGCATACGGCCAATACTGGTTACCAAGTGGCTTAAGGATAGCAAAGTCAATGTTTTGGAAGTGGTCATCACAAAGTTCCACTGTTCCCACTATTGGGTCACACCATGGGAAATGGGGACAGTAGCCCACGTATTTCAGTTTTCTTCAGACTAAGGAAACAAACAAATGGCTAAATGAAATGAATAAAATTAAGAACAAATAATGACACTTAGGTAAAATGGCACACACATGCTACAATAAAATGATATATTATATTTGTGTGGGTGGTTAGCATGGCGCATTTGCATCCATGGCTTCTACAATGCACCAGGATCAATTGTTTTCTGGTGAGAGGGTCTGTCAGCAGTGAAAACCTACCAGAAACCCTAAAACAATTGATCCTGGCGTCCTCCAGGCCACTGTGATCAAAAGTAAAGGCGCCATGCTAACCACTCATACAGCCGGTGGGTCACTAAATGGTCAAATATGCACTAATTAAAAAAAACAACACATAAAAATAATGTTTCTGTAAATATATGCTATTTTGTTTCCATCCACATACATTGCAACATTACAACATGGCCCACAAGTCCCCTGTTATTGAAAGTTTAATTCAGCATTTATGACTGACATATACGTTGTAGTGTATTTCGTAATTAAATGGATATTACATGGATGCTATGGATATTACATGTGTCTGTATTAAGATGATGAATCTGTAATGTGCATGCCAAGATTATAATTCATTCGTTCTAACATACTGCATCAGTTCTCCAGCTATATCTCTTTGCAAATTCAGTGGCTCTCCCTGAAGCTCCAGGATTTATTACTTGGGGCTCTCCTCCACTGCAGCTTCCTGCCTGTCATCATTAATACAAGCAATGCTCCGCTCTGCACTGCATTGCTGTACTTCTCCCTCACATGATTAACTCCAGCTATACAGGACAGCCCACTGCTATAACAGATGGCTCTCATTGATAAAGTATAGGAAAGCAACAAAGCTGAACAGTGTATCCTCCAGAGACTTAGCGCGTGAGGTATTTGTCATGGAAATGATCACAACAGCTATTTTTACACCACTTGTGATTTCCCCGCATGCCCCTTGCTGCAGTCTGCTCTCACTTCTGTCTCACACTAAGACTGAAACTTCTGCCATCACTGTCCAAACTCATGAGCGTCACATTAAAACAGTAACTTGTCGTCAGTAAATAAATCTGAAAGAGAGAGAGAAAAAAAGAGTTGTAGAGAGCTAATAACTCCAAGTTTGGTGGCTCCCTATAAATTTATTGCACTGTTCTTGGCAAAGACACTTTATCCATTGCACGCATGTGTGAATGAGTGAAGTGAATGAATATTGCATCAAAACCAATGTTGGAGAGTTACAGAATATTTAGAATACTCATATTGAGTATTGTAGTTACTTTCCTAAGATCCAATGGAATACATCGCAATACTCAATAATTACATTTAGCTTCATCCAATAAAGCAAATCTGCACCGTATGTCATGTCATGTGATCAGCTGCACTTCTGGTGTGCGTTTACATAGGGCGAAGGTGGCGCAGAGAGTAGAGCAGGCTGTCTTGTGATCGGAGGATTGGTGGTTTGAATCCCGCAGGTGCACACTGTTGTTGTGTCCTTGGGCAAAACACTTCACCCACCTTGCATACACTGGAGTGTGAATGGGTAACTGGTTCCTTGATGTAAAGCGCTTTGAGTGCCTAAAGAAAGGCGCTATATGAAATGTGACCATTACCATTGTACTTTTTGTGTTTGTAATTAAATTAGTTTATAATACTGTAGGTGTTCCAACAAGTGTATCCTACATGTTTTTAAATAATACACTGCATTTATATACACATTTATGCACAATTATAATGCAAATCAATGTGAAAGTACTCTAAATATTCAGAATACAATAGTCTAATTAGACAAAGTAACGGAATCCGTCATTTTAAGTCAAGTATTCATTTTTCTGTAAGTATTTTCCCCAATACTGACCAACACCTAACGTAACCTCCTGGGTTATGCACTTGCATAATGTGAAATAATACATATTACCATAAACAAAGTTGGTAAATGCAAACAATAAAAGATTGACTATGTTTGAGTATGGATCTACATCTTATCCCTCCAAATTGTTGGAATAAGCGCAAGCCCTGCACTGGAAACAGAAGATCCATAATGCATGACACAGAAGTAAGTAAGTTAACCAACTACATTGGAGAGTGCCACTTGTGGCTTTCTATTCAGCTTGTATTGGGGTAGTAACGGCTTTGCCAGTGTTTGGAAGGTTCAAATCCATCATGACGTCACAGATGCACTGCTTCAAAAATATCGGCACAGGGTGACGGAAACAACTCTATGCTCGTCTATAGTGGTGCGGTGAAAAGGGTTTGTGCGCGCTTGTCTGCTCTGACTGCTGAACGGGAGCGCTCTTTCACACTGGAGTGGCTGTGCCCAGAAGAGCCGCACTTCCTGGTTTACTAATCAGCTGCATTTCACTCTCCCTTCATACAGCACAATGAGACACTAACACTCACAAAGGGCTGAGAGGAGGAAAGCTGATGACATGGTAAAAGGAAAATGCATTACGGGTTTGATTACACTGGAAGGCAATAATGGGCATGATTTCAGAACATTTCTGGTTGTTATTCTTTTTATTATAAATGACAATAATACAAAATGCATTCTGATAGCAATTTGAGCAAGTTCCTACCACATGTATTTACATAACCTTGTAAGTATAAAATTACAATACCTCTTCAATCCACACTACATATGCTGCTTTATAAAAAATGATTTCCAAGACACCACAAAACCTTTCATAATTTGTATGCAAAAAAAAACAAAAAACTAGGCATGTCTGTTAAATGGTTTAATTCAGGTCGTGTTTTGCAGATAGTGGGTCTATAAGTATGACCAATCAAAGAAGACTATCAGCAAAAAAAAAGCAGAAAACCAATTGTTAGATATGTGTACTGTACAAAACAAAAATGCTATGATGAAATATTAAAAGAAAAGTTAAAGAATGCTTCGACTGTTGCATTATTCTAACATTGTAGACTTACATTTGTGTGCTGATAAATTCAGAGAGACTTTTGTTTTGATTTGTTTTGTTCTTTTCTTAGAGATGTCAAAGTCATCTTTAATCTCCATCCTTTGCTCCCTGTTCCTCCCCAGACGCCGGACCCGTCTCAGTTTTATCCATGTGGGACTTTTCGCCCTCCTCTTTTGGACCTGAGGGATCCTCTGGAGCGGCTGCAGGTGTCTCCTTCACTTCCTCATTCTTGGTGCCGTTCCCATTCTGCTCCACGCCTCCAGTCTCTTGCCCTTGTTCTTCTTTTTCCTTGTCTGGTCCGCTGCCACCATCTCCAGCCTCATCACGTGTTTGATTCAAGTCGCTCATTAACACTGCGGTCTCTTTGGCATCTGCGTCGGACTTGTTGTTGTCCTTCCAGTATTTAGCAGGAATCATCAGGTCTGAATCCCCGCTCAGCATCTTGAGGCTTCTGCTAAGTTGGCATGCTTTCCACGCCAGCAGCAGTGTGGAAATGAGCAAGATGGTACAGGCTAGAAAGAGTCCCCCAGTCACCATTAACAAGCGGTCTACTCTGAATAGTTTGTTGTAAGCAGGAGTTGTGGCTGGAGAAACAGTTGGGCATTCCTTTGTTGGTACAATGGCTGGAGAGCGGTCAAGCTTGGCAGGAGAAGTAGGAACGATTGTCGTCAGATGAGATGATGTGGCATTGATTTGAGTGGAAGTTTCAGACTGGATTAGTAAACTCGTGGTCGGTGTAGGCACTACACCGGCATCACAAAAGCTCAAGAGGAAGTACATGAGGAATATGACGGCCATTTTGATGGTTTCTGCAAGCATAAACATATAGGTTGGTTAAATAGTATAGTATATCTGTAGTGGCCTAAATGCAAATGACTGATTAAAGGAATCTCAGTTGGTTGTCTTTAATTTGGTAACTATACGGACAAAACAAACTAAAATTTCAATTTGCTGTTTTAAAAAGTATATGAAGTAAGAAATGGAAGAAATATGTTGAAGATTCAAGATGTATAATATTAATGCTGTCCTCACAGAAGGATAGTGAAGCATATGGCTCAATGCAAAGGAATATACTATCAGATGTTTGTGTTAATTTGTATAAAAGCAAAACTAAGATGACTTAAAATAAAAAAAAATCTCCCCCCTTTTTGATTGGATTTTATTCTTTCAGATTAAAAACAAATAGCTTTCAAACTACAATTTGGGTTTATGAACAGAGAAAAATACACCTTAGCTCAAACTAAAAATGAGCACACAATAATCCACAATAATCCACTGAATGGCTGTAAACCTGGTGATTAAAAAGTTGAGATGCAATTTTCGGGTACATTTTGATTAATAGCACAACACTATGTAAAGCCAATATGCTATTTAAAAGTTTAAAAGATTACTTACAATGAATGGAATCTGCCTATTGAGCAAGGTGAGAAGAGAGACTTGCAGACAGACGAGGGGCTCAGTTATAACTTTTTCTATCGGGACAATAATAGCAAAAGGAAGTGTGATTGCTGAGCTCACTGCACATGCACTGCTCGCATCTGGCAGTCAGGTTTTAAATAGATTGCTGCTCATTTCTCAGTAATCTGCCCATTTACCGTAAAGATCAATTAGCTCACTTTATGAAGAACCTTTATGTCCCAAATATTTTTGCATGTCAGATCATCCGTGTGTTTATGAAATACTGAATTCAAAGTAGCCTAAAAACATGGAAGCTGCAATCAAGAAAGATAAAGGCTAAAATGAGAATCATATACTGTATTTCCTACAGGAAGGCAATTCAAATCAGTGTAATATATATTGAAATGAGGGCATACTGCACACATTTAGGTAGTGTTCATAATCCAGCTTTCCTGCTGATGTGTTGCATTGGCCTATAGGAAGTCAGCCTTTGATAGGACACAAATTTCATTTTTTTCTTAGATTATAGATAAACTCTTAATCCATTTACATATTGTATATTGTATATTACTCAAGTTATATAGTGTATATGTTACAGGCAAAGAAAGATAATGAGTCATTCTCTAGATACATGAATAAATGACAGGGAGGCAGGCAGGCAGGCAGACAGACAGACAGACAGACAGAAAATATAAGCATGCATGTTTTTTTTACGAACAGGCAGGGGCTCTTCTAAATTGAAAAATTATATTTAAACGATGAAGATAATATACATCTGTAGGAAAGGGAGAACTATAAATGAATAATGACTTGATTTGAAAAGTCTCAGCACCTGTATGATGGATGATAAAGCATGAAAACCCTAGTGGCAGCTCCCTCAAACGGCCCTTCTTTGTTCTGCCACAGAAATGATCAGGAAACCAAAAGTACCATATTTTCTGTCATTGAGACAATATAACTGTCTATAATAACACAAATGCCAAAAATCCTATACTCTAAGTCGTGTTACTGTACCGGTCCCAAAGCATTTGGTTGCACCATGATTAGCAGGGTAGGGCCTGGTTAGTACCTGGGTGGGAGGAATACCAGGTGCTGGAGTAAATGCTGTGTGTGTGAGTGGTTAGTGGTCAGAGGGGACAATAGTGCAGATTGACAGCTTCACTTCCATCAGTCTAGCCCAGGTCAACTGTAGCTACATGTGCAGCTTGCACCATTAAGTATGGAATGAATACAGTAAAACACACAATTGTTAAGCGTCTTCTGAGAGTCTGGAAAAAGCGCTGTAGAAGACTGACTCATTAACACTATCACCAGCCAAGATGCAGACCTCCCTCCCTTGCTGAATATGGGGTCAGGGCAAGAAATTTCCATAAGTGCTTGACATTTTCCATTTTGCGGCCAAATTATTGCTTCTCGGTCTTAAACCTTTAATGCAATACTACAGAAAATTCTTGAAATAGGCTTAATAGACAATACCTAGAAAAAATGTTGGTCTTGCTTGCTATGACAGATATCCATTTGGTCTGTGTGTGTACATCAAGTGTTTATTTCACCACTAGGTGGCACAGAGAACAAAATTAAGAATATCATTTAACTTTTGCCTTGTAGCTATATTGAATCAAACAAATTTTTATGTACAAGTCAAGCCTCATTTTTATTGTCCTGTGATGAAAACAGAAACCATACAGAATGGTACTCACATGCAATACAAAAATATGAATTTTTACATAACATAAAAAACATGTATTGGCCCATTCTAAAAAGTACAGTCTGTACAGTCTTTTGTACATGGAAAAATATAAATATTTACATCTTTAATAGCCACAGCAGTACCTATTCAAAATGTCACGAAGTTTATTACATATAAATATTTGTACAAATTTTACAGAAGAATCACGTTCCTTGGACGGACATAAACAAAGTATTTACAACATGTACTGCGGTCTTACACAGATACACCCTGAACAGTCCAACCATGACAGCCACTCGAGCTCATTACTCGCGCACGCCCCGTACAAACCAGCGTGCACGAGATTTACGTCTGAGAAGTGTTTTAGCGCCCCCTTCGGGATTAACTTATTACTGCACAGATAGTGACTAAGGTCCTCCAAAGTGTTATAAGGTGCACTTTACACAGACTTCAGTATTTAATCTGTAACAAACAGCATGTTTAGAATATAGTGGGTTGCAACATGTTTATGGTTTGCATACAGTCAGTGTCCAGTGTGAAAGGTCCATTTGAAAACAATATTGAGGAAAACAAGTTTGTGGCTGTTAATTGGCCTTTTAAATTACACCCACAAAACTTGACTAACAATATTAAACTAAAGAAAATCACCAGGTTTTTTTTCCAAACTTGTGTGCACTCACACATTACACTCAATGACTGGTTGTTATTTTTTTTCTTCACCAGATGCTACATCAAAGAACAGCATAACCCCGACATCCACCGTCATAATCTTCCCAAACGACTTAAGTAAAAACACAGCAAACATGACCACTTTAAACGGACAAAACAATACCTCTTCCTCCTGTTGACAAAGTGCATATTATAACAAACACGTACAAAAAACATGAACGGTGGCGATCCATGTTTGTCTCCCAGCAGTGTGTTTACTTTGACGGTTTTAGGCCGAGAGTTACCGCTGTAAGCAGCAGAGACAAGGGGAGAGAGTTTTCAGCAGGCACAGACCACAGTGCAGTCAGTCATTCCCTTTAGCTTCACACAAATCAACACAAAAAGGCAGAAGAGAAAGTCCGCTGTTACAGTTAGACGTGGAAGATCAGACCGTGGGTTAGTGGAAGCAGTGTCTGTGCCAGGCAGAGGCAATGCTTTGATCGATCGCAGAAAGAGTTAAGGATTCAGGAGCATGCAAGGCAGAC
The DNA here is from genome assembly GCA_007210695.1 of Neogobius melanostomus. Taxonomy (NCBI): domain Eukaryota; kingdom Metazoa; phylum Chordata; class Actinopteri; order Gobiiformes; family Gobiidae; genus Neogobius; species Neogobius melanostomus. Next base: position 1,046,856 of record VHKM01000281.1, read on the forward strand.
CCAGGCTTTGTTTTGCATTGCTTAAGTTTTTTGTGTTTTCACAAAGGGCACTGCTACAACCTGCACGAGAACAAATAAAGGACAGCATAGTGATTAAGAGGTTAGTTAGTTAAGCATCAGGAAAACTGTTAAATGCGGACAAACATACACTTGTAATTCACTTATACCACAATTTACAACTGGCTTTCAAACTTACTGAAACAACCTTATCTACAACTTTACCACAATTCACTAAGACCAACGCAAAATCAAAAACGCCAAAACCCTATTCCCAGACGTTGTGTGATTTTTAAAAGTATTATCCTTATTCAGGTGTTTGATAGAAGGCTTTAAAAATAACTGAGGGTTTTTATCAGTGAGTTGAAATGAAACACAAACAATTAAGAAAACTGTAAACATATATTTCAGAAAAAACATCATTTATGTTCAAGAAAGACTAAAATCTAAAAATTATGCTTGTAGAAGAATAAAAAAAATGTTCCCAATGACTAAAGATTTTAAATTTGCTGCAAATAAGTTAATGTTAGATATAATATATAGAATAGCTGCTTCTATGTTCACATTTTGCTATTCCAGATCAATATCACATTAATATCTCGAGACACATTTTAACCTGCCCGGACTCTTTGAACTCAAGTTACATGTATAAAGAATATAGTTTGTTGAAGGAATGTTGAGCACAATAAACTCTACTTCACAGTTCTGATTTAAAAAAGGGTAATTATAGAAACAAAACAAAAACATAATTGTAAGTACCAAAGTGGCATGTTAAGTGCTACAAAAGATCCCTTCATGTTTAGTTCTAGGATACGTACTCTGCAGACTTCCAGAAGTGTCCAGGGTGGGACAGTCTGCGGTTCAGTTTGGGCAGCTTCTCCAACATGTCCGCCAGCAGCGTGAAGGTCGGCCTTTCCCTCAAGTCATAAGACCAGCAGGCTGAGAGGATCTCCTGTGTGCGTGGAGGGTTGTGTGTATATTTTAAAAGCCAGTTAATCTACTTATATTTCTCCTTGTAAAGTTTTATCAAACTCACAGTCACTTCTTTGCCAAGGCTTATCTCAGCCAAGACCTTCTTTATGCCCTCTCCGCTTCCGACCTGCCAGATAGTAGCTTCTACAGGCTGGTTGGTGATTGCCAATCCCGTGCTTGGAGCTCATACCATATAGTGCTTTATTAGGAAGGGATAGAAGAGTATATAATATTCATCCAAAAGAAAGCAAACATGCCCAAAACCCATGGTGTTTATCTTACCCGAAGGCGTAAACGTCAGCTGAACATGAGAATGGAAGGCGGTCCTCGTTGTTACCTGGGCTCATCCTTCGCACAATCTCAGGAGCCAAATAACAAATCCATCCGTGTGGAAGTTTAAGTTTGTTTTCACGCCTGCGAGAAGAAATGACAGAAATTATTTGAGACGCTGTAAGAAAACTCTAAATTAATGTAGACCCTGTTTGACCCAACAAATACCCTCGTTCTTATGGATGTTTTGACCTTTTTTTTTTGCATGATTATTCATTACACATGCATACATTTCTTTGAAGAGTTGAAAATATTCAACATTTTCACATTTTGAAGAGCTGAGAAAACATCTGTGGCTTGGAGGAATACTATCAAGTGAAGTAGTTTTGAGCCCGACTCTAGATGCTTTCAAAAGAAGGCAGGGAAAAGCGTAGCACCTCTCTCTCCTTCCTAACGACATAAAATCAAGTGGCTTACCTTCCCTCCTGAACGACTCCAGAGATGCCAAAGAGCCCAAAGTCTGTGATCACCACTTTGTTGGTGTCATGAAAGACATTCTTTGATTTTAAGTCTTTGTGAACGATCCCTTTTGCATGGAGATATCCCATTCCCTGGAAAAAGATTCAACATTTTTGCATTTCAGGCAAATATATCTCGACAGAAAAATGGTGTGTGCAAGTTGTCATGACTAGAACAGTAGCCCTGTAACTGTGAGAAGTCAGATTTAACAACTGTAAACTGGTAAAGGACAGCCGGGGTATTAGAAAAGGTAGAAAAAAATAAGTTACCTTTACAATCTCCTGAGCAATTTGTCGTGTTTTATTGATGTCGAGAGTGTTTTTAGTGTCTCTCACGACAGAATACAATGTTCTCCCTTTACAGAAGCTGTTAGGACAGAAAAAATGTTTTTATAAATGAATCTAATCTTTAACAAAATATGTACATTTCCTCGGCTCACACAGTACCTTGTGATAATAGCCAGGTGTGGAGGGGCCATGCATGCGCCCATAAACAACACCACATTCTCGTGCCTGGTCTGCCTGTAGTTCATCACCTCTTTTTTAAACAGCTTTAGATGGTCCTGGTTGTTTCCGTCAATCTCAAGAAGTCGGATTGCCACTTCTCCATGCCACCGACCTTTGTGTACTCTCCCCCAGCGGCCCTGAAGCAAACATCAAGCATTTATTACATTCTCCACATCGGTCTCACAGACGACGAGCCTTTCTGTAGCAAATGTCTGACAGAGACAATCTAGTTTCAGATCGACAGGGCGGTGTGCACATATAACTCGTGACAATGTAGATGTGTGAGTGACATCGTCGTGGTGATGTTGACGTTTAATGAATACAGGGTGAAGGGCTGTATTATATCCCTACTGTTATACTATGTTAGTGCAATAAGTAGAACCGTTTTATTGGTAAATAAATGGTTAATGGTCACATGTATATAGCGCCTACTCAAAGAGCTTTACATCAAGGAACCAGTCACCCATTGACACTCTCAATCATACACGCAGACACTGGGGGCAAGGTGGGTGAAGTGACTTGCCCGAGGGCACAATGACGGTGTGCACCACACCATCCTCCGATCACAAGACGACCCGCTCTACTCTCTGCGCCACCGTTGTAGTCAAGTAACGCGGTGAGCGTTACTTAAGTGTTACTCCAGTATTATAGAGCAATATTACACCACTACAAAGTTATTTTAACGAAAACTGAAATGTATATTCTCCTGTACATTTAAACTGCCTTGGCAACTATTTTTCCAATCAGATATTTTACCAATTATAAATACCATTTCATTACTGCAAGCTCCATTAAAGTATATTTCAGTAAAAACAGGGCTATATTTATCCCATACCTTCCCTATGAGTTCCCCCAGGTCAAGCTGCTCAAAGGGAATGTCCCACTCCTGCAGGTACACACTGGTCTGACTGGCCTTTCTGGAGATGGGCCCCTTCCACTGGTTTCCCTGAGCGCTGGGCAGGTCCTCCAGTTCATCTCCATCACACTCTCCATCCGAGTCCACGCTCATCCTCATCTCATCTCCATCCTCTTCCTCCTCTCCTTCACCCTCCTCCTCTTCATCTTCCTCCACATGCTCTTCTTCATCGGGGTCGTCATCTTCTGCATCGATCTGATCCTCTGCTTCCTGTAAAACATATCAAAATCATACCTTACCTATTCTGTTTTCTGTGGATATTTATCTACAAAGAGCACGCTTGCACACTAAACTCAGATCTAACAGCTTGTGGGCGTATTGCCGTTGATTCCAGTGCACTGACTTTCTGATTATTATGGCTTTGTGCATGTAACATTTATGAAATAGTAATACTCTATGTTGGTAACAGCAAAAGCTGCCTCAATAAATGAAAATGCACCGACAACTGGTTTTATAAAACAAATGTCAGTTAAGCTGTTTTTTTCAGTTTGTGCCAGACTCTACAAGAATTATGACATAATTCCTGCCATCTGGGTAAACAACAGTAGTCCTTCATACAGTATTAGTGTGTTACGGAAGGGTTTGAGCACACAATGTAAATTACAGTACAGTAAATTATAAATAAATGAGATTTGCTTAAAGTGCTTTATCAGTTAATAATCAGTAAACGTCGTATAGCAATCTGTCGTCATTTGTTGTATTTTCAGGTTGACAGATGCAAAGGTTTTGTTAATGCATATAATAATAAACCATTTTTTCCCCAGAAAACGGTAGCACTCTACTCTCTACTATACAGCACTTAATATTTATTTTATTTATTTGTTTATTTGAGCAGTAGGCTTGCTCAAAAGGAGTGGGCCGAAGCAAATAGCTTATAAGCTCCCACCCCAAAATTAAAAACAATAATATTTACATTATCAAAGCAAGGAACGTAATACAAGATAACAAATCATAAACAAGGGAACATACAGTAAGGCAAGGTAACAACAAATGATAAGGAACAATAATAAAAAACAACAACTGCAAAATAAAGCAACAACAACAAAAGAATATACTACAACACTCACAGTAATTGTTCGTATTTAAAAAATATAGATTCTTTGTAAACCTTTTTAAAATGTGGCAGGTTTTTACAAACTTTGATGCCCTCATCTAAATTCCTCCATACCTCTACACCACGTCTCGTGGGACACATGCTTTTTAAAGTTGTTCTGGAGTACTGTTTATCGAAACTCATTTTGTCTCTCAAGTTGTATTTGACTTCTCGTTTGCAGAACATGTTTTGTATACTTTCAGGAAGCGGCTTTTGTGAGGCTTTGAACATGATTTGAGCCATCTTAAATTCAATAAGGTCCTCAAATTTCATTGTTTTTGATTTAAAGAATAATGGATTTGTATGTTCACGGTACCCAGCTAAATGCATTATTCTTATTGCCTTTTTCTGAGCTTTAAACAATGGGTCAAGATTACTTTTATACGCATTACCCCAGATCTCTACACTAATAGTTTGGTAATAGGAGGGACAGAGCATGGAACCTAAAAGTGTCATAACAAGGGTATTATAATTCAGCTAATTAGCAAATTTTCACCCTGACCCCACCCGGCAGTATAAAGACGGTCAATTCCCTGGGAACATTGTCAGTATTTTCTTGGTAGTAACATGCACACAGGGCTGCAAAATGCATTATACCTTACATTTTACAATTTTATGATCTTTTTTTAACCAAGAAATTCTGACACATTTTCAGGGGAGTCCCGACCCCAGAGGGGACTCTATTGTACATTTTTTAGTGGTAGGGGAAACCTGAGCAAATGGAGGAAAAATATGCAGACATGAGGGAAATTGAACCCAGGACCCTCTTGCTTTGAGGCAAAATCACTAACGGCTGCACTACTGTGCCGCCAAAATATAATGTACAAGTGTAACCCAGACAACTCAATAAATAATGATTAATTTGGGAATTTACCAATTCAATTGAATACTATATTATGTCCTTGTTTTTCAATGGCTTTTAGCTACAGAACATAACATTAAAACAATATGCTCTTATTTTTACTGGCAAAACTCTCAACAAACACATTATACTAAATGCATACCTCTTCATCTTCATCTTCCACCAAATCAGAATGTAAGTCCTCTGTTGACTGCTCATTTCTATTGAAAATACATCACTGTTTACATGCAAAATTTAACTATTTCACTTTAAGACAATAAATTAAGCTGTCATTTTTTACTTACACTGTGTCTTGAAGGATGTCAGTGTGCAATGAAGAAGGACTTGAAACATCTGAAGAGAAAAATAAAGATTTAGAAATTATTCATCAAAAAATAATCCACTGCTGCTAATGACTACAAATAGAAGGCCAACAGCATAAGACACAATACAGCACATGGAATTCCCACTCCCACCAGCAGATGGAGACAATATCCACAGAACAAAACTGGTACACTGAATACGACGGTGACGTGCCAAATTGAATCAATTGGACAGTGACAAGACGGGATAATTGAACTAAAGTGGTACTGCCATTACTATAACTCACCAGGGAAGATAAATTGTTGTCTATGCTGAAAGTAACAGGCAGCTTTTTGAAAAGATAGGAAAAGAACAAGAAGTATGTCAGACAGAGGGTTGGTTAGGAAAGCTTATTAGCAGACGTTATTTTCATCACTGGGATAAAACAAAAAGAAGAATCCAAGATTATGTTAAAGAGGAAGGAGAAATTACGACTTCATTTGGGACGGAGCATCCATGTGCAGTTACCTGGGAAGTGGAAGCGGTTGTCCCGGTGGCCTTTAGGAGAAGGGTTGGGCGGTGGGGTGGCACTGGGGGGGTTGCTCTGCTGAAAAGGCGCAGGTGATGAAGGAGTAGACGATGTGGTGGAGGACGGGTTACTGCTGGAGTCAAGCTGGTTCATCACTGGGGGGTGCTCCTAAATGTACAGCGGATTTATTTTCAGTGTTCATTTTTCTAAGATTTTTAATTTTAGCCGACAAAATGTAGTTGAATTTAGTATTTTTATACTTCGTGGCTTCATGAATCTAACTTATTCCTGGCAAGTTGAATTTGTATGACCTGAGGTGCACTGATTGATAACAGGTTTTTATCAAGAGCTTTGTTTTCATTTGTCCAGTCTGTTCAAAGTGTTTAGTTTAAATTACTTCACAAAATTATCTGAAAATTGTTGTCATGGTTTTAACCGTCATTCACAATAACATGAAAAGAATATTAAAAATACTGTATACAAGTTGACAAGCTTAACAATGGTCATAAATGGTAAGCCGTTTGTCCTGTTTGTACCTTTTTGTTGATGGCCTTCGGTAGCGTTCCAAACTGTGGTGCTTCTGACTGTCGGTCCACTGGGTTATTTATATCTGAAGGAACCGACTCTGTTCTTCTTATTTTGGCGACTAAAAGAGAAATGGCTAGTGTCATAATGTGCTGTAAATGCACAACAACAGTGTACCTTGTATACATGAGTGACACCGGGGAAGAAGTCTTACTTGGTAGAAAAGAGATTCTACAGGAGGGCGCTTCCTTTGTGCATTTGTTGTGGCACTTCAATCTGAAAAACAAACACCACACACTGGTCATTATACAGAACACACATCTTGGATCATAAATTTGTCGTGTACTTCGAGGCGGTAGTTGTAAATGTTGATTATTGACGTGAAATGATTCAAGACAGAGTTGAGTGCGGGTAGTGTGGCATTTTTATGACTTCACTTACCGACAGTGTTTGCATTTGACACCAAACATCATGTTCTTCTGACACACCTGACAGGTCTGTGACAACCAGGACTTTGTGGAAAATCTGGAGAACATGCACGGCCATAAATACAAGAATAATACCAGTTCTATCTAATAAAATTAGAAAGAAATTAACTTGTACCTGTGAGTGACTGCGAGGCCTATGTCTCTCCTCACTGCTTGTGGGGAGCTGCGATGCATGGTTACATTATCTGGGGAAAAAAGAAGATAGAAATAATCTAAGAATGACAGGAAAATGCAAAAAAAACCACACATTTCTAATAACATGGCCACCAAATGTTCTATACAAAATGTTTAAAAATTAGGTTTAGAACATCAACCCCCCTAAAGCACCTGTACCAACAATGGGTCTGTATATCGAATACTCAACAAAACTCACAAGTAATACGCAACTGAATACATACTCTTAATGATGCTGTGCTCTTCTAGAAGGGTGGGTGTGCCTGACGGGGTATAAGGTGCCGAGTTCACTGGGACAGGGGTGCGAGCCGTCACCGCTGGGTATCGAGAGGGCGAGTCCTCACAGCCGTTCCCATTCACTTGCATATTCAGAATTAACTTGTTCTTTTCACAAACCTGCGGAGAGAAAAATAAGTAAATGACCACTCAGACCTGTCAAGAAGAAATTACTGTGACTGTGATACTGGACTTGGACTGGGTTTATACAGGCAGCAGCAAGTCCGACTGAATGCTTTTTAATTGCATTTTTAATGCCCCAACACTATATTCGGTACAAACGCAGGAAGAAAAAAAAAATCAGTGTCTACTACGATGTGCAAACATTTCATCAAATTAGACAAAACGGGAAACTTTTGAGCCAAAAACGTGGTCAATTTCAGCGCAAACTGCAACTGTATGTTTTAGACCAGCGGTTCCCAAAGTGTGGGTCGCAGGATGATTTTGAGACAATATTTTTTACATTTCTGACATTGAATTTGATGCATTTTTGATTGAAAACAGTATATTTAAGTGACATTAAGACAAATATTAAAATAAAGCATCCAAACTAACTAAACCAGATTTTATGCTATGAACCATATTATCATGAATGCTAAATTACATTGTACAGAAGGGGGTCCCGATTTGTTGGCCCCCAATTTTGGTCATTTCGATGAATTTAAATTTTTCAATAAATTTCTATTCAATGCCAGTTTGAATCCAATTGAATGCTTTTACATTACCTTAGCTTTGGCACAATTTATTTAATGAGTTGGCTTTGTAATGCCTTGTGGAAACCCTGCTGAGAATATGGTCTTTTATTGCAATATTTTTGGCAAACATACACAGTGCTTTTTTGTGTGTGCCTCTTGGTGAATCGAAGCAGACATCTATCCTATGCGGTTCCGAGTGTGAACCAGTTTACGTAACAGCTCAATGTGGCTTAAAGAGCATTGGCATAAGACGGCAGGGGTGACAGACTTAACGCTCATTTGTAAGTCGTGCCAGGCTGCGCGGTAAATACAACATGCACCTTTGCACGCGCTTCTGTTTGTAGCTACTCTTCCTCCCAGCTGTGGTAATATTTGTACAATAGTGTACAGCCAGCATATAGCGGATCTGTCTCAGTCAGTCTCTCCCCCCTCCCCCAGTAAAGCTTTTCATACAAGGACAGGATATTGTGTGGGGCAGGAGTGTGACTGTGCAATCACGAGACACAAATAGAAAGACAGACAGAAAGAGACATTGACACAGATTGTATGCCCCTTCCCACCCCCGGGGTATTAGTTGAAGGAAATACTTCCTGTTTTGACATGAGACATAATCTCTGGGAATCTGTGCGGATTAGCTACAATCATACATTCAGACAAACAAGCAGTGGGCAGGAAGTGGGAGCATGTGAAATCGCACAGAGACAGAGAAATATACAGCTATGAGCAGGTGGAGCATGGTTCAACTGGACAACATTATGACTTGCAATAAGGAACAACCAAATGGTCATCGAAAGGTAACATGATTCAGCATAAGTGATGCAATGCCACCAGGCTACAGCGCCCTCTACAGCTATATTTAGGTCAAGTAAGGGGAAGAAAAAAAATGGTTGTGTTATTTATAGCCACAAGCTACTTTGAGCAGTGGGTATAATAGCTCTTACTGACTCACTGAGCTGTAAATATTGAGATATATAGCTGCTTAAAAAAACGGATGGCTACACGACATTAGTCAACCTAAAAATAGAAGCGACGGAAACTGTGTCCTGATTATGAGACCTTGGAAAATAAGTGTATTTATTAGTGATTCACAAAAGAAGGAAGATGCAAAAAATGACTCCTATTTTTAAAGGAGACTCGTCATTGTGTTTATTCATACTGAGATTCACTGTTGCTTTGAGTGCAAAGAATGTTTCCACGACCAGTGTCGGTACATATTACGTACGAGTTACAAAAATGTTTTACTTTTTTCAGTGACTGGGGGATATACAGTGCCTTGCGAAAGTACTCGGCCCCCTTGGGGCCGGATACTTTCGCAAGGCACTGTAACATATTACTTACACAAAATACGGTAATATATTAGTCATTACAATCCAAGCGACTACAAGTGCATTTAAATGTATGAAGAAAAACAAAAAGCTAAACTGCCTCCAAATAAAATGCAGCACCAAATCAAGTTGATACTGGTGTATAAGATCTGCAGTTGCGTGTCAAAACAAAACACGAGAATGGGGAAAGAGAAGGGGAAGGAAATCTTTGACTGCACTTTTGCTCAGTGGCATTATCACTATTTTCAGTTTATATTTTGCCAAAAGTAACTTAAAAGTAACTCAAAGTAGTGTAACTCAGCAACATTTTTGAAACAGTATTATGTAATACAAACATATTACATTTTAAAGCTGTAACTACTTGTATAGAATATATTACAATTTTAAAGCAACTTGCACAACACTGACCATGACAAGTTGCAATCTTATTAGTGAAATGTCTTTACACGTTACACATATTTTGAATATGTGAGTATAATGATTTGCACACTTCTGAGGACTCAAATTTAAAACAATAAGCTTAAGAATTTTTTACAGAAAGTTAATTGCTTTTCAGAAACAACAATGGCATTCAAGGCAATTTACAAAGGTTTATTATTACTTATCGCCGGAATAATACGTAGAAGTACTCACTTGTTGGCTGGAGGGTCCTCAATGCGGTTGCCCAGTTGCGACTCGTGACTCTTGCTGCGCGTCAAGGTGATGTTGGGAAGCCGATGCATTACTCTTCGGGACGGCGGTGGAGGCGTGCAGGGGGGCTTCAGCCTGTAGCGCCTTTTGGACGGAGGGGTGATGGGGGGTGTGGAGGTGCGTCCGTGAGCCGAGCAGCGTGGGCCAGCGACATTGGGAAGGGGTCCGTGAGCGGGCTGTCCCCATGCAGGAGGGGGGTTTGAGCGTCAGGCGTGGGGGCGGCTGACACGGAGCTGGAGCGCGGGTGGGGGAAAGTGGCGCAAGGTGTGGAGGGCGTGGACTGGATGGTGGAGGGGCGGGCCAGAGGGACGGGCTGTGAGATCTGAGCGGTGTCCCCAAGTTGGACAGCTGGTCTGCGGTCAGCAAGGATCCGCTGTCCCGTCTGGTGGGCTCGGATAACCAAGGACTGCCATCGTCTCTCAGCTCACCTCCTAGATCATGCACATGGAGAGCACATGCATGGATGCGATAATAATGACTACACTTCATCAGTACCCAGTTAATGTCAGGTTAAACCGATATTTCAAAATGTAAAACCCTGAAACGTATTCTAATGACATGGTGTGTTGGATATAGTTACAAGTGTTCTTCTGCAGCCCTTTCTTTACTTTTTTATTGTTTTGGACTAAAGTAATGATATGGACGGAGCTACCTCTCACAAGAAACATGGCAGATTTTGCCCATAACTTCAAAAATTATGTTTGATTAAAATTTCTATGACATTTCACAATATTAATGGAATAATTTTCTTTGTAAAGCCAATATGAAAAACAAAAAAACAACAAATCACATTACACTTTGGACATATGACAAAAAAATAGCAACAAAATACAATACTATAAAAAAGAATACATTTTGTAACCTTACAGATAAAAAAAAAAAACCTCCACACACTGTTTTGTGAGGGTAGCTTAGTTTATATACATTATTACAAAGTTTATTACAAGGTTTATAGTGGGAATCACGGTCAATACTGTGTGTGGCAAACAGAATACAAACCTGACTCAGTGGCGCTCTTCAGACAGGAGAGGGCAGCAATGAGTCTTGCACATTCTTCAGAACTGAAGTCTAGTCTTTGCATGGTGTCCCTCACCTGGGCACCAGTCATCTGCAGCAAGGCATCAAGGGAAAACTTGGCTTCTATCGCCTGGAAGGGAAATTAATACAAGAACTCATCAACTAAATATGAAATGATTACAATGAAAGCTTTATTACAAATAACATGACTATTTTTTGGAAGCCTTTCTGCCATTTTAAGGGCATTGTTTGACTATGATTGTGCATGGTGAATACATTTCCTATATGCTATGGCAGCTTAGTATAACACTAAAAAAGAATGGAGGGATTAAAAGTATAAGCAATAAATACGGCCCTTGCTAATACACATTTATAATACAAAGTTGGATGGTGTTCAGTGTTTAAGATGCTTTGTTCACCAAGTCAGCATGATTAGCATATTTTGGAATAAGTCAGACGTAATGAAAGTTGAGTCAGGGATACACAGTGTACCATGTTAATACAACGGGATTTGCTCAAGCTGGATCATGATTATAAGAATGAACTTGCTCCTATATAACTTGTATTTAGATGATTCTTTTGCAAAACCAGTGAAAGTCTGAACATGTAACATACTGTATACAGTGGTCTCATGAAGTACTCATACCTCTATAAAGATCTCAATGTTATTATGCTGTTATGTTATAGTGTATTAAGCCTGATACTGAAAAAGTGCAAATTATAATAATTTTTAACGCTAAAATCAAGCCTACATACAGTAGAAGATGTGGTTATTCGACAGGGTTAGGTTTAGTGTGAAAGGGGGTGAAGACATTCAACAAATTGTCGGAGTTGAGATCAGTGTTCCACCAGTGCGACTTTAGTTGTTATGGTTTTAGTTTCCTATAGAGGGACATTTACAAGACTGAAAACTTCCTGAACTTGCAATAAGTGATGAGTTACCACGACAGTATTTGGGAAAAAGGGAGACGGTTTGAAGGGGCAGGAAATGTTTAGGATGTTTGGTTTGTATTATCATGGGAAGTATGCAGTGGCTTATCAGTCAGGTTAATATCTTTTTCCAACAGGGTAAACATTAGTCACAAAACTGGAACAGCTTCTCCTCTACCATGTGCAGCGCACGCTGAAAGACACATTCACACAAGGCTGACTGAGGTCATGTCCAAAGCGGTAAAGGGTCATCTCGTCCCCACGTCATGAACATCACTGCTACTCTCACAACTGAACTTTCAATATTTGATTTGTTGGCCTGCGGTGCACTTGCGCTAAAACAACACGTGTACGAAAAATTGGACAACGCAACAACTGTTTAAATATCAGGCTATGCTAACATTAACAGCACAGATACTGTATAAACATACTACTCATTGGTAATAAATAAGGACGGGTATTTCTTAATTTGACCTCCTTCCTAAAAGCCTTCAGATTTTAACCAGCCCTTATCATATATATATTTTGCTGGCAGGGAAAGAAAACGGCATGTTCTGATCATTTGTTCCCAAATATGAATTATACGCAGGGTTTAAGAGTAAAGGGTGCTTTTCCAATTTGTTTATGCTTAGTCAAGGTTTTCTTTGAACCATGGAAAAACAACTCCCTTTTTGAACTTCCCGTCAGATCATTAACATGTCACTTATGAGTCAAAGGTTCAGGTCGGGGCCAGCGCAGCGAGGCAAACAGCAACAAACACAAACTGATGCACGTACAAAAATATTATTCCACAAATGGACACATAATTACGCCAAACCTCAGAGTATAAAATGTGAAATTGTAACTTGGGACTAAAAGAACAACATGTGACCCTGTCTTTTTCAAGTTTTAAATGGATTGGCTCCTTACATCTCAGACCACATCTACATTTTTAGACGCGCAGGCGCACTGAGGTCCGAGGGCCAGCTCCAGCTCCAGTGCCTAAGATGAGACTTAAAAATCAGGGCGACAGGGCCTTCTCTGTGGAACACTCTGCCCCTCCAAGTTCAAACAGCCCCTACAATGGAGTATTTAAAGTATTTTCTTAAGACCCACTTTCAGATGAAATGAAGACTAAAATTGCAGATGACCCTGACTACCACCTGAAGAAGCTCAAGGTACCACCAGTCACACACACACACACACACACACACCAGTTTTGAGAACCACCGGTGCAGGGTATTTAAAATTGAAGCTATGCATTTGTAAAATAGACAGATTCTGATTTGTAAAAAGACAATTAAAACACTAAAATGTCATACCTCAATGAGCTCTGGCCGCAAGTTGATGGTACGAAGCCAGTCTCGTAAATGTGGGTAACTGTCGAGTGCTTCAGGTCTCTCAGTCTCTGGGACTTTCTGCTTACACTGCAGCTGTTTACAGATGTATTTCATCAGCTTCACCTGCAGAGAGCATCAGAGAGCACAGGAGGGAGCGATGAGCCAAATGTGACACTGCCGGGCTATGCAAACATACAGGACCATCAAAGAATGGTATTGTTAACCACGATTACACTTGAAAGTATACATTTTATACAAAGGTCATCAAAATGAAGACAATTAATTAAAAGCTAAATATGAGCCAAAGTATTCTCAGTTTAAATGGCCCCTGATTTGAGGATTGGGTATTGGATTCTATTTGTTACTAGTAGTCGGGGTGGTGTTAATATTCAGTTGTACAAGTGGTCTTCCAACTTTGCTTTGTGTCTATAACAGGTCTAAAACAGGATTGTGCCATGCCAAAACCTGAGCTAGATCAGACAATATCGAGAATAGAACAAAAAGGTATAGTTCCAATAAATATGAAAGTAACCCATAAGGACAAAAATAATAATAATAAAACAATTGTCTCAAGAACAGAAGCACCTGATGTCTCTCTTGTACCAGTTTAATAGCCACTCATTCATCATAGTAGATCCTTTAGTAAATAAAAAATGTGACGTTTTAAATTTAACCTCTTACCCCCTCCTGAACCAAGCACATTTTCTCCAGTCTGGCATTACCCAAATCTAAAAGCTTCTTGAAAAAAAGTGTCAAAACAGCAACAAGAATGAGCCGAGAACGGGGATGAAAACGCAACAAAAAATGTGACAGAAAAGTGGTGAAAAAGTGACAAAAAACTGACGAACAAACACAACAAAAGAGTGACCAAAATGAGCAACAGAAAAGTGATGAAAAGTGACGAGAGCGTGAGCAGAAAGAGCCATTTATATGAGTTTTGTAGGTCTTAGCTTTCAAATGAGGAGTTATACTGGCATGTAGGCTGTGACCTCATGGATTTGGGTAAAGCTGAACTCGAGAAAATGTGCTTACCAAAATGTATACTTTTTTCAGTTAATAATGTGAATAGTGAATTTTTTTTCTTAATAGATTTGAGCAGTCATCTATTTTGGATAACTGTTCAAAAAAAAAAAAAAAAAAAGCTTCCAATTAATTAGTCAGAAATATTTCAGGCAGAGAAAAAAAGCAGGTCTATCTTTGACTCAATCACCCAGAGCAGCATCTGCACACTGTGTGCTTGTCAGCTCATCCCTAAAGTCAAAAGCAGCCCTGACAGGTGATATCTGAAGCCCGGAGACTCTATCCTGATGCTTTCTGCGCCAATGTCAAGTGCAGTGGTCCTGTGAGTAACTATCACAATGAACACCGCGGTATTGGTTTGCAGTGGGCCGCATTGTGGATCCCTGCGCTGTCGTCTAGTGTGTCTTCTTATCTCTTTGACTATCTTTAAGAATCCATTACAAACATGGAGGAGCGCCGAGCGGGCTTACGGTGCCGCCGCCCAACCACGCAAGGGCAGCGAGCTCTCCACAATGAAGTACCAGTGCCTTTTTCTGCCTATTCGGCGGAGTAGCAGTAAATAAAATCACTCTGTCGTACTGTGAAAAGTGAGGCCTTGGGGTGTAAAACAGCCATAAAAGCTTCATGGCTGTTCACAAAGGCCACTCCACTGAAGGTAAGAGGAGAGAAAAAAGGATGGAGTGTAAGGACAGGTGCTGTGAAGAGCGCAACAAGTGGATACGACACATTGAGACGATTACACACAATGGCCAGGTTTACAGTTAAATCATTATTTTGTTTTCTGTTTAGTTAATTTCATTTCATTGTATAAAAACAAAATGCAGGCATTGGTAGAGCACTGTCCATACACATTTTGCACAATACTAAAAACCATGTGTGATGCTGAAAAAATAAGGCACAAAAACACATCAAGAAAGAAGAAGACAATTCCCTTGCATAGACCAGTGGTTCCCAAAGTGGGGGTCGGAAGAGGATTATGAGACAAAATTATTACATTTCTGTTATTAGGGCTGGGACTTTTTCTATTAATTACGATTGATTAATTACATAAGGTTTAATGCGATCAAAATTAATCACATTTTACTTTAGCGGCACAGACACTTTTTCACTTTCCTTTTTACTGCATGATGTTGCTTAGGGACGAACACGGCATGAAGCCAAAACACAATTTTAGAGTCAAACTTGTTTATTCACACAGTTAAGCAGATATAAACTTATTGAAAAAAATCATTTTCCAATGTCTTGGGGCAGGAAAAAATAAATCAAACTGCTTAGAAGTGTTTGAAATGATCAGACAAGCATCTAAAAAATACCTCTAAATAAATGCAATTAATTACGATTAATGAATTAAAGGCCATAATTAACTTGATTAAAACTTTTAATCAATTCCCACCACAAATTTGTATTGAAAACAGTTAAGTGAAATTAAGCCAAACATCAAAATTCAGTATTCAAAGTAACATCATTAAAACTGACTTTCATTGTTTTGCACCTTAAATGATATAAATGTTAATTATATTTTACAGCAGGGGGCCCCGAGTTGTTGGTTGAGTGATTTGAGGGGTCGTGGCCAAAAAAGTTAGGGAACCCCTGGCATAGACTAGCATTTAGTATCCTGTTGAGATAAAAACTGCTACATGTCTAAAAGGATCTACACAAAAGTATAGATAGTAAGTATAAAGCAAATATAAATTTGCT
The DNA here is from genome assembly GCA_007210695.1 of Neogobius melanostomus. NCBI lineage: Eukaryota > Metazoa > Chordata > Actinopteri > Gobiiformes > Gobiidae > Neogobius > Neogobius melanostomus. The sequence continues at coordinate 1,062,959 of VHKM01000281.1, forward strand.
TTATACTGAATGGCTACTGTGCTTCGTAGCCATTCAGGATGCTGTCCCACAAGAAACATACCTGGTATGTTAGTCATAATCAAGAATTGTATGTGTCGCTTTTCTCAAATAAAAGGGTTCTTCTTGTTTTATTGGATTCCGACACAATGGAGAGATGTTTGCATGTGCATTTCCCTAAAGCAATATGCAAACACATTTTACTGCATGTAGACTCCATATATACAGCAGTGTTACAATGTTGGATGGTGGGAAGTAAGAACTTGATTCAAAGTATTATACTACTTTCTAATAAGTAAAGTTAACTAATTAAAAGTTGCTACTACTAACAGCTTCTACAGCCTCCAGCTTCAAACTCACTTAATACAGGCTTGTTTAGGAAAAAATAACTCCCACCTGGTTATATTGGAGTATATTTCTTGGGCAATTTGATCACGGTGATTTGACCTATTTCCTCTTCCATATGTTTAACTTGAACTCTTAAGATCCATGACTTTTAAATGTGAGTAGAAAACGAGATTATTCGTACGAACTGCAGCTAACAAGCTAGCCTCCTGAATTAGCTCCATGCGTGCACTGGCCCCGTGACGTCAGGTTACCTAGCAACCCCTCTTCTGAGTCGTCAGCAACATTTCAGTGGGATTTTCCCCATACATGTGAAACAACACGGCTCCTGCTTGACATTCAAAATTCACCCCTTTTCCGCGGGTTGGGAGGCGTCTGGCAAACAGGATCACTCCCAATCATGGCCGTTTAAAACTAATTCATCGGTTTCACACGCGCCCCGAGATTTGCTTCGATTTTGCTCATGCATTTGTTTATAATGCCGGGGCAGGCGCACGTCAACAATGAAGAGATAATGACAAGGTTCATGCATATTAATTTTGGTGCAGAGAGCGGAGAGAGCAGCTAGCGTTGGACGTGTGGCCTGGAGGTGGGAGGAGGGGGAGGCATGGCGTCAGAGCCCACCTGTCAGCCCAGCTAAACAACACCATGGCAACGGCCTAATGCTGCGACGGCGGGGTGACTGACGGACCACTGTGTGCGTGCGTGTGTGTGTGTAAGGGGAGAGAAAGAGCTCCCAGCAAGCAGACTTGACTGACACAGCAGAGTCAGGCAGCACATACACGAATCCCTCCGCTCCAATTGTTTCCCCAGGACTGGTGCTGACACAGCCACTTGGCCGCACCTGCCGAGGATATAGGGTTGTCCATCTGAGAACAGGAGCTGGAAAAATGATATTTGCAGCCAGAAAGGTCACATCAGCTGTTTTGAGTCGAGAAATATCTTATAATGAAACCAATAAAATGAGCTAAATTTAGAGATTATGTGAGAAATGTGAGACAATAGGGGCCGAGGTCTAGTCCTATTGAAATATTCTTGGACACGGCTGATACATTAAGACAATGGTTTAACCTTCTAATCTCAATCATGGCAACGTCAGCTCTGACCTCTCCAACTGGTGCGGGGGGTGGGGAGTAGACTGTTGATAAAGGTTGCTATATTGGATGTGTTGAAGACCAAGATTGCTCTGTTTCGGCATATACAGTAATGCACATAAGGAAAAAGTCTGTCCACCTGCACCAGTAAGTGCTTCAAACATTTCCCCAAAGTTGTTTTTAAAAGTTTTTTTTTTAAATTGTATAATAACAAGCATTCGAAACAAGCATATTATTTCAAGTATTTCAATTTTTTTTTTTTTTTTTTTTTTTTTACACACACACACACACACACACACACAGGTCCATGCAGCGCTCCTTTATTCTACTTCTTAAACAAGAAAGTATAGTGCTAAATTGAGTACAGTATTGTTGCTGCTACTATTGTTATCAATGCTGCTCCTTTATTCTACAACAACTCAAAAGCCCAATACTTAAAAATACTTCCTGTTTTGGTCCAAATCTTACACATTTTTATTGTCCCAGCTCCTTTGCATCGCATATTGACCTTTTGGGTTTACCATAGGCAACATCGGTTAATCATAATGTGATGCACAGACAGACAGACACATCCATCGGTCTTATTTTTTAACAAATTTCTACTTTTACAGAATATTAGGGGTACAATGGATTTTACTCAACAAAAAGAAAAAGAAAACAAACAAAACAACTGATTTTACTATAGTATTTAGTTTTTCCACAGTATAGTTTTTCAGCTTGACAAAATCAAGTGAGGCGTTATTGTTACTTTTACCGGAGGAAGTACCAATGGGGTCAGCATTGCTGCAAATCCCTTGAGTCGTGCTTCCTCATTCCTCACTGTCTTCATGGGCCCCAATAACAGACAGACACACACACGGCAGTTATCGTGTCATGAGAAGCAGCCCCTCCGATTGGCCTCGACTCTCCCCTTCCCTTGCCTCCACGCTCTCCCCCTTGCGCACAGCCTCTTTGCGCGTCATTTGATTTTCTTATTTAACAACCAACCCTGAAAATGCGTAGGAAGAAAGATGTCTAAATATAGACACAGCCACAACAGATCGCGAGCGCACAACAGCAATCTCTCCCCTCCAACACCACGAGAAGACAAAACAGAGTGACGCGCTTGCTCTTATAGTTCATGTGCGACAGGGAACATGTTCAGAAATACCTAGAAAAAAAAAGATCACACATTTAAAAAGGTGGCTGTGGTCGTGTGTGTTTAAACTATATATTCATTGACTTGCACCTTCCTATCAAAGGGTAAATACTCTTTACTCTGAGCCACAAAGAAAAAAAAAGAAAAGAAAAGCAATCTATTCTACTGCTAGCACTTTTACAACAACTACTTTTATGACAAATGCTACATTTATTTTAGAAGATATTTGAGTCCGAAACATGAACATTGGCACAGAGACGGGGCTAAGTGGGATTAACATGTGCAAAGTGAAGTACTAGTTAGCACTCCATCGGCGAGGGCAGTATCATTATCCTCTCTCTGGCAGAGACAGAGACAACACACGTGGTTCAAGTGGAATAATAAAGCTCTCGCCATGAGAGTATAAAGGGAGCTGAAGCCGCTCTTGATTGTACTCCAGTGCGATATTCCTTTGCACCACAAGTGTGACTGCGACTTTGGCCTCACACAATTTGTGGAAATTCAGCACAGACATCACAAAGCCTTCTGGTGTCTGCATAATATATTTAAAGAGCTAATTTAGCAAGCTGAAGCATTTTGCGAAAAGAAAAAAATAAATAAAAGTGCCATATTTGTGAATATTATAAAAGTGGATTGTTTCGTTTAAACTGATTTATATATATATATATATAAGTTTAATTTGATGGCAGCAACACATGCAAAAGACTTAGGGATAGGAACAACAAAAAAGCAGGTGGCAATGTTGGGTTAACTAGCAGGATGACGGAGAATTACAGCAGAAAAGTATAAATGGGCGGCACGGTAGCGCAGCAGTTAGCGCTCTAGCTTCACAGCTAGAAGGTCCCGGGTTCGATTCCCTCCTGGACAGGGCCTTTCTGTGTGGAATTTGCATGTTCTCCCTGTGTCTATGTAGGTTTCCTCCGGGTACTCCGGTTTCCCCTACCACTAACAACATGTACAATAGGCCAGGATGAATGATGTGTGTGAATGTATGGTGGTGGTCAGAGTGACCATTGGCGCAGATGTGTGCAGTCGCGACAGCGCTTCTGTCAGTTTCCCCCAGGGGAGACTGAAGCTACAAATGTAGCTTACCACCACTGAGTATGGAGTGAATGTACAATTGTCTCATGTAAAGCGCTTTGTGACTATGTCTGTGAAAGGCGCTAAATAAAAGATCTTCTTCTAAACTGCAGGATTTGGAAATTAAATTAATTAAAAAATAATAAAACTTAATAACTCATACTAAATCGTAGTTTATTTGACAGGGAACATGTACAAAATACATTCATCTTAATTTATTTGATTTATTTTTATATTAACTGAAACATACCAACACAGATTTTAGCAAAGTACTAAAAAAACGTATGCTTCAACGATATGAATGTACAAACAATTTAATTGGACTGATGCAGACACAGCTGGGATATGCTTTCTTAAGTTTAGAGAGAATACAAATCCACAGACAATTTCAGACTGTCTGGGAGCTGTTTTTTTTATTAGTGTTTCAATGTTACACATATTGTATATAAAAAGAAATTCTGCAATTGTAAGCACAGCAGACATTTGTGTTTTTTAATTTCCATTTTACACCACGGCTTGACATATTGCATACCTTTTTTTTTAGTTTTTCTCTGCTGCCAAGTAAAGTGTTCTACATCAGTGATTAAACCGTAAATGTGCTGACGGTACAGTATCCCAAGAGAAATCTTAAGAAAGAAGTGAAAGTGCACAATAGCACAAGGGGGATTTCATAATATTGTAGCAGTAAGGGACATGGGAAGTTAAGAGTGCTGGTAAAGACAGCCCTCCGTGTCAAAATGATTGAAGACACGCGTTGCAAAAGTTGCTCAAAACACATTGCATTTTGGTTTGGGAGGTGTAGAGGATGATTACAATGTTTAGTCTAGAGCGGTTAGAAGTGGTGACAACAGTCGACCGTTTACCCGCACATATAATGAGACTTAATTATGTACCACACTTCAGCTCAAAATGCATTTACAATATGAGAAATAAAGTAATTACTGTACATGTAACGAGGGCTGGGGATGAATTGAGATCTAATTGAAACTGAAATCTCAACTGTCATAGAGCTTTTTAACCCTCAGGTCTACAGCCAATTCCGTAGCAGTAACAGCACCTGGCTTGGAGTTTGGAGAAAGACAAGAGAAGTTTTTTGTGTCAAATGGTACTGGAGTAGAAAGCATTCATTATTTTGTTTGAGCTGAGGCTTAAGGCCTGTCTTGTCTTTGCTCAGGAATCATAGTAACAGCTATAATTATTTCTGAATTAGATTAATTATTGTTTGCCATATTGTCCAGCCCTACGTGTACTTTAGCTACTACCATTTAGATTCTGGTGTAGTGATGTGTGATACCAGATCCAAAGGGAGAATTCATTCTGATACCACCCCTACTATCACCACCGTTGTTTTTCTTTTCTGTTCCAGGAGGGTTAATCAATGTTGTGGAATTTGTAATGACAAATTTGTAATGACGTGCTTACTATTTTTACAAAAATAAAATAAAATATATATACATAATTTTGGTATCCGTTCTGATATTTCAGTCACAGGTATCAAAGGTCTAGATGCTATAACATCATAATTCTGGTGTGCCCAAATGCGACCAAAAATGTAGTTTTGTAAAAAGCCTTTTGGATGTTCTCACTTTATACTGGATAAAATGTTACTTCAGTACGGTAAAAAAAAGAAAGAAGAATTTAATTTAAACTAGGCCTTTTTAAGTAGTCAATGCTGGGGGTACTCCAATTGTTTTTTCTCTCTCACCGAGTATCTAAAGGTAGAGTGTGCCGCTTGGCGGATTCCTTTTGAATCCTTTTTGACCAAGGCAACCCACTTTGCAATTAGAGAACATAAAGAATCCACCATCTTACTATATTATAGTATAATGGTATAATTCAACAACTTCTGGGTTTTTATATTATGTGAATTCCAATTATACTTATGTATTTTTGAAATATGAACTTTTCTCTTTTGCATAATCTGTACCTCATCTGTGGCTTTCTAAGATGGTAGGCCAAATTCTCTTTTCTGTGTGCACATTACTAATTGGCCAACTAATTAGAATGCTATTCAAACACATCACTACAAAGCTACAATAATAAAAACAAAAACACATTAATTAGAATTAGGGGTAATGGGGGTACATAAAACTAGGCTATTTAAACGCGAAGACAATCCGACTGCTGCTGGGCCGGTAGACGGCAACCAACTACTGTGTTAACAGGAAGAGGCCTCATAACGGTTTATCCTAGTTCTCCAGCAAAGCGTGATCTCACTGCTCCCTGCCTATTGTCAGTGAGAACAATACTAAAGCCAAACACATGTGGAAGACAGTGCAAAGCAGGAAGTACTCTGCCAGATCACTTCCTGTGATGCAAGACGTGGGCTGGAGTATAGCGGACACTAAGTCAACTTCCAAAATGGCAAATCGTTGTGACATTTCGGAACAACTCTTGCAAAACAATCTAAAGCAGACTTTTTCATGGCTTAGAGATAAACACCATGTTTGTTCACATAGCAGCAATGTAAGGAGCATCCTTATGAAAGACAAAGACCAATATGGCTGCATAGGTTTTATTTTGGTTGCCCTTGCCAATGCAACCCCCTCCATGTTTAGGCTTAGGGCTAGCATAAGGAGCACAGGGACTATTTGGGATTTAAATTCAGCATATAGTCAGTCATCAAATTATAATAGCTCCACTCTTGTAGTGCGCTGGTTCCAAAAAGCCCCCAGTCTAGGGACAAAGTATCAAAGCACTGTATCTCATTAGCTGGCTAAGACCAGGTTGAAGGTTACTTGCACCACTTTAGCCCATTGTATCTGCATGCTACTGCAATCAGATCTCCTCAGTCTTCTGGAACCATTTTCAGGGCCAAGTGAACAATTGTACCTGGGGTGTTTAGTTTGACCGAAATAATGCACACATAGATAATTGATGCCCGGGGCCAATCAAGGGTGAATATTCTTTATGTGAGCTCCAACGCCTGAATAAAGCATGAGCCTAAGAATCACTAAGCATCAACCAGGACTGGGATGATAAAAGTACTAGAAGAGGTGATTTTCCATATTCTGAAAGGACATTCATTTTAATTGTTGAGGTGTGCTTTCCATGACATAATCACTTCATCTCAAGGGACAACAGAATTGTGGAAAAATAATGAGCATGTACAGCCATAGTGTGAAAATGCTGAAGGACCATAATGTTTTTGCAACGTGTTTGTTTCTAGTGCAATGAATACTGTTTGTGCCAAATGTTGTGGGGTGACTGTAAATTTGCAATATTATCTGCAGCTCTATAATCAGTACTGTCAATAATGGAAGAACAGAAGTTGCATCGCTGTTACACTTGCATAAATGATCTATCAAGCCACAAGATCTTTCACAGAACAGACTCCTGTCGTCCTCAGACCACTTAGCTGCATCCACAGCCACAATGCCTCATGCTCTTTGGTGAACCCATCACATGGTACAGAGCTCATAGTATCTTGAGGAGCCTTGTGTCTCTAGCCTAGAATACAATACAGTAGAAAAGCAATTGGGAAAGGAGTGGCTATAAATATTATTGAATATTTTTCTATTTTGCAGCATGCAGCTGGACAGCACAGCATGGCTGAATTATCCACAGGGTTCTTGACAAATAATACCACCAAAAGAAGAGGTCAGACAAACAACAGGATCAAAGCACTACAGCCATGATGCATTTTAAGGGTAATCCACAGCTCAATTCCCAACCTTCACTTAATATAGGCCTAGATAGAAAGGCCAAATCCGATGACATTTATAATGATCAAAAAATAAGCTATATTTTCAGACCAGCTATGTATGGTTACGATACCCGCGTATATTACCCGGTTGGTATAGCGTTTTCATTTATTATAAAATGCCGATTGTAAAATATACTTGCATTGCATACAAAAATAAGACTTTTATATCTCAAAAGCTACAAATTTGAGCGAGCTTTTCCATCGATGTAACCTGTTAAATTCATGCGTAAAAAACAACAACAAATCATTTTAAGCACAACGACTCCCAGCCTCATACGGGTTTGCTTGCCAGTATTGAGCCTATGTGAGGCGGACGTAGGGGCTTCATGACTCCGCAATTTGACTTTCCATGACAGCACAAGGGTCGCCATGCATTTAAAAGCTTATTACCTCTAAAGTGCGTATTTCCTGCTGCGTAAGGTCGTTGGACGCGGCGCATTTGGTCCGAAGCCCCTGTAAACTGGAGATGGAGATATCAATCATATTCTGGATGAGTTCGCATTGATGTAGTGCGGCCATCGCTGCGCCACCACCACCTCTATCCCTCTCCGGCGGGTGCTCATCACTCTCGACCATCTTCCCTCCTTTCGCACTCGCACTATCCATTCCTCAGCATTTGGGCACGGCTTTGAAGGGCTTGAGTCAAACACCGGAGCTCAAATAAAACATATGCAGTAGCTGCAGCAGCAGCGGCAGTCCAGCGTCGCAGCGACCTACTGTGGAAGTTAGCTGACAGCAATTTGTCCTCAGGTCCTCACGGTGCAGGGTCAATGTCTATATCAATAGAAGATGCTCGTCGGCGGCCCGGTTTGAAAAGCAGTTCAAAAAATAGTTTTTTTTTTGTTTTTTTCGCGTGCTCTTTCAGTGCGCGGGCCACCGACGAGAGAAGCGCCTCTCTCTTCCACCAGCTCTGGCAGAGGCTTTCACCGTCTGTCAGCTGTTGGGAACATCATGGACCGCGATGCATTGTGGGAAATGAAGTCATGCATAGGCTGAGCTCCACGATGGCATCTTTTCAACCTCCCCCACACGGGCTACCACTGCTATATCTTTATGGTAGGGATTTGAAAAACTGCATGAGTAGCTTTAAGAATGAGCTGTATAAGACAGGTGCACCTCTAAATCTTTATGCAGTAGAATGGGCTTAAACCAAAATAAAAATAGCCTATATAATTTATAGGCTACTCAGCCAAACTCTCTACGGGCCACGTCATACTGTATAATCCTCTGGCCCCCAGGTGATTTTGACCAAAATGATTGCACGCAACAGAGATGTAAACACCTATGGTCAGATATTTAAAAATAACCCATAGGCTATATGTTGTAAGACAGGTAGAAAATGGTGTGGAGTTAGGGGAACAGTGGGAAGTTCATCCCAAAGACAAAGACAAAGTCACACAATCCCAAAGAGCACATTAGTTCAGGCACATAAATTGATTCAAATCATCATTTATTTGATAGAAATGTCTGACCTGTCCTAAGTCATGGAAAATGTAGAACTGTATTGACAAACTTCTTCGCTACATTATGTGGTGATTGGCGACCGCACCTCTGGGTACTTTATTGGCTTCATCAGGAGCTTCAGAGAGCTCTACAGCAGTTTGCAGCCAAGTATGAAGCGACTGCGATGTAAATCTGCACCCCCAAATCTGAGGCCATGGTTCTTAGATTTGGGTGTGGAAAAAGACGGCTCGCCCTCTTCAGGTCGGTGGACCGGGTAAGACCTAGGATACGCTGAAGGGACTCAGCTGGCCTAGGAATGCCTTATGATCTCCCCAGAAAAGCTGGAGAAAAAGTGCATGGACAGGGAATGTGTATAGGCATCTCTAAGACTGCATTCGTAGCCCAGCCTCAGAAAACAGACGAAAATGAATGTATGAAATGGTTGGAGGAATTTCTGAGTATAGAGCCTCTAATGACCTTGAGTTTGACTACACATACTCATCCCGGCTATTGTACATGTTTTTAGCTGAATGTGAAAACGGAACACCTACAGTTTTTTTTACACAGGCACAGGGAGAACTCACACTGCTCTGCCACCGTGCTGGTTTTCTCTCCCTTACCCTGATTATACAATACACTCTCTGAGTCACATTTCATGAAGCCTTGCTTAGCTCCATCTGTCATCAATCTCCTCATCTTGATCCTATAATATATGTATCTACGTATATTACCACCCAATACTCCACCAGAGCAGAGAGGAGTACAACATCGTCAGGTAGAAGTGACTTAAGTAAACAGTGTACTACCACTGTGTAAGGGTATGACTTGAGTGAATTTTACTCATTCGAAATATGCATCATTCAGTCTGAATCCATCCAATGTACGAATGTATGATTTAAATACAGTGCTATTAATGCAATCCAGTCACGTTAAGTAACACAAGTCTGGAGTTTTCCTAAACTCTTGTCTCTCAGTAGAGAACTTGGTGTAAAACTGGCCCTGCTATATTAACAGCACAGATTTGAGGGTGACATGCCAGAAGAAATTTGGCTTTGCTGGCCTGCTCAAAAGAAAGTTATTGTTAAAAAGTAGAACAAGAGTGTAAGGTTATATAATAGAGGAAAATATATCCGACATAGAACAAATTCAGTGTTGCACAATTTGCTGCTAAAAGGCAAAAAATGGGCATGTGTAATAATTGAGCAACTCTGAAGCAGTGAAAAAGTTAGGTTATTATGTAATATTCACCACAAACAATAGGCGATATTCCTTAGGCCCCATTTTAAAATACTATCCCTAATACCGTTACACTTTTAATAAACCACTGTAAAAATAGTAAAAGCATTCGATCTCAACCCCAATCCTAACCCTAACCTCAGCCCTAACCCCGAGAAAACACACACAGTCTGGGGAATATAGACCTCCTGCATCTTCGGTTCTGAGAAACAGTCCAGAGAAACAATGGTATTGGAGAACAAAGGGACACCAGGAAACATTGGGCATGTAATTATGGAGGTCAATTGAGCATAAAATACCACAAATGTTACATTGTGGGGAAGAAGTAAAAACCTGAATCTAAATCTAGAAAATATTCTCGACCAATATACAGTATCAGTGTTGTTACTGATCTTTGACATATCCTAGAGAGTAATAATCATTCTCAGGCCCCAGTTACATTTTATATGGAAAATGTGACCATTTGTGTGCTTGGCTATTTCTACATTATCTGATATTGTGATTTGGTTATTAAAGGGTTAAAACTTCATATATTTCTGAAATGGATTATCTGATTGATGCAAACATGTTTTAAAGTTTAGCCTACATGTTTGTGTGTAAACTCAGTTGTGCATGAGTTTGCATCGTAGAGAAAGGTTGTTGAGCCATCATCTGGGCCTACTTTGTAGTTTTAGTGTTGGATGTTTCGCCTCTCATCCAAGGAGCTTCGTCAGCAGGCCTACTTTTAAGAAGTAGTAGGAGGGATTTAATTTGTCCAAGTATGATCTTTGTTCTGTTTCTGTTTATTTTTGGCAGTCTGAAAAGTGGTGTACAATGTACACGGGGTAGTATTTTTGCAAATCGGTTATTAATGACAACATTTGAAACCATATAATTTGAAAAGAAAACGTTTGAAAAATTAGGTTTAACTAAAAAAAAAAACAGGGAAAAATGTGGCATAATATTCCCCAAGGATAAGTTTCAAGGATATTGGCAACAGTGTCGGGGTAACATATTACAAAAGTAACGAGTTACAAAAATATATTACTTTTTTCAGTAACAATTGAATATAACATATTACTTAAACAAAATACGGGAGTGCAATATAAGTGCATTTAAATGTATGAATGAAAAAATGCCAAACTCCCCCCAAATAAAATGCAGCATAACAAGTCAAGTTGGACACTGGTGTATACGATCTGCAGTCTGTAGTTAATGTTGTCAAAACAAAACATGAGAGAATGGGGAAAGTTAAGGAAAAGGATATCTCTGACTGCACTTTTGCACGGTGGCTTTATTACTAATTGAAGTTTATGTTTGGCCAAAAGTAACTCAAAAGTATATCAAAGTCGTGTAACTCAGCTACATTTTGGAAACAGTAATATGTAATATGTAAAAAAATGTAAAGATGTAATCACTAATATAGAATATATTACAATTTTTAAGTAACTTGCCCAGCACTGATAGGCAAGGCCTACTGTTTTTAATTATTTGAGCAATATATTTGGAAACAACAGCTCTATTTAAAATAACTAAACTTCTGGAAGTGTATGAGGTCCAGGGCAGAGAAGAACAATTACGAGGGAGAATAGAACCAGATGATGTTGTGCTTATAATGATTCTGAATGTAAATTGAGCATAGTCCTATTCAGTTTGATTGCCCATTAGAATACAACTGCAAACAAATAAATCTCATTTACACATTTTATAAATTATGTTTATGGTCCATTTTAAATATAGTTTTATAACAAAGTTAATAATAACATAAAATCTGTTTATTTACCTCTTGTGTCCTCTGCTTTCTTCCCTTTGCTCCGTGTTTCGTGCTGGAGCCAGATTGATATTCTTCAAATTTCCGTTTACCACCTGTTAAATTATGTAACTCATTGCATAGAGTTAAAATATAAAAAAGGGGAAAATGATGTGAAGCTAGGTAGCAAAACAGCAATGCTCAGGCACTTGTCAGCTTACACACGACTAACTGAGCTGAGGATAGCATGATCCTTTCCCTGGCCAGCACCCTCTTAAGCCGTTTAAACTGTTGTACTATTGGAGCGCCAAGACAGCAGCACATAGCATGGAGTTTACAGATTAAATTAGACTGTGGACAATCTTATTGTGTCCTCTTTGATGACAAGAATTTCCTTCTTCTTTAGGAGGTGAAAGCTACACCCCAATAAGCATTGAGATAACTTTATATACCAGCAGCACAATAACTAATCACAATGATCAAATCTGTTATCAGTAAATACCACATTGTGAGTATATTAACATTAGATAATGCATTTACCAAAAAAAAAAAATAAAAAATAAAAAACTGTCCCCGGGTAGGATGAATAAAATCAAGAATAATAGGTGGTGGGGAAAAGTGAACTTTAGTTGAACTCTCAGCTTCACCTACCTCCAACCTTTCATTGACCTTTCATTGATTCATCACTGTAGAAGAGTGTACTGTCTGTAACTGCATTCAATTATAAAAGTAAAGAAAATATAACTTTCCAGTTGATCTTGCACCTAGCCGAGATAATATTGCAATTTGCGAGCAATTAAGTTAACATGTTTATAGATGGTGCCATCTGCTGGAAAAGCTCAAAGTTGCAGGCATTGAAGGTGGACAAACAGTGATGCTCTGTGAAGCTGCTGTAAGGTTGTGGTTGGCCACTAACAATGTTAAATGTTGACTTATTGCTACCTGTTCAATCAACTGTTGATATCAATGCTGTAAGCAAAGGTTATAAGAGTTCCTTTATTTAGACAACCCAAATAAAAGGCACATAACATTGCGCATGTTGATGTAATAAATTGACAAATGCACACGTTTAAAAATGTAGGAATGTTCGACCTTTCAGCTATTCAGAAAGCCTTACCTCTTATATATACAAAATTACTGTTATTGTTCTAATACAAAAGAGCTATAAAAAGAGGTTATTTAATTTTTCACATCTATTGTAACTACAGTTTCCATGGAACTAAAATAGTTTTATACAAAGATATACATTCACCTGCTTTCAGAAGGGTCCTATAATTTACCATATTGTTCTTAAAAATAAAGACATATTGAAATTCCTTAAGAGGTGTTTTATCACATTGTAGAAATTTGGCAAACATGATATAATAGTGTCTATGTAAATGTGTAACAACATAAGCTATACTAACATTTTTTTGTTTAAAAACAATCTAGGAAAAAAATGACATACATGCATATTGCATTTTTAGCATAAAATTCAACTCAGAAGAGCTGCAACACTATCAAAATAACATGGCATTCAAAAAAAAAAAAGTTGGTTCAACAGCTACAATGTTTGGGGTCATGCAACCTCAGTCTCATCCCATTACTTTAATGGACACAAACTAGCATTTTTAGCCACAGTTCATTCAGATCTCAGTCCAAAACCTATGCCATCAGAGACAATACATATGACAGTAAATCATTATTTATATGGACGGTGTCGTTGTACTCTTCTTACTCTAATTTGATAAATTAGTTTAAAGAAAAAGCAAAAGTACATTATATGTCGTGTTTATGAGGTTCCAAAATAAAGGGCTTTGCCAAGAGTTTCCTGAGTGAACGAAACTCATGGGCCGATAGGCTTGGGCCTATCACAGATTGATCTTTTTTTTTTAAACAAAACAAACAAAACAAAAACAGTGTTCAGAAAGGCAAAGTTCAGTGGACCTTTCTAACAGTAACAGTCTGTAGACTTGATCTTCTATGACCAGCCACAAGAGGGCCCTCAAGTGTTGCCTGTCTCACAGACTCTGATAATACTGTTCTGCTCCAGTAGGATATGTTTTCAGTGCAAGACTCCATTATCACTTCATTATCAGCACTAGGCAAATAAAAATAAACCGCTATGAGTCTGCAAAACATAAAAAATATTTTGATTCAAAGTTGTTGAATGATGTCCACTTAAAAGACTAAAGTAACTTTAAAAATACAGTATTATGTCAACTTTACCAGTTAGTCACTGTACCTCAAGAGCATACCTACCTCTGAGGAAAAAAACTCTATAGCACAGTCATAAAAATAATCTTCCATCTATGTGGAAGCTGCTCCCTTTTTCTAGACTACATTAAATAGCTGTTAACAGGCTATATTTAAAAAAAGCATATAAAAATGACACCCAAATGCTTTGACAGAGGGTTCCAGAGAATATGTAAAACATAACAAAAAACACCTTTGTGTGTTTTTTTTATTTTTATTGCTACATTCCTGTCCTCTTCCCCTTTTTCTGTCTTGCAAAAGCACATGGGTGTTTATAAGAAGCTCGAGGTTTCATCTCTCTTTCATCATGAAGAAAATCACAGTATAACTTCTAAAGGGCTACTCTAAAGTCACTCCTGATTCCAAGATAGATCCTACCCGATTTCTTATCAAGTGTTCAGCATCCCATGCCAGTCAACAGCAACTACGCAACGACGAACTTGCACTACCGGAAGATCCCACTGGCTGCACACTTGTAGCTGTTCACTTCAGAGTTTGATAAAGTAAACATTTTCTTTGAGGTGCAAACATTACGGCGTTTGTCGCTTCACTTCTTTTCCCTTTCCCCGTGATAAAAAGCCACGTCTTTTCTACCAGGGCGGTGAGGAAGGCAAGACTTGGGACAGAAAGGACATGCTCTCTACAGGCCTCATGGCAATGTTGAGAGGACCGGTGATATTCATTGGCATCTGGGTTGTTATGGCGACGGGGTGCGCAATGTTCATGGGGGCGGAGGAAGGGATGTTGACGGAGGCGATGTTGACCGGTCCGGTGATGGTCACAGGGTGCTGGAGGCCCAACGGAGAAGTGATGTTGACAGTGTTGGTGCTAATGTTCATTTGGGCTGCGATGGTGACGGGGTTGTTGGTGCCAATGCCCCTGTTCATTGCTGTGGTGATGGGTGCAGACACGGTCACAGGGGTGGCTGAGGCAGAGAATAAAGAATAAATATATAAATCAGCTTTAAATCCCATAATATACATCTATGGTGTTTATTTCTATTACACAGTACCAGTCAAAAGTTTGGAAACACTTTTTACATATTGGCTTTTCTTTATTTTCAACACTATTTACATTGTGTGATTCTCATTGAAGACATTAAACTACGAATGAACATCTGGGATTATGTAGGAAAAAAAAAACCTTCTTCATAAGGTTGTCTTGTGAAATGGTTTTCAACAGTCCAGGGAAATCAAAATCGTTTCTGGTGACTACATCGTGAAGCCCATTGAGAAAATGTCAAAAATTATTTTAAGAATGCTTTCAGTGAGAATATACAATGTAAATGGTCTTGAAATAAAAGAAGAAAAACAACACATAAAAAAAGTGTTTCCAAACTTTTGAGCGCTACTGTATGTTGTAAGAAGAGGTACGAATATCAAATTGAGCATATTCATTTGTGTGTTCTCAAACTGTGGTACAATCAGGTGGCTAGTCTTGGTTTGATCCAAAGAAAGACCATTTTAATTGAAGTTGGAAAAAAGAGATTTTTCACCTTTCTGTGGAGTTTTTTGTGAATTATTTGTACATTATGGACTAAATGTTTTTTGTAGGCTCTCATTCGTACAGGAGTTGTGCATCTTCAATGAAGCTTCTTGA
Organism: Neogobius melanostomus; assembly: GCA_007210695.1. Classification (NCBI taxonomy): domain Eukaryota; kingdom Metazoa; phylum Chordata; class Actinopteri; order Gobiiformes; family Gobiidae; genus Neogobius; species Neogobius melanostomus. The sequence continues at coordinate 1,078,561 of VHKM01000281.1, forward strand.
GTCATCTTCTGCACTCTGTCGTTGAAGTATAGAGCATTTATTGATCATTTTTGGTATGTTTTCCATAATCTGGTGGTATATTATATTATTTTTTTTCTACTGTAAATTATAAAGTGGTGCTGATGTCAGAGGAGGACCAAAGGGGCTCCTCCCTATCAGTGTTTGGAATAACGCCGTTTAAAAGAACGGCGTTAGGTAACGACGTTATTTTTCAGTAACAGAGTAATCTAATTCATTACTCTCCCCGTCGTTACAACGCCGTTATCGTTACTGGGTAAACAAAGTGGCACGTTACATTTAGACTGAATGAGCGCCGCGGTGTCAGCGCACGCAGCAGGAGCAGCGGAGAGGGTGGGCGGAGTGTTCGTGCTCTCTGCTCCAAAAACTACGTGTGTCCCAGACCCGCGGCTGGCCCACAGCGCGGTGCGGACGCGGGGGAGAATCGATCAGTAGTGTTGGAACTTATTTTTAACCCAAAGACGCGTCTTTCCCCCCTCGTTGGCCGCGTTGGCACATGTTTCTTTTACTCCTGTTCCTCCTCATTCTCTGTGAATACGGCCGTATTAATTGACATTGACATTAATAAAACAGCGACGCAAATACTGGTCAATACCATTCAGTCACAGAGGCCTCCCCACTCTACCCCCATTCAGTTCATTCAGTTACTATGAACATATTTTACATGATAGTACATGAATACAAACACCTCTGTCTGTTCTACTCCTTTCAACTGACTTTTGAAAAGTGCAAAAAAAAAAAAAATCAAAATTCTTTGATATAAAGCAATTTTTTTTAACAGTAACGCAACTAGTACTGTCCTGGTAACGAGTTACTTTCATTATAGAGTAATTCAGTTACTAACTCAGTTACTTTTTGGAACAAGTAGTGAGTAACTATAACTAATTACTTTTTAAAAGTAACGTTCCCAATACTGCTCCTATATAGTCCACACCTCACACCTGTGTCTATATCATGCACCCTGACGAAAGCTCGAAGGGACTGAAATGTGTTGGTGTGTTTTTAATTCAAATAAGCCATGTGAAAATAAAGGCTTTTTCATTTTAAATCATCGGAGTGCCCTGCAGTTTTTTTGTACTTCAATTTGAAGCAGACAACCACCTACTGTATCTCCAGTAAGCACCTAACTGATTTGTTTGTCCTTTTATTCACACCAAAAGGATCCAAGATAGCCCTAGTTTAGGCCTGTACAGTCCAAACATAAATCTATTTTTGATCCGGTGGTGAGACAAACATTTTTTTGTGGTACTTGGAAAAGTTTGGGAACCTCTGAATTTGTGGATGTGGAATTCTAAAGTACAAATCTTATACTTGAAAGTTGTGATTATAGCTGAGGAGCGGTCCCTCAAGTGTTACCTTTATTACAGGAGTTAAAGCTGGCCTGCCCGTGGGTCTTCAAATGGCTGGTGATGTAGGCGGCGCTCAGCATCTTTCCACAGATGCTACAGGTGACTTTGCCTTCATGTCTGATCATGTGGGATCGGAGTCGGTCTTTGGTGGCGAACGCAGAGGTACAGGCCTGCAGAGAAGAAGCCCTGGTTGGTCCATATTTCTGCACATCATATCATGACGTACACTGATGCCGATAGGAATGACTTACAGTTACTTGACATTTGAATGGCCTTTCTGTGGAATGCACATGCTTCACGTGGCAGCTCAAGTGGTCCGGCCTAGAATGATTAAAAAAAAAAATACAAGTAATCTTACATATCGTTTATAACAGTAGGCCTATAAAGCCGTTTAAAATGTTGTTTGACACATTAACTAAGGTATGAACTTTACAAGTGTGGGATTTGTTGACATGCTACGTTTGTCTTTTGTAATCAGGGACTGTCTGCTTGTGCTTGATTTTCCCCGATCAATTGAGCGTGAATCAGTTTGACCTAGTTTGTGAAGAATGCCCCAGACTGAGATGAAGGCTAACTCAGGATTACACCCCATAAGTTTAAACCACACTAAGCTAGTTTAGTTTTGCTTGTTTAGATTTTAGGTTGTTTATAAGTAATTTAGGGGTTAAGGTGTATATAGGTAATCCAGTTAATTCAACTAAATTAACATTCACAAGAGGATTGTCTAATGTATTGGAAAAAAATCTGGTTTAAGTAGCAGTACTTTTGTTTTGGTTCTGGTTTTCAGTTTGAAGGGCTACACAATACGAGAACACATTCAATAACCATTTTGAAAATGATATATGAATATTAAAACAGTATTTTTTTGTTACTAAATAATTTCACACATCCTTCCTTCCCTGCTTAGGTTCCAAAATCTGATGCGATTGGACATGGCAAAGGCGGTATGACCTGTGAAACGACTTGTTCAAGTCTCATGCATTTTGGCCTTACATACAATAAAATTACGTTTCTAATATTTGCTTTTTGATAATAGCTGAAAAACTTAAATCACACCAAATTTCATGCTTATCTGCTGTAGTGTTTACATTACAATGACCATGAGAAAACATCCATCTACCTCTTGACCTTTACAGTTATTTCTCTCCCACTCACCATTTCTCCTTGGCACTGATCCACCCTGTCCGGTTTGTAAACTCGTGAGCTGAATCATGTTGGTAATTTATATTAATTAATAGAGCGGAGAAGGACTACGACACTGGTAGCTGCTCTCAAACCGGAAAGTTTCCTACTGTTACATTTTTTTCATGATTTTTTTTTTTTTTAAGTCAACAGGAATCATATCAGTGGAGAGAACCAGAATTTATCATTTTTGCCGCTTTTTGCAAGTATTTTACTTTGTTTATTTAATGATTACTAGTAATGTTAAAGGCAAAATCTTGATTTTTAGGTTTTACTTTTTTGTGTGGCAAGTACTTACAGAAATGTTGACCCCCACAATAGTTTTACTTGTGGAGCAATTTTTCTACACCAGAAATAGAAAAATCTATTCTATTCTCCAATAGAAAATACTGGTTTACTCTTCATTTTAATAGGAGAAGCAAAGTGACTGCTATTTACACTGGTGAATTCAAAAGTTGTACTTAAACAAATGGTATAGTATCATAAGCATCAGTTTATGAACTATTTCACTTTACCTAGTTTCCTCCCTTCTGGAATTTTGAGCATTCTGATGACACTACACTGTAGAAGCAGAGGGATGATCTGCTGGAGCGACTGACTCACTGCCCGTTGCCCAGTATGCTTTCTCACTTCCAGTACACTGATTAATCCTTAACCCACGTCACTCTGTTGGATGGAAGCCAAAACTGCCATACACATCACAGTACTAGTGTTACAGCTCGTAATGGCCACTCATCTTAAGTTATGCAGCAGGACAAATCTATTCTAATTCACACAGATACTCTTGAATAAGACGCTTCGATGCTAAATATTTGTCTCGTACCCAGTGAATGTGACCGGGCCATTAGTGCACGGTTCAGCAAATTCCCTGGGGAAAAAGACGCTGTGACGTGCTGGTGGGAAGCGCAAAGTGACAAGTGACGCCTCCCCCCCTCCTCTGGGGGAGCATCACTGGTTCCCTCTTATCCGCGACTAAAAACATGTGGCCAAAACGGTGTGGGGGGCAATTCTCTTAAATGCGTAGTAGAAACGAAAAAATGATAAGTGTGGAATTTTTCTGCCATGTTGGTAAGTAGTACTGGATTTTATTTGTTTTTTAATCCAAGAAAATACACTCCATTCACTGAACGAGGAATGCAACTGCCAGCGGATGAAATTGCCAACTGTCGTGATCATAACTTATTAAATTAAATCAAATTTGAGCCCCATATTTCCTGTTTACAATACTATTTCATTTGTTATCACTTTTTGAATACAAGTTCTTGCATTTCTAACACGGCATTACTAAGACATCTTTTTAAAACCTTGATATCCAGTCCAGAATGTTGAGCATATCTTCAAATGTCTCACGGTAAACTGCGGCCTAACAAAAAGCGACTATGAAGAATGACACACGTAAACATTAAGGGATTTTAGTATTCATTCTCCTCGAACCACCACATCAAGTTCATTAATAAAAATTAACAATAGCTTTGTTTTTGCGCTGAATATAAAAAGAGGCAATTATCTCACCTGGAGAAGCCTTTTCCACACACTGAGCACACATAGGGCTTGTGCACACCCCCGTCGTGTGAGCGCACGTGGTACGTCATGCGGTCTTTTCTTTTGAAGCGCTGCTGACATATGGGGCACTCAAATGGCTTCTCGTCTGAATGGGACAACTTGTGCCGGTTTAGGTGGTACACATCGCGGAAGGCTTTGCCGCACATCTCACAGCCATGGTTCTTCTTCACAGGCTTTGGCGGCTTCTTCACCACATTCTGGTGTTGCATGTTGCCCATGGAGGAAGGCGTCATGATGCTAGTACCTGAGGACACTGAGGTGGTTGCTGTGGACAGGATTCCCGCTACAGTAGAGATGTATGATGGGTTGCCATTGTTCTCCCGAGGCATGGAGATCATAGGTACCATTGTGGGCGCCGTCTGGGGCTCCTTTTTGGCCGCGACACCATCTTGATGCCTGTGTGACTGGACTCATGGCGCCGCAGGTGGTAACTGTCCCGAAAGACTTTGTTGCAGTAGCTGCACACAAACGGTGTCTTTCCTTTATGTTCCTTCTTTATGACAGGCACTGGAGGCCGCACTCCGCCACTGGTCACATTGTTGGCTGCACTGGAAGGAGGCTTCTGCTCTATTTGGATGGGAAGGATAGGTTTCTGGTCAATAGGTTCGGACCCAGCATTAAGAAGTGGCAGTAGGCTGTTCTGTACCACTTGGTGCTGGTGGTGGAGAGCTTCATTGGCCTGCTGAAAGAACGTAAACACATAAGTAACATTATACAAGTATTGGGTTTAATGCATGTCTGAAAATAGATCAATAAATGCAACTGAAAGAAGAGGAGTGCAACAAGACTGTTAAGGACAGCTGTGCCATCACACACAACTCGTATACCTTAACTGACAGGTCTTTGAAAACAACCATTAGTGAGATGTAATAATATGCAACACAGGAGGAAGCGCTTTCATTACCAAAGAACAAGACAGGCAGTCATCAGGGTACTACCAAAGCTGAAGAGTTCACATATGCCAGGTGACAAATGATCCCATCATGACGCTGCGGATTCACCATGTGACTGCCAAGTAAGCATACCAAAAAAGATGCACAGTAGAGGGCATTTAGCAGCCCGTTCAAACAAGCCCATTGGCAGAGTGAACTGACAAAACTGAAACGAACTACAAAAAATAAAGAGTGCAAAGTCTGTTAACTAGCCTTAATAGCTCTGAGATTTTATGGGTGCACACAACATAAGGGATTGAACATGTAAACTTGGTGCAATTTATCGTTGCCTACAAAGTAATGCATGACCTTTCTCTTTGAGGTGCAATCACCCATTGAAGAAGGGCAGTCTAGAGCAGGGCAGAGGCAAAAACAGAGGCAAGGGCCAGAAAAGAAAAATGACCGGCACAATGTCCTCCTTATGTCATCCAGTCTATTGTGGAGGACACAAATCTGAGCAGTGATGCAGTCTGGCCTCAGCAGGGGATCTTTGTATGCTCATCTTCTTTGATTTGGCTCATCTATTCATTAGACTACTGGGACATTGTTTATCTAGCTACCATAAAGCTAAACTAGTTGGCATACCCTCACAGACTAGAGAGAGTGTGAGTAGAGAAAGACTACTCTTACTATCATCAGAGCATGTCTGCACACCTGTGTGTTTGCAACCTTTTACAGATTCGCAGAGATGATGCCAGCATTAGACCATCCAGAACCATGACACACTCAGGAGGCTTTGTGTTTGTGGGATAGTACTGGTCCACTATTGTGAGCCTTATGAGGAGCACACGACCCAGATCCAATACACATGAGTGCAGCTTGTAGGATGGTGTGCCTTCACAGAGCTCTAGACGCATTTTGACACAAGTGTGCTCCAACAAGTGACAGTGCTTTCACATCAATGGAGGGAGTAGCTCATTAAGGCACAGGCTATTTTAATTGAAGTAATACACTCACCTTGAAATATTTTAGCCAATACCGCTGTCCAGCTGTGCATTTCAAATTGTATTTGATGCATAGAAAAGATTAAGAACACTTCAACTTTTAGCCTCATATGGAAAAAGATACAGAAAATGTTGAATTCACTAAAATATTGACACAACAGTACATGACAAGAAAGCCTGGAGATATATACATAGACTAAAATCGACCACAAACCACTAAACAGCCTAGCAAACTTTGAGCAGGGCATAATTCCAAACAGCGGCGCTAATCCATTCTAACAGCCTTTACCACCTCTTGTTATGTAAATCAAAATCAGTGCGTTACACAGCTGCATATTAATTTTATCAAACAAAATGAGAGCACGCTGCAAGTTTTATACCTTTCAAACTATATTTTGTGGATAGAATCACAGTTTGAAGTATCAATGGTGCCATGGCAGCTGAGTGGTTAGCGCTCTTGCCTCACAGAAAGAAGGTTCAATCCTGGGTGCTTGGTTTTCTAATAATAACAACCCAAAACAACAGCAGCAACAACAACAGGTTAATTCTCCAGCCAGGGGATTCTAACCATTAGCCTGTCTCGACATGTGGAGATGGGTCACTGGGCGCAGCGAGTGGATGCCCACTGCTCCTCACAGGTTGCCCCAGCGGCATCAAAGGAGGAGGAGTACAAATTTTTGGTATACAATGACAAATTATATGGTGACTAATAAGAACTTTACTAAATTGAAAGTGAGAAAACAAAAAACGAAAGACAAAAAAGTCAAAAACACAAAACATATAGCCAAGAACGGAAAACATAGTCTGATAAGCTATTCGCATGACTTAAGGCGTAAACTATAAAACAAGACTAACAAAGTAACAGTGTGAGGTACATAATGCATGCAGGGCTTGGCTCAGTGCCAGCTGCGGCACAACAAACCACTATCCATCTGCCTTTTTCAAACACAGGGCTAAGATGATGAGGGGGAAAAAAACTAAATGAAAACTAATAAACTCAAATAATAAAACAGTGCGAATGAAGATGCCTGATGTCAAGAACTACAGATAGGCAAACAATTATGAATAGAAAATGTATTAACAGTACAAGGCACACAAACATTATTGCTATGCACGTTTGTGGCACTAATTTGGGGAATAATGATTCATTGCTTTTTCCTGATGTTTACAGTGCCTCAGCTAGGCAGACAATGTGCTTGGTCAAGTCTGGTACTTAATATAAAGCAGGGTTGCATTTTGTAAATGAATTTACAGACATTAGAATATTACAATCCATTGTTAAAAATTCCCAGACATCACACACACAATTTTATGAATTAAAAAATCAGAGTGACTGGCCTCCCTATGGCTACACCAAAATGTAATATTAAGATGAATCTTTAACAGCACTTCAGCATAGCCGTACTGAAATTGATTTTCTCGTAAATTAAAGAGCATGGTGTAATTAGCTTAATAACAATACGCCCAAGTGGTCTGTCATTAAAGTATGGCACTAATGGCAGATAGCCTATCCATTTCAGCGACCCTCACTTTTACGCACAAAACTGGATTGCGTAATCTGGTTCAAAGCACCCGTTCCTGGATATTAGCTGATGTTTTTATTCTATGTCTTTATTGTTATGGCTATTTTAATAAACAGCAATCATTACTCCAGAGTTTAAGCGGAGGTTCGCAAAAAACGATTCTACAGATTAAGAGCCTCGCCCAAATTAAATCAAATCAGCTAATGAGAAGCCTAAAACCAAGAACCGGCTGAGGCAAGCGGAAAGTTCACTAGATGTTCAGATATAAACAGCAGATTTACTAAATGATGATCTGTGATTTATTAACACTACAGTAAAATAACACAAACACCATCGTGGTTTTAGTCGCAGGTTTTAAAGTAGATCAAAGCAACCAAACCTTAGAGTGCGAGCAAAAAACACAGACCAGTGTCGATTGTAACGGTGCAGCAGCAGTGGCGTTCCCTACAAATGGTCCCGCATGTTTTGCTGGCTTAGACTTAGCAAACAAAGTTCATAGAGGAGAAACGCGGCCGTGTTTTCGCGCTAAATTATTTTTTATAAAGATACAGCAAATCACACACATTTGTTCAGAGTGGTTCTTGATAATGACATATTTTTTTTGTTCTAGCGTCATTCCCAAGTCTCACAGCTGGAAGCCAGGATTCATTTACCATTGTTTTGCCTGTTACTATTCTTTACACAAAATCCTACAAATATGACTAAATTTGCTGTGAATGTAAATCTATTAGGGGTATTTACGGTTGGTTTGGACAATTATTTATTCCCTCCTCGAGCAATCAACTTACTTGAAAGAGAAACGTACTCCAGCTCGGCTCCATTTCCACTCTTACTAATTCTGTAGGGAAGCCTAGTGGAGAAGCCTACAACAAAGCAACCAAACATGGCAGCTGAGACAACTTCCGGTAACCTCGCGGACTGAACCACTTTACACACATGGCAGGGGTTGTTTCACATGAATGTTCTGCCACGTAAATATTTATCTTTCCCATTTAAATACTTTCACATCTTCACTAAATCATCTCACTCATTATGTTATAAAAACAATGAAAAAAACGTTTGGGCAATTTATCAATTAAATGTGTATTAAAGGATTTGTAAACACCCCTGTAAATGTGTTTTCCTAAATCTGCAATTGGGTTGTTGGACGGGACTTTGTGTCGCATGTGTCTCGATGTGGGGTATTCATGGTTTTTCTGGATGTATTGAAATACCCCCCAAAACATTTGCTTTATATAAACAAAACCATGTTCTTTTTCCTTCCCTTCGATGTTTGCCCCTTCTGTTTTCTAACCCTCCATAAGGGGCCATTAGTAAAATTCTCCCGCTCCAGACCATGGATCTATTACAATATCTCCAGACAGTCCGACTCCTCATAAAAGACAGTGAACCGTATACACCAGTAAAACTTAAACGATATCTCCACTCAACATTGAAGTCATGCAACTTTTGCAACGTGGTTCTGTTCCCAATGTGATATAAGATGGAGAACATGCAATCAAATTTAAGGACCATAAACCATCTAAGAGAGAATTGTGACTATAGATTTATGGACACATCCATGTGACAATCAGCAAAATAACAAAGTGCAATAAACGGTCAAATAAGTTTTTGTCAGGACTTTCTGAACTATTTGGTGTTAGACCTGTGATAGATTCTAATGATTCAATATAGAGCTTTTACCTAACTCACTGTGTTCAATCAACGAAAGCTGTGCTTTGTTGAAATAAAATAAAAAGTTAACTGCTGATGCTCTCATATTATGCACCTGACTGTTGTTGTTGAGGGAAAACACCAGGAGAGGTCACTGCTGTCTATTTCACACTGATGCTGCATTAAAATGCTTAAGGAATTGTCTCTCGCTTTACCAAAATACGCGAAAAAATTTGAAAAGTGATATTAATACGTTTTTGTTCAACTCAATGTGTTTCTATTTATTTGTATTACTTGAAAATCAAATTATTACACAAAAACGTTCTTGTTCTCGGTTACTGTAGTTTAACTCTCATAATAGATTTTCCGGTAAGCTCGTGAATGCATCTCAAGTTTCCACATTTTCACACACCTTCTGCATGTCCCATGGACGAATATGATGAAAACTTCAGGAATACAGCCTTTGGCCTCCAGGTGCAGGTAGGCTATTGTCCTGTGTTCAAGTAACTTGTGTTGTTTTATTTAACGTCGCCGTGGTCTGTTATGGACGCATTCAGTCCCTGAGGGGAGAGAGAATGAGGGCAAAGCAGATTAAAGGGAGAGCATTACACACAAGCTGTAGTCTGTAACAAGTAACCATGCTTCTCTATTTGTACAGTCAATTCATTCAGGCTCAATGCTGTCAAGCATTTTTCTCGTTAATTACAGTCAATTATCAGATTTTTATTTCAAACTGTGTAAAAAAATAAAATAAATAAATTCTTGCCAGATTTGAAAGTTGACACAAAATCTTTAATAAATCTTTTCTCCAATAAATCACAATAAATTGTCCTTAGAACATACAGTGGGAGGAAAGAGTATGTGAAGCCTTTGGAATTTCTCCTGTGGATGTTTACATGTTATGGCCAATAAAGATATGACAACATGTAATTGTTTGGGTGGTATTAGTTTAAGCAAACACTGTTTACTCATTCTTGTGATTTTAACAAAGATCAGACCACATTTTATGACCAATTTAGGCCAAAATGTACTGTAAGAAATTCACATACTTTTTTCTCCCACTGTAAATTTATATTTAATGTATTTTTAGATCAAAAATACTGTAAAGTTTGTAAAGCCAACCAAGTTTGAACTTGATGCATTTAAATTTCAATTTGAGTATGCACACCTTATGTATTTAATATATTATGAACTAACTGTAATGTAATTGTTCTTGTTTTTCTTACAGACAACCTAGTAGTATATTGGAACCGTTCAAATAAAGATCCGTGGGGAGGATATGGTTTGATGTCACTGATTCAGCCAGGCAAATACAGCCATGTTTAATCTAATAAAGAAAGACAAAGAGAAAGAAAAGGAGTTGGGGAAGAGAGAAAAGAAAGACAGAAAGGACAAAAAGAGCGGATGTCTCAGGCCGAGCTAAAAAGCCTGGAGGAAATGAGCATACGCCGAGGGTTCTTCAACCTTAACCGTGGAAGTACTAAGAGGGAGTCCAAGACGAGGTTGGAGATTTCTGGACCTATTCCAATTAAAGTTGTGAGCAATGCTGAACTTAACCTTACAGACCTTGGGCCCAGCAGTAATGTGACAGAACATCCTCGAAACTCTGTGAAAGAGAAAGCTGCTAAATTTGAGGAACTTGCAAGCTCTGGGCAGAAGCATCTGTCACAGAAGCCCAGAAAAGTTGTTATTCCGATCTAGTGGAAAGGATCTTCCCTGATGTGGACCTTCAACTTCCTAATCTCATCCCCCCACCTGCACCGGACGTACGGGAACTCAAACTACAACGTCGAAACACGGAGATTTTGGGTTTTCTTTACGCAGGTCCACCATGTTAGACAGGCAGCCTGATGGGAAGGTGTATCGACGCGTGGTGCACTTTGCAGAGCCCGGGGCAGGGACCAAGGAGCGGGCTCTTGCTTTGGTTCCGGGGACAGGCTGGTGAGATCAATGGGCTGAACGTGGAGAACAGGAACAGGGATGAGATTGTGGAGATGATCCGTCAGTCTGGAGAATTGGTCTGCCTCAAGGTGCAGCCCATCATTGAGCTGAGCGAGCTGAACCGCAGCTGGATGAGGACCACTCAGGGCCTGCACAAGGAGGGCTTTGATGTAAGTAAAGTTGAATCCCATTAAGATCAGACCTGAGACACATACTACATGAGCTGTCTGTTGACTGTGTTGCTCGCTTTTAACATCAATAATGTATAATGATAAGAACTCCGTATGCAGCACAAGTTTGCCGTATTATTTTCACAGAATTATTTTATGAATTGATTTAGACGGTCACTAGTTAGCCAGTGCCAAACCTGTGTAAATCACTGCATATGAAGCAGCCGTGATGACCTAAGAAAAGCAACAAGATTTTTGAGTATTCCAATAATTGCAATATTTGAATTTAGTTTTCAACATTTTGGTCGTATAACTCATAAACATTTCTTGTCACTACTACTTAGTCACAAACTAAAGCATTAATTGGACATTACAATAATGATACACTTTACAACATATCTCGTACAATCCATCCTAAAATGTCGTTTCAGGATTTACATTCCTAAAGTCTTTCTATCAGTTGTTTGTCTTTGTTCTACTTGACATGTCTGAATCACTAAACTTTTGACACTGGTAATGAGCTTTGCGTTTGGGAGTGTTTGCGTTTGAAACACTTGGCGAGAGAAGCGAATGTGTTCTAGTGTGTGCATAATCCTTCTCCCCTCCCTTTGCTCCTTTGACACAAAACAATGGGACGCTAAAGGAGACAACGGCCCAAACATCGCCACCACAACCCATGGCCATATGGTCCCGGGAGACTTGGCTGGCAGCCCATTCATCTCTTTTTGCTTGGTTTATTAAGTGCAACAAGTACAGACAAGAGTAACATCAGGACAAGTTCTTTATTAGCTGTCATGGTAAACATCTAGTTTGTTTGGTTGAGAAAACCTGATTGTAACCATGATTGTAACTTTTTCAAGGTCAGTTGGAATACTGTGTTGCAACATTTGGGAACGTTAAAGTGACCCATCTAGCGTCTTGTCTCTTCTGTCCTACTTTGCACCAATCCAAATATTCATCATTAGAGAGGAAGGAAAAAAAGGAGAAAGTGTGCTCGTGAGACTGACCTAGAACCAACAGAACTATTTATAGGCGGTTATAATAAGATGTGGATTGAAGAGAAGAGCTTTTTGACAGAGAAGGTTTTCATGTGGGGTGAATTACAATATTGTTATCTGACTTTATTTTTGTGGTTTTGTTTTCCTTTATTGCCTTGTTAATGGATTACAATTTAGTTTGCAATAATTAATACCATGCCAGCTTATGGCAATGAAATAAACAAATCTAATAAAAGTATCGTATACATTAATTAGTATGTAGCTTAGAATTAGAGTGAAACTTACTCGATGTGGCTCCAAATTTATTTTCCGGTTGATTGGGGTAAATCAATTAGTCAAAATCACTACTAAGCCGCTCTTTCTCCAACTGTTGCTCAGTGACCTCATTGTGGCAGTTCTTTCCAGCTTATTGGTGGACTTATTTGACCCCATGAACTTCATCACCGTAATTCCCACATGCCCAGTAATGTTCATAATATCCTTTCCTCGCTTGTAAAATCTATTCTTGTACAAACCCAGGTTTATCATGAGGAAATTAGCATGTTTAATCTCCTGTCCATTAAAATTACATCCCCATTTCCAGATACTAAATGAGAGCCTTAGGCCTGGATTAGAAGGGGGTGGGGAGTTTGCAGATAAACCGGTTGTTTTTGATAGTCAGAGTACAGCATATAGGCCTACAGACTTCAAATAAACAAAGTCAGTTCAAAGTCTGTCATGTACCCTAATGATTAGTTTCACACTCGGTATAATTGTGGTATATGAGCCCTTATGTTGCTTTGTTATATAAAATGTACTGTTGGACATCATAATAATATTGTGAAATATAGATATAGAAGTGCTATACACCGAATTATATCGATTTAGGTCAGAAAGAGGCAGTAGTGTTCATGTCATATACGAGCTCTTAATCTTCGCTCTGTAGCTGCACAATGCTGTGGCCCAGTAACTGACTCAGGGGATTAGCAGGCACCGGCTACACAGTGTGTTTGGCTGATGTTATGCTGCTCTAATGCAATAGTGGAGGATTTGTTATAAATGTAACGCTATAATCAGTTTCAGCAAACTTTGGACACTTATTTTAGGTTACGTTAATATTTATTGTCCCAAAGGGAAGTTACCTTGGTCTTGCAGTGCAGTGGGTTGCTACATTATAGTTTATTTTAGTTTTAGTTTATTTGTCACGCACACACACACACACACACACACGCACACACGCACACACCACACACACACACACACACACACACACACACACACACACACACACACACACACACACACACACACACACACACACACATAGAAACATAGACATAGAAAAGACAATATATACTACTATGGGAGAAGGTGCTATGCTACTCACATATACAATTACAACAAGAGTAAAGGGGAACTGTCTGTCAGCCCAGTCTACATAATTTCGATTGAAAATATGTAAATGCCATAACAATAATTGCACACGATTGTAGTTTGAGCCCGACCCTATCTCTCTTTTTCATTTTCACATTTATTATATGAATTCAATGGGTTTTCTTACGCAAAATATGGTCAACATTGTGCGAAGTTCTGAGAATAGCTCACAAGATCACATTTAGCACCCTCTTGTGGGTTTAAGGTGTATGTGCCCTTATATTGAAGCACCACAACAGTGCAAATTAAGTATTTTAAAGATAATATCTCATATGAGCAACACAACTCTATGAATAAAGACAGGTGTAGTGACATGATGGAAAGAAACTAATTATTATTGTTATTATTATTATTATTGGCTTGAAAATTAAACTGTACTTTATGGGATGTAGCCTTACCCACCTCATGCACAAAGAACTAGGATGCTGTTTACTCATTTTTCATTGATTAATAAATTATCTCAAGGAATGTTCATTGTCTTGGCTTTAGCATGGGCTTGTAGGACTTTCACTTACTTGGACATGTCCAGTATGGCTGGGTAATAGCTTTATGTAATTACTTGATTTAGTCTGGCTGGAGTTGGAGGTGTCTGGTGTTTTTACAAGATGAGTGGTCTGTCATCAGAGGAGAACACTAGCTGTGGGGAGAGTCCCAGTGATAATTGGCATACTTGTGCAAACTCTATTTATAGCTCTTGTGTGTTTCAGCAGCTGTCCCTCTTCTATCACATTACGCCCCTCCAGTACCCGGACCACTGCTCTAACATGTGCACCATAACCCCGCCCAGTGGCTTCCACCCATACTCACTCACAGCACATTTTGTGGACTTGAGTCTCGGTACCCTGACTGAAGCCGATCAAGGGCCCGTGCGGCGTCTGGGAGGTTAACTGGGCCTAGAGAGGAGGTAATGAGCGCAGGTCTCCGGTGGACTGCCCCATGTGTGCATGTGTGTGATGTGGAATGAGCTCGGAGTCTGCATGCTCTGCCGGGCTGCTCCGTTTGGGTTCTGGAGGACAAGTGACACAGAATGGCTGCCTTTGCTGCTCATACTATTTATAGGGGTTGACCATGGGGTTGAATGATGAAAGCCAGGCCAGACAGAGTGTAACTTGTTGATGCACTTTTTACCCTTGTTTTGCTGCTTGATGTTGGGATTTGAATAAAAGTGTATGAACAGGTGGAGTCGACATATTGAACAGTGACGAAATTCATTGTATTTGTACAAAGCACATTTGGCTGAGATATTCTTTTATTAGAATTAATTGCAACCGTGGTCATTAATCATTGCACGTACGATACTGCGAGCACTGACATAACTTGACTGAGAAGTTTGTAGTATTTAATGTGTATGGCAATAAAGAAGGCAATCATCAATTCAAAATAATACTTTTCAATCAAAACAATCCAAGTAAAAGAGTAATCTAAACTGCAGTGGTTCTCAAATGGTGTATCTTCAATCTCATCCTGATAAACTGCAACCCTATTTAAAATACTATATATTTCAACTCAATAAAAACATTTAGCAGTTTGACCCTGTTATAAAGTGAAATCATGTGAAATAAAAATACAGTATCTTATTACATTCAGTATTGATCATAAGGCTGACTACAAAACTATTATCACAGTAGTTCTCAGCTACTCACTGATCATTTGTTTTGCTATTTTATGATCAATGCTTAAATAGACAAAACCTCTATGAAGAAATGCTGAACTTTGACATGAAACATACAAAAACAGGGTCAAACCGCGAGTCTAAATTCATATCTTTATAGGTGTCGTGATACAGAATGTTGAAGTTGGGTCCCAAAGCTAAACCAGTCTACTCATCAATTCCCATTTCCGGCAAAGTGCTGAACATTGATCAATCAACAACGATTGATAAATGAATAAATAAATCGTAAGTAAAGTGTTTCTCCATAAATAAAGTGTTTCCCTCATTAGCTCCTTCTGTCCCAAAATTAATGAAAAATAAGAAACAAGTAAAACTAAAAAAAGAAAAGCAAAGAAAAATACACTAACCCACTAGTTGAGAGCCACTGTTCCACCTCACCACTAAATCCACTCCTTTTACTGCTATTGGTGCTTTGAATTTCAGCAGCTTCTGCATGACAGACCTGATGTGAACCTGATTGTCAGTCCATCACTAAAGTACATTCTCCTCTTGTCTCCTCTCACTGTTTCCCCACCGCCTCTGTATGCTCCACCCCACACAGCTTGTTCAATGACTTTTGGCCTGTCACCATGGCGTACAAATCACGCTTTTCATTCTGGGAACAAAAGGGAAGTCTTGTGGTTATTTTTGGCTTGCTGTTTGTGTGGCAATGTACTTGGTTTTGGAAATGTTATTCTGTCAATTTGATCTTTGTGTCACTTCTTTTGTGTAGGTCAAAGTTGAAAACAGGTCAGATGTAAGTCTCTCATATGCTCGAATTTAATTAAATGTTTAATAGGTCACTTAAGATTTGTAACAGCCAATTTCATGATCTGTCTTTAATTGTTTTTAATTTATGTATTCATTTATCAAAGATGGTTATTTAGTAAGACAGAAGTATTAATTTTGTTATTATTATTATTATTATTATTATTATTATTATTATGACTTAATGTCTCAAGACCTGCTTTTGTTACTTACCGTACCGCTCTATCGCCTTTGCTATGCCCAATCCCGTTAGACCTTGGAAGCTAAGCAGGGAAGGGCCTGGTCGGTACTTGGATGGGAGACCGTTTGAGAACACCAGAAGCCTGGGGTGAATGTAGTGAGTGAGTGAGTGGTTGGTGGTGGTCGGAGGGGCTGATGGCACAGACTGGTTGCCTCGCTTCCGTCAGTCTACCCCAAGGCAGCTGTGGCTACAACAGCAGCTTACCACCACCGAGTATGGAGTGAATAAATAATGAAGTCAGTGTAGCGCTTTGAGAATCTTGGTAATACAGGCTTGTAAAGCGCATTATAAGTGTAAGGCATTATTATTTCCATGGCAGAAGAAATTGTGCCTTAACATTCATGCATAAGAATTCCCTATTAGGAGTGTATCACGAAGCATAACATGTTAATATGTGTGCTAATAACCAAATTATAAGATAATTGCATTCAGATAACACTGCTGCTCTTTTAAACCAAATTGCTTCCAGGCACAATTGTTGAGTGCTAACCTCCTATTCTCTGTGTATTCAGTCTGATGTGGATAGTAGTCCGCCTCAGGCAGTCTCCAAACCAGTGCCAGAGGCAGAGAAACCGCCACAGTCCACTGTATCACCTCCTGAACAGAGCAGCGCCGACACAGCCATGGGCGGTCCAGACGCTCCAGGGGAGGAGCAGGGCAAGAAGGTGATCAGGGTGGTCAGGAGAGTTGTTCGGCGAGTTGTTCCTGCTGGGACAGAAGAGGCAAAACAAGCTGAAGCTTCAGACGGGGCCCGATCTGCCGCCACTGCAGACAAGGATGATATCTCCATGGGGCTGGCCAGTCTGATGGGCAGGAGCCGGACCAAGGAGCACCGGATTCGCGCTCGCACCCTGGACCGCAAAGAGGAGCTCAAGCAA
Source organism: Neogobius melanostomus (assembly GCA_007210695.1). Classification (NCBI taxonomy): domain Eukaryota; kingdom Metazoa; phylum Chordata; class Actinopteri; order Gobiiformes; family Gobiidae; genus Neogobius; species Neogobius melanostomus. The sequence continues at coordinate 1,095,785 of VHKM01000281.1, forward strand.
GAGGAGCAAAAGGAAGAAGTGGCGACTTCCACATCCAGTACAACTCCAACCACATCTGTGCAAGCAAAGCCTAATCCACTCACTCCTCCAACTGGGTTCATTCCTACTCCTAAACCTGACCCGTTAGCTCCCCCACCCGGGTTTATACCTGCTCCGAAGCCTAAACTGGACCCCCTTGCACCGCCATCCGGCTTCATTCCATCCCCCAAACCAGACCCTGTTGCCCCTGCAACTAGTTTTGTTCCCACTCCTAAGCCAGACCCTCTCGCTCCACCCGCAGGCTTCATCCCTGCACCTAAACCGACACCTAAACAGAATCAGTTACCTCGAATTCCTGGATTCCTTCCTAAAACGGACCCCCTGAGCCCTCCTGCAGGCTTTATACCTCGGCCCAAGTCACAAGCCACCCCACTGAAGAAACCGGAGGTACACACATCGACTGCATGCCTGCTGCTTAACCACAAGGTGGCACTTGCTGCATTCATATCTTACAGGCAATAACAGTAGATTCTTCATACTTGTTTTTATTGATGCTCTCTCCTCTGTTTGTTTGTGGGATGTTAAAGTTTGTGGATAAATGACCTTGGCCTATCGAGGTACGATCAGAAACAATAGTGGGCATAAGGGCACGGTCACTCTCCATCCTTTTTATACATTTTAACTCATGATAAGAGATGGATGCAACAGATTTAGGGTAGGTCCAGGTCCCCTGAGCTAATTATGGTCTTGACAGTTTATCTCAGTGCCACATCTGTAACTTAACTGTAATATAAATCATTAATTTTTCCATTCTAACCATTTTGCTTTCATTGGTATGTGTTTGTCCTCTGTGTTTGTTCACATGCTTATTAAATTTAAAGGTAAAGGACATTTCATCCACTGATTCATTATCCCAGACTGTGAATGAACAGACAACTCCAAAGGTACATCCAGCGCTCTTCATTGTCATACATAGAGTGTGCATTTTCTGCTTGTCTACTTACATTTCTTTAATCGTATGTACATTTGTGGCTACCCACACATAGGCCCCTGAGCTGATGCCCACAGAGGAAGACCACAAGCGTGTAATGAGGATCTTTGCTGCCAATAACAACAATGTAACTTCTGTCTTACATAATGTGCTTGGTCTGTACCTGTCATGCATTGCCAGTGTTAGCTTGCTTCCAAAATTACAAGAATATCCCACTATTCAATGGGCTCCAATTACGAAGGATCCCCAAGTTGCTATTCAATTTTGCAACCATAGCTAAAAATAATTTTAAGTGTGATAGTTTGAAATCTCTTTAATTGGGCCCAACTTTACCTGGTTTATGAAAAGCATGTGATGGAAAACACCTCTCTCATTTTAATTATATTACTTTCTGCCTTTCTTTGTGATTGTATACCTTTTCTTTTATGTTTTATTGTCCAGGAGAGTGGTTGCTATGTTGTTTGCCCTTTGGCACAATTTGTATTTGTTTGGTCTTCATGTTTTAATATTTGTTCTCTCTGCTATGATTTTTCCCCTCCAAACTGTCCCCGTTCGTCTCTTTTGGCCTCTCTGTGGGTCGCTGGATCTTGACTTGCTGCTGCCCTCTTTATTGTTTGCATGGCTAGCGTGCCAGAGGCCGTAAATCCTCTCAGGTATACCATGGGCCGCCTGTGGACTTGACTCCCTCGATTTCAGAGTGCAAAACTTTAAAGCCTGTTTTTCACTTCACTGACATCGGCATGACCTTGTTTTGTTTGAGTCCATTCACTTTCTAATTCCCTGAGCCAGTCTTTGAATTTCAATAGACTGAATGCAGAATAATAATACATACTTACAGATAGTATATGTTGCAAGCAAAGTGGGAAATTCAGATTTTCGACTTGGACTGTAACAATATATGCTGCATAAGCATTTAGTGATATGTGGGTATGTGATATGCAAACCTTTTTTAGACTGCAAATATATATTGTTTGTCCATTATTGTTTTTCTAATCTTTATGAAGTTTGGTTGATTGAAAATCTAAGCTTTGTTTTTTGTTATTATGTCATTAATTCTGTATTTGCAGTTGCCTGTTTTTTGAAGGGGAGGCGTACTAGGCGCAATTAGCTGCAGCTTATTTGTATCAGAATCAGATTAACTTTATTGATGCCTGAGGGGGAATTTGTTTCATCTACTGACAAAAGATTTCGACCGTGAAAGAAATTTGTTACAATGAAAAATATAGGTTTGCAATTTAAAAATATGTAATACAGTGCAAAAACAAACAAACAAAACCAAAGTGTATTTATTTGAGTGCACTTATCTAATTAAACATCTGGTACTTCCTGAAAACTTTCACTTGACTCCAATGAATTCAGCGAAACTTTTATACATTTTCTCCTTTCTACTTGGAGATACATAATGTGGACAACTTACCAGCATCCATTCATTATAAAAGCACTGTTGCACCCTCCTTTCCGTCGCTTTTACTTTCTTGGTAATAGCTCGTGTTGGAATTCATTTTCCTTTTTCTTGTCTCCCACAGAACAACTAATTTCTTTGATAAATTATCTTTTGTTTTCCCCCAGTCCAAGCCAGCTGAGGACCCGTGGCCATCCTTCAGGCAGCGCATTCAGCAGCAAAGGTTTGGCCCTCGTGCTTGTGGGGTTGACATCATCACTGTGATGTCAAACATAGTATTTGTTTTGTGTTGGTTGTTTAAGTCATTAAATTCACTGTTGGTAAAGCTTTGTATAGCTATTAAAGCATGACAAGTGCCTAAAAGTGCAACTCTGTAAAAAGCAAGTTGCCGCTGTAATTTGCTCTTGAAGGCCACTCTTTTAGTAGTTGTTTTCTCCTTCCATTATGTTGTAAAAGCTGGCATTTGTGAAAAAAACAACTGTGTGCATTGTACATCTTATTGCAAAAGATTTAGGCCTATATAAAACGCAAGGCCAGTTGCTAGTTTACTGTGACAGTAAAGTTCCACTTTACACCCTGAAAGTATAGGAACGAACGTGCATCCCTAAGAAGAAGCGGGATGTAAGTAACACAGACATTACGAAAGTTAGGAATGAGTTTGGACAGCAACTTGGACAGCAAAGTTAAACTTTACTCCGTCCCAATTTCTTTGTTTGTATACACACACATGCACACACACAAAAATATGGCACAATGCCTTTATAATGGCCTTTTTGAATATTGCTTGTTCACTAGTAAGGGCCACGCCACAACAAAGTGCAATTAAGATTTTATTCACAAGGTTATAGTGTGGAGTGAAACTGAGTGAGAGAGTGGGTGGGGGCTCCGTCTCGGATGAACCCAGCTCTTCGGGACCCCCCCTCGAAGCAGAAGAATCAGTGCTGAAATAGAACAGAATGAAGGGAGGGAGGGTGGGGTCGACAGATTCAAACAAACAAACTGAGATGACGAGGCTTAGCTTGGTATATGGCTCATTGGTAATTAGAGGCATGGTTAGGTGAAAGCAAGAGTGGTTGGTGTGCAAAGTGTGATAGGTAGAGGCGTGGTCCTGCTGTCGAACCTAGTCAATAAATATTGACTCCATGAATTTAATTCTGCAATTTATAGAACAGTCTATATACCCGTAGCGGTTACATTTTATTTTACACTACCTTGATACATTGTACCAACATTTTTTTCATGGTACAACGTAATCTGCTTTGTAACAATCCGTAATAACTTGTACCTACTTGTAGTACAAAACGTAGTACTTTGGAGGTATATAATTTAATATGACATAGACATAATACATTGTGTACCTCCAAACTACAAATACACATTATTCCATCGTGTATGTAACTCATAAGTTATTACACAGTGTTACATTGCACATTACATTGTACTAAATTTGGCAGGTACAATGTATTAAGGGTAGTGTACAATAAAGTGTTAACCATGTGGCTAATTGCATAATCATCCATTTGTAACCATTCATTATCTCATTCAATGACTAATCATTTCTTATATTTATATTTCTCCCATTTTTCTCCCTGTTATGAACAGAGCAAGACTGAGGAGCAGATCACAGTGGAGAAGACCTGGTACAACACTGAAAAAGTATGGCTGGTCCACAAGGATGGTTTCTCAATGGGTAAGCGAGATTTAATCGGGAATACATATGTGTACAACTGTAATTAGCATTCTTAATTCAAACCATGCATGTTTTTAATCTTGAGTGAGCTTGTTCCGATATAATGAAGTCGAGACAGTAATAAAAGATATACAACCATAAGACATTAGCAGACATGTAAGATTGATGAAGCTTTGGCACTGGGTCAAGATCACATGTCATGATAAATTATTTCTGGCCTTTTGCGGTAACACAGCGACTCTCCTGAAGACAGAAGCAGGCAGTCTGCCAGAAGGGAAGGTGAAAATCCGCCTGGAGAGTGATGGATCTTTATTGGATGTGGATGAAGATGATGTAGAGAAGGTATTTAATCATCAAATCAACCTGCGAACATCATCAATTACAGATGACGTCCCCGTGAGTATGTACCTCTCTGACTTTGAACCGCAGGCAAACCCTCCGCTGTTCGACCGTGTGGAGGACCTGGCCTCTCTGCAGTATCTCAATGAGTCCAGCGTGATGCATTCCCTCCGCCAACGTTATGGGGCCAACCTGGTGCACAGCCACGCCGGGCCCAGCATGGTGGTCATTAACCCCATTAGTGCCCCCTCCATGTACTCGGAGAAGGTATGCCCACACTCAATGTACATAATAATACATTTCCTTTGCAATGACACAACATTAAATACAATAAAAAGACCTGCCTTGCGCACTCTATGGTCAGTATCACATTATCACCTGCTTGTTATTGATGGGAATACCACTTTCTGCAATCACCAGCTGTCCAATATGTAGCCCCACGTGCTACAAGCTAAGATATGTTGTGTATTTGACTCTCAGAGCAAGCCTTATCTTCTTAACAATTCAAACTAAATTCAACCACTGCAGACCAGGAACACTAAAGCATGGAGATATTCTGAAACACTTTCCAACCATTTAATTTTTCTTTGTTCAGTTGAAGAAGAGATACTGTACTTTGTCAGACCTATTCGCATTGTCTGTCTGTGAACATCGCATATTCTTTTGTAGGTGATGCAAATATTTAAGGGCTGCAGGAGAGAAGACACTGGCCCTCATATCTACAGCATGGCCCAGACTGCCTACAGAAACCTCCTCACGACCCGCCAAGACCAGTCCATTGTTTTGCTTGGAAAGAGTGGCAGCGGCAAGACCACCAACTGCCAACACATCATCCAGTATCTGATTACAATTGCTGGTTGCACCAACAAAAGCTTCTCAGGTCGGTGTAAGTAAATTATCGCCCAATGTTTCTGCTCTCCAGTCGCTTATAACGCTTGTTTTTCAATGTTTCCATAGCCGAGAAGTGGCAGGCTGTGTACACCGTTTTGGAGGCATTTGGAAATGCGTCTACGAGTTTGAATGGGAATGCAAGTCGTTTTTCACATATTGTTTCATTGGACTTTGACCAGTCAGGCCAGGTGACATCTGCCTCAATCCAGGTAAACTTCTGATAATCATTTATTATTTCACATTTTGTATTTCCAATATTTTGAATGTAAATTATATGCAACCGTTGTTTAGACCCTATTAATGGAGAAAGCAAGAGTGACAAGGAGACCAGAAGGAGAGTCGACATTCAATGTCTTTTACTACTTAATGGCTGGAGCGGAGAGTTCTTTAAAGTCAGAAATTATTACATTTAAATATTACAATAGTGTATTGATTTAAAGAGGGCGCTTAAAGGTAAAGTGGCAAGTTGTTAATATTACTGTGTCTCTTTTCCCATTAGAACGGAACTGCATCTGAATCATTTTTCTGAAAATAATGCTTTTGGAATTTTGCCTCAAACAAAGGTAAGCTTCGTTCCCAAAATGGTTAATATGTTTTGTGAAATGTCACATTGTTTTACTTTTAATATGTGAATCTCATTATGGTCTCTTTGGCAGGCTGAAGACAAGCAGCGTGCATCTCAGCAGTTCTCCAAGCTTCAAGCAGCCATGAAGGTTTTGGGCATAACTCCAGACGAGCAGCGGGCCTTCTGGCTTGTCCTTGGTGCCATCTACCATCTTGGATCTGCCGGGGCAACCAAAGGTAAGAATTTGGAGTATAATAAATAAGGTTGATTTAATTTAGATTTAACACACGGTCATACAATACTTTTCACTCACATATATTGTGCATGTACTCATTTTTACACTTGCATTGGTGGAAATAAGACTGTCCTTTTCTACAACTTACATTAGATTGTCTTGCCACTTACCATTTCCATAATATCAATTAGGTTTAAGCACAGTGTTAAAAAGAATCACACTAACACCACCACACTGTACGTAAAGATAAACTATACTATACATATAATATGTAATAATTATGAGTCATTTTAATTGCAGGTGCTAAAATTGTTCAAACCATTTTCATGCTTCATTTATTACTGTAGGTAAGATGAAGTGAGTGATGCAAGTAGCTGTAATCTGCATGAACTGAACTGTACAGATGTAGTCAGACTTTGCAACAGCTCAAATCTACAGTTTAAAAAAAGGACCTACATGTATGGATCTAAGGATATTGTTACATACTGTGTTGTTTGTTAAAAGTATAAATGTGTGATTAATATCTACATATAAAACAGCTTTAACATTATGTGTATTTGCTTTAAGTAATGAACACTAGTCCAACTAACACTATTTCATAGTTTGAAATGCGCTGTTCAATACAAACAAACAAATTAAACAGGTTAGATTCGGGCTTAGCTATTTTTTACCTGTGCTTTTGGTTCCCTTTGCAGAGTTCCCTCTCGAGACACTATTTCCCCCTCTCTCGCCAGTTATACAAGATTGCATGCCATTTTTAAAACAATCCTCCACACCTGCCCGCAAGACTTTTCTATGGCTGTGGTCCATCAGCTAGGGACAGTTTTGGAAAGAAAACAATTTAAATCCTTGTTGCATCTGCTCCTGGGAAGAAAGACACAGCCCACTTTGTTCTTTATACTCTCGGCTGTTTGTCCTTCTGCAGTCCTTCTGTTTATCCCATGACAATTGTTGGGAGTAAACGGTGTGTCATTGGAGTAAAGCTTTTGCCAGAAAAGTCTACGCGATTTTGAAATTAAACTTGATTGCACTTAAGTATTTCAGTGTACGGCGTTCTTGGTGTAACACTAGAGGGCAGCAGCCATCTCTCACACACCGCAACTGGCATCTTTCTTTGCTGAATACAGTTGGTAACCCATTGGTTAAATTGCTGCAAAACATTTTTCTGCATTTCGATACAACAGTAAACTAATTACTAAATTTAATCTTTTAAATGAAATGAAAGTGGGAATGTCAGCTTTCAATTTGAATGTCTTTGTATTTGTCATTGCAATGCTTTGGCTTATCATACTCATAAATGAGCGGGACTAATGGAATAGGAAGAGCCCACTATTTGAAAATCTTTGTACATTTTTTTTTCCTTTGAAAGAAAAAATGCTGGTCCATTGTGGATTAAATGTTTTATTTCTATTTTATGGCTTAGTACTTTATGAGGTTAAGAAACAAATGGATTTTTTTTTCATTGTGCCTTTTATTTTGTGTAGTGTGCTTCACATGTACATTACAACAAGTGAAAAGTTGGATTAAAATAATAATTGTAACTATAAATCAGGGCTAGGTAAGTTTGCTTGGTGGAGAACTGATTTTCTTCATCCGCAAAAGACCAAGAGCCGGACCCTCCAATTTTAGGCCGAAGTAAAGCATCACTTTCAACAAATGGCAGTGTTGTACATCATATATGGCCTAAATCAGAGTTCTACTAAGAAACTTTAAATTAATTGACAGTATTTTTCCCATTTCTAGAGGGCTTTAAAATGCATTTGATCTCTGTATAATAATCAAAATCATCTTGAGGGCCAGAGGTTCTATGGTGGAGGGCCGGTTTGGCCCCTGGGCCTGACATTGCCTACCCCTGCTCTAAAAAGATTCAAGCATTGTAGTAATAATCACATTAATCTTTCTACAATAGCTTTTCTACAATAGCCAAGATATGAGCACCATTGCCGAGGAATGCTTTTAGTGCCTGTTTCTTCCAGCTGCGTGAGTGTCAGCTTGACCACAGACATAATCCTAGCCTGTCAGACAGTGGATTGTCAGAAAGCTACCAGGCTAGCTGTGTGCCTAGGGTGCTTGGCAGAAGGGCTAATGGAGGTTTTCATGTGCATGTCTCAGCTGGCAGGAAACAATTTGCACGTCATGAGTGGGCCCAGAAGGCGGCCTACCTGCTGGGCTGCACCCTGGAGGAACTTGCCTCTTCCATCTTCAAGCACCAGACCAAGGGCACCCTGCCCAGAGTCAGTGCCGCTCGCCAGGGTCCGGACGAGAACAGCAGTGGAGACGCAGGTAAACCTCAAACACTGTCACCCACTGTTTGTCACTCTCCACTCAAAATGCAAGCTCTGTAGAATCTTAGTAATGAATACCACAACTTTGAAATGGCTGTTGACTGATACTAGCACTCTACAGTATGTAGGGATACATCATTTTGGATGCTTTCATAACATGTCAATTAGGGATGAATGATGTGTGTGTGTGAATGTATGTTGGTGGTCAGAGGGACTGTTGGCGCAATGTGCAGTCGCGACAGCGCTCCTGTCAGTCTCCCCCAGGGGAAACTGAAGCTACATACGTAACTTACCACCAACGAGAATGGAGTGAATGAGAATTGTCTCATGTAAAGTGCTTTGGGACCATGTCTGTGAAAGGCGCTATACAAATAAAGTCCTTCCTTCCTTCCTTCCTTCCATTTTTTTCCTTGCAGTCACAATTTTCTTGCATTGATTTATCCCAGGCATTTTAGCTTCATGGAAGACCATGAAGAAAACAATTCAAACTTTCTGTCACAGGAGACAAAACTGATCTCTGTCTACCTTTGAAAATTTCCACCACTCACTAAAAACATTACTCAAACACTGTAAATAACAAGTAACTGTAAGTAAAAACAGATGGCTATTGCCTTCAGGTGTACTGCAGTGTTGTGCAGATCAAACACAAAATCACCCGAGTCCAATGGCAAAATTACACCACTTCGCAATGTCCATTTTAGACACGGTTTATGACTTCAAGAGAAATGTGCTAAAATACACTACCACTGCACCACTTGCAGCCCTAATGGTTGTAATTGCAGTCTGGCTCTTACTGCTGAAAAAGCTATCTTGTATTGTGGCCAGCCCTAATGTTCATTTAATGTTGGCCATTTAAAAAAAAAAAAATATTATGAACTAGGGCCATGTGATTTCTTCTGACTGTGTTTCTGCTCAGGATCAAAAGCCAGTGCTATGGAGTGTTTGGAGGCCATGGCATCAGGGCTCTACTCTGAACTCTTCACTATCCTCATCTCTATGATCAATCGGTTAGTAATCACAGCACTGTACTTCATAAAATTGTATTTGATGAGTAGTCTTCTTTATTGGGCTTCTCATCAAAAATGGTTTATTTTTATTTCATTTTAAGTGCGTAATATTTTGTCCAGCAAATTGAAGGAACTGGAACTAGAATTCATGACACTGGAGACAGAACAGTGTTCTGCCTTACATGCCACAGCCTTAACCATTTCACTATTGGCTGTCTCTACTTCTCATGTGTATTGATCTTTACAGGGCCCTAAAGTCCAGCCAAAACTCGCTGTGCTCTCTGCTCATCGTGGACACTCCAGGTCTCCAGAACCCCCGTCTGGCCAAACGAGAGTGCGGAGCAACATTTGAGGACCTTTGTCACAACTACACTCAAGAACGACTGCAAACCCTCTTCTACCAGCGAACCTTTGTGCAAGAACTGGAGAGATATAAGGAGGCAAGTAGCTCATATTGGCCACTTGGCCTATATACATACACAATCAATCAACAAATATATTTTGTTGTCAAGAGTTCAGGTTTGTTGTATTTTTTAAAATGGAACAATTTTGGTAGGTTCCTTACAGTGTTGAAGATATTATGTGAAACAATATAGTGGGGCATGGAGAAGGAAAGGGAATCTTCACAAGGGCCAATGTTTATATTCTGTTTGTGCAAGATACATAATAAATACATAATTGCTGGCATTGTTATTGAGTCATCTGGCTAATTTGCCCATTCCTGAAACCTCTATCTACCTTTAGATACAAAATATACATACTATTAGAATAAGTCTAATGGACGTAATGTATAAGTATCAGTCAACTATGAATCTGGGCTTAAATACTGTTGTAGTGTGATTGAAAGTGATGAAAAATGTCAAAACCACACTATTGAACCCCAAATGCACTGGGCTGATATAAAGTTTTAAACTGTGTACACTCCTCTTCATTGTTATTTTCTCTCGTTGCCTTTGTTCCATGCTTTCTCTCAAACACATCAGCTCCAATAGTGTATGTGATCAGACATCAGATACACAGGCCCTCCCACCTGCCACATCAGTGACAAGGCAAAGTGCTTCATGTGTCGGTCCTCCTCATTAGTAATGCCAGCATTCACCTCTTCAGCCCAGATCAAAGTGAACTCTCTCACAAGCGCCTTTGGGAGACACGCCCAGCTGCACAGCTCTTGTGTTGTTCCCTGCTGAACGAACTATTCTCCTTCCTTCCTTCCTTCCATTAAATCCTTCTAGATGCTCCAAACACAGTGGATTTGTCCTTGAGAATGAAAGATGTTTAAAGCAAAAGACTAACTTAATCTTCTCAACAATTCTAGTCCTACTTTAAATGTATCCCCACATGTCACTTTTTAAAATCCCTGAATGCTCTTTGCTTTTTGAAACTCTGAAACAACACTAAAAGTTAACCGAGAGTCTTGATCATATTGCTTTTGGTGCTCTGAATTCAAGATCTAGGTTTTTCCCTCCCACATTTTCCTCCCACAGCCTTCTTGAACAAGGGAGAGAGGGAATTGAAGCGAAATAAAGTATTGCATAAATGTGGCAGAGTGTAATTTTCTCTTGTCACTTGAAATATCTCAAAAATACAAGGAACTGAAACTGTCATTGGAAACTGGGTCGAACTAATTTATAACTGCTCACAATATCAACAATATAAGTGACAGGTAGGTTAAACTGCCATGCACCAACAGGCATATATTTTTGATTTTGTGATGCTGCCGCTTCGTGGAAAGAATAGCTGTTTCTTTTTAGGCTTTCACGCCCCATAGACGGGAAGAGGAATCATTTAAGCTGCTTCACATGCACAGTCTACTTGAACAGTGGCATCTGTCAAGGCTGCTCTAATAGCACCACCAATGTGTGCCCACATTTCCATTTCATTTTCCACTTTTGTCACCGTAATCGTCCGCTCGGACATTTTGATCGGCTGAAAGTAATTTAGCTCATTCAATCCCACTTCACCCCTGAAATGTTATTGTCTGCTACTGTAATGAAATGTCCACTTTTCTATAGAGCCACCTTAACAAAATGTCATATTTTTTCTTATTATAAAGGAATTGCATTGGCCTTTAGGCTGCTTCAATTTATAACGTAGCATTAAATGAATGTACAGTATTATCATTGTATATATGGGCTGTTAGTAACAGCTTGTTTCACCGACATGTGGTAATTTTGAGTGCAGAATTTTAGAAGCAGTTGTGGTGAATAGGTCTGAGCTCATTCTACACATTAGGACATTGCTGGAACATGTAGGGGGAGGAAAATACATAATTTAACATTTTTAAACTCCGTATAATCCCTTTAATATCTAAATATTGATCTAAACGCCTAAATCAGGACTACTGGCGATTTGCAAGGATCTTAAGACCATGCTCTGTTGCTTGGGGGGTTCGCAAGATGATTTCAGGATTTTACACATTATAACATTTATAGCATTCTGACATTACAACATTATATTTTAGGGAAATTAAGCCAGATAACAAAATGTAGTATCCAAACAAACGGGATTTTGAAGGTATAAAAGGAACGGATGAAATTACCCCTACTAGATATGGGTTTACCTTATCTAGTAGGGGCAATTTCATCCGTTCACGATCTTACATGGACATAGTTTTTGACTGTGGGAGAGTACACACAGAAGCCCATGATCACACAAAGAGAGACCAACCATTGAATTTCAGCCTTTCTTACTGAGAGCAGTAACCGCTCTGCCTCAAGTTCTATCAATGATATTATGTAACTAGAATAATTTCATGCTCACTTGGTCTGCCATTGTACAATGTGAATAGCCCTTAAATGACACTAAATTGTAATGATTATGGTGATAAAATAATATAATGTGAATTCTAATGTAATTTTAACTCAAAGTCCTAATATGCATTTTTCAGTTTTTACACTAGGCACTTTCGGTATGCCATTACCTTCAAACTCCTATGCGCCTGCTATACGATGCTCTACAATCAATGTCGTGACCCAATTCATTGTCTTTCTTGTACTTTTACAACTTGTTTTGCAGTCTGTCAATCTTACCTGTCTATCTTCCTCCAGGAGAACATCGAGCTCGCTTTAGATGACACAGAACCGAGCAGCTCCTTGTCTGTGGCAGTAGTTGATCAAGCCTCAAGCCAAGCGCTGGTAAGACAAAGATTTTTAAAAGGCCTTGTCTTATTTTTCCACCGTCCTATTTTCCACTGTCTCCACCTTTGCAGACACACTATAGGCTTTCCACCATCTGGTAGTGATGTAAACACAGAAAACAGAAAAAAAGGGTTCTTTATATGACTTTTCATGCCAACTAATTTCGTGTCATCATTACTTATTTCCAGAGTGACTGCTGTTCACAAATGTTAAATATTGAAAGACGTTGTTTGGTGAAGATGAGGAGGCCAGCGTGTGGTAACTGGAAAAGAAAGGTTATAGAATTGACTCTGAGAAGGAAAATCGATGATTGGCCTTTGCCGCGTCTGATCTGCACCATGGAAACAGAAGGGCTTAAAGAGTCATAGATCATCTTGCTGTATTTCCAATGGTTTTGAGTGCTGTACTTTTTAAAGTCACACTTCATTGGGCGTGTCAAAGAATAAAGTGAACTGTTATGTATCACACAGAAAAACAAATGTATCTATCTCATTTTGAATTAAGGTTTTTCCCAGTCTGATACCAAGTGTGTGAATAAAGACTACAGCCAGGTCTGCAAAAAAAATTTGCCCTAGAGCTCATGGCACATTATGCACAAATAACAAATTGTACGTAAGTTCTTCCGATCCTAAAACAATTTGAAGGCGGAAAGAGGCAACATAAATCTTCTCTCAGTGACTATTAGTTTTTTTTTAGATCCTGCAGAGTGTCCACAGCTGGTATTTCTGGGACATTAGTGTAGCGTTTGCCACGATTATTGCTTGTATTTGTGGATATTTACATAGAAAAAACTGCGTGGTGCTGGATTGGTTTAAATGGTTTGGGTACTTCCCGATACAATACCTGATATTTTTGTAAAAAAAAAAAAAAAAAAGAAAAGTGGTGGATCAGATTTTAATTTTTTGTTTTTGTTTTGTGTAATATTGGATAAAACTGAGCCCTTATGGTACTTATTTGGTAAAACGCAGCAAGTAAAGTAAGCAAAAAATGTATATCCTGTATGAGTGTTGGCGTTGATAAAACCAGAAAAGATGCTTGTGATCAAACATTTCCCTTCACTTTGTGATATATTTTCTTCCTGTTGCCGGTTGGATGTTTGTTATCACACATAGCCCTAATACTCATTCATTGCAGGTCTCTGATTTGTCATACGTCACCGCTAAACTGATATGCTGCAGTCAGTGTGGTGTGTGCCACTGATAAGGATGTCCCCTGTGTCATGGGCTGAAAGATACAAGAACATTGTGTGGTTCTGTGAGTTCGGCTCAACTCCCCAGGTGAATGGAAGCACACAAGCCAGTCTCCGGAGAGTGCTGAAGTCCTTTACAAAACAATGAAGCAAGTGCCAAACATCCCAGATACCCACCAGAATCTGCCATTCACGGTTTTGCTCGATGCTACAGAGAATTTCAGGAGAATAACATACCACAAAAACACCCAGAAGTTATGGAAGGGAAGGAGTCTATGGTCAAAAGCAAGGTCACTGCAACTTCATGTATTTCCACGACTGGGTATTGTGACTTAATTAAACCTAAAATCTGATGCAAAGTCCCGCCATCAATCTACCTTGATACATTGTTTGTTTCTCATTTCAAGTGTAAGAAAGCACAAAATAGAGATTGCTTCAATTTGGTTGCTTTGTCAGGAGAATTTAATTTACTGTCAATTTACCTCCCCCCCCCCTACAGGCCTACGTATTGTTGTTTTCAGTTTTCACGTTTGCTGTTTTTCAGTTTCATTACTGAGCTTAAGGCGTGTGTGCTTGTTTGTACTGAGCAGGTGCGGACTGGTCGAACAGATGAGGCCAGGGGCTTGCTGTGGTTGATGGAAGAGGAGGCGCTGCAGCCTGGAGGATCAGAACAAACACTGCTGGGCGCTTGTTCAGCTACTATGGGCCAGCGGAGGGGGAGAGCAAAGGTGAATTTGAGTTTTATCCATTTACCATTTGATAGGACCTTTTCCCTTACACAGTCATGTTGTGTGCAGAAATTCACACTGATTTTTCAGAGGCTTGAGCTACAGTACATTATTATAATATTATGACCTGGAATAATTTTAAGTACTTATCGGCACCACACACACATGTTTTAATGAATTAGACCAGGATATTAATTTATATGTGCTGCCTCTAACAATATTACTATTGTTTGTACTGTTGTTAAAAGACTGCGTTTTGATTTGTTTATGTTTGGAACAGCCTTTTTCCAACCTGCTGTGTTATTTACATCAGGTCACACATTCCTCTTGAAGAGCGAGAAGGACCACCACTTCCTACTGGGGCACAGTCATGGTACAGACTGGGTGGAGTATGACGCCCGCGGGTGGCTCAACTACGCCAAGCACAACCCTGCCACTTCAAATGCAGCCTGCCTTTTACATGACTCCCAGAAGTAAGAGCTATTTAAACATGTAGCACATCGCTGAAAATACTAATCACGGCTAACTGGACCTCCTTCAGAAAGATCATCAGTTCATTGATCATGAGCCGTGCCGGAGGGGCCACCATCCTGTCTGGGTCCATAGCAGGCCTGGAGGCAGGCTCCCAGCTATCTCTGAGGAGAGCCACTAGCATGAGGAAGACCTTCACCACAGGAGTGGCTGCCATAAAGAAGAAGTCCCTCTGCATTCAGATCAAACTGCAAGTGGTGAGACCTTTATCATGCGGCAATTTGGCAGAGATAAAATAGGTTTTGCTGTGTTACAATAATATGTAATATGTGTATTATGATATAAACATTAGTTGATATAATTATTATTAGTGATCATTTCAGACCATTAAACCGCAATACATACATTGCTATATAGCAGCACTGTAATTTGAAACATCAAATAGTACACACATTTTTATGTACAAAAAAAAAGAAAATACGTGATAACTGTATTGTTACACACTAATATAATCCTGGATTTATTTGGCTTTAATCAAGACTCCTCAAAGGATATGACAAAAAATGTTAAAACATTTTTAACCACAAGTCTGTGTGACATGTAAATGCGTTCTCGACAGGCTGCCTGCTGTTTGACTTCAGTCTTTCTAACCTGGATCTTTCTTTGGCAGGATGCACTCCTTGACATGGTGCGGAGGTCCAAAATTCACTTTGTTCACTGCATATTGCCTAAGGCTGATGCCCTAAAGGCTCTGAGTGGATCCCTGTTCAAAGGTGGGGATGATCGAGAGACTCCGGGGGAAAATGGTGATCCTGGATTAATGCAGCTAGATGTTTCTATGCTCCGTGCTCAGCTTCGGGGCTCCAAGCTGATGGATGCTCTCCGGATCTATAGGCAAGGTTAGGCCAGCTCTAAAATGCATACAAGCACTGGTTTGAAGATACATTCATAACAAATGTACAAGATTCCTCTAAATATTTGACTGTGCTCTCCAAAAATGATGGCTTCCATGCTGCTCTTTACAGGCTACCCAGATCACATGGTGTTTTCAGAGTTTCGACGGCGCTTCGATGTCCTGGCACCGCACCTCACGAAGAAGCACGGGAGGAATTACATTGTGAAGGACGAAAAGAGAGTAAGTCGATGAATGAAGTCAGGAGCAGAGAGAGAGATGTAAACCTCCGGCTGCAGCCAAACGCAATGAAGATTAATGTTGTGAAGAGGCAGCTTCATTACATCTGGCCCTGGTTTGTCAGCAGCAGCCCACGACGGAGAAATAAAGCTCCATTCATCACCTATTGTAATGATCTAATCAACTTAACCTTAGCTGTAACGTCCCTTTTAACGGCTCGGGTCAGTACTGTGGGTTAGAAAGGGCACCTACACAGAAAATACCTTATTGATGTCACTTTAGTTCAGATATTCAGATAAGTATTAGAGTATACACGGGCGACACGGTGGTGCATTCCCACATGGATGGGGACTTTCTGTGTGGAGTTTGCATGTTCTACTCGTGTCCGCGTAGGTTTTGATGTCGGCTCTTCCTATCATTGTGAAGCAGAATTCACCAAGCGTTGGATTATTCAACCACTAATAGGGAACGTAAGGACTTTACTGATGATACAAGACCTGTGTTCTACGATAGTAAAATCATATGAATTTCCTTTCTTTTGGTAAAAATGTCAAACTCCAATACAGTGGTTCTCAACCAGAATGAAAAGGTTCGTGTGCAGGTTGCGACTGCCCTACAACATAAAAAAAAGAAGAAGAAAGAACCAAAAAATAATCATGGTAACACAAGTGTTCAGCTTTACTCTCAATAGCATTGATAAAAGTTTAGGTCCTGATACAGAGAGATACAGAGTCAATACTTTACTATTCATGTGAACATTTTCAGTATTGAGCCCCCACACCATAGCTATACAATAGATACTGGGATTTGTAAGCCACTGTAATGATCAACCGAAGATGGCACAAGATAAGATAAGATAAGATAAACTTTATTGTCCCATAGGGAAATTTGTCTTGGACTTGCCATGCTGTGGTTCATACAATAGCAGTATACTGTATAAAAGATGCATTAAATACATTCAAATTCAAAATACAAAAGGACAACAGTCAGCTTGTTCGGCATAATTTCAACAGTGGAATATGGCTGTGCTATATTCCACAAAATACCCTTGATGGCAGAACCAAACAACTTTTTGGACACATCCTATACAGCTGAATTACACATCAACAGATTAGTCCACTACTAGAACAGTAGTTTGTGTGGGCTGAACTAAGTCAGTTTGTTTTCAGAGTGAAATAAAGAAGGCAGAGGGAATGAATTGGGTTAGGGGAGAGAATAGCTCTGTTCCCCTGTGTGCCTGTATTGGGGCTGAGTTTCTGTGGAAACATGGACAAACAAAAGCCCCTCAGTGTTTGCGGCAGACCACTCTTGGTGTAATCTAGATGGGGTCTCTTTCGACTCGAGGCTCCATTGGAAAAGAGAGGCACACCTGCTGCACTCAGGCTGTCAGATGAACACAATCCAGGCTAACTTGGTCTATACTTTACTTTAAAATTTCTTTTTTGCAATGTGTGTCTCTTACCATTGTAGTTGGCTAAGGGCGTTTCATGTAAAGCTTTTTCATTAGAAATTCTACACAGGAAAGAAACCAAGGGGAACAAAACTATATTGCCTGTATTTTTTTTTTAAGTCATCGTACTGACTCAGGCCTAATATCTACTCCTCTGGTGAAGTCTCTATTGGATGTTAAAGTGTAAGTTTGTCTGTGTGTGATTGCCAGGCCGTGGAGGAGCTACTGGAGTCCTTGGATTTGGAGAAGAGCAGCTACCACATGGGTTTGAGTAGGGTGAGCAAATCAATTCACATACCTTCTCCAGAATATAAATGTATTTTTGCTGACCCTTGGAGTGTCTCTTATGAGCTGCAAGACACTTGTGTTTGTAAGGACACCACGTTATACTTTCATTACACCTGTTCCATTTTGAAGGTTGTTTGCTCTCCTCTTTGGAGGGCTGCCAAAACGTTGTCGTTTCCTCACACCAGCCACTAACCTTGTGTCTTTGCTCCACGCTCTTTGATAGCTCTTTGTTTTGAGGTCACGTGAGCAAACATTCACAAGTGACAACCTCTGTGTTTTTGTGTTACCACCGTCGTAAAGTCACCGTAGTAAACAGCGTCTGGCCCTCTGAATCCAAATCCTGTCCCAGTTGGAAAGTGGCCATCGGCTCAAAAGGAATTTCAAAGCAACGTAATGATGTACAAAGGCATTATGTGCGGTGGCCAGGCTTTTGAATCAGGTGATGGTGCTATGTTTTTAGCTTTGCATGGCGCTACACTTGAGGGCTTAAAACGGCAGAGACTCACAAAGCATTCCAGAAGCGCCATGGCAACAAGGTTTGCTCGCCAATCAAAGCTCAAAGCCTACATAATATACATCAACACACTACAATCAGTGCCTTAAACAGAGATTGCTGTGCACTTTTTGCATCTGAATATGGCACATTTGTGTTTTTATTTCATTTCTACAGTCACCATTGCTTTAACATTACACTAACTAAAGGGCAATTCATTCCCTTCAGCATTTTCTTGAAGATTTTAAACAAAGAAAAATTTACATGTCCCAAGTACAGTATTCTTGCACCAGCGACCTTGAGGGCAGCTCATCGGTCACCCCCTATCTATTTAAAAGCTCATTGCGGCTGTATCTACAAAACATCTCGGAGCGTAATCACTGCTGGATATAGACAGGCCGAGATGTGATCTGCTTTTTATTAGCTGCTCACCCCTGTTTTACCTTTGCCCAGATTAGGAACAGATGAGACTGATTGTCTGAGATAATAACTTAATCACAACTTTCTCATTCTGATAAGGCTGCCCTATCCAAGGATTACAGTTTCTTATTGATTTCTTGCTTCGGTGCACTTATTTACTTTTAGGTTCCTCCTTTGATGTCTTTTCTCGCACAAGCCAATGGCCCCCGAATCCAATTTCCTCTCGGCTTCAATAACCATCACACTAATGTTTTCTAACTTGCTAATATGTTCAAATGTGTTTTTTATTCATTGGTTTGTAGTTGTTCTTCAGAGCTGGCACACTGGCGAAGCTTGAGGAGCAGAGAGATGAGCAGACGAAGTGTAATATAATCCTGTTCCAAGCTGCCTCCAGAGGATACCTGGCACGGCAAGCCTTCAAGAAGAGAAAGGTACTGGATGTGTCACAATGCACCGAGACCAAATGAGACAAACACAAAACACACAGTCCATCCTAATAACATTTTTCCAAGTATGGGCCTAGAATACTATATTTATTTATTTTCATTATATGTTTCCAGTTTTTACAACAATAGATTTTCAAATAGGTGCATTTGTTGCAAAATAACATCACCTTCCAAACAATAGACATTGTGCAATAAATTATGAATATAAATCGTCTTTGCATGGTTGTATACCGCAGTTGGTAGAGCGGGTCGTCTCACTTTCGGAAGGTCAGGGGTTCAAATCCCAGCTCCTGAAGGTGCCCACTGTCGTTGTGTCCTTGGGCAAGACTCTTCACCCACCTTGCTTTCAGTGTCCAGCGTACATGTGTGTGTGAATGAGAGTGTGAATGGGTGACTGGTTCCTTGCTATAAAGCGCTTTGGGCCTGATGAAGGTAGAAAAGCGCTATATAAGTTGAGACCATTTACCATTTAATCTAATATTTCTTGTGTGCTGTGCTGCTATAATGAAACATAATGTTTGAAAGTGGATTGATAAGGATAAATCAAGAGATCCTCGCTCAAATGGCTTTGTTGCCTAGCAGTCCATTGGTTTTGAGACTTTGTTCTGAGCTAATTTTAGTCCATATTTTCTCTGGTGGAAGGCAGTGCTATAACCTTTGCACCACATCCCAAGTTATTACAGATGATTTTGTGAATCTTTCAGCCACACCAATCACAGATGGTCCTATCAAATAATTCCTTACAAGGGGATAGTTGATGGCAACATATCTATCCACGTCCCTTAAATGTATCCTTATCAAGTGCTGCTGACTCGCGCAGATCTGGGCGTTACATTTTTCTCCCAGCGTGTGATAGCTCCATCTGTGCGGACCTCATACGTGTCCTCTTGTGATGTATGGAGCCCCGCAGTCCTGCTTCTCTCTGTGATTACTATTTAAGTGAACACTCTGGCTCGGCCCGGATAGTGATGAAGCAGCACAAACAGAATCAACAGCCACTATGGAACAGTGAACACTGGCTACATGTGTCCTGAAAATAACACCAGGATGACTGCCTTTTGTGTTACCATGGCATTGGATAACCAAACCTATCTTAGGGTTGGAAAACTTACGGTTGGCAGCATGAGACACTAGGGTTTTTGTTGTCTGTAAGACATCAAATTGTGCATTTTTCTTTCAATATATCAAATGTAGTGCAAAGGATATTTATTACTTTATCGATTTACACTTCAATTACCTCTTTAGCCTCAATATTTTTTATCAAATGTTAAGCTTGTAATAATATTTTGGCAGATTGGCAACCTTAGTTAGTGTCCTTTGGTCTCTTTGAATTAATTTGGGTTAGATTACCTGTATATATGTAAATATGATGAGCAAAAGTTGAATGTAAAATGACACATTCCTAGAAATTATTAACATTTTTGCCAGACCGCTCTTTTGTCTTTTGCTCATTTTCCTTACTTCTGTCAGCTACAGCAAGCCTAATTAAAGAGCTCCTGCTTCAGAACATACAGTGCCTTGCGAAAGTACTAATACACCTTGAACTTTTGCACATTTTGTCATGTTTACAACCATAAAGATTTTATTATGAATTTTTTACTGAAAGGTCACACACAAGTAACAGACAACTGTGAAGTCAAAGCAAAATGATACATGATTCTGTTATTTTACAAAAAATAGAAAAGTGAAAAGTGGGGCGTGCATAAGTATTCATACAGCATTTTCAGAGTGCATTAAATTGCCTTTATAACATTCCTAATGACTGCAGAATGTTCACACCTTGCCCTAACCATTAAATAGAGGCCACCTGTGTGTAATCTACTCTCAGTATAATTACAGCTGTTCTGTGAGGGCCTCAGAGCTATGATCAGAGTGTATTGGGGCGACAGATGGTAGAGCTCATGATCGGAAGGTCGGGGGTTCAAATCCCGCCTCCTGAAGGTGCATGCTGTCGTTGTGTCCTTGGGCAAGACACTTCACCCACCTTGCCTCCAGTGTCTGCGTACATTGGTGTAGGAATGGGTGAGTGGATCCTTGCTGTAAAAGCGCTTTGAGTGCCTAATGAAGGTGGAAAAGCACTATATAAGTTGAGACCATTTACCATTTATTGGTTACTAAACAACATCATGAAGGCCAAGGAGCACACCAGAGAGATCAGGGATAAAGCTGTGGAGAAGTTTAAAGCAGCGTTAAGTTATACAAAGATTTCCCAAGATTTGAACATCTCATGGAGCACTGTTCAATCCATCATTCGGAAATGGAAAGAGTATAGCACCACTGCGATCTTACCAAGACACGGGCGTTCACGTAAACTAACAGACCGAACAAGGACAACACTGGTCAAAAATGTAACCAAGTGCCCCAAGATAACTCTGGAGGAGCTGCGACGTACTGCCGCTGAGCTGGGGGAATCTGTACATGGGACAACTATAAGTCGTACTCTACACAAATCTGGCCTTTATGGACGAGTGGCAAGAAGAAAGCCATTATTGAAAGGAAGCCATAAGAAATCCTGTTTGAAGTTTGCTTGAAGTCATAAGGAGGACACAGCTACCATGTGGAAGAAGGTGCTTTGGTCAGATGAGACAAAAATTGAACTTTTTGGCCCAAATGCAAAACGTTATGTATGGCACAAACCTAACACTTCTCATCGTCCTGAGTGCACCATCCCCAGTGTCAAATATGGTGGGGGGAGCATCATGCTATGGGGCTGCTTTTCCTCAGCGGGGACTGGGAAGATTGAAAGAATAGTTGGGAAGATGGATGGAGCCAAATACAGGGACATTTTGGAGGAAAACCTGCTGGAGTCAGCAAGCGTATTGAGGCTGGGGCGGATATTCACCTTCCAGCAGGACAATGGCCCAAACACAAAGCTAAATCTACAATGGAATGGTTTAAAAACAAACATAATGTGTTAGAATGGCCCAGTCAATGTCCTGACCTAAATCCTATTGGAAATCTGTGGAAAGACCTGAAAACTTCTGTTCACAAACGCTCTCCTTCTAATTTGACAGAGCTTGAGTTGTTTTGTAAAGAGGAATGGGCTAAAATGTCAGTCTCTAGATGTGCAAATCTTGTAGAGTCATACCCCAGAAGACTTGCTGCTGTTATTGCAGCAAAAGGGGGTTCCACAACATCCGTGTGGAATGTGAGGAATCTGGGCGTCATTTTGGACAGCTCCTTTAAACTAGACAAGCAAATCAGTTCAGTTGTCCAAATCAGTTTTTTCCAGATGCGACTTTTAAGTAAAGTCAAATCTTACATTTCCCCAATTGAACATGAAAAAGCGGTACATGCCCTCATTAGCACTCGCTTAGATTATTGCAACGCCTTGTACTGTGGTTTGGACCAAGCGTCCCGATGGTTGACCGGCACCAGGCGACGGGAGCACATCACACCTGTGCTCGCCCGTCTGCACTGGCTCCCTGTCTGTCATAGAATCCACTTCAAGATTATTTTGATTGTTTTTAAATGTTTAAATGGCTTGGTACCTTTGTGCTGACCTGCTCCTTCTGGATGTGCCCAAAACGCACATGAAAACCAGAGGAGACAGAGCTTTTGCCGCTGCTGCCCCCCGACTGTGGAACGGTCTGCCCCTCAGTATCCGTTAGGCCCAGACTCTAAGCAGTTTTAAGTCCTCCCTTAAAACCCACCTGTTTGCACAGGCTTTTCAATAAGTTGAGCTGTTTCTACATTGTTTTTTCTGTTTCATTGTTCTTGATGTTTTATTATGCCCTGTATTTTTTGTTTTTTTATTATCCATTTTATGTGAAGCACTTTGGGCAGCTGTGGCTGTTGTAAATATGCTATAGAAATAAACTTGTTCAAGGTGTATTAGTACTTCTGCTACTCGCCTTTGAAGGACATTTCCCAAGTGAAGCGCATTTGGTTTTATTATTTCTGATTCAATTAGTCGACACCACAGTAATGAAACACAGTCTGCTGGATTATTGAGTGACTTCCATCTCTCCTGCTCTCCCTTTACAGACTTTCTCAGCCATGGAACAATTGAGAAATAATGCAGTGCTCCTGTGCCCTTTCTGTTATCCTTTTATTTCTATGTGAATTGATTAGCTGCGATGCTGGATTTGCTGTTTTGAAGCGTCAGTCCCGTCATATCAGGTGAATGGTTAGTCGTGTTTTGCTTCAGGTATAGGCGTCGATGGTAAAAGCCCGAGCCTTCCGCGCTTGATGTATACCGACGTGGCCGAAAGCTGCAAGTTTGTTTGATTGATATTCTCTGGCATGTTAACCTTGTGAAGCAGTGGCAAACCCATCTGACATTAAATGACAAAGCCACAATTTTTCTTGTTTTCCCCACTCTCTTTCAAGCACCTCTTCAAGGGGACACACACACACTGACATTTTTAAGGTCTGTTATTTTGCCTCAGCAGGCACTTACTGCATTGGGAGTGTTGTCCTTCAGGTATCCTACCACTGTGTTTTCCCCCTTTTCACTTATTTGCATTGAAATCGGCATAAAGCTGAAAGCATAAGCGGGTTACAGCCTAGTAGCGCTTATTCATTTGAACGTTTCCTCCATGTTTGACATTGAATGTTAAGATACAACGTTATTAGATGCTAAGTGGCAAGTATGAATTTAAAACACATTTTTGTTTGAATCAGCGACGGTTATTACATTACAGTATGGCAAGGCTTTGCACTTTTCACCACTTCAACATATTTGCATACAGAAATAAAAAGCATAATAACTACTTTTGTTTTGCACAACTCTACTAGAATCACATAGTTCTAGTCAGTCTTTGTGCAGTGTATGTGTCAAAGTATGTGTCAAAGTGAACAGGTTGTCTAAGACGTAGAGAGGGTCTAAACATATTCATGGTCTAAGGAATAACGTAAAGTGCTATTTTTGTGCTCAGAAATGATTAACAAGTTATTAGAAAGGCGTTGTAATTGTTTTATAGAGATTATAATGCGTTGTTATCAGTGTTACCCATTTGTACGTCTCAATTTTCCACACTTGACAAACCTTACAAATTTATATACTAATGCATTCATCCACTGCCTTCAAGTGGTATTGCCTTTTGTTTACTCTCTTTTCATCTTGGACTAAATATGACAACTAAGACCTGTTTAATTCGTCTGTCAGACATTTGCTGTGCTTTGCTCCGTGCTGAGGCTTTCGCTGTGTGACAAATCCTAATTGGTCATAGAGTGTAGCTTCGGGGTAAAAACGTACCTGATGCGGGGAATTGTGTTGTTCTAATTGGGTTTGCCCATAATCTTCTGCTGCTGGAGAGCCTCATGCATAAGCAGCATGTAAATCGTGTAGTACTCGGAATTAGCTGCCAACATGTTTATTTAATTAATCAAAAAATTAGCTTCAAGCATCGGAACTCGCTGTGCAGGAGCTCTTCAGAGGATCCTGCCATGTCCTGGGATCACTGTTGGCTCAGAGACCGACAGTGTGTTGTTTCATGATATACACCGAGCTATAAGACTGTACTTTGACGTGCCCCTCAGACAGACCATTGGAGCAGTGTGCACCTTTCTAATAAATCTTTTAAATGTGTTAGATTTACGGCGTTGATCCCTTTAAACTCACCGACATTGTAAATCAGTGATATCTCCATACATGGTTGCCAGGCATGTTGCGTTTTGATAGTTGGCATGTGTTTGTGTTTTTACGAGTATAGATACAGGACCTGGCCATTCGTTGCATCCAGAAGAACATCAACAAGAACCGCGGGGTGAAAGACTGGCCCTGGTGGAAGCTCTTTACCACCGTGCAGCCTCTGATTCAAGTCCAGCTGACTGAGGAGCAGATGAAAGGCAAAGATGTGAGCAGATCTGTTCTCATATTGCCACTTCATTACGAATGACCCTGCTATAGATGTTAGTAGATCCGTAACCGTTGTTCTTTGTAGGAGGAAATCCAGCTGATAAAAGGGAAGTTGGAGAGGGTGGAAAAGGAGAGAAATGAGTTGAGACTGAACACGGATCGACTGGAGAGCAAGGTGAGTCCCTTTGGTAGTGGCAGCGGTGCATGCTGGGACTACTATGTTTTGGAGTGTTGGTGGGCTTTTACCTGAAGGAAAAGGATGGAGCGTGAACTGTGCTGTTTATAGTTCAGATACTGTGTGGATAGACATTTTTCAGGGTCAAAATAGATATTAAACTGCAGTATATAATGTGACAAAAATGTGATGAAAAAGTGACAATAATGTGACAATAATGTGACAATAATGTGATAAAAATGTGACAAAAAAGTGACAAATAAAGTGACAATAAGGTGACGAAAAAGTGACAAATACTGTATGACGAAAAAGTGACGAAAAAGTGACAAGAAGAACAACAAATAAAAGTGAAATAATTAAAATAGTTAAAGCTTTCAAGAATATAAAATCCACTGATTGGAATGACTTTGACATGAACATGATTAAAAAAGTAATACAAAATATATCAATGCCTTTAACACATATATGCAATCTCTCCTTTTCAACTGGTGAATTCCCTGACCTCATGAAGATTGCCAAGGTCGTTCCAATTTATAAAAATGGGGTTTGTAAACTGACGATTAGTCAGTTTACAAATTATAGACCAATCTGTATACTTCCTCAACTATCTAAGATTCTGGAAAAACGTTTTGCTGCCCGCCTGGACAGCTTTGTGAATAAACATCATTTACTTAGTGACTGTCAGTATGGGTTCAGAAACAATAGGTCAACTGCACATGCTCTAATCAATCTGCGCCAAGAAGTCACCAACAATATCGACAATAATTTGTACTGTTTGGGTGTATTCATAGACCTCCAGAAAGCTTTTGACACTATAGATCATGAAATACTCTTAAAGAAACTAAATAATAATGGGATTAGAGGGATCGCTAACAATTGGTTGAAGTCATATTTGACTGAAAGAAAACAGTGTACAAATTGATGAACATGTATCAGGATGGAGGAATATAATATGCGGGGTCCCCCAGGGGTCGATTTTAGGACCTAAATTGTTTCTGCTCTACATCAATGATTTGTGTGAAGTCTCAACAAAGTTAAAATGTATAGTATTTGCTGATGACACAACTATACTAGGCTCTAGCAAAGACCTACAACTGCTCATATCAGAGGTCACAACAGAAATATACAAACTCAAAGAATGGTTTAACAGAAATAAACTATCACTGAACTTATTGAAAACAAAAATGATTTTATTTGGCAAACGGAATAGTGACACTCAGATTCAAATCAATATTGACAATGTTCAAATAGAACAAGTCAAGGAATATAAATTTCTGGGTGTAATCTTCAATCATAAGGTTAGCTGGAGACCATAAATAAACATTATTTGTGGTAAAGTGGCGAAAAATGTGGCCATAATGGGCAAGTGTAGATATTTTCTCGACCAAAAGGCTCTCTTCACCCTGTACTGTTCCTTAATCCTACCGTACATAAACTACTGCTCAGAGGTCTGGGGAAATACCTATAATTTGTAATTTGCTGGTTTTATATAGACTTCAAAAGAAGGCCATCAGAATTGTTCATAAAGTGGGGTACAGGGACTGTACAAATATACTGTTCTTAAAATCCAACACCATGAAACTTGATGACATCATAAAACTCAATTCCCTGCTACAGATATATAGAGCTGTAAATAACCAGCTCCCTAGTTACATACAATTAATGTTTGGTAAAAGAGAAGGAAGATATGATCTAAGGGGAACTCATAATCTGAAAGTACAATGTATCCATTCCACCCTAAAAAGTCATTGTATTACATGGAGAGGAGTAAATCTGTGGAATAATTTAGATGAAGACTTAAAAAGTGCAGCTAGTCTACAGCAATTTAAAAGACAGTATAAGAGAACTGTGTTTGAGAAGTATGCTGAAGACATGTGACCTTGTCTCTCAGTCACTCTCCTTAAGTAATCTGTATTACTATAAACTTTTGAAATACCACATCATTGCTGATATAATCAATTGTCACCTACTCTATCAACCAAGTCTATTTGATCTATATTAAAGGAACTTGAGATAAATTACAAGCATTAAAAATGCTGTAATGGCCTGCTTCCGCTGGTCATTACAAATAAAATAGAATTGGGGCAGGCGAGATGTGGACCTGTTCTAGGGTCCCCCTCTCAACGGGCTCATAAATCTTGTCTTTTTAAAGCACCACTCAGTATAGGATTATAAAGCGGTTCACAACATCAACTAGTTAGGGCAATAGGGTGGGGGCTCGCTGGTGGGGGCTACCGCCCTCTACCAGCTTGCCACATAATACCCTGGCTTTTTAACGTACCTCAGAAATAGGGAAAACAATCAAAAAACACTGACAGAACAATCTTAACCAACATTATTACAGTTGAAGCAGGTATGATAGAAATGAGAAACATGATAAATTTGAAGATGATATTTTTGAGAATAATATTATTGTCATTGTTATTATGGTGATGATGATATATGTATAATAAATATGTGCGCTAGTAATGTATGTGTATGTATATATGTATATCTAAAACACTATGACTACTTAAACAATAAGTAAATCAATAGAATGGTGACCAGAATGGTAATATAAGCAATGATAAAAAAATAAGAGAAAATTATAAAACTAAGTAAATACACTCAGAAACCACAAACATTTCTATTTGTATTGTATTGTATTGTATTTTATTTTGAAATTGGGGTAGGCACTTATAAGCTTTCTTGCTTCGGCCTACTCCTTTTGAGTTATTATTTATTTTTATTTTTATTGTTTTTTTTTGTGACAAAGTAAATGAAATGAGGTAAATATTGTAAATAATAACGCACTGTAAATAATAGCTCAAATAAATCAAATCAAATCAAGAAAGTGTCAAAAATGTGACAATAATGTGACAATAATAATAATAATAATAAAATTAAATAAAAATAAACTGCAGTATATCATGCTATGCAAATACCAGATACTATTCTTCAAACAATCTTTTGCTTTACAAAAATGTTCTATGCCATAGTGTGCCATAGTCCTATTTAAATGACTCTAAAACTTGAAAGCTGAATTGAAACGTCCATCAGTACAGTAATGGTAAGTAAAAATCGTTCAGATTACAGACCTGGGGGCTGAACTGGCCGATGAGAGGAGCACCAGTGAGTCGGCTTCACAGATGCTAGAGGCCGAGACCTCGGAGAGACTTCGGCTGGAGAAGGACCTGAAAGATTTACAGGCAAGTTGAGATCAAATTGTACAGAATTTATGTAAAAAAGTGTGCAAGTTTGTAACTGCAACATTAAAACGTTCTCGATTCAGGCCAAGTTTGAAGCCATGAAGAAGAAAATGGACGCCCAGGAGATGGAGGTGATGGAGGCCCGGCTCATGAAAACCTCAGACTTAAATGGAGAGCTGGATGACGATGATGATTCTGGTTAGTATAGGCCTAACATTTTGGCATTGTTTTTCCTTCTCTATTTTTGTTGTAACTTCAGCTGCAAAGGTTACACAAGTAGTATTTTTAAATCCTCTATTAAATAGACTCCATGAGTCCATAGTTCGACGTTGTGCCTCCTGGGCATGTCAGCGTAGGTCAGTAGCCACATTCTCTGGCCTCTTCATATGAGTATTATGTGCACAGTTTGAACTATCTCTCACTAATGTTATTATAATTGCAACTGCGGGAACAAGCGCCTTTGTTTGACTGTTTCAGCGGGGGATGTGGCAGTTCGACCCGGTCATGTTGTGCATATTGCCATTAAGTAAATTTTCTAAGTTTGAGGTTTTATGAGAAGGGGATTAAGATATTCACTCCAAGGCATTATGAGGTGCGCAGTTGCCCAGTGGTCTCTTACCTGCTGTGAAAGTAAGCTTGTGCTGTGGCTTTTTCTTCCACCTCCTCCACCCCACCTCGACAGACAAGCCATTACAGAGCGTATCTGAATTCTTAGATGAATGAGAAAATAATCGTTGGGATCAGAGCCGGTGGCCCTGCAAGTTGTCATTATGCTATATATATGCTAATGAGCAACTCTGATGGAGGAGCTGGTGTTGGTATGAAGGAGGAATGGACAGCCACTAAAATGATAAGGCTTTGGAAATGAACCTGAACCCGAATGTGCTGCTACACTTCTGATAGCCTCTGACAGCTGCAGAATTAGGGTCGACTAAGAACTGTGAAAGTGCCACTTAGACATGTCCTTCTCTCTAACTACTATTGTGGTGTGCTTTGAATCTAGCGCTAGGTTTATCCAAGATTAGCGCTAAGACGCTCAACACAGCTTTGTACTTCATTGTTGAATTCATCTGACCTTCTGTAGTCAGGATATGATGAAAGAAGTTTTGTTTCCTAAAAGATTGTGGGGTTCTTATCTTTTATAACTATCGCAGCAAGTGCAGTACCCGCCATGATCCATCATTTCTGAGCTTTTGAGTTTTTCTCTGAGTTTCTAGCCTGAGTGTGCACCACATTTAAAGGCAGGAGACTCCCTAATGTCACACACAGGCGTTCTCTTAAATCAATGTCGTCCCACCAGGAGGAGAATGGCGGATCAAATACAACCGAGCCATTCGTGAAATGGAGTTCACCAAAAAGAAGCTCCAACAAGAGTTTGACGACAAGCTGGAGACAGAGCAGCAGAGCAAAAGACAGCTGGAGAGAAAGGCAAGACACTTTATGTAACATTTTTATAGCTTTAACATATTTGAGATTTCATTGGTTTTATATGTTATGTTATTATTGTTTATTATGATAATGTTTCATGTTTCAAAATCTATTTTCAATTCCAATGAACATATTTAAATGTTTGTCTGTCTGTTTCAGGTGGCTGATTTGCAGACAGACCACGAGGATGTGCAGCGCTCTGTGCAGCAGCTAAAAAGAAGTGCCAGAAACTGACGGCAGAGCTGCAGGACACCAAGCTCCACCTGGAGGGCCTGCAGAGTCGCAACCACGATCTGGAGAAGAAACAGCGCAAGTCAGTTTGAAAAAGAGTTGTCTATTTTTATACCTGTCTGTGTGCGCCTGTCCATCAGTCTGCTCCCGGCCCCTGTCTCTGTCTCGCAAACACATTAAACAGAAAGAATGGCTCTATTCTCCTTGGATGGCTAAGTGCAGACACTCAGAGCCACCCAGCAGAAACACTAAAGTTTTCTTTAATTTTGAACAGTGAGTGAGATGTTCTGTAATCTGTGGAATTGCATTAGCAGCGAAAATGACTCAGACTTTAAGCACTTGAAGCTATCGGCGTGGCAGAATGTGATCTCTCCCCTGTGGCTAATTGAAGATGCTCTGTGGGTGAAATTATTTCAGCTGCGCTCCAGAGAGAAAAACAGAGAGTTACAACGAGCTGACAGCATGAAACACTTAGCCGTTAAGTTCACCAACCATAAGTGTTTCTGCCCCAGACAATTGAAGACAACATTTTGCACATTATTACAGCCCAGTTGTAAATTGATGGCTAATGAAAGGAGAAAAGACCTGAGGCGAGCAATCCAGCTGTGGATTCTTCTAAGTCCAAAGTCAACTACGTAATAGCTCTTTCCTTTTATTGAGCAGTTTTATTCTTTTTAGTATTTATCCTTATGTTTAAGCATCTGCTAATGAAGCTGTCCCTGAGCAACTTATATAATATGCCATGAAATTCTGAGTAAAAAATTGGGTGACCTTGTATTTGTCTTCCATTTTTCTACCAATGTAAAGGAAAAGGACCAGTGCTAATTGCCATCTACCTCTTAATTAAATGATGAACTGTTATATTAGTTCAATAAACAGTTATTGTTTGTATTAATTTAATATCTGCAACAATGTTTGTGGATGGATGTTTTGAACAGTTTTTCATATGAAAGGTCAGACCTGCATCGCTACTTCCCAAAATTCCCCTTTTGTGTGGCTTTATGTTACTGCCTTATCTCCACGTTCACCTGTTGTATGCGCTTGTTCCAGATTTGACCTGGAGCAGAACCAGACTCAGGCCGAGGCACAGAGAGAGAGGAACCAGAGGGAGAAGCTGGCCCGCGAGAAAGACATCATGAATGCTGAGATGTTTAACCTCCGCCAACAGCTGCAGGTAAGCCACTTCACCATACATAACCAGATGCGCCCTGGCTACCCCTCCCGGGACACACTGTCGGTTCCTTGTGCTTCCTGTGCGACATAACTGGGCTGCTTTCGACATGTGCTTTATTGTACATCTTTCATCTGCAGGACAAGGACGCAGAGCTGTGTGCAGCAAATGTAAAGGTTCAGCAGCTGGAGGCCGAGCTACAAGACATTTCCTCCCAGGAGTCCAAGGATGAAGCCTCGCTGGCCAAAGTCAAGAAGCAGCTCCGTGACCTGGAGGCCAAGGTCAAAGACCAGGAGGAAGAGCTGGACGAACAGGCTGGGTCTATACAGATGCTGGAGCAGGTGCAGTAAAGGCAACATTATGATACTAGGGTTAAGCATTTTATTGTCCCTTTTTGATAGATTTGTCGTGAACAAGAACTGGCATAACAACATTATTTTAAAATAATGTTTATAAGTGCAATATTTTACACGTTTTCATTAATTTTGTCACTGTAAAATCTATTTGAATTATATGAAAATAAATGAAAAGCTCTTCCATTGCTTTCATTTAATGCAGCCATAAAAAAGTCAGTGCATTGTGTGTGCTTTCCAAGGCTAAACTGCGCCTGGAAATGGAGATGGAAAGGCAGCGGCAGACCCACTCTAAAGACATTGAGAGCAAAGATGAAGAAGTGGACGAAATAAGACGTTCCTGTAGTAAGAAGGTAATGTAAAAAAAAAAAAAGTATCACTTGACTAGGCAGCGATTATTCCTTTGAATAGTCAAGTCAAACAATTATATTTTATAATGGTAGTAACTTGAGGAGTGTTTTGTTATATATTTCAACCAGATTCATATAAAACAAAATATGCCAGGTCCTCTTGATGAATAATATTAGAAATTAAAAATATAAAGCCAAAGCTGTGTTTTGCTGTTGTGCTATTGTATTTGCAGCGCTGTCATTATGAAAAACCTATTTTAGAGAGTG
Source organism: Neogobius melanostomus (assembly GCA_007210695.1). Taxonomy (NCBI): domain Eukaryota; kingdom Metazoa; phylum Chordata; class Actinopteri; order Gobiiformes; family Gobiidae; genus Neogobius; species Neogobius melanostomus. Next base: position 1,127,889 of record VHKM01000281.1, read on the forward strand.
TGTATGGACCAGGATAACAATGACCTAAATTAATTGTCAATCAGTTTAGTAATTGACTCGTCATAATTACACCAGTTAGTTAAGACAACCCTATTCATGCAGACTGCATTTTTAGACATTCTTGTCAATGCGGGAGTAGAGTAGTTTTAAAGTTGGTCTTTAGAGTGTTTTAACTTCTACATCACTCCTCATGTGTTTGTTGACATGCTCTGCAGCTGAAGCAAATGGAGGTACAGCTGGAGGAGGAATATGAGGACAAGCAGAAAGTCCTTCGTGAGAAACGAGATCTGGAGTCCAAACTATTGAACGCTCAGGACCAGGTACAGTACATAATCCCATCTCCTCTGGTCTCTGTCACCACTAGTGAGTACATGTGACTGAGAGCGCCACTTCTTTATGATTGGAAAGACACCACTATTGAGACTGAAGAGGCGTTGGGGGATTTTCAAGCATGATGGAAATCTAGAGCCCTGTGTCTAAAGGCGACTGTTGTGTCCTCTAGGTGAGCCAGAGGGACGTGGAGAGCGAGAAGAGGCTGAGAAAGGACCTGAAGAGAACCAAGGTCCTGCTGGCAGATGCACAAATCATGCTCGACCACGTGAAAAGTAATGCGCCCAGCAAGAGGGAGATCGCACAGCTCAAAAACCAGGTCTGTCGCACCACTCAGTGTAAGATATACATGTACAGTAGTACAGTTTTCTATATCAGATGTCTGTAGTTTGTAGTCTGCAGTTAAGCTAAAGAGAATAGAAAATGCCTTAAGAATCCTTGTCTACAGTATAAGTACAGTGTTTATGAAATTTAAGGTTTAGCTTAATTTTGCAGCCCTATTTGTTAGATCATAAATAAATCTGATTCAGTATAATGTTTAATTATTGCTTGATATTCATACATTGGTTTTACGTCCCTGGATTTTATTTCATTGTTTTAATTTCTATCACCTTTTAGTTGGAAGAGTCAGAGTTCACCTGTGCAGCAGCAGTGAAGGCGCGAAAATGTATGGAGCTTGAAATAGAAGACCTGCACATTCAAGTAGACGACATTGCAAAGACAAAGATATCAGTAAGTTTTACAGAATTCTCCTCCACATTTTAGATTTACAAACACAGAATGTACATGCACACACTTTTACAGCTGTACGTATACATAGAGAGAAAACTGCATGCAATTGACAGATGAGTTTGAAAGATACAGGCAAACTAGTACATTGATATGCATATAACATCAGGCTATAGTGGATGTTAATATAATCATTGCCCTTTAGCTTGTGTCTAGTAGATGAATAGGTTTGTTGCCTTTCTTCATCTGTTGGTTAATGACTGCCTCATGAGAGCTCTGACTACACTTCACTCTCACAGACTGAGGATGTTTGTGTCTCTGGGGATGCGACACACCAGGCTGTGTGCCTGTGCTATGCTTGTTAATATGAGCATTTATAGCCTGGGAAGCTCTGCTAAATGATTTATATTATAGGATATATATTGAGGGCCTGACTGTCCACCCTCGATCGCAGAGGAAGAACTGTGAATAGGACATTGCCAGTATGCTGCGCTGGCCTCGCTTTCCTCCGCCTAAATGAGCCAATTGATTATCTCCAATTGGTCTCATCCTCAGCCAGACCGCCGTCCACATTATGTTCTATTGCCGTTAGATGAGATTCTGCCCGGCTTGGCCAGCTAATGACCATTTATCATATTCAACAGCTCATGCATAAATCTTGTCATTCTCCACTAAATTCTGTTTCCCTTTCACTTTGCGCAGTTGGAGGAACAGGTCAGTCGTCTGCAGAGAGAAAAGAACGATCTGCAGTCGAGAATGGAGGAGGACCAGGAAGACCTGAATGAACTGATGAAGAAGCACAAGGCTGCAGTTGCACAGGTCAAGATGTTAAAATTCGGGCCGGGACTTTTTTCCCCGATAAATTCCAATTAATTATTATTAATAAGATATTTATCCAAATTAATCATACTTTACTTACACAGTTAAGCTGACATAAACTTATTTAAAAAGATAATTCTCCAAAATAAATCAAACTGCAATTGTCTTTGAAGCTTCGAAAATATACCTCTAAAATATAAATACAGTGGGGGGAAAAAGTATTTAGTCAGCCAACAATTGTGCAAGTTCTCCCACTTAAAAAGATGAGAGAGGCCTGTAATTTTCATCATAGGTATACCTCAACTATGAGAGACAAAATGAGAAAAAAACAATCCAGAAAATCACATTGTCTGATTTTTAATGAATTTATTTGCAAAATATGGTAGAAAATAAGTATTTGGTCAATAACCAACGTTTTTCACAAGGTATTCACACACTGTTTCTGGTATTTTGGCCCATTCCTCCATGCAGATCTCCTCTAGAACAGTGATGTTTTGGGGCAGTGTCAGGAAATTATTCTGTTACTCTGACACAAGTAACCTTGAAAAGCTCAAAAAACAAGACAGACATTAGATTTAATCTTCTCGATACCGGGGCGCACTGGGGCGGTTTGCAGCCGAGTGTGAAGCGGCCGGGATGAGGATCAGCACCTCCAAATCTGAGGCCATGGTTCTCCACCGGAAAAAGGTGGTTTCCCCGCTTCAGGTCGGTGGGGAGTCCTTACCTCAAGTGGAGGAGTTCAAGTATCTCGGGGTCTTGTTCACGAGTGAGGGACGGATGGAGCGTGAGATCGATAGACGGATCGGTGCAGCGTCAGTAGTGATGCGGTCGCTGTATCGGACTGTTGTGGTGAAGAGGGAGCTGAGTCAGGGGGCAAAGCTCTCGATTTACCGATCGATCTACGTTCCCACCCTCACCTATGGTCATAAGATTTGGGTAATGACCGAAAGGACAAGATCGCGAATACAAGCGGCCGAAATGAGTTTCCTTCGCAGGGTGGCTGGGCGCACCCTCCGAGATCGGGTGAGGAGCTCAGTTACCCGGGAGGAGCTCGGGGTAGAGTCGCTGCTCCTTCACGTCGAAAGGAGCCAGCTGAGGTGGCTAGGGCATCTGTTCCGGATGCCTCCTGGTCGCCTCCCTCGGGAGGTGCTCCAGGCATGTCCTATTGGGAGGAGGCCTCGTGGAAGGCCCAGGACACGCTGGTGGGACTATGTCTCCGAGCTGGCCTGGTGTCGCCTCGGGGTCCCCCAGAACAGCTGGAGGAGGTGTGCGTGGATCTGGAAGTCTGGGCATCTCTGCTGAGACTGCTGCCTCCGCGACCCGGCCCCAGATAAAGCGGAAGAAAATGGATGGATGGATGGATACCGGGGGAATGAGAGAATGACTCCCAGTCAGCCTTGCCCGTCATTCTGCTCAAATCCCACCGATTCAGTTCTTTCACAAGGCTTTATTGAAAATATCACCCCACCCACAACCTTCCAACACAACGCATCACATCACAGGGTAAACAATGATTGACTCAACCCAGTCTTCCCTGTTAGGGAAATAACCCTTAACCCCCTTTACTGAACCAAGGATAAGGGGGGTCAAAAGAGCGTGTGACTGGTCAAAACGGTGAAGCAAGTTTTATTACTTACCTTGTTCTTGTTCAAAACCCAAACTGAGATAAGCAAACAGACAGGTCACAATTGTAACCTTATCCTTTGAAGACATCTGGCCTTCAGCACCAAGACACACTTCATTGCACAATAAATTGACTGTCTACAACACACAGATTTAACAATCAACCTTAAATGTAATACTTCATGATAACTTCATATACAGAATTCTTTTAACAGGCAGTCGCTCTGCAACACGGACTTTCAACTCCCTCCATAGATTTTCTATGGGGTTGAGATCTGGAGACTGGCTAGGCCACTCCAGGACCACGTTTCATGTTTAATGCCCTTGCCGATGGAAGGAGGTTTTCACTCATAATCTCACGATACATGGCCCCATTCATTCTTTCCATTACACGGATCAGTCGTCCTGGTCCCTTTGCAGAAAAACAGCCCCAAAGCATGATGTTTCCACCCCCATGCTTCACAGTAGGTATGGTGTACTTTGGATGCAACTCAGCATTTTTTCTCCTCCAAACACAACAAATTGAGTTTTTACCAAAAAGTTCCATTTTGGTTTCATCTGACCATATGACATTCTCCCAGTCCTCTTCTGGATCATCCAGATGCTCTCTAGCAAACTTCAGACGGGCCCGGACATGTACTGGCTTAAGCAGGGGGACACGTCTGGCACTGCAGGAATTGAGTCCCTGGCAGCGTAGTGTGTTACTGACGGTAGCCTTTGTTACTTTGGTCCCAGCTCTCTGCAGGTCATTCACTAGGTCCCCCGTGTGGTTCTGGGACTTTTGCTCACCGTTTGATCATTTTGACCCCACAGGGTGAGATCTTGCGTGGAGCCCCAGATCGAGGGAGATTATCAGTGGTCTTGTATGTCTTCCATTTTCTAATAATTGCTTCCACAGTAGATTTCTTCACACCAATCCGCTTACCAATTGCAGATAGACCCGGCCTGGTGCAGGTCTACAGTTTTGTTTCTGGTGTCTTTCGACAGCTCTTTGGTCTTGACCATAGTGGAGTTTGGAGTGTGACTGTTTGAGGTTGTGGACAGGTGTCTTTTATACTGATAACAAGTTCAAACAGGGGCCATTAATATAATGAGTGGAGGACAGAGGAGCCTCTTAAAGAAGAAGTTACAGGTCTGTGAGAGCCAGAAATCTTGCTTGTTTGTATGACCAAATACTTATTTTCCACCATAATTTGCAAATGAATTCATTAAAAATCAGACAATGTGATTTTCTGGATTTTCTTTTCTCATTTTGTGTCTCATAGTTGAGGTATAACTATGATGAAAATTGCAGGCCTCTCTCATCTTTTTAAGTGGGAGAACTTGCACAATTGTTGGCTGACTAAATACTTTTTCCCCCCACTGTACAATCACTAAATAAATGATACTTAAATGCAATTAATTTCAATTAATTAATTAACTCGATTGAAAATTTTAATCGAGTCCCACCACTAGTTAAAATATTAAATGACTACTGCAGAAGCAAACATAGCAATTCAAAGCAAAACATAGTACTTTACTTAAAATAAAGTACTATTAAAAGTACTAAAATAAAGTAATAAAGTAAATGATTTGTAGAACTTGACATTGACAAACTTTAATGATCCACAAGAAAAATTGTGTTTTAAAAAACAGATGGAGTATTTAAGTAGACAGCTAAAGTAAGATAAAGTAAGACAAAAGGTGAAAAAACATGCAAAAACCACAAGAGCTACTGTGACTTGCTGTACTGAATTATTCGTTACTTTTAGTTCCAACCAAAGTAAATGTGGAATTCTAGAAGCTTTTCCATTATACACAAAAAACATTGTGAGTTACAGTCACCATCTATTTTTACACAGTACATTATATCTGTATTGTTTATACATACTAACTAAAACATGACTATTGACTGTGTTGCAGTCCGCCAGAGACTTAAACCAGATCAGTGACCTGCAGTCTCAGCTGGAAGAAGCCACAAAAGACAAGCAGGAGATCCAAGAAAAGGTACAAGGAGGCATTGAAAAGCTCTGCGGGCGGCTGCCAGGAACAGGCCTGCTGCCTCAACAGATCTTTCCCATTAGTCCACCGCTTTTCGCTCAAGCCTTCTGATTTTGACAAAAATACTGGATTTCTATGGCAGTTTGCAATTCAAAAGTGTTATTCAATTTGCAACTAGTACAATAGTAGCAGAGCCAGGTATTTTTTAATAGAATAGTTTGCAATGCAACTCATACTTTGTGTTGGTTGACATTTTCCAAACACATCACACATGATTTACATAATGCTAAGGCAAAAATACACTTTCCTCACAATATGCTGTAAACATTGTTTTCATAATTAACACCATTAAATGCTTCCACATAAAAGGTGCTTTCGTTGGTTCTATTTTGTTTGTTCGCTGTGCCTCATTAATCAAATGGGTGAGGTGGTGTGGTTAAAAGGTTAATGCGTCCGATTCGATGTTGCGCTCATAATCAGGCTTTTATGTTGTTTTTCACTGGAGATGACCTCGAACTTGTCGTGTTTGGATAAAATCCTTTTTTGTTTATGCTTTTTTTTGCGATATCAATATTAACTCAGTTGGAGGTTCAAAATAAATTAGCCCCATGATATTTATTTTTCTAAAAAAATAAACAAGTTACAAGTTGTAAAAATTGTATATGAAGATAAGACAAATGGTCAACCATCATAAAACATTAGCAACAAATCGAAATTATCTGAATGTATTGAGCGTTTTCCTCCTGCATTAAGCACGAGAAGCGCTTTTTACACAAGGTAACAGTAGTGTGGCTTTATTTGTCTTTATACACCCGTACAACGAAAATGGCAAAGATCAGGTGGGTGGTTCGTCCTGAGCTGTTATGACTCCACTGTGGGCCAAACGGACCAGTATGTTTTTAGTGGAAATCGGAAGACCTAGAGGAAACATAAATATGCAGACACAGGGAGAACATTCACTCAGCCATGCGCACACACATTCATACAAACCCGTGCACACAGAGAACTGAGGTAAGGTGGGACATGGCAGGTTCAGTGTCTTGCTCAAGGATACAAAAACAATAGCACTCAGTTCTAAAACGGAGCTACTACCACCCACGCAACTGCTTTTGAATTGCAAAACTCCTCCCAACAATATAACTCCAATCGATTTTGAAAGTTAAGCCATCAGAAGAGAGAAATTTCTACTCTTACAGAAAGACAGCACTCTTAATTGATCATTAAATAATTGGCACACACAGTCTTTGTCTCGATCAAGGCGTTTCCCCTCACAAGTCACAGAGGAGTCCACTGTACATTGTTAAGAGCTGTCTCAGACATCAGTGATTGCCATCTACAGCATCTGACCTTCAAGTGGTTATCTCCTCCCAGGAGGCGTGCGGTCTTGTATCCACTATCGTATCAAAGACTCTCCAAATCCACCCCTTCTTAGATGTGAAGTTGTTCATTAAGTACCGTGCCGCCTTTGAGGCCAGTTTCATTTTCTGTATCTTTTATCAGTCTGTGGAAATGTTTTAGCTGGCGTATATCAGTTACTACACCCGAGCTATACTATACAGTATGAGCCTTTCTGGAAGACTGGGACCATATATATAGAGGTTACTGTTCAAAAACATTGTAGATAACCTGGAAAAGTAGTGTTCAAGTATGAGTGATGATTTGGATATTTTTGTATGTGTTTTGCCCACAGCTTCACTCCCTGCAGAGCCAGCTGGAATTTCAGGAACAGTCGATGGTGGAGAAGTCCCTGGTCAGCCGACAGGAGGCCAAGATCCGCGAGCTGGAGACCAAACTGGAGTATGAGAGGACCCAGATCAAACGCTTGGAGGTGAAAAATAACTCACTTTGTCCTGTGAAAATATTTATGTTTGCTCTGGGAAATTGGTGCATTGTGTAGATGTATACTCACACAGAAGTAAAGAAGGGAGAAAAGAGTCTCTAACTTTAATAATTAACCAAGCTGAAACAGTGAATGAATAGGTACTCTTTTGATAGAAATAATTGCTAACCCTAACTCTCACCCTAAACCTTATATGGCAGGTAACAGGTTAAAGCAGTACTAAGTAATTTGTTTACCTTAATAAACCCTTTCGTAGTTCCTCTGGGGGTAATACAAGTGTTAATGGGATGATTGGGGAGTCTTTCATTTCCCCCTGGTGTCTCTGGCCAGAAAACCACCCTTGCAACTTTCCCTACTCCGACCCGGAAGCGCAATACACACTAATGGAATCACAAAGAAGAAGCTAACTAGTAGTAGCTAAATTTGAGTGACAAAAAATATCTCAGTTGTGTAAATGGATGTACAAGACAGTATCTCTCTCTACCATTGTCTTTTTTGTCAGCGTAGTATTTACTCTCACGGACAATTAAAGCAGTACTCATACCCCTAGAGGCCATAAGCGCCACTGCAGGTGTCGTACCATGTTACGTTTTTTTACTCATTAATTGTCCGTGAGAGTAAATACTACACTGACAGAAAAGAGAGGGATATTGTACATCCATTTACACAACTGAGATATTTTTTTCCACTCAAACTTGGCTGTAAATACTGTTTAACTGGCGCTAGCCCTCAGTTAGCTTTGCCCGTTAGCCTGTTGGCTTCTTCTTCGTGATTCCATTAGTGTGTATTGCGCCTCCGACCCGGTGCAGGAAAGCTGCAAGTGTGGTTTTCTGGCCAGAGACGCCAGGGGGAGATGAAAGACCCCCCAATCATCCCATTAACACTTGTATTACCCCCAGAGGGACTACGAAAAGGATTTATTAAGGTAAATATTACTTAGTACTGCTTTAATGAGTAAAAAAAAGCAACATGCTACAACACCTGCAGTGGTGCTTATGGCCTATAGGGCATGAGTTACTTAGTAGTTCTGCATTAAGCTGAAGTGAAAAAAAAAGTTATCATTTTATTTGTCATATTGCCGAGCCCTATTTGATACATTAGAGTAGTGGTTCCCAACCTTTCTTTTCCTTGAAGCCCCCCTTGTACATGTTGGAATCAGGCCAATGGGAGCCCATCCCTCCAGGTTGGGAACCAGTGTATTAGAGCAATAGTACAAGATTAGCCTTTGAAAGCAATTTAAACATTCACTCCTTTTTCTTTTCAGCAAGTACAAACATGCTGTTTGCAGTTATAGTGGAGCATACAAGCTGTGCTATTAGCAAAACTTTCGGAAATAGCAAGTTCTCTAACATATTTTTCACAGATGATTCGAAGCAGTCTCTTTATTCTGTCGAACTGAAAGCTAACTTTATATTCACTCTCATCCCTTAGAGTTTAGTGACCCGTCTCAAAGAAAATCTGGAGAAGATGACGGAGGAGAGAAACCAGCGCATAGCAGCAGAGAACCGTGAAAAAGAGCAGAATAAGAGAATCCTGAGGCAGATAAGGGACATGAAGGAGGAGATGACCGAGCTGTCCAAGAAGGAGGCAGAGGCCAGCCGCAAAAAACACGAACTGGTAACAGCTGTGCACGATAGATAACTTCCGGTAGATAGCACTCACTTGAGGTGCACTAAAATGTAATCCTCTTGCCCAGGAAATGGACATAGAGAGTTTAGAAGCCGCAAACCAGAGCCTGCAAATGGATCTGAAACTGGCCTTCAAAAGGATAGGTGACCTGCAGGCGGCCATCGAAGACGAGATGGAGAGCGATGACAATGATGATCTTATTAACAAGTAAAGTGCATTTTTCAATCTTGTAGGGTCTCATACCTGGAAGAGAGATACAGCTGTGCAGAAATATAGCGCAACAACCTGCTTAGTGCGGAATAGCAAGTTTTTATTTTCAAAAAGGCTGTCAGTCACGACCCAGTCCTTTTTCATATCTCCCACGTTGCCACATCAAATCCACCCTAACCCCTTTGTACTCCCACCAAAGCGGTTAATTTGATTCCTATATTTCGTCTCCACTGGTTTCCCCATGTTTGCACTAGAGGTAGAGGGTTGTGTAAGCTGTGAAGTCACTCAGGTAAACAGATGTCCCGGACTGTTCATGAGAGATCAAATACATATGAGCACCGTTTGAAAAGGAGTCAGCAAGGAGCGGTAACCGATTCACAACGTCAGACGCAACATATTTTTTTGTTATGCTACTGGGTACCATTTGGTGTTGTTTACGTATCTCACTTTTTCTGTTTCTGTTTTTTTTCTTCTGGCAGTTTGCAAGACATGGTGACAAAATACCAGAAACGAAAGAATAAAACGTGAGAAAGGAAAATGCATGCTTTGTCTTCTCACCCATTTTAACAGCATGAGGGAATAATGCAGTATTACTTTAGACTTGCTGTGTGGATAAAGCATTTCTTTAAAGAACGGAACCTGTGTGAGCTTTGTGCATCGGGAAAAAAAGGCTGCCCCTGCTGTTTCTTTCATTTTATGCCTTCAGTTGTTTCATGGTTCTGTTCACAGTCTGCCTGTTTGGAACATATAAAAAAAACAAAGAAAGAAACACATCTCCCACCTCGCACGTTGTCTCGTTAACCGGAGCGGTAAAATATGCCTGAGCTAAAAAGCAGCAAATAGTAATTGACCTGCTGTAATACTGCATCATTGTCTCCATGAACATCATCAACCGCTATCATTTGCTAAATTTGCGCCCTCGTCAGAGACCTTCATCTGCTGCATTTGTTTGGAATCATGGCTGCTTGCTGTTGAATTCATTTATTCTCTCCTCAGTAATTTTCTCCTGCTCCCTCTCCAAATCACATGGAGCCAGTTCATTCCGGCAAAATGGATGCTTGATGATCGTTTTGAGGCCAACATTTGAATCTAGTATTGTAGTGTTGTTGAGTAGTCTAAAAACGTTCGCTAGTAGGACTTGTTTGGACTAAGGGGGACTACATTTGAAAATTAAGTAGTCACCGTTTGTAACTCTGGCATATTTACAAATGGACTTTGAATCACTCATGTCGATTAACCTCTTAACCCCCACCTGCACCTTGCCCATTTTCTCCAGTTTGGCTTTTCCCAAATCTAAAAGCTTCTTGAAAAAAGTGCCAAAAATGAGAAGAAAACGATGATGGGTAAAGAGGTTAACTCGGGTAAGAGGTTAACAAATAAATAAATAAACACATGAATAAATACCTGGCTAGCACGAATAGATTTTTATGGATGGGTTTCAGTCATGTGGCTTTTTTATTATCATCACAGAATATGTTGTAAACACAGCAAAAAAACAGACCTTCTTGCATTGTGTTCACCTATTTTTCATTGAGTGATAGAAGATAGAAGTAGAATCGAAATTATGAGGGATTCTGAGAGCTAGAGACAAGTTTGGGCCAAAACAACACATTTCAGATTGAACGGGAAAAATCAGGTACCTTAGCTTTAAGGTCTAATTTACCCACTTAAGCTTTCCAGGGCTTCATCTCAGCAAATGGTCAGAATCACCAAGCTAGAGCATTATATTTGGGGTTAATAGGAGAATCTGAGGAACCCAGATTTGAGGAGAACATGCAAAGTCCCCACAGAAAAAGCCCACATTATCTCGGAATCGAACACCCTAACCTCTCAGTTACTTTTTCTTGTTGTTTGAGGACATTCCCTCTGTCTCTAATCTTTCATCCATCCATCCATCCACTTGACCCCATGGATAGTCAGTTAGTATTCATCTCTATACAGGCCGAAATTCTCCATCTACTTGCATTATACGCCACACTGTCCATTTACTGTATAGGCAGAGGTCTGTGGTATTGCTTTAGCTCATTGGTTATTTTTTCTCACTGCTTTATATACAGTAAAATGCACAAGAATGGGTTCATGCATGGGCTGCACATAAAACAAACAAACAATTTCAATTTACACGCTTTTCTATTCTTGACTAATCCTATTTGCTGGGTCTGTGAAGCACTTTATATTCATATCGTTACAAATGATCACCTTGTGTAGCTCGGCAATGCTTAGTCATCACTCTGAATTCTAATTGTGTTCTCTACAAAAAGCTCTGTGTTTGACAAAATTACATTTCTAGGCACTTTTGCAGAAGACATTTTGTGGCTTGTGAAATCATTTAAACCTTCATCCCAGTGTATTAAAGAAGTGTAGCCGTTACTTTGATGCTGACACAACCTTCGCAATCTGCAGGCTTAACCTCTGATTGCTTTTTGAGAGATCAGCGTTGCACTTGTCATCCCATTTCTTTTATCACTATTCTCTGCTCAGACAAATCAAATGTGCCACTGCATTTATTTTGTCTTTGTGCCACTTAGAAGAGAGAGAAAAAAAAGCACTTGTTGGTCTTTTTTTTTTTATTGTGTTTTTCCATCCTTCAGTGTTATTGCATTAGCAGCCTAACTGAATGAATTTAGTGGTGGTGGGGTGTTTTTGCTTGTATTTATCAAGTAAAATCTCCAAGTACTGATGCACTACTGCTTGTTCGTATCAAGCAAAATCATGCACTCATTGGTAAAACTGTATCTAAAAAATACCCCAAATGAATAAAAATTATATTACAGACTGGCTACCATTCAGGATGCATCCCACAAATTCCCATAGCTGCCAGATTTAGACAGGAATCCAAGCTGAGCAAACTGGATTAGTAGGTGAGTAAAAAGTGTCTTCGATATACTGTATCAGTATGAGTACAAAATGATAATAGCTTTTTAATTATTGAAACAAATATTTTTCATTATTAGCCTGAGGTCACAGCTTTTTGTGAAGTGCAACTACAATTAAAGCACGGTAGTTCATAACATGATGTTTTGTCAATACTAAAGCCTTGTTATATTGAAAAGATACTATCCATGTCTGGCGTCGCTTCTCTCCAAGTGCTAAACTGATAGAACCAAGCCATATACAGCGTTTTTTAGCTGACTGTAAGCATTTGTGACAGAGATTTACAACCGCTGCAGCCCAATTGTCAGAAGCGATTAACGTTCACTTCTAAATTCTTGGGGCTTTGGTTGTATCTACAAGCCTCAGGACTGGTTAGCTACTAGTGTGAGGCCAAGGACAAATCACTTGTGACACCATTTGCAAAGCACTCAATTGCAAGCCACCTTTTATTTTGTTTATGTGTGTTCTGGTGAGTGGGGATAAAGGGTATAATTTAGCTGCGGGGGCTTCGCTAGTTGTTTGTGCAATATATCATGCTAAAATAGGAGGGATTACATAGCAGATAAATGGGCCAGTAGAATCAACTCATGATAAGAATGAAGCTTTAAGTTTTATGAGATTATTCCATCTAATATATATATATTTTATGATGATGCAAAATAAGTAAGAATCTATTTACATTGTGCATCTTTGTGAGCTAGGATCAAAGATACTAATTGAGCCTAAAGGCGTTTCAATATTAGTTCACTTCACCAGTTTTCATTTCCTGTGCTTTGTGGCTCAGTGAATAGATATTTACCCCAGCATTAGCAAATATCAGTTCCAGTATTGGCATAATATTTCTTTTTACTATTGCAAGGTACTTTCGGGGCACAAGTCTGTCTTTTCAGGGGGCTTTATGATTCATATTTGAATCACCCACATCTTTTTAAATTCAAACTATTTTACCATTTATTCTAAAAACTGGGTAGAAGATGAGCTCATATCCTTTAAATGTTCCACCTCACTATGATAACGTTGCAAGTAACAAAAGCAACACACTGCGGAGTACCAGCAGTGCCTTCTTTTTATGAAAATGCTTTTAAGCAACCCACCAAAAAGGAGCGGTAGTAGAGAGGACACTTTGTTCTTTAGAAAACCAGAGTGAATGAGAAACACAATGCACAGTGACAAAGCAAATAGTATGTAGTTCAGTGGGAGCATAGACAGATGTCTGCACTATGTGGACAAATGACAGGTCTCTGCACTTCAACTCCTTTGAAAGGTCTTTGTTTATTTGTATATTTGATGTAAGCTTTTGCTGTGACGCAGATAAATAAGCTCATTCCAGATGAAAGATCTGTTACCTGCTGTGCCTCTCCTCATTTTTAATGACAGTCAGCTGTCACAATGCTCTCGACGCTGCGAAATCTTTAATTCAACAAGAGTAAACAGGTGCATACTTTAGATTGATGAAACATGACGTTTTGAAAGCTGCATCACGTAAGGGCATAAATAAATCTCATTCCAACATGACAGGTCAGACATACTTATACAGGACTGCCATTTATCACCAAATGTAATCTTTATTGAGGAAAACATTCATCCTGCAGTGCAGATATTAAATGAATTTAAAGTTTTCGGTTTTTAAACAAAGTCAAACCAGCAATAACTTTATGAAAGTCAAATGTGGCCTTCGCCGCATCCTTGAGCTGCTTTCAAACTGTAATGTGAAATTGATTTTCACACATCACACAAGTATAAGCAGGCGCCAATGCCATATTTGAAGAAGCTCATGTGAAGAGGTTGAATTTGACATCAATATATTCCACACATAGCAATCATTAAGCCAGCACTGATGTTAGGTTTCATTCACCTCATCCACGCCATTTCCTGACGCATTAACCTTCCTCCACAATGGGATGCATAATTTAAAAACATTCACCACTGATTGGAGACAAATGAAATAGAATTGACCTTATCCAAGTGGGATCTCCTGTGCTTTTTCACAGGGAACTAGGGGTCTGCATGTATTGATTGTTATGTCAGGAGTAAGGCCACAGAGCTGTCTCATGGCTCCACTCCAATAGCAATCACTAAGAGCAGGTGACATGCCACACACATGCACACAGCCCAAAAGCACACAAACAAGTTAATTATGCCTCCTAGTGCATCATCTATATTCTGTCCAGATCACGACTTTGCCTGACTCTTCAACATCTGTTTATCATTCGGTGCTATTTTTACACCACTGGCTATCAAACTAATTGCATTTAATCTGTGTGAATTCTAACCTCTGCTCCTTGAGATTAATATTAACATCCCATTAATTTTATATGTCAACAAACCTTGAAAGCTTCATTTTGAAATCATCTCCACATTTACTAATAAATCCCTGTTGTTTCGCAGTGGAGATGAGACAGAAACAGATTCAGAGGTGGAGGATCGTGTCGATGGAGTTAAGTCTTGGATTTCGAAGAACAAAGGCACAGCAAAGACCCAGCCAGAAGAAGGGAACCTGAAGAGCACCAGGTCAGTCCTGTCATCTTTATGCATCATGACACATCACCACAGTTCATCCCATCACTAACAGTGTGATAAAACCCGGAAGCATTTCCAGGATTACCTGAGGCACTTTGCTCCAGATGGGCGGGTATTTCCTATGATGAGGTGTCATTGCTCTCTTCCAGTAATCTGTCTAATGACAGAAGCCAGAATGAGAAGCGGCTGCTGTCAAATTTATTGAAGTGGCCCATGGCGAGTTGGCACGCCTTTTAAATGGTGTCTAGCCTCAGTAATATTGCCTTCGTCCCTGGCTGATTACCTCACTTACTGTGTACTGTACATAAGAGCAATCAGCAGGGCTTGGTCCCAAGGGCAAAATGAATATGACAAATTGACGGTAAAACATTGAAGTCTAGTGCCAAAATTACTGTAGCTCCGCATACCTTGTCTTTCCTTGTCTGTGGGTGATTGCTAGTGTCATTTTTCTCTACTTTAGATATGCAGCAAATGCAGATGTTATTGATGTAAAAGAAGTTAAGGAAAAAACAAGTGAAGGAGGCAAAGATGAAAAAGAAGTGGAACTTTCTCGATCTGTGTCTGTCATGAGTTCATTGAGCTACAGGAAACGCTCCAACTTGAAGGACTCAATAGGAGGCACAGGTGACGAGAGTTCACTTTTCAGCACTCTGAAAGAACAAATGGACACACCAGACCACAGCTCCATTCGCAAATCAAAATCCAAGTCTGGAGACCTTCAGGACGACTGGAAGAAGAGCCAGGCTTCAGAGGACCTGGATGACAAAGGCTCTGTCATCTCAATGGCATATTCCGAAGCCACTAGTCGAGCTCGGAAGAGTTTTGAATCCCGCTGGACTTCTAAAAGCAGCCCTGAGTATGATAAGGAGTCTGTGGTCTCCTCTGTCCGGCTTTCAACCAGACGAAGCATGCTAGACATGGATGACGATGACAACAAGTCGACCATTAGCAGCGTTAGCCGCACCAGTCCTCGCTCAGTTCACCGCAGCTCCTCCTGGAAAGACGAGAGACGCAGCGGCTCCCGGCTGTCTCTTGCACGCAGCTGTGGTCTTAGTGAGTTCGGGCTGCACGTTGATGATGATGACGATAGTCGTAGTGTTGCATTCACAGAGGGAGCACATCATCTTATAGTCCGCGCTCCCTCAGTAGAAGCTTCTCAAACCCCGGTCAATCTTCAAACCCTGACAGTGCTCTACCAGAATTATCCGACATCAAAACTGTCTCCCACCGCAACTTTTTAGACCCCGACCTAGAAGCTGCCATCAACGAAGTGCTAAGTTTCAAGCCCATAAAGTTCAAACGCAGCAAACTCGATGAATCCAATGACGAGGAAGATGATGATAAGAAAAGGGAGAGCATTCGAAAAAAAGATAATGAAGGGTTAGGCACATCGAGCTCCTCATTGGACTACAGAAATCGCCCTTCAAGCACTCTCAGCACCAGCAGCTCCAGAAGTCGCAAAGACAAAAAATCCAAAGTCTCTCTGTCTGATGATTCCTCCTCAGATGAGAGAAAGCAGAGCAGAAAGAGCTCAAGGGGGAAGAAAGGCAAGAAGTCTAAAAAAAGAGGAAAGAAAAAAGTTAGTGAATCTGAATCGTCTTCATCATCGGAGTCTTCCTCGGAGTCCTCTTCAGGGTCTACCATCTCGTACCGCAGCTCCAATAGTGTGAAAAGGGCCCCAAGAAAAGGATCTGATGATGAGGAGTCTGTAGGGACAAGCAAAAAGGAAGGCAAGAAGAAGCAGAAGAAAGTGGACAATCTGGTGATGAAGTACCTCTACAAGCCTGACAGTGACTGAGAGACCCATGCAGGCAGGTGACGCTTGGTGTGATTATGAAGAGTGGCCTGATATTCACGCATTCGTTTTCATTCCTAAATTTGAATGGGAAACTGCATGTCCATCTTTGATCTGTTTTGTTTGGTCTCGAAAGCATTCACAATAACAAGCATGTGTGTGTGACAGAATTTACTTTTACATTTAGAAAATACTTGATATGCATTATTATAACTTATGCCGCTTTCAACTATGAAACACTCTGAGAAGTATTCTTTCCTCAGATCAGGATGCTAACTACTTTCTGTTTTGTAAAGATGAATGGTCTCTTGGAGTGCTAGCGTTACGCCTAATGATGTTTTTATAGCATCCTAAGTACAGACTCATGGTATAAAACAGTCTCTAGTGTTGTGGCATGAGCAGATGTTGAAAAGGAGGCATTTTGTTCAGTGAAAAGGGTTTAAAAATGTGCAACACAACTGTTATTTTAGTGGATAATCTTCTACATCACAATTAAAAAAACATATTTAGCTTTGGGGCTTCAAGGGGTGATCTGTTTAAAATAAATGTATTGACAGGCGCAGCATCTGTCTGTCCTCTGTTAGTCTAAACCAAGCGCGCCAAAGTGAGTCATTATTTTCGGGACAGTTGTCCTTGAACGCTCGTTCTTCAGTGGAGTATTAGCCTCTGCATAAATAACAGAGGTGTTCGATAGGATTATTATACAAGCTCATTTAGGCTAAGGTTATTCTGAAATACAGTTTCATAAAACTACTTAAGCTTTCATCATGAGACAACATTCTGCATTTATTTTTAGTTCAGAGTTAAAGATTTTAATAAAGTCTTTTAAAACAAACTCAAAGACAAATTATTACTTTATAATTTTATAATCTGCATTTATTTTTCACGTTTCACACAAACACAATATTTTGGAAGAGAGTGGAGTTTCACACCAGACACTTCCCCATATGTGACACCTCCAAAGCCATAAGTTATGCATCGCGACCACAGTGAGACTTCTGTCACTTTGCTATGTGCTCTCCGCTTTGTCAGGATTACATTGAATTTGCTTCCAGTTTTCATAGCTTTCGAAAAGAAACAATATTTAAATATTATAACTTTTAATCCAGCTTTTCAACTTTGTAAATTGTAACATTATAACAAACAACAGTAACAAATAACAGAAATAGATTCATTTTTGTCCTGGCCCTTTGTTTATAGGGCTGCTTCTGTCAGACATGAGATCATTATTACATAAACTGGTCATTAACTGGGAATAATCACTGATCTAATAAACAAATAGAGGTGACTCATTTGCTACTTTCCTTTTTGCATGTGAAGTCAATATTTGTCTTGGGGTGTCTTTCTCTCAACCTGCACACCATTCATATTCTTGTTACTGATTTCCGCCTCCATGGAGATGCCTTGTTTACCGCCAGGGGAGCGGTGTAATCTCACAGTCTCAAATTGCTTGCAGTTTTGTTGTACCATATTTTAATAGCAACTTTGTCTTCCGTAGCCCATTCGGTTTTCTACCCCGTAATGATATAATGGTGCTGTGTTGTCCCCCTCCCCCCCCCCGTTCCCTGCAGCCCTCCTGTGTGTCAGAGCAACCCGGTTTTGGGCAGATCTGATGAGGAAGGCGACGTGGACAAAGACTCGAGCAGCCAGCCACCCTGAGGCCGAGCAGCACCACAGACCACACCGAGGTCACATAATGCTTCCGACACAAAACATAAAATTGTATGGGTCAAATTTTTCCCACCTCCAGAGACAGGGCCGTTTTTATGCTATCATTTGCTATTGTGCATGCGCTGCAACTTGAGCACTATCAGACCAACTTCCTGTCACTACTTTATTCTAAAAGAAGGCGGCTTTTAAGGCAACTTTTAAGCTCCCGTCTGAACTGTGCTGTCAGAGTATTGAGATAGCTCCGCCAAGAGGATTTAGATAAGCCTGAACGTCTCCGAGAAGGTCCGACCAACTATTAGGAGCACCCTTATCTGCCCACGCTTAATGTGAGGGAATTAACCCATTTGCTAATAATGACCTGCTCTAATGGGCAGCAGTTACATGCACTGATTGTTAACGGGTTATGATCTTGGCCCTCTTTGTGTGACAAGTGTGATTTTTATCATTGAAAGAAATTGGCACTGGCTGTTAATGGCTAGTATTATTTAAGAAGTGTTGTATGTATGTTGTAAGTAAGATTGTAAGTATAAACTAATTATTAGAGTATTGTAAGACATAGCATATGAAAGTATTTATTGTAAAAGTATCCAGCGGTTCTCAACGGGGGAATGTAGGGCTAAAGGAGGTTTAAATAGTGTAGATATTAAAGTGCATATGACACATTAGACAACATTTTTTCTAAAACATAGTTAACAGGATTATATTTAAGATTTTTGCTCAAGATTGTACCCAGCTTTCTTTAGTTTGGCCATTTTTGTGATGTTTATACTTTCACTTCTTATTGGACACTGACAGGAAGTGACATAGAAGAAGGTAAACAATTGTAAACTGTTGCCGTGCAACCATGTAAAGTCAATCAGAAATGAGTCAAACTGCTATTACCTTCTATGTCACTTCCTGTCAGCAGCTTAAAAAAAAAAAAAAAAAAAAAAACTTTTCTGCCTAGCATTTCTTCATTAAAATTGCTGCTTCAATGAAATAAATATTATGATAATTATGCAACGGATGAACTTGCAACTTTGTTATCCTTCTAAGTAAGTATATTTTCAAAAGCATTCAAACCTGTCATATGCACTTTAATTACTTTAGATACAGTTTTAATCCCAAAAAGAAACTCAGGACTAACTATTTTAACTGCATAAAGAATATTTCAGTTGGAAAGAAAGCAATATCTTTAAAAAAGAATAGTCTGATTTCATACATGGGACAAAAAGGGAAACATCTTGTACACACAGACCAGTTGAGAACCACTGAAGAAGCAAAGCATTATGTGTGCCAAGACAGTGATGCATAAACTTGGAGTGACTTTCTTACGACTTTGGTAAATTTTATTACATTTTTGACTTGCATTCACCTCTTAGTTAAATAAGCAGAAAAATCAATCATTTTGGATGCTTGTTGTGAATCTTGAAATGAGGCCAAATTTATTCGAACTATAAAAGTTGGTTCTTCCAATTTGTGGTGCCAATACTGATTTACAAGATGGATTCACAAACTTTGTTAACCATTCATTTATATGGGCGCCTTGTAAACGTGCCGTGCGCTATTATATACTATAATGTGTTTTGTAGTGGCTTAACTTGATCGCTCATCGACAGTAAGTACGTACGTTTTAAAATTCATATGACGCGGGGCATAATTACATTGTAAATAAATGAAAACGTTAATAAATAAAAAGTATTTTATTGGGTTATAAACACCCTTGTACCAAAGCAATTTTCTCCTCCAATTCACATCCTGTATCTGATGTCGGAGCTGGAAACACAAATGTACCATGAAGCATGCAGCATTTGGCTCCTATGGAATATTAATGACAATCCAGATAACATGACCTTATGAATTTTAAACTCTATTTAAATACACAGAGGTAGATGTTAATGGAGGCCTGCACCTTATATTTGTGCATAAATCCACTAAAGCCTCAAATGTCTGACTTGCTATTTGCATATCTTCCCAGTAGAGGCTAATCTGCATTTCTTCTTTCTTTTCTTTTTTCACTACAGAATATTCATGTGGAAACTCTAAACTTTGATGTGAAAGATTCATAACAGAGATGTGTTAAATTGGTAGAAATAGAACAAGTATTTATTTAATTTTGCATATAAGAGAGGCATCTTGCTGCTTCGTTTGTTTTTCATTAAAATCTGTTCACAAAACCTTCACAGTAAATAAATTTTGAATTTGGTTAACCATGCACCAGGCGTTCTGGTGGTGTCTTTTTGTTTGCATAAATTAGACAGGGCTTCTTTTTGTAACATTGAAGCATAAACATTTAAAATATAATAATACATGGGATTTATGAAACTTGATGAATACATTTCTTATGGTCACAATAGAACATAAACATCTCCCTAGGTGTGGATTTTTATCGCATCTGCACAAAACAATTTCAAAGTTTGAAAGTGAGGCTGCTGGGGGCAGGGCAAAATCACAGTTAATATTACCATTTGATCATTTATTTACATGCCACACATAGATTCTGAGAGTAGAAGCCCACCTCTACTCTCCTAATCTGTGTGTGGCATGTGTAACTGACCCCCTAGCTTTCACCCTCCCAAAAAACAAAATTATTATCTGTAAACTGCTGCAAGCAAGATTTATTTGTGCGATGAATGCGGGCACTGAATCAAGGTGATTTGTTGCTGCAAACCCAGAGCTCAACCAGGACTTAATCCGGTGTAAAAGAGGCTGACTCCAGATTAGACCAGCACAGCACAAATTACTCATGGCTTTCTTCAGTATCCTTCTACACGTGACTTAGATAGAACTGATCGTAAAGCTCTCGCGGTTATTTGCCTTTATTACAGCTTTCTTTGCTATTATTTTTTTAATCATTACATCGCATGATTTTTTTACTGAATATAAGTTTTTACTGAATTATATTGAAATTACACATTCCTCCTATTTGAAAGGTTGAATGCCACATTGCAAAAGGGTGAGCTAACGAACCCACACAGAGATGTGGCAAAAACACTCTCCCTGTAGCATCTCATCGCCACCATTCAGCTTTCCCAAGAGTCTGTATCGGAAGCAAACAATTCATATACAGTGATTAATTTGGAGCAGTTGTGGAGGCAGACCAAACATTTCTCACTTTGCCTCAGCTTGTTAACATGAGCCGCACAGTTCAAATTCTCAAAGATGAAATAGCACTTTCCTTCAACAATAGTGCGTCTTACAGATCCAACACACGGATAGTCTTACATTACCACCTTGGATGACATTGTGAGTGCTCTCTTTTATGAATCCCATTTTTATCTTACAATCTGTAATCCTCATTCCTATACACAGACCAGCGCGATGGAGGCCAGGACTGCGCTTGGGAGATTTGGCTGTAATTTCACTTCAGCCTCTGGGCGTCTGCGTGTTTCTGCTTAAAGGCTTTCCTTGTGAGTGACAGATTAAATGCAGCTCTCGATTTTTACTTATTTTGGCGCTAACACTGTTTCACAAGCCACTGGAGCAGGAAGTCATTAGCTCAACAAAGCCAAGCAAGTCTGGGTTTACGGTGCCGCCCTCGCTTATATAGACAGAACGGTGAGGCCAATAAGAGTCATTGCTACTCTGTGTGTAAAACTTCTGCTGAGGAATGCTTCAAAATGATGGAAGGAGCTCGCTGTATAAAAGTGCTGATGACTGAAAGAAGCATTCTTATTCTTTTGAAGATTGTGATGGCTTCTGAATGCTTTACATCCTTCGAGCATTGTATGTACTGTATGTGTCTGATTTTCTAACTCTTGAGTTATTTATTTATTCTTTCCATTGGATTTGTTCACGTTACCAAATCGACTCTTTGTTAAAATCCCCAGCCAGGACACCTCTGGAAGTACCTAATTTCAGTGGGATTTTCTGGTTAGTTGAATAAAGGTCAAATAATAGTAATTGGTCTGTGCAGTGCATAGTTGTAAACACGCCTATTGTTGCCCTGAGCTTACTTCCATCCATTGTCTCACTCACACATTAATGCGCCAGTATACATCAACACTAAGGCGAGGCAGATGAAGTGTCTTGCCCATAGAGCGGTCGACGCTGAGATCGAATCACTAACATTCACATCAGTGTTACTGAGCCACTTCCTCACTGTTTTTTAAAGAAGTTTTTTTGATTGCTGTCTTTGCAAAATAACTCCTATACTGTAATGAAGTACTTGAGTCATCTCTGTACTCAGTAGTTGAAAACTGAAGTAATTTTTCCCCCACAGAATATACTGTATATCCAGGACCTACTTTGCTCTGTCTCCAAGAGTAACCTAAGTATTCTCAAAGCTTCTCTCTGTAATTTTTGAAAGTTGCTCCTGGCGGAAAATATGGGGGAATAATGGTGTGGTCGGATTCTAAGCCTCTCATAAGGTTCTCATAAGGTTTGATCTAACCTTATTTTGTGTCCAAAATCAACTTCCAATGATCCTGTTTCTCTGTACAGCACCACAGTGATGCAGTTTAAACGTGTTTATCAGTCTTCATCCTCCTCTGTTAGCACCCCCGATCTGCCGCTTGACGTCTGCTGTCAATAAAACCTCTGATTGGAGACCAAGGGACTGAGCCTGCAGGGACCAGGTGAGGAGGCTGCTGCTACCGCTGTGTTCATTTGCAATTCGAAGATGAAAAGACACAGGCGGGTGCGCTGCTTGGGCGCTTCTCTTTGTTTGCACATATTATTTCCACTCTAATGAACACCGCACAGTAGTGGGCCCTTGTAACGAGGCACAGAGGTAGCCTCAAACATTGTTTACATTTTGCATAGGTCTTTGCCAGGCCCTGGGAGTAATATAAAGCATTTTCCCACTTTTAGAGGAAAGAGGGAAATCAGTTTTAGCACTTTGTTTGAGTTGATCCTTTTTGCAGAGGAGCTTTTTATGGGGAACACTAAATCTACTAATCTAATTTAATGCATTGTACTTGTTACATTGTAAGTTTAGGGTGTCATATTGTTTTAATCAGGCAATTTTTCGGCTACTATGATTTAATTGCTGATTTAAGTCTGAATTCAGTAGGCAGTAGTCATGGCATAGAATGTATTAGGAAAGTGACAATTTATCAAAAATATTAATGTATTCTCAAAATAGAATAAAATAGAATAGCTCGTTATTGTCATTACGAAATGAATCACAGCAAAATTCTCTTTGAGAGCACTCCCTTGCACAGCAGCATGCAATAGGACAAACATGCAACATTACATCCCAGTGTGAGTTAGAGTAGCTCAACCAGTTGGGACATTTCATGTGTGAGAGCAGTAGAGACAGGCTTGAGTGCAACATCACTGTGGGTTCGTAAATGCAAACATGGCAGTTGTCGTCCAGTCAGTCACATTGTTGTAAGGAGACAAAACTAGACCTTATTGTGGTTTCCACTTTGAACTATTTTGACATAAATGAATCTGCACTGCTCCAGTGTGACCACCTGCACCTGTTCGGCGCGCATTTCAAATGATCCTTGAATCTCCAGATACCATGCATGATCGCAGTGCCATGTTGTTCTCTGGAAGCTGCCCAGCTCAAGATACCTGCACACACAGGCATTAAAATGAGACCTATATGGGTGCTATATAAGTGTATTTTTTACATGTTATGATTTTATCTGCTCTACTCTTGGGTGAATGTGCATAAAAGAATGCTCAGATTCAAGTAACAATTAGGGGTTTATCAGAATATGAATATGGAAATTTCTGGTATATAGCAAACCATTATTTTATCTATTATCTATATACTGTATCTATTATATTATTTGTCATGTTTCTTTAATACATATTGTAGATTATTGTGTGCAAGATATCAATGATTGCTATATCATATCTTAAAATTATGTCTCATATTGAGAACCATGTTATTCCCAGCCCTAAGAGTTAATATATTTAAAATATTTGTGTTTTTTTAGAAGGGTTTTAAGGAAAAAAATCATAATAATTTGCTTTTACACCTACTTTATTACTTATTACTTATTAGCAGGAATGTATGAAATCCTACTTTTATATTCATCATCAAATCTTTATTGCAGACACGAGGTCCAGTTAAGAAAACAGAAAACAAAACAAACAACAAACTAAACAATAACATATTATTTTAAAAACATGATTAAATACATTTGCTTGAGAGCAACATTTAGTTATTTTGTTAAAAATACATTTGGATGACCACATAGTCTGCCTCTGCAGCTTATAGTGTATCTCTAGAATAAAATGTGCTCCACTTGGTGCCAGTTCCCGACAGATTGGTTCGTCTTCACCACAAACTCGGCGACAAACTGATAGATAGCGGATATTAAACTTGCATAATTGTGGAATATATTACTTTGACTCATGAACAGATGGAAGTCATTGGAGTCGCTTAATCCAAACCCCAGGACACTGTACTGCATCAACGTCAAGAGAACATAGCCCTCTGCAAAGTGTCATCTGTTTCAACTAATACAAAAGTCTAGTGGCAATTTGGCTCTTTGCTCATGTGGTGTCATTGAGTTTTGGCAGCAGAATCCAAACAACTACAGACAGCTTTAGCTTCATCCTTGGACTCAAGTCATTTGCAATATGTTGCGATAAAGGAGTGTCATTAGGTGACAGTCGGGTTATACAGAAACTAAGTCATGAAATAGTTTTTCAGTAAATTTACACCGTAAGCTTGATTTTACTAAATCAAATCAAATAAACATTCACAATTATATAGCTGTGGTTTTATAACCTTGTGTTCACCTTAATCTGTGCTGATGTTCACAGATTGATTGGTTGTGGCTTATACCACGTCTAGAGATATAGCTCTCACTATTATGTTGTGCAAGTGTATGTGTGATGTACAATTGCACGTACAAGCAATATCACGCTTATTTGTAACTGCATGTCATGTATATAGCTTTTTTATTTGTGATGTTGTTAGCGCTCGTACTCCTCAGGGCTGTGTACTTTCCCCTGGCTCTTCTTCCTGTACACAAACTGCTACACCTCCAGTCACCAGTCCGTTAAACTGATCAAGTTTGCGGACGACACCACCCTCATCGGGCTCATCTCGGACGGTGATGAGTCCGCCTACAGGAGAGAGGTGAACCGGCTGGCGTCCTGGTGCAGCCACAACAACCTGGAGCTGAACGCCCAGAAGACAGTGGAGATGATCGTGGACTTCAGGAAAGACACAGCCCCACCGTCCCCCCTCGCCCTGACAGACTCTCCCACCCCCATCTCCATCGTGGACTCCTTCCGTTTCCTGGGCACCACCATCACCCAGGACCTCAGATGGGAGCCGACCATCTGCTCCCTCATCAAGAAGGCCCAGCAGAGGATGTTCTTCCTGCGGCAGCTGAGGAAACTTAAGCTGCCAACCAAGATGCTGGTGCAGTTCTACACGACCCGGTGTGGGTCGGATCACAGCTGACCCTTCTCACCCTGGACATGGACTATTCGCCCCTCTCCCCTCGGGCAGGAGGCTACGGTCTATCCAGATCCATACCTCCCGCCACTTGAACAGTTTTTTCCCCTCCGCCATCAGACTCATGAACAATAATAAGACCCAATAACCCAGTTACAGACTCATGGATGTATCTGCACTTGCACTGTGTGGTGTGTCCACACTTAGACCCACTGCTATCTCTTATCACTAAATCACTTTATCACTTTATATGCCTACATCTGTTAATACAATCCCGCTGTTGTTCAATGTCAAATTGTTGTTGTCTATATGTCATTTATGTAACTTTATTTTATCTTATTTATTTAATATTTTCACGCATGCCCCTAATAGCCTTATAGTTTTAAAGTTTTTAATCTTATTTTTATCTTAACTGTGTTATATGTTCTATGTCGCACGTTTGCACCGAGAAAAAATCCTAGTTTGTGAACCTGTTCTCAAACTATGGCAATAAAACCGATTCTGATTCTGATTCTGATTCTGAGTTGTTGTGGAAATAGATGATGATGATGACGACTGTTCTCTAACAATGATATATGTGCTACAGTATGTGACAGTATGCTAATCCCAATCCAACTGGTGAGTTTATCTAAAATGTTTGACTATATTATTATTACTTTTATCACTGTGGATTCCAAACTTAAATTGAAATCATTGGACGTCCTTAATGTTGGTAAAACAATTTCAGGCAATCATGTGGGTCACAAAAAATACAAACTGGGACCCAAGACAATCAGATTTTACCAGCTGTGCTTTGCTTCACGCATCCAGATGTCTGTGTACGATACATTATGTTCAAAGATGAATTATCAAAAATATTTGACTCCGCAGGGGTTGCCCTTTCTTACTGGTTGGTTACAATGTTGACTCAACTTTAGACGCTGCTCCATGATGGTCATTTCGTATTTCGTGCCGATTGTACAGTGATTGCAAGTCATAAGCCCACATCCTGATTAAATTTGATCCTAATCATTTTTAACACAATTTTCTCAAATCAGGCTCACGTTCTCAGACTCCATTTAAGGCAGGGAGCCAATCAGCAACTGACAGTGGGTTGAATAGCCATAATTAGAGAGATCCTCCAATGTCATACAAACTTTTAAAAGTAAGGCCTCTCCAACATATTCCCACATTGACAGTTAGACAGTGAGTGAGTCAGCTGGGATACTAATGCTTGTCCTGTCATTCCGCATTCCCTTTTAGCAAGCTCCATCTCGCTGCTCATCTGGGACCGGCCTGAGTGACAAGCCTCTGACATTTACGATCCCTCAGCCTTACGGAGAGGCCAAGCATCCCTCTTTTGAAATGTGGAGTGCAGTGGACTGGCCTAGTCATTCATTTGTATGTATTACCGCTTGATCGTTGCAGTTAATTACGCCTTTGCATTGGTGTTTAGTTTCAGTGTGTATGTGACAGCAGCAGTGGACCCGTAGAGGAGATACCGCGTTTGTTATGCCAGCTGGGAGTTACGGCGGGTGCAAAGAGCAACAAACCATGAAATGTTGACACCTGTTGCATCATCAAAATATGTAGGACAATGTAGATGTTGTACCAGTGTGTTGTATTGGTTGGCAGGTGTACCAAAAAACTGGCAAAAACACGACAATGACTAAAGTGAACAGAAATAGTGGTGCCAGTGAGGCAAATTTGGGGATGTTGTGTAAAGTTACCTATCATTTTAGTTTGTTCACTCTGTTCCAAGCACATGGTCAAAATGTGAAATAGAGATCTGTGCAAAAGAAATCAGTGCAATAGAGATCAGTCCAAATATAGAGATCAGTGCAATAGAGATCAGTGCAATAGAGATCAGTGCAATAGAGATCAGTGCAACAGGGATCAGTGCAATAGAGATCAGTGCAATAGGGATCAGAGCATTAGGCATCAGTGCAATAGAGATCAGTGCAATAGGGATCAGAGCAATAGGGATCAATGCGAAAGAGATCAGTGCAATAGGGTCAGTGCAATACAGATCAGTGCAATAGGGATCAGCGCAATAGACATCAGTGCAATAGGGATCAATGCGAAAGAGATCAGTGCAATAGGGATCGGTGCAATAAAGAACAGTGCAATAGAGATCAGTGCAATTATAGGGATCAAGGCACTTTATTTATACCGCGCATTTCGTACACAAGGCAACTCAATGCGCCTATCAGTGCTATAGGGATCAGTGCAATAGGGATCAGTGCAATAGGATTGGTGCAATAGAGTTCAGAACAATAGAGATTGATGCAGTAGGGATCAGTGCAATAGGGATCAGTATATCAGCATATTTACAAACATTGTTTAAATGTTCATTAAAATGCACTGTCTCCCCTTTATCTTATATAAAGAAAAGAGGAAACCATTTTTATTTCTATTTGGACTTTTTGGTCTTGCGCACTGTTGAAACATGATGGATGTGCATGTCCTTTAACTAATGACAGAGTTAACTCCTAGTACTGACCCATCTGTTTCCATGACAACTAGAAAGAGTGGGGAATAGAGCTGTAAGTGACAAGATAATTAGAGAGTGATTTTAACATTTGATCTGAAAATTGTTTTAGAAGTGGGCATCAAGAGATTATTATTTTTCTTGTTTACTCTGAGACCAATTTGCACAGATTGAGATTGCTGAGATTGAGAGTAACTAAACAAGCTTGCTTTTGAACATGGGCCAAACTGCCCCTTCAATTGCCGTACTATAGTAGTGTTTTCGCTGAGGACAAATTATTCTGACTGTGTGTGTTGAAAAAGATGCCATTACATTTATGCGCATGGTTTCTTTCTAGTAATAACAGTAAACAATGCAAATAGGTGTGTTTTTAGAAGTTACGTAGAAGACTCAATGGAAGAGGCAGATCGAATACTTGAGGGAGATCATTCCAAAGATCAGAGATTAAATTCTTTCAAGGAAGTCCACTTTTCTTTTTAATTTGTATAGAAGACCAGACTGCATTGTATCCATTGAATTTATGCTCTTTATCTCACAACCTTTTCTTGACGACATTTTTGGAGATTTGTGTGGTGGAGGCAAACATGTAATATCAGCATAGAAAGCCTTTTCTTCTATAGCAGACCTTTTGTGACCCTAAGAAATAGTTTGTGCTACTCAAAGTTTTCGATCATATACAGAGTACTACGTGGCCACCTTCACCTTGTGCATAGCTTAGAGAAGGGCGCGTGGTCTCGGGCCCGCAGCATGGATCTCTCCCCTTTCACACCAACACAAATTAATCTGAGCTGACTGTCCACCTGCAACGCACAAGGGCACAAGCATTTATTTCACTACAGGGACTAATCCACTAAGATATATAGCATTGAGGCCTATCTTCTAACAATTTATATGATGCTGCTGTTGTACACAGCACTTAGGTCCGTAAATTTTACCTTTTCCCCCATGATGCCACAAGAATTAAATGTTGCCAAGTAGTGCACTTACTTGCAGCTATTTTTGTTACACGCAATCAAAGCCACAGTGCATGGAGCATTTCAAGGAAAATAACAGGCACTTAAGTGGAAATATACAAGAGTAAGGGTAAGCGGGATAGCTTGGTGTGTATCTGCTTGGGGTACTCAAGCAAGATTAATTGTAATAATGGAACAATTATTAAATAAATAGAAATAATAAAAAAAAAAGTTTAATTTTACATGAAGTAGGTTGTTTATAGGTTGCGTTCAGGTAACATTGCAGCCTTCTAAAGAGCCTATTGAAGGGTTTCTGTTATGGACATATTTGTTATGTCAAGAGTCCTCATATTTCAGCACTTTGGATCCATAAATGGTTTAGTTGGGACACAGGTCGGAATACCGTGTTCAATCTGCAAATGTTGTCACAATTCAGCCATTTTAGAATTGATTACAACATCATTTTACTTAATTACATTTGAACTGTATCCCCATACGAGACATTTGATATCTACTATAGAAATGTTATTCACAATAAGGTCTTCTTTGGGACGAACATTTCCGCATCTAAACAGTGACAGTCCTATGGTGTACCTAGTGTCCCTGGAGGGTGTGGGCCTAGACCAAACCGCCAGTGGCTCAGACAGGGCAGTCAGGCTGATGGATAACCTTTAGCGTGATGTATGGCTGCTTTTATTCCCTCAGTCTTGTACGGCTTGTGTATGGTCAAGTGAGCGCCACTTCCTGTGCACCGGCATGTCCCTTGGGTCCAGGACTGCTGTCGGCTAATATGATCTATAGTCCAACAAGAGCGACGCTGAGTGATGAGGCCCAGCGGAAATCACATTCCCCAAGTTTAAGGTACAGTTACCTTATTTTCTTCCACCTTAAGTTTCTGCACTAGGATGTTAATGTGTTGATTTTGTGCCTTTGTTCGTCAAAAACTTTCAAGCCTTGGTGTCTCCTTGACCTTTTTCAATGTAGTTTTATATATTTCTGATGAGTGGCAAGTTGTGGGTTAATTTGAGGGGGGAAATACAGAGCCTAACTGTTTAATTTACCATTGTGAAATATAGTTTTTAGGGCATTTAACCTAACATCTGAGAAAACCTGGTTTGAGTCTTGTCAGCTCTGGGCTTTTGTCATTTGTGATTGCAAGATAGGGGCTTTATGAAGGTCTCAAATGAGTAAAGCATTTCTTTTGGTCATTATTTTTCCACACTTTAGGAGATAATATGGCTACAAGGTAATTTAGAAGTTGGCCTCATGCCAGTTTGATATCACCACATTACCCTGAGGCATGCCTAACATTGCTAATCCCAAACTGAAACACACATGCAGTTTCAATCTTTCCACCTAACAAGATTAGAAGACATAGTCTCCTGTACCTCAGCATTTTCATATGGGTTGTACTTGCTTATATTTGCTTTTCCACTTCGTAATTTCCTCTCCTGGGATAAAAAGAAAAAAGATTTATCTATTCCACTAATGAGATGCATCTAATTTCTTGATTCATGATTCTTACGTGCACTGTGTTTTATAGAGGGTCAGCGAACTTCCTCAACAGAGCTGTGCCAGGCGCTGACACGATGCATTTTGCCTGAGTATAGCTGCTCTGGTAAATACACAAAGTGAGAAATTAGATTTGGCAGGTTATTCATTCCCCCCAGGGATCTGCAACTGGCAAATCCAGTGGTTTTCTCTCTCGCTCAACATGAACTGTTCACCTCAGAATGCTACAATTACATCCACAACTGACATTTTGAGACTATATTGCACTGTTCTATATGCTCTATTTTGCTGAAATAATGCATTGGAATATTTAATCAATCAACAGAAATTATGCTTTTTAAGCAATCCAGAGAGAGAGAGAGTGTAATTGTTGTTTCAACAAAGAACATATTCACTTTTCTTGCGACTCTCTGCCAGTGACTCCTCAGTCTATTTCATGCCCAATGTGTGTTTTCCCATTTATCAGTACTCCTCTTGTGATCAATATGATGAATTATGACATTACCACTGTGTGTAGCAGACTGTGGACAACTGTTATGTTGAATGTTTGGTTTTGTTGATCATTACTTGCTGTGCCTATTATTTTCTTTTGCAATTCTGCAGGAGACCATTGTATAATTATCTTCAGCATTGGTGATAATGTTGTTTTGTTTGTCAGAACAAAAAATATCTTAGGTCTAAAAGTTTCATGTGTTCCTAATACAGCTTGTACCTGTAAATGAAAGGTGTTTACATGTCAACTCTACCTCTGAATTATATTACTGCAATGGAAACCAGTTTCTTTGTAAATTAAACTCTTTAGGTATGCTTGCATTGAGTAGAGTTTTATTTTTGTCAAATGACATATTATAATGAACCTGAATAGTGACAGGTGTCAATTGAAAATTTTAACATACAGTAAATGTTATAATTATGTTATAAATGACATGACACATGTCTTCCTCCAGTATGTGATTTGTTTGTTTTTGTTCATGATCCACACACATGCATAAACAGTGGCGTCACAAGAGCGCTTCCCCTCAAAGCTGTTGGTGTGTGATTTGTGTATAAAGTGGAAGGCGCCCTGCCGCTCCACCAAAATTGCATTCTGGCAGGTGTAAAAATTTGCTCTGCGAGGAACACTCCACACAGGTTGATT
Organism: Neogobius melanostomus; assembly: GCA_007210695.1. Taxonomy (NCBI): domain Eukaryota; kingdom Metazoa; phylum Chordata; class Actinopteri; order Gobiiformes; family Gobiidae; genus Neogobius; species Neogobius melanostomus. The sequence goes on from VHKM01000281.1 coordinate 1,159,333, forward strand.
GTACACCTGCTTGGCTATTTCACAGGTGCCACCATGCTACTCCAAGACCAAGATTCCCCTGAGGCTCTGCCCTCCCCTGGTCTCCAAGTGTTGACTGCCAGCAGGACTCAGAACTCATCATGCTAATCCAACAGCCACACCATTGTGTTTCTGCCATACAGGTGAGCAGTATTAACTTCGAGCGCCGGTATTTCTGCTGGCAACAGAAACACCACATAATGATCTGCAGTGAATAATTAAATTGGCTCGGAAAGTCTTTTTGGTCAGACAGAAGCAAAAAGCCATTAATATTTCTGTGACATCTATGCAGCACACAAATAAACTTCTCACTGTTCCGTCTTCATAAAGGTCAGACCAACGTTTTTTTATAGGCACAATGATTAATTTGGTTGTCGAGTGAGTGTCCTGCTCATATTCACATATTCAGATATTGTTTATCTCAGTTGAACTGCATTTGAATTATATCTATGCATTATTTCTTCAGTTAATATTTATTTATCATAAGTGGTATCGAATCAGGAAGTAAATACTGTTTCTTGTTTGGTTATTCTGTACCAAAATATGTCTTCATGCAGCGACTAAGACCTATCCTACAGCAGTCTTAATTGGTGTTTGGCTCTTGTTTTACTTTCAGTTTTTAAGTGAAAAAGTGAAAGTGAAAAGTGATGCAAAGAAACTCCACCCAAGGGCTATAATTAATAAGAAAGCCTTGAACTTATAGTTATTTCCATGTCTATCACCTCACAGCACATACTTATCCTGCTTCTCAGGTTTCTACCTGCTTGCTGATTTAACAGTCTTGGAAATCTAGTTGATGTAAAGAAGGCAAGCCAAGGCAAGTTTATATGTAGAGCACAATTCATACACAAGGCAATTCAAAGTGCTTCACAGTTGCATAAAATTACAAGAAAGCAGATAAAATGAATAAACATAAAAAATAATCAATTACAGTAAAAGGCAAGAGTGCAGATAAAATACTTTCAGTTTTCATATGCACAGGTAAAAACATACATTTCTTGGTGTAACACTCGATCATACAATCAGCTGGAAACCCCACATCATAAAAATTAAAACTAAAGTTGCAAAGATTTCAGCCATAATGAATTTAAATATATCATTGATAACAAAGCTCTATATACTATATACTGTTCACTTATCCTCCCCTATTTAACATTTGTGTAGAGATCTGGGGAAATGCGTATAAAAGTAATTTTGACCCATTGTTTAAAGTTCAGCAAAAGGCAATAAGAATAATTCATTTAGCTGGATACGGTGAACACACAAATCCATTATTTTTTAAATCAAAAACAATGAAATTTGAGGACCTTACTGAATTTAAGATGGCTCAAATCATGTTCAAAGCCTCACAAAAGTCGCTTCCTGAAAGTATACGAAACATGTTCTGCAAACGAGAAGTCAAATACAACTTGAGAGATAAGATGAGCTTCCATAAACAGTACTCCAGAACAACCTTGAAAAGCATGTGTCCCACGAGATGTTGAAATATGGAATAATCAACATCAACATCAAACTTTGCAATAACCTGGTACATTTTTAAGAAGTTTACAAAGAGTTTATGTTTTTTAGATATGAGTTGTAGCACATTCTTTGTTGTTGTTTCTTTATTTTGCTGTTGTTTTTTAATTGTTCTTCATTATTTGTTGTTACTTTGCCCTATGTTCCTTTGTTTATGATTTGTTTATGATTGCTACCCTGTAAATGTTAAATGTAAATGCTATTGTTTTTATTTTTGGGGTGGGCGCCTATAAGCCTTTGTTTTCGGCCCACTCCCTTTGAGCAGGTTAAATGCTCAAACAAATAAATAAATAAACTAAACTAACTAACTAAAAAGAGCTGTTTTCAGCCTGGATTTGAACATTGTCAGAGTTGAGGCCTGTCTCACATCCTCATCAAGACTGTTCCAGATTTGAGCTGCATGAAACTGAAACGCAGCCTCACCGTGTTTATTATTGACTCTGGGAACCACCAGGAGACCCCTCCCTGAAGTTCTCAGGGCCCGAGATGGTTCATACGGCTCTAACATGTCAGAGATGTACTTTGGTGCTAAACCATGAAAAGACTTGTACACAAGCAGAGCTGTTTTAAATTCTATTCTCTGAGTGACAGAAGCCAGTGCAGAGACCGGAGCACTGGACTAATATGATCGTATTTCCTGGTTCTTGTCAGGACTCGAGCAGCAGCGTTCTGGATGTACTGCAGCTCTAACAGCTCGTTTAGAAAGGCCAGTGAGCAGGCCGTTACAGTAGTCTATCCTGCTGGAGACAAATGCATGGATGAGTCTCTCTAAGTCTGGTTTTGACACTATTCCTCTGATCTTAGCAATGTTTTTCAGATGGTAAAAAGCTGATGATGTTATTGCTTTGATGTGGCTGTTTAAGTTCAGGTCTGAGTCCATGATTACTCCTAGATTTTGTACCTGATTTTTTGGTTTTAGAGAGAGAGACCCAAGGTGACTGATAACACAAAGAAGACATTTATTACCAGTCTGCACATTCATCTTCTAATCATTTCACTCAAGGAAATGCATTTTACATTCTAAGTTGTAAGTGTAAACAATGGTTAGCATATGATCCATGTTTATCTGTTTAACAGGTAAAAATCCCAAATCTACCAGCTACAAATCACTGTTGCTTCTCATATGAAATGTAAAAACTGAGGGTAATCATTTGGTATTTGCAATCAAAACTCTTTTTAATTTTTTATTTTATTTAGATAAGTGAATGTTATTCTTTTATTAATTGAAACCACGCCCTATGTACAGATCTTGTAAGCAGGTGTATTAATTCACATACATGTGTGTGAAATGTCAGTTGTCCTGCACTATAATAAGGCTATACTAACACAAAATCCAAAGTGGCTGTACAACATATTATCTTTAAGCCCAAAATTAAATGGCTCTTATTTTGAAATCAGCTCTCACTGAATATTAATGGTGCTCTATGGGTTAGACACAGGTTAATACGTGTCCTTTCAAATGCCGAACTACAGTCTCATGGATTATGCATAGGACTGGGTGTTCCCTGTTCGGGGCCCTGCTGTTTTCTTCCATGTGCATATTGAAGGCTATAAAGTCATTATTAAGAAGAAACCCCATCTCTGACCATAATAATGTATTCATATGTTTCTGAACTTCATATTTCTGTTGAAAATGGCCAGTGACACAGTCTTTAAGTGCTGTCTGTCCCCATATGTGATAACACTCCCACTTCCTGAATCTACTGCATATAAAGTGAATTTCTCCACACTTTTAATGATAGTCTGGGCTCCATAGTGTGCTGTGGCGCTCTCATCTCTAGACAGTGTTTTGTAAAAGGAGTCGAGGCTCGGGAGGCTGTGCTGCTGAAATAATGGAGGAGTGTTGAGGATGGCCAGAGGCTGTGGATTGTTAGCTCAGTGAGTGAAGCTGCTTTCCTGCACTAGTTTGTGGACCCCTGGGCAGTTAGTTTGTTCAAACCAAATATTTACTTAATCCTTTCATTAACAACCTGGTACTGTGGCATCTCAAACACTGAGTTTATTTCCCTGTCCTTGGTTATATAGTTGATGTATATATCAGTTATTGATTCACAGGCAAACCAGAGCATGTCAATGTGTTTATCAAGACATTGCCAAAGCACAATTTGGAAATGGGTTGTTGGTGCTCGTGGCCAGACAAAGTCATGTTGTCTGTGTGGGGGTCACCTGATGGGATGACACATGTGTCTGCAGCCGTGTTGAGAGTGGTCCCGCTGCGCTGTAATAACACACCTCAGTGCAGGCTGAAATATTCATGGAGAGCTAAGCCCATCACTGAGAGTCAGTCACATGGATTCTCATTATCATCCTGCTCTGCTCCTCTGCTGCAGGTCACTCCTGCTCTGCCTTTTAACACTGCCACCAGGGCTGAGTCACGGCCCACGACGTCCTGGATCTTACCCATGCATTTCATTCTGGGCCTCTCTGGACAGTGGACATATACTGTATGCACTTACAGTATATGTTTATTGTCATCTGAAATTGATTATAGGATCACATTAAATATTTACCAAAAGGAAAAAAAACACATATAGAGTTGAATGACAGGGTTCTCATTGAAGTAAATGTGTGAAGTGCACAGTAATGAATTGGATGCATTTTTTTAGCTTGCAGAATTTACATTCCAGACTTTTAAAAATCTTGATCTTTTCACATTTGTCATTTTATTTCAAATGTTTCCACTGATTTGTGGGTTGTAGTGAACAAAACACTGACTATATGCACATAGCTGGTTGTTAGAGCTGTTGTACCTGACTTTTGTTGTTGTAGAGTAAATATAATAATTAATTTGCTTGAACAATTCGGATATGCAGGAGGGATAGTGAGCGCTAGAGACGAGCTTGGGCCAAAACAACAATTCATTTTTAACAGAAAAAAATCAGGTACCCCAGCTTTAAGTGTGGTTTGCTCTCTAAACGAAGTTGTTGCATTCACTGTTTTGTGTGTGTATCGGGTCGGGCTGGAGCTTCGGCGGGTCAGGGTCAGGGTCAGGGCCTGCCATCTCTCCCTCAGACACCACTCATCACAGAAGAGCCCCTCTCCCCTGTCTGTCTGCAAAAGGTTAGACTCTCTCCAAAGATTTATACTCGACCAAAAAGCCACAAACATAACATCACCAGACATGCTCTCTTATGAATAATCTCTCTCGTTAAATTAATTTACAAGTGATTCCCGTAATGTCATATTCTCCTCTGAGATCAATAGGCCTATCTGAATTACTCAACCAACAAAATGTCAGAGACTTGTTTATTATAAATGGCAAAGTCCCATTAGATAAGACTAAATACCATGAAGAATACAGTGTAGAATGGTAATGAAAAGAGGATACACACTGGGAAGAAAAAGTAAGTACACTGTTTGAAATTTCTAACAATTCTGCCTAAATTGGCATCATCAAAATCATAAGAATGAGTAAACAGTGTCTGCTTAAACTAATACCATCCAAACATTTACATTTTATCATATTTGTATTGGCCATAACATGTAAACATTCACAGGAGAGCGAGGAATAAGTAAGTACACCCCCTGAATCTCACTGAAATGCAACAGTTTTGTAAAGAGGAATGGTCCAAGATTCATCGTGATCGTTGTGAACGTCTAATCTGCAACTACAGAGAAGCAGTTATTGCTGCAAAAGAAGGATCAGCCAGCTATTTAATACAAGAAGAATACAACAATTCAACTTTGGGTTGATCAGTCCACAGTGTATTTTGCCAGTAGTGCTGTGGAGCATCCAAGTGCTTTTTTGCAAACCAAAGTTGAATAGTTTGGGAGGAACACACAACGTCATGTGTGGAGGAAAAATGGAACAGCACACTAACATCAAAACCTATCCTCAATGTGAAATATGGTGCAGGGAACTCATGGTGTGGGGCTGCTTTGCTGCCTCAGGGCCTGGACAACGTGCTATCACCAATAGGATTTTTCTTTTCAAAGATATTTTGCAGAACGACCTGAGAAATTCACAACAGCGTGGAATAAGTAAGTGAACCCCGTATTAAATACTGGCTGAGACTTTTGCCGCAATAACTGCTTTCTGTAGTTGCAGATTAGACGCTCACAATGATCAGGATGAATCTTGGACCATTCCTCTTTACAAAACTGTGCACTTCAGTGAGATTCAGGAGGTGTACTTACTTATTCCTCGCTCTCCTGTGAATGTTACATGTTATGACCAATAAAATATGATAAAATGTAAATGTTTGGGGGTATTAGTTTAAGCAGACACTTTATATTCATGCTTATGATTTGGATGAAGATCAGACCACATTTAGTGACCAATTAGGCAGAAATGTGAGAAATTCCAAATGGTGTACTTACTTTTTCTTCCCACTGTAGTGTATTGTGTGTGAGTTCTTTGTTCAAAGTAACAATTTTAAGGATTGACTGAGGAAATCTTTTTTCCTCTTGTAAATTGTAAATAGTTGAACATTTACAAACAAAAAGACTAAAGGACAATTTAAAAAATGACAAAAAAACAAACAAACACTATTTGGACAGACACTGAGACATGTGGTGTGACAATGTGGTGTGATATGCATGCAAAAATGAATGAATAAGAGACAAATAAATAAACAGCAACAATGCTCAAAATAATCATAAAAATATAACAAGAATGAATATAGTACGGTATATGGTTGGATACGTTTATAAGAGCAGGTGTCACACAGTTGGCTTGTCGTGGCACTGCCGTCAAAAGTTGATTATATTAATAAATCTCCATGCTGAAAAGGGCAGAAATGCTCAGTAGAACAGTAGGTTGAGTCGACAGTGGTGCGGTTTAGTCACGCTGTCACTCACCAAGTTTCGTGTGTGGGTGTGTGAAGGTACGAGGCAAGCGTGCGATCGAGAGAAGCTCAAGCAGAGAAGCAATTTTAGCCGGAAGGAACAAAAGAAATCAAACTCAAACAAAATGGCCTATTGAGCTTTTTTAATGAATTCCCTTTAACTGTGGTTTTTTTCCCCCCAATTGAATTGTACGTATCTTTTTTAATGTAACAATGACATTTTAAAAGGCTGTGAAAATGGAAGGACTGACTGTCTGCTTCCCATTATTACGATCGCGAGTAGCCTTTTGAAGAGGCTAACAGAACTTTACAGCATTAATTTTTCACTTTGAATGAGTTGAACTGTGTTCTGGTTTTAGAATAGAGGAGGGTGAGTTACATTCAGACTCTCAAGGCCAGCAAAGCTGTATCAGCTAAACTTGATATAACTGTGAATGTGTTGCTTGTTTTCACACAAACCAGAAATCAATCGCAGATTCGCATCTACAAAGCTTTTGGACAATGTTAAGTGTAGCAAGACTTCTGTAGGTGCCCGGGCGACCGATCCCCAGACCTCGAGCTTGTTTTGATCAGGACTACCTACCTGGAGCTTTAGCCTATTGTACATGTTTTTTGTTGGGTGAAACAGGAGTAAATAGCTGTGGACTAATCTCCTTCTCCCTCTCAATCTCTCATTAGGAGTACAGGTACCATAGGGCAAGAACCTGTGACCAATCACGGCTCTATATGTCAGGTGTCGGGAGGAGGTAGTTTAGTGCAGGGGCGGATCTGTTATTGCAACTCTTGTCACTTGTCAGGTACAGCGGCCACTAGCCTTGAGATACTTGGCTGTTGTCTGCGAGTGCTTTATCATCTTGATAAATGCAGCCTTGGAGCGGTGCACTATCAGCATGCTCTGAGGCATGAGACACACTCTGACTAATGAAAAGAGAAGGTCAAGGGGAAGGGGGGCTCACACAATAAAAGAAGGGAGCTTGGAGTACGGAGATGTGGATGTAAAGTACAGGACAACATGTCACCAACTCCAAAAAGGTTTACAGCTTTGGGAAAAAATAGACATTTACGCGGTTGTATGAACCTGTTAAGAATGCAGTACGGTTCCTCAAACTTTTCACACCAAGAACATATCAGAAAATATGTGGCTTTATGAGTACTGTCATGTCTAAACCAGCTGTAACACCTCTGTAACAGGTCTACAACAACTTGAAAAAAGAATAACCCAAAGAAAGGCCAAAAAACAAGAACAAGATTAAGACTGACTGTAAAATAGACATCTAGAATAGGTACCATCAGAAGAAGCCCTTACTGGCACTGTGCTACACTATATACAGTAATATACAGTAATGTAGGGTGTTTTCACGAACGTCACAAATCTGGTCCAGAACCGGAAGTGCCGGTCACCAAAACTTCTCACACAGTTGACCAGCTGTACAAAGAAAGACTGAATGCAAAAGAAAAATAACGTTTTATTAACAAAGTTAATGAAAACAAATGCCAGTTTGTTTAGTGGTGATCTCGCAATCTTGCCCCCATAAGTGAATCCATTTTCTTATCAATATGATTTGATATCATGCTCTTTATATGAAATTGACATAACACTCTTAGAAATTTGTGTAGCCATTTTTATTGGTAAATTTCCCACCTCTAACTAGAGGTCAAATTGGATTTAATAATAATAATAATAATAATGCCTTACACTTGTAAGGCATTACAAGCCTTTACAAGCCTGTATTACCAAGTTTCTCAAAGCGCTACACTGTCGTCATTATTCATTCACTCCATACTCGGTGGTGGTAAGCTACTGTTGTAGCCACAGCTGCCCTAGGGTATACTGACAGAAGCGAGGCAACCAGTGTGCGCCATCGGCCCCTCCGACCACCACCAACCACTCACTCACTCACTACATTCGCATTCAATTTAACCTTGAAAATGTTATGTAAACTTTTTACACATAGGCCTAAGACTAATTAAATGTAAAACAATGTTATAGTTTTACGAAATCCACGTACCGGCTACAAAATGAGCTGCGCAAATTCGGATGTTATCCAAATTCTGATTGAGGCTTGCAATCCATAATTGTCCCCTTTATTTAGATAATTGTTCATCTGCTCTCCCTTATTTTGCACAACTCTGGGTAAGCGGTAATACTGCAAAGTAGTTTCTCTGTCTGATCAGCTGAGAACGCGACAATAATTCATCATTTTGCTTTTTCAAACTTCGCAGTACTGTTTGTTTTGAAAGGTGAGTACATGGGTGAGTATCGCCATCATATACGACTTCGGAAAAGTGACGTCACGGGAAAACACACTATACTACATGGTGCATGCTTTATAAATAAACGAAACAAAAAATGTTAGAAGTTAAAATCAACTTAACAGCTATAATCCAGGCTTAGCTATGATGATTTTACAATACAGATATTTACAGTACAAGTACAACCATTTTATTTATTTTCAAGTTGGGTTGTTTGGAAAGATACTTTCAACAAAAAAATTTTTACTTAAAGGAACAGGCTACCGTTTTTACATACTGAGATATGTTCTTACCTTAGCTTAGAAGAGTTAATGCATAACTGTCGGACTTCGACATCCGCACAGTAAGTGCTCTTAAGGTATTATTACAATATAGTGCCCCTTTTTATCGTTTAATTTTGTGTGACTATACTTGGATCGTGTAACTTTTCAAGTAACTGTATTTAAATAAGGAAAATGTTGAAGAGCTTGGTCACTTCTAACTCACTCTAAGGTAATATATCTAAAAACGGTGGCCTATTCCTTTAAAAATGGTTGACTTCTGGTTGTAGATGTTGCTAATTCTCAACATATAAATGAGTGCAAGTGCAATGAACGCATTGTAACTAAGCCTTTTTGTGCCCACAGTGGCTTTCTTCTTAATCCCACATGCAGAATATCAGAGATTTAATATAGCAGTAATTACATTTGACAAGAGGTCTTACACTCATTTTCTTGTTCTTGTATCAGCCAAGGCACATTCCCTATCTTGAATGTTATTAAAGCAGGTGTTGAGAATTTTTTAGCACATTATTAATTTTAGAGATGTCAAAGTGACAGCAGCGACTTTGGGAGTCCTCTCCGGGATAATTAGCATATTGCGCTGAATCTATTGGCAGTGCGGCCGCCTGACTGGGCAGACGACACCACACGGCCTCCTCAGGCATCAGGCAATGATCAGGGGCTTAGCAGATGCTACTGTGTCTTTGGGGTCACATGCCGTCTATCCCACTGTAGGGACAGGCTTGAAAAAGACTGTTTGGGAGAAGTGGTGGGCCGAGTAAAATGTTTCTACCCTCTAATTTTCTCTTACCCAATGCTCTCATCGATTCACGTGCAGTATATAAGGTTAAAGGTTAGACAATAGAAGATATCTCGCTTTCTTTTGCATTGCCTGAAAAGGATGGAGGCTTTGAAAAAGTGTCTTGCTGATGCTCTCAGAGGGAGAACTCTTTTCCAATACATGCTAATGAGGTTTCTGCAATTAACTGGGCTCTACCAGGAGGAAAGAGACAACAAAGCAGAGGGGAAGGAATACCATACAATGCTAAACACAAGCAATATTCTTCGCAGAGGCTTTTGATATCTACTGGGAAGCCTGGGTTATCCAAAGGAGTTCATAATGTGTTAAAATGATACAGCTAAAAGACAATTGCAACACTCGCAAACATTTGAAAATCTTGCTTACAGTTTTATCTTTTCATGGTTTAACTCTGCCTGTATGTGATGTGAAGAGTACAATTTATGATCAAAATTATTGTTTAATAAGTGGCAGACATCAACTCTTAAGGCATACATAACTTTAAAATCAAAAATAAAAGTTCAGTTTGAGGTTTAGTGAGCGTGAGCTAATAATTATTTTTATTCTGTAAAGTTGTTTTAATCACAATAGGATTATAGTTGACTTCAAGTAATGTTCCATGTACTTTCTAATGCTGTATCTGAGTTTGTATGGAATATCACGGTTGATATTAAAAGTTCTTGAGCAGTCAGTATAAATGAAGTCGTGTGTAAGTCTTCAAAGGCGTTTTGTTTTGCCTTTTCTTCTCTGTGATGAAAAGAAAAATATGTCTGGTACATGGCAACACAATATCTCTGAACAAATTGTTGCCAAAGATCATTGTTCCCTGGAAATAGGAACTTTATATATGCGAGATAAGGCTTGCAAAACCATTTGGTAAAGAAACGCATAACATGAGCAACTCAAGTGGAAATTAGATTTGCTATATAATCACAAAAATGAATGTTTAAATAATAATAAATGATCAGCTCGGGGCTTTTTACTCGACTGATCTGCCAATCATGACAACACATGGATTAGAGTGCAATTTGGACTTTAAAAAATAGATAAATTAAAAATAATAAATTGAACTTAATCAACATGAAAGAACAATAAGAATTATTATCATAGATGAACTTTTTTTTTTGGGACATGTCGTTAATTCCCTCTATGGCAATATCTGCTTTAGCTGTCATTCTTACAGACTTAGTACAGATATAATATACTTAAAAAAGAAAAATAATATCTAATCTATGAACGTAATCCTGTCTGGCCGTAAGAATTCAGATTTGTACTGCCTAATCAACAATACCTAAAATAAAAAAAAAAAAAACATATTCCTTGAAAGATCCGGTATTTGCTGTTGAATGCAATGTGTCATGATTAGCTCTGAATGCATTTGTGTTAATCTCCTGTGACAACAATAACATTTTGGCACACGGATGGATCTCAGTCAATCTAAAAACCACGTGCAGCTCTGAGTCAGGAGAAATGTGTTTGTAACTTTGCAATAATCTCTTAGTTCAGTCCCTGGCTAATGAACAGCTATTAGAAGATGTTTTTACATAATCCTGCCATCTAAGATTACCTTATTGCTTGTAAAGGCACGGCACGGATGTGTGCCTCATTACCTTGGGACATTGGTCATTTCATTTCAAGGGTTTGATTTTCATTAACTGCTCTGCCCCTGCCCATTAGTGGAATGAAAGCTTGGCTGCAACCATCTGGCTGCCAACGAGACCTCGGGGCTTCTTTACAGCCGCACTGAGCAAAGGTAAAGTTGCAATGTTAGAGTTTTTTGTTTCCTTGTAAAAGAGAGTGATGCAAAGTGGAGATGCATGAGAGAAGAATGTGTGATGCTCAGAAAGCTGAATATTTTATTTCTCATTTTGGCTTCAAATATTCAATATATGTATTGCTTAATTTCCTTTTTTTTTATTTTGCCACTGCTCTTTTGGGCAGAGTGAAGTTTCAAAGGCCTTTTCATTTCTGCTTAATCTATGCAATGTCATTTCACGTATAGCTTTCTTTAGCTTATGGACTCTCTAATTCATATGACAAATTTGCCCACGTTGCCCCACATGGTGTTTTATTATACTCAAGATATCAGTGCATTTGAATATAAAACAATAGCTCTACAAATATGGGAAGTTTCCTTGAAGATGATATATGATGAAGGAACACCCGATAAGAGTTACCTACGCTGTTATATCATTGATCTTATGTAATGCTCGAATTTGTTGCACTTGAGACTTGTTCCTGGCTCGTGTTGCAAAGTGTCCCATGCTCAGGGTTGAAGAGGAAACAGAAAGATAAATTTAGTCAAAAACATGAAACGGTTGCTACAGTGTCAGAGAAAAAGTGCAATGTGAGACAAAGTCAAAAAGTCGCTCAAACAAAAGTCAACATGAAAGAGAGCAAAGGTACACAGAGGCAACAAAGGCACATATGACGTACATTTTTTTTAGATGACACACAATATCTTCTGCCGTGTTCAAACAAAATGAAATCAGCTTTTTTTTATTAGTCCCACGAGGAGCAGAGATCTGTCTATCGACCAGCCGTATTTCTTTTGGAGAGTTGCATATGTAAAACAGTTCGAGCTGCTTCACTGGCCACAACTTATTATTAGAATGTCTAGGCTTTAATTAAAAATAGCATTTGCTTACTGCTATTGTTCTAGTGCTTTTAAACCTCCCCACTGACTGCTCCTGTCTACTAATGGCTTTTGTTTCATTTGCTGACTGTTTCACAATACACTGTGTTTGAAAACTACTGCAGGGAAGGAAAGTGACAATACCCGACAGCTTGTTGATCCTAGAGCATGCGCATAATGATAATGGGAGAGTGTGACCACTGCGTAAAGCCTTCTCCGGCACATCCCAACGATTCGCTATGGGGTTATCTGGACTCTGCAGTGGCAATCCATGCGTGATAATGATGCTCCCTGAGGCACTCTTTCACAATGTGAGCCCGAGGAATCCTGGGAAGAAGAAATCAGTTGATGGAATAACCTGGTCATTCAGGATGTTCAGGTGGTCAGCTGATCTCATCCTTTGGGCACATAGTGTTGCTGAACCCAGACCTGACCAACTGCAGCAACTCCATCATAACAGTTAGTTCAATTCAGGTGGCGACTTCTTTTCTTGGTCGGGCAATGTAAAAAAGAACATTAAGTCTCTGGCCTCCAATTTTGACTAAATAACAGACGAGCTTTCAGGCCCATTACTTGACTCCCTGTGTCCCCACAGAATGATCTGTATTCTGTCCCATGCAACTTTTCCGTGTCATTTACAAATGCATAAAATTGATGATGAAATAGCATGAAATATTGAGAACGAAAGCAGATATTTTTTGCTGGTAGCTGGATGTCTCTTATTGTTCAAGACACCATCTTGATATCTGTGAATTCAAATGTTGGAGCAAACCACTTGACTAATACTGAAATATACAAAATATATATGAAAATAACACTGCATTTTTCGATCAGAATTGACTTGGGACTGAGCTGACTTCATGGTGATGACCCCAGGCAATACACTCTCATACCCGTTTTAGTGCAATAAAGGGACAATGAATGACTAAGGCTGGTAATTTATATGGCGACTCCTAGTGCCACTTTCAAACCTGATGAAGAGACGTCCTGCACTTGCTGTGATTAAATGCAGCTTGAGCAGTGATGTAACGCCATATTGATTTTTCCAGGATGAACCATTTTTTCCTACTTCTTCAGCTGCAAAGGAGGGCAAAGGTTACCCTCTGCCAACAGCACTACACTTGCCTTCAGGGGTTTGGATGAAACCAGATGGGTTGTTTGGTAAATACTGAAGTTTTACACATCCTCACTGCAGTGGCCCAGTTTTGTTTAACTCTTTCAACTTTCAATACCCTCCTAAATCTTTGTGTTACTTAGATTTGACTTTGAGCTATTAAATTAACCTCGTAAAGACCCAAGGTAGTCGGTTCATGAAAGCACCTGGCGGAGGCGTCACCTCAGGGATAGACACAATGTTCCGCTCCTTATTGAAAATGGAAACATGAAACATCCGGTACAAACATGACTCCAGTGGGGCAAAGTGTTCTGAGTTATATGATCTAAAAATAAAAAGGAATATCAGCTTGTCATTGGTATAGTGCGAGTGGCAGTACCAAAGCATTGCTGTTTAATTGATACTTGTATAATGTTACAGACTGCAGTGTCATCTCAATGCCATGAACAAGAACTGCAGCGGCCACAGCGTCCCTTTATATATTTACAATCTCTGAAATGCAAAAGTCTGTGCGATAATTAAAAAAAAAAAAGCCTACACAAGGGCATTGGAAACCATACATTGTCATTAAACCTGTTTCTATAACGACTGAAAAGTGCTTTTACTGTAAGTGATCACAAGTGGATTGACTGCCAGCATGTTAATTACTTGATGTTTTGCAGAAGATAAACAGTACTTTTATGCCAGCCATCTACTGAGATAATTGTAAATCACAGTGTGACAAACAGGACTTGCTGGCTAGACGTTGAAGTGAGTTAATCATTTAAAATTGCATCTGAAATGCAGAGGTGGAAAGTAATCAGTTATTTGAGTGTCTTAAACTTTTACTGTTGCAGCAAACTGGCTGCCACCCTGTGTTTTGAATGTTTTTTTTTGGAGGAAAAATGAACTGACTAAAAGATCCACATTCTTCATTATTTTGAGTGAAATCCACTTTAGAATCAGAAGTGAGCCTTTCATGTGTTATAATTCTTAAGCAGCCAAACCCCCATTACCCTTGACTTTGACTTTATACTTTATTGTTTAGTTGTTTTGTCATGCCATACAGCATTTGTACTTAAATAATATGATTACACTGGCCTATAGGCTGTAAGCTCCAGTCGAGAAGCTTTTAGTTCTGGGAAAAGCCGAACTGGAGAAAATGCACTCGGTTAACAGGTTAAGATGTTAAAGTTTACATTTCTCCTTAAAAACTGTTGTCCTAATACATTTTATTGTACTTTACTATATTCTTTGTAAAATTATAACATTATATTATATTATGTCAGTTGGATTTGATCACAACTAAAAACACAAATCAGACTCCAGTACAAGTAGTAGCCTAACACGTACTTTTTCTTTTACTGTGAGGCTACTTGAGTAAATATGGGACTGCACTTCGAACGAATTCATTCAGAAGTAGTCTAGTCTCCCAACTTCTGCTGCAATGCTGAGAGCGTTTCACAGAAAAGGATATTGGAGAAGGGTAAATCACCAGACACGAAAGTGCTGCGAGCGTTTCAAAAGCCAAGATGATGATCGCGATGAGATCGTGCGGCGTGGAAGTGCGCGCAAGTTTCTTTCCCGTCTCTGTGGCTATTCCCGGAGCTGACGCTAGGAGCTGTCCGCGGTGCTGAAACCTCCCTCTCCGCCTCCTCTCCTCTCTCCATGTGCCACAGCTCACACAGCCGCGAATCCGCTTACCGAGCAGGACCGCCGCGTTTCTCTTGATTGTTCGGCGACTCTCTCCGCACTCCCGAATCACTCCGGGAAGTGCGTCAAGCTTCCGCGACCCCCCCTTTTTGTTCGCAATCACAGGCGATTTTATTCAGAAAAGCCGAGGCGTGAGTGCGCGCGCGTGTTTTTGTCCCTCGTCGCCCGGGAAGTATCATCTTCTTTGCAAAACACAAGGACGCGGAGAAGAAGAAGAAGAAGAAGAGCGAGTGCAGCCTCCACTTTCGCAGACATGTGCGTGAGGCGAGACTGCCATGTACGGACCATTATCGCGGTTTTGGTTGTGGCGGCGTCCGTGGGAGAGATGCACGGTCACGGTAAGAAAAAAAAACTTACGGGGTTTTGTTTCGGTGAGTTGTTGTTTCGGTTTTAACTGCGAAGTGCGCGGGCGAAGACTTGGACAATGACACGCCGACTTCAAAGTGCCACAAGTGTGTTGAATCAGACGACGCAGGTTGGACTGTATTTTGCAAATTCCCACAATTTACGTTGAGTGAAAGTTAACGTACTTCAGTCCTTTTACCTTCCTAAACTTCCCTGCTTGTTTTCTTCTTCTTCTTGTTTTTTTGCGTTCACCTTTCGAACTCATATTAGCTTAGCACGACGCGAAACACGTGGCTGTAGAAGTTCGTTTGACTTAAAATGACTATTCAGAACAAGCTTTTCCCCCCTCACATCATACCACATTTCCTTGTCATAATTTACACGCATTAAACGTTTTACAAACTTCAAATTGGACCTACTGATTTTCTATCTGTAATATGCTAACTATGGAGACTTAAGAATAGTGGTTGTATGCGAGAAAAATAATGTACAAATACAAATGTCTTTAATGGGGTCTATCGAATGTGCGTTAACAAGAACATGCATGCAATTTTGAAGGAAAGGCTTTGACACACTTCCCTGGATATAACATGTATGAAACTATTTACGTGTTGCTTATTAATTCACGTTATAGGCCTGTATAGTCTTTTGACAGCTATAATTGAAATGGGAAAAATGTCCAAATTTAAATTCTGCACTGGTTTAAAGTTATTTATTTCTCAATGCTGTCAGATAGAGCGATGTGTTTTGGCCGCTGAGGTCTGCGTGACAGACGGTGCTCGGTAATAAGACTCTAATCCTTAGGAATTGCTGAAGATTATTGACCAAGCTGCTTGCCACAGTCGAGTGCCTGTGGGAAGCGGCGGCGGATTCATCCACCCTGGCCTTGGCTTAATTATTTCTCTATTGTATGTCTGACATGTCTTTTTTTTATGAGCAGGAATTCACCTCACCTCTTCAAAAGCCTCCTTCAGCGCAGCTCTTCCTTTGTAAACAAAACTGGCATCTATAGACGATGAGTGAAAGTAGCAGTCTCTAACACATGATGTCACCACAGTGGTACTTTTGTTTGTCCATTTTTATACCGCAAATGAAATATTTTTTATATCTCCAGCGTAATGAGGTGGTTTATGAAAATTGCCCATTTTTGGTGGAGAGAATTTGCACATTTACGAGGAACAAATGACCACTAAACAATGTCATGAGTGCGCAAACGACTTCATATTGCTCACGCTTTTTTCTTCAGAGCCCCTCGAAACTGAAGGGCCATTCTGGAGCGGCGCCTCACACCATTTTACATGATGAGCTGTACATTGCTGCGGAAAGATGCCGCAACTCTTGGCGTCCTTGCGTAAAATAAAACAAAACGCTATTAGTTGCTGCTGGCGGGCGGAGTGCATTGTATTTTGTTTAAATATTTAATGATCGAGTTTATGTGGCAAAAAAAAAACATACCGAGCGCTGCGCTTAGAGGCTCAAGTTGTGTAAATTTTTAGTGTTTTCAGTCACATTTGCTCTTATCCTCAGAAAATGCCACTGTTCCTGCTTTCCGCCCTGCACTCTGGGGAGTAGAAAAATGCAGTGTTGAATTTTTAAGGAAATAAAATCTAACCGCTTTTTATCAATGGATTCTGTGCCATTGCTTACCCAGCAATTGGTCAGTCCATTTGGAGAGGTTTAAATTTTTAATCCTCTTGTTGTTTTACTTTTGTCAGATGTTGAAGTAGCTCAGAAAGACTCTTTGCTGTAAGAATACAGGGATTTGGTTCGGGGGAGACGCTTCAGTGCGTGTTGTTGTGGACTTGCATTGGCCCGGTGCCTTTTTTCTGAGCAGTAAATCGATTTTACGGCTGTCACAGGCACAAGAAAACTTCACTGTACTATTTATTGAGGTGTATATTTAGATGTATATTTTGTCCTGGACTCTATTGTGTAATGTCACAGCAAATATAGAGTAGTGTCGTACACAATACATAGGCTCTTATTGAAATGCTGATGGTGTTAATAATTATTTCTTATCCGACTATTCTAAAGAGATAATACAATTTTAATAGAAATAGTAACAGTTTGTGCTACACTGAAAGATAACAAACCTCTGTTCAACACATAATAGCAATTAGTTACACATTAGCATTTGGTTCAGGGCTGCAGAGACTAAATTGGATTTTTGGATTTCATTTTGCTCTAATTTGGTGTAAGTAATCTCATCATGTTATTAAAAAAAAAGACAAAGATAGTCCAGATTATGCCAGATTTATGTAATTTTAATCCACTCTTTTATCTATGTCCTCTCCTGTGTTGTATTCTCTATTGCAGTGGTTCTCAACCGCGGGGTCGGGGCCACCATGGTAATAATATCAGGGGCCGCCAGATCGTATGAGAGGCATATTTTCCATGTAGTTTGTAAGGAAAACATGCTTTGTGGGGTCGTGGACACTAACCATTGATGCACTGGGGTCAATAGGTTGCGTTCACGTTTTAGGATTCTATTTCAGTTGGAGGGCAGGTGCCAATACAACTCTATAGGAGCAAAACAGTTTTTGAAAGAAATTTCCAAAATGAAAATGTCCAAATGTTTTCCCTGATCATCACTTAATAGTGATTTGATTCACAAACCCGCCATATATTTTTTATGGCTTAAAGTTACCAGCCAAAATCACAAATATGTTTTTTAATATTGTCTCCACTTTTGGACGCCATTATGAGGAAATAATTAGACCATAGTTTATATGAGCTGAAAGAGAGGACATCGAACTCTGTGACAGATTTCTTCATGTGATTTGGCTCAAGAATTAACTTTCCTGGTTAAATAAAGGTCAAATAAAAAAATAAAAAAGAATTACAGAGAAATGAGCAATTAAATAAGAGTAGTAATCTGCATTTTGAGCGTTACATGGTTACCGCAATGGAATTTCAGTTGACCTCCACCTCAATTTTAAACTATGGGCTCTTTAGAATGTTGTGATGTCACATGAACGCAACCTATAGTTTAATTATCGGTTAATTATTTTCAGATGATGAATCAGACCATGCTTGTTACGTCCCCAGGTTTGGACGTGTTTGTTCATGGGCACCTTTTGCCTCAAAACGTGTAATCCATTGTAATCAATTTGTGGTGTATAGCAACTTCCGGTCTATCAACTCTTGAATCACTGCTTGAATCAGAGACAAAAGAGCCGCTCCGCATGTATCCCATAACAATGCGATGATGTTCCCCGTCCATGCTTAATGTCTTGTTTACAGTTATTTGAGATCCTCTCCATTCAAGCCCTTTGATAATTACTGTGACGCCGAAGCCACACAACAATGCGCGCGATGTTGCTAATCCAGTCTTAACAAAGCAGACGATAATTACTGGGATTCAGATACTGCCATTTTATGGTCAATAAAACCCTGACACATTTTAATAACTGTGCTGCTCAAAATGGGGAGATCTTTATTGGCTTCAGTGTTAAAGATTTACACAGACAAATGGCCCAATTATCTTCTTTACACATTATTACAGCCGGATAACGATGACAGTTTGTTTGTGAGGCTGGTATTGGACAATCGATGGGACAAGTACTCAAGTAAAAGTACATGCTATATAATACAATATTTGCCTGTGCACACACTACTTAATGGTGTACAGAAATTGAGTGCATCGGATATTTTCAGTAGAGGCAGAAAATGCAAGAAGAAGAGGGCTATGTGTGGGATGAAGAAACCCGGCATGTCATGTTTTGAAAAATGTTTTAAACAAATTAGTCCCGTTGACATAAAGGCTTCTTAATTTAATAGGACATTTTGTTGCAGGAAGCGTGCCTTGGCCTTTTCTTTTCTCTCAGAAGTTTTTGCTCTCTAAACACCAAAGAGCACCTTTCGCCTCAGATCCTTTATTTAAATTATTTTAAATTGGCCTTTTCTGAAGAAATACAGCAAACATTAAATGCTACTATCCTACTACTTGTAATGTATTAAAACCAGTGTTCACAGTATGCTCTCTTCATTATAGATTTCATTGATTTATATGAGATTTGATTTGATTTGATAAGAGAAGCTTCACTATTTAAGCACTCAAGCCCTGTCTTTGTGTAACATTAACGGCAGCAACAGTACATTTCCACCATCCCACAAACGTTTATTACATTTCCCCAGATCACGGGAATAAGGCAACATCATCTCCTCTCGGGGTGAATTGATGCTTTGAGCTGTGAGTAAAAAAAAAAAGTGAATGCGCTATAATTCCACGGGAGGTAATAGAAATCCTTCAACACCTGTTTGTTGGATTGCCAGTGATTAACTTCATCAAGGGCCATTCAACATCTGCGCACTGTCATAATTAGTTTAAGTTTCCCAAGGCCTGTCAATGGTAAATGAGACTCATTATGGCAGAATGCCCCTCTTCAAGGCTCTGGCTCCTCTGCCCGGGTCCTCTCCGCGGTTGCCTCGCTCCCTTTCACTGCCTCCTAGGTAGCGCTCGCAGCTTGGCTCAATGCAACTCATTTGCCACTCTTCATGTGCAAATGGCTCTCGCTCTACGACAAGATTCTATGCATCCTAATTTGAGTCATTGCCTCACATATTTCCTCTAACTTATTTTCCAAAGGGAGGCTGCTTTCTGAAAGAATCTTTTGGCTCTTTTTTTTTTTTAATGTTTTGCATAGACTAGTTCACCAGCTGCAGTTTTTTTTTGTTAAGAATATCAACTCAGTGTAAAGGCTTCATCTAGATGTACACGAGGGGAAAATGTTGCATTCAAACGGTGAAGGGACAGAATGTTTTCTTTACTATTGTGAAACTATATTGATGCTGGACATTTCAACACAGCATGGAAGGAATTATAAAAAGGATTTTACAACATTGTGGTTCTTCTGATAGTGTGTATGAATAGTCACATTGGACATTACTTGCGCATTCAAGTTAAACATTGTCATGCTAATCCCTTCTTGTCTATTTTTGTTTGTGATAACTGCTGCTTTGCTTAATCTGTGGTTGTATTTGTGTAACCAATAAGTGCATGAAGCAATAATTCATAAAGTACATTTTTGGATAGAACAATTATTCCATAAATTTAACATAACAAATATACAAGTGAATCATTTTGCTATGAAACGTACTCACTTAAAGTTAAGCGGGGAGTTTATTTATTTATTTATTCCGTTTCTTTGACATGTGCCTGAATGACTGGTTCTGTGTTTGCTCAATTCGCAGTGCTCACTTTAATGTTGAAAAGTCTGAACTGTAATAATGTAAAAAGTCGAACATTCTTGAGAGAGTTTCTGGTTTGATGTCAGTCCGGGAACACTCTTCTGAACAAAAGATGGATGGACCTGAGGAGCTCTCTGGACCAGTGCCAGTGTGTTAGATGTTAGCGCCAGGGTCACACAATAAAGCCCTTACTTACTTACACATGAACACTGCACCAGAGATGGGCTTGTTCTGGTCATGTCTGTTGTTGTTGTTACAGCCTTTATATTTCAGTGAGACTCTGTGAAGTATGCATGCGGGCACGGATGAACCTGAAACAATACATTTGAGAGAGAACTTCCCATAATTGGTTTCAGCACACAGAATTTCAGTGGAACATATATTGGATCCATTTTTTTCTCCCCAAGCTTGCAGGAAGGTAACAAGCTTTTCTCTTTATCTCACTCTATCCCGGCCACTCTGCCCTGTTTGTTTAATCACGTTGACAGTTTGGATAGAGCTGAAATGGCTTCTTGCACTTAGATAATTATGTGAGAGGTCTCAGCAACACAATCTCCTCTTCTGAGAGTTAAAGTAACACGTTCACAATGAGACCGTCAACAAGCAGAATTTGATCTGGGATCGAAATCACTCAGACACTCTTGTTCATAACATCTCTATCTAATGTATTCCAGGTGAAGAGGGCCCCCCCCCTCCCCCCGAGCCAAATCCAAATGAAGCTAGCTTTTTATGGAGGCAGCAAGTGGTCGTGCCTTTGGCTTTTGGCCTCGTGCCTTATCGATCCCTGCAGCGCTCCACTAGAAAAGCACAGCGCGCCCTCTTTTCCACACCTGCGGGCGGCGTGGCCTAATCAGGACTGGCGTGTTCGGCGGCTGCCCTGGGAACGCCTCTCCCAAACGATTAGGTGCTGGGACAGCTCCGGCTCTCTTCCCCTCTTCTCCACGCCACATCCCATCTAGAAAGCATTTCATCTGTAGCTGGCCTAGTGCTGTGTGAGAAGCTCTAGGTAATAGGCTGTGTAATGTGTTGGGGAGGGGGAAGGAAGTTTTAGTATTCTCAGTTAGCGCTGACCTCTGGCAGCCTCAGCCACCCCTTAATAATTTCCTCTGAAAAGATGTAATTGAATTCATCGGGATGAGTAAACATATTATAAGTAGCAAAGAAAGATAGCGATGTTGTGGATAGATCAGGGAAGCGGATAGTGGCCTCACAAGTAATTGAAAATATTCAAAGACAAACACAGGCGTAGGAACTGTGGAGGTAAGTCTTGCATTAATAAACTGCTGCTTTTCTGCTTTCCACTCCACAGCGCTTTACATTTTCACTTCATGTATATTTTCAAGCTGTTCATTTATTAAGCTGATTCTGAAAATCTTCCCAATATCGTATTCTCGAACTTTCAGCCCCGACAAAGCAGCAAACTGACTTGTGGCAGTGGGCTAAAATGAAAGCTTTGTAACAGTCATCCATGTAATCCCAAGTTTGCTGGATCTGACATCCCCAGCCCTTCAGCGTGACATGACTGCAAAACCCGTTCTGTACAATGAGCCGCGCTGAAGCCCAATCCCAGAGGAGCGTGTGTATAATTTCGAGCTTCTAAAATTGACCACCATCTTCCAAACATCGAACATTGTCAGGCTGAAGCGACTGCTGGTGGTCAAGCAATTGTCTGTCAGTTATTGGACGGGCCACTGCCTCGGCTCGGCTCCCGGTGATGGAGAGTGGGCTCATTGTGGCCATTTTCATCTGTCAGAGCAGCGAGCACCTTCAGAAAAGAGAGAATGCTCGGCCCCAGAATGGATTAGTTAGTGGGGAACAGCTGGAGTCCCTCTATGGCAAGTCATTGACTGCAGGACGATGGCTTTTAGCACTAAAAGCTGCCTCATACTGTACATTCCTGAGACTTCTTTCAGACGCCCTATGTGGTAGACGGGGGGGGAAAACGTTAAGTAGCTTTTACCGGAGAAGGGAACGTTCCTTTGACAGAGATGCCGGGTCTCAAATTGCAATCACCCCTTAGTGCACGTACATAGATTCAACAGGATACACAAAATGGAACAACCTGTGCGAGCGCAGTAACGTGGGCAGATGAAGTCAGTGATGGATTTGAACAGATTACAGATGTTGGAATTGTTCATGTTATTGCGTTGCGTAATTTGGTTGATGAGGTCAATACACATCACACGGACAATGTAAATGCTAATGTTAATGTAAATTTATTGGTACTGGTAGGTTGTGTTCGCAATGTTTTATGTGAAGTCATAATTTCAGATGGAGGGCAGGGGCTGATATCAGGAATAGGGATATAAGGAATATACAGGAATTGGGTCTGACAAATCTGTCTTGTAATCAGTCTCGTAATTACAGTCCTGCCAATGTGATAAAATCAAGCCACTACCTTTTGATTCAAAGGGAAATCTATTTAGCTTTGTTTCAGTTTTTGTTTTATGTGGTTAGGCCCAGTAATTACATATGAACCAAAGCAGATCAGATTTTGACTGTTACAACAAGACAAATTCTACAATAAAGGTTAAGCAGAAAGCAGATACAGATTTAGGGCACATTCTATAGTAATAAACTAATAGAGACTTTAAAATGTCTAATACTGGCGTTCACATAAAGCATTTAGACACTAAAGTGTGTCAGATATATTTACTAGTAGTGAGTGGCAGCTAATGGAGTTGTTCCATGGCTCTTTTCGCTATAATGTATAATGTTTTTTAGATAGTTTTTGGACACAGCGGATTTCCATAGTACAGGGTTTCTGTGCGGCTTTAAAAATCATTGAATGAGTTATGCCAAAATTAAGGCCTTAAAAGTCATTAAAAAGCATTAAATTGGATTCAACTGGTATTAAATCAACATTTCTTGGAAACGGAACCCACTCAATGAAATTGCTCAACCATTTTTACTGCATACATTTCTCAAAAATACAAAAAACTATGGTCTAAGACAAATGCATCTGAGGTTTTGACTGAAACTTACACAATCTTCTGCTCAAAAGTGTCCCGTTGTGTCCAATTCAGCTTTGAATATTTGTGGCATTAAAAATATTGTATTTAGGCATTAAAACGGCACTAAAAAGCATTACATGTGACGTGCTGCTGCTTGTAGAAACCCTGATAGTAACATTATATTTCTAACATTCTATCCCAAACTTTATAGACTATCATAAGGAGTGTTTTTGTTTTATTTACAATGATCCGCTCAGAAAAAAAGAGGGAGCTCCAGCTATTGTTTATCCATTCAATGAGGAGGACTCATGTTGTTCTCTGTTTAGACACTATTCAATTTAGAACTTTAGCGGACGTGGTTAGAATGAAAACAACACATATGCCTTACCCTCTCTAGATTTCAGCCCTGTCCTCCTCCTCAATACTAACCTGCTAGGCTCTCTTGAAAGTTATTAAGTCATGTGAACCCAACCTATACAGTATATCCAGTTAAGTCATAAATAAACAGATCTCAGTATCATGTTTTATTACTTTGAATCATTTTGAATCCTTTGTGTACTACTACAATGTGGGATAAGCGTTATTATTTAATCAAACGCGGTGCCAGTATCTGGACTGAGCGTGAGAGGAAGCATATGCCGTCTGCTGTTAGGCCGCTCTCCTCTAGCTCCTAGTTGTTTTTGTTAAAGAGCTTGCGCCCACGCATTCATTCATGCATTCAGTGTGAATTATTACAGTGATCTAAATAGATTGCAGCACAGACAAGCAGCGCTGCTTATTTATTAAATCCCTGAATCCACTTCTTATTTGCACTTTTGAAAATGGCTTGTTGATCTCTGTTTTTGCAGATTATATGTGAAAACAAGCCAGAGCAACAGTCATATTTATATTTGAGTGTTTACGTGAGCTTTTTTTTAATGGTGATTCATTGGATAGAGGGGTAGTATTTCCGCTGTGAAAGCCCCTTGTCTGTACTGGACTTTATGGTATGATTTTTTGAAATATCCAGGCAAACAGTGAGTACTGACGGATTGTGCGGATGAAATGCCTGCTCTGAGTCAGAAGCTCTCAATCCCAGGCTGATGTATTGAATAATAGGACTATGAGCAAATACCCAGTTGAGTGGTTGGTTAGTAATTGAAAAAAAAAAGTTTGCTTAGAGAAACCACTGAATGCGTTGCTGTGTGACTGAAGCAGTGCAACGTAGCCACCTCTGCGTCACGAGTTTGAGTCCAGTCTCCAGGGGCATGCTGGATGTCTCTTATCCTGCGGTCTGGGCTAGAAAACCTGTGGATGAAAAATATATTTCTGTCTATGTTGAATATCGGAAAGACTGAGTTTCCATTCCACCGCTAGTCCATGTGGATTCAGCCTTTGGGTATTGATCTACACACCTAAAGGAAAAAATGTATTGATGTCTGTTGTCAAATAGCCTGTTAGTTGTGTGTTTCAATTTTTTTTCCAGTGCCAACATGAGTAGCATCACAAACACATCCTTGGTTCCTTTTAGCCGAGTGTTTTCTCCTGGAACAAAAAAACAGATGTTTATCAGCCAGTGGCCCGGGAACAGGCAGAGGACTATTCAAAGAAGGATTGTTGGGAAGCATTTTTCACAGCAAAGTCCACGTGGCTGCTGTACTAAGCGCTCCTCCTCCTGTGGGGTTACTGTTTGTGAGGGCTTTCACTTGTGGATTATTATGCTGGACATGCAGTGACTATATACCAGGACCAGAGCTGACAGAGGAAGAAACCTCATAAGAGAGTGATTTTTTTAATGCAGAGAAAAGACAGGATCAGCGCTATGGCATACATTTAAGAGAATATTGTATCTGCAAATATCGACTTCTTTTTTATGGCTCCTCTCAGGGGAAGTGTAACCTGCCTGCTGTATTTGTTGTTTGTCTGTGGCCTGGATAACAAACAAAAGCCAACTGTCTTGTCAACAACCATGAGCAGGTCTAGTTAATTTCATGACTTCTTTTTTGGAGCTGTCGGAGGAGATTCATTTGGTAAGTAAACAAATGTAGACAGGGTTTAGGAAAACTGAAAGGAATCCCATCACAAGCGCTCCCTACTTGGCTCCAGTGCAATTACCTTCTGTAAATGAAGCTCTGTGTGTCCTGTGAGCGCATACCCAGTGCACATGCGGCGTGTCACACTGAGGCTCGCCGCTGTTTACCTCTGCTGCGCTGTGCATTGATGAGGTGGCTGGGGTGGCAGCATGATGTGAGTAGTCCTAGTATAATGCAAGAGAGAGGTGTTCCCCTCCTTAGAGGCAGCTAACTGAGTTTGACAAAGCTGTTTGTGCTGTGAGGCTGTGGGATGCTCCCTGGCTGCAGTCCATGAGCCTGGGCTCACCATCAGGAGGCACTGGCGAAGTGTGTAAGTGAAGGAGTTAGCTTTTAGGTGAGTTCAACACTGGCAGAGATATTGCCTGTAAAAATCAGTCTGAGTTATACAAGGTTTCAAAAGAAAGAAATAGCAGTTTGCTTTTCTATCCAAAATTTGACAAATATCAAATATTATTCCTGCAAACACGGATAAACAGCAGTGAGCAACTGCCGATGATGCCCAGCTCAGCGTGTTGTTTTTCTGATGGTTGTTTTACTGTATATGATGGCTATTTGGCTTTTCGACAGTTGAGATGGCATCTTCTTATTGACCTTTAAGCTCCTCTCTGAACCCTTATTGTGATTCACTTTACCGCTTTAGATCCATACAGCTTCCTTATGGCTTCAAGAGGAGTCAACACACTGTGTGATTTTTACTCAGCCCTGGGTGCCAAGAAACGGGTGTTACCATCTGCTGAAATTGTGAGTTGTTTTGTTTAGCAGCACAACCATTTTTATTATCACAACGTTCTGTCATCCATTCCTACCATTGTATACGTTTAATGTAGAAGTAATTTTTTAAATATTTATTTCATGACATGAAATAAAACACATTATACCTTAAAACAAAACAAAACCTCATACTCCCCAGACTAACTGAATTCAATGCTTCTAAGCCAATTGGATTTGTGAGTTCACTTTTCATTTCACGGTCAAGTCCAGGCTGTCCTACTGGATTAGGACGGTCAAAATGAAGAAGAGCAAAAAGCCAAAAACTATATTAGCATGAGACAATTTTAAATTGGCTAAAAGAAAATAAATGACAGCCCTTTGGTGTTGATGAAGCTTCATAGTGCGACCAAAATCATTGACCAGAAGACACCTTGCTGAGAGGTGTCACATCTAGCCTATTCACAGACTATTGAATAGCTCCTCAGGGTAGACATGTTGTAATAGAACCCTAGGGAATACATCTTGTAGTTTCCATGGTAATATGACTAAGAAGGAGAAAGGACACATATGGGCCCACTATTAAAACAACCTCAAAATCCAAATGGGTGTGGCACATAGAAATATATACACAACAGATTTTGAATTTAGTAAACTGAGATAAAATTACTGCTTTGTTATTTTATAGTCTGAAGTAACTAAACAGGACAGTACAACAACAGTGTAAACATACAAAACTGTATTTTTGTCACAATATTAAATGTATGACAAATGGTAACGTAAAGAAATAAAGCTTAAAGGGAAAGAAGTCACTGCTTCCACTACAATGGCTGCTGCGCCATTATATAAATGGAACGGCCCTTGAGCTATGGCGTGTTCTTTGAGTCTGTGTTTCCTGTGGATTGGGCGGGCTCAGAGACAAGCCACCTCATGATCAGAAAGCTCTGAATCATGAAGGATGCACATCAAAGCCTGGCCTTTTCCCTCAAAGACGTTTGTGTTTAAATCCTCTAGACTGATGGAAAGAAAAGAGAAGATAAAGGAGAACGCAGAGGCCAGCTCGTGTGCGTGTCTGTGTGCTGTGCTCACTACGTCTAATTAGAACAGTTTCGGCTAAATGTGTGGCGGCGCTGCAGCGGGATTGGGTAAGAGTGGCTTGTGGAAGAAAATCCTACTTTCGGGGTCTGGGATCGTTTCGGTCGCACGAGCTCCGTCAGGCACACTGAGACTAAATGGGAGCAGTTAAATGATCTGTGCAAGTAAGGCCTGCGAACAGAGCAGCTGCTCTTCTATTCAGCTGAGTCGTATCAAGAGTGTGGTAAGAGTGTGCGCTGGATCAACTTTTACTATCTCTGTGAGATATAAAGTAGTACAGTATAATGTAGAGGTAGTGTTCTTTTGAAATTGTCAACAAAGGTAGAAATGACTCAAATGTATGTGCATGTCTGTGAAACATTTTTATGACTACAGTCGTAATGAAACACACATTTATTTGCATAAGGCAAAGGCACAAAATGACATAAGGCAATAATAAGTGTATAATAAGAATGTAATGATTGCAGTGCTTTGTAAAGTCTTATAATACACTGATATTACATTGTATCAGGTTTAGGAGTTTGCTCTGTTAATTGTTCCGCAGGAAACTGTCCTGGCCTTTATTTGAAACACTTCCTATGAGAGATGCTTCTTAAATTAATTATGTTTGCTTAATGAATAATTAAGCCAGGGGAAAGATAATTTGATGTTACGCAGTGAGCCAGACCATTGTGCATGTAGAGGGAGCGCTGCTCTGTGTGCCTGGCTGGCTTCACATTGGGAGAGTGAAATGAGAATTAACAAACAGTTTGCCTCCTGTTCCATATTTCAGCATGACTAAAGTATCACTGCTGATCATGTCCCAACAAGTGTCAATACACCGTGTTTGTTTGGCGCAGTAACGACTGAGCACTGACTTCTATTGTTTGACTTTTTGCAGCGGGCTGTTTATTCAAAGTTGAAAAGGAGGAGACGACAAATGTCACTCAGGCAACTAGAAAAACAAAGAATCTCAAAGCCTTTTAAACACTGTGGATAGTGTAAAGGGTTCTAGTATCCAGTAACTACACTCTGTAATATGTTTGATTGAAGTATATAATTTAGTAAAGTAAAATAAAGTAAAGTACATAGCCTCATTTCCTTTTGTTGTTGTGTATTCCCATACATCTGAAAGTGAGAGCTTGTTGACTTTAAATCAGTATAGAACATGTTGTCATCAAGAGCCTCGGTCTGGTCAGTATGTCATCAGTATGGTTAGATAACGTTGTGCAGTGTTGGGTTTTCTAATCAGTTACCTCAGTTAAAAAACAAAAACAGTTGTGCTTATCTCAGAACATCGTTGTCTATGTTGTGGATGTGTGTTCTTGCTAATAAACAGCATTACCTCTCCGCCCTCACATATTCTCTGTAATGGTTCAAATGCCACTGACGGTGTCAATTCGACTCCACTGTGTGATTTATAGGCTCTGTGACTCACTCACATTGACAGAAGACAGACACACACTCACTAACCCCCTCTACCTCCTTGTCTTTGTCCCTCCCTGCTCATAACAAAATCATTGACTCAACACAGAAAGGGCAAATCCTCTTCAGCCCATTTAAATTCTCCTGAGCACATGCTGCCGACTATTCCAAACTAATTAATAGACATGTCATGAATAAAAACACTTTGATTATGAAAAGAGGTTGCCCTCTGCCTTCTTTTAGGCTTGTCATTAGTGTGAGGACACGTGTGGGGAATGGCTGGAGTGTCAGTACCAGCAGCCCCAGACAGCAGCACATGCCCTCTCTGATTAAATCTTTTGCCCCATGTTTTATTCAGGTTTGACGATGCAGGCCCAGTGCGGCGATCTCTGATTAGGTGAGCGTGTTGCACCAGTAGAACCAGGGCTGGCAGGTACAGGAGGCCAAAGCCTATTCAAAGGCCAGGTCCAGATATATGACCCCAGAGAATGCACTCACACAAGCGCTCTCCATCACACTCTGGCCTCCTGGTCTTCTATCAGTCACCTCCCATCCAGACACGGCAGATCCATCACAAGTCATCATTATCAAGAAGAACACATAAGAGTAACCATATTCAGTATCAGAAAGGCACGCTGCTTTATTGGAGATCACCTCATACAGTTTCTGAGAAGCACAATAAATGGCTCAGTAGGCACTTATATAATATGGGAACACTGCAGGGAATTGCATGAAATGATAGGTAGTGTGTTGTCAAAAAACATGACCATTAACAGCGTCTTTGCACAATCATGAATGGATACATTTGTTCCAGCAGTTAGTTTTACACTTGGCTACTTTTATCGATTGCATGTTACAAGTGCAACATCTCAGACACGTACCGCGGACACTCTGCAAAACTGTTATTGATGACACTTTGGCGCTTTGTGTTGTGCCATAAATAGGTTGTGGCTGTCAACATGTGGTCCCGGGCACAGCTGAGCCGTCCCAAAGGGGAGCTGGACCCCCTGCAGGAGCCATCTGTGTGCCGGACAAGGCCATCCATCATCCCCGCACGGTGCTCAATTAGGGGATCTTCTTCAGACAGCTTCAGGCGGCTGCGAGCGGCTTTACATGTACCTGCCAGTAATGAGAACCCTTGAAACCTGCCTAGTGGCTCTCAAAGCAGGCCTCGCGGGCCGAAGGGAATCAATGAGTCAATCCCTGAGGCGGGTCCCACGCCCATACTCAGGCACCATATGTGGACTCCTCTCCACGGACCAGGGGAGTCTAAATTAAGAAGAACGAGCCGTCTCTCACGCACTCACAGCTCAGGCATTTCAGTGAGATATAGACTTGGTTGAGGAACTTGTAGAACTTCTTTATGCAGGGCTGTATTCTTTGTTAGAAAAAAGGATTTATTCCATACCATTTCAACAAGGTCTTTAATGGAAATTGGATATTGAAGAATCCTGGTAACCCTGACCTGAATCTCTGTAGGAATCCTTGCTACAGTCTGCCCTGAATGTGTAAGCGTGTGCTGCTCTGTGTACTCCAGCAGGTGTGCTGACTTACTCTACAGGACACTTTCATTTACAATTTTGGGGCAATAGTTGGCGGCAAGGGAAGATTATATGCAATTCATAAAATTGTGCTCGGTCGCGCTCGAGGCTGCCTCCACTGCATCTTCTCGTTAAGTGCTTCTCATTAATTTCCACTGCCCAGACTTCCAGCACAACCTCCAGTCAAGCTCTCCAGCCCACGTTACCTTAGGCTACTGCTGCCCCACTGTTACAAAAGAATTAAATGCACAGCAAACAGCCCGATCTGTCTTTTAAGCTCTTCACAAGCAGAGACGCCATACAGGTTAGCTGAATTTTGATTATTTGTGATGCCTTTTATTTCCTGTAGCTCCATTCAAGTCACCACACCCCAGGTATTTATTGGAAGAATTGCAGTTGACGTGGGAGGAAAGTACTGTGTAATTGTCTATTGAAGAATTGTGGGTATTTACCTGTTGTGCTCAATTACCTTTCATATTTAAATGGTCAACACTTGAAACAGGGTATGTCGCTGAACACTGCTTTGTCCTTAATTGTAACAAGAAGTCACTCATGTAGTACTGTAGTTGACCGGTCATGAGCAGCACAGAGCTGCACAACTAAGGGCACCATACCTATTTCCCAAAGTGCTTGTAAAGTGTTGACAAATTTCATACTGTGTCCAGCAGGTTGCAAGCATAATTTGCACAGGTTAGCCTCAGCTGCGCCCTGTTTGCATCAAGAGACTTTGTATCAGGAAGCAGGTTCCCCTCAGTGCTGAGGCCGTGAAAAGTCACAGCCCACTGCCCCGACCAGATGAGACTGTGTTACACACCAACTTGGTTTCCAGAGACTGCTTATCGCACAAAAGCTCAGAGCGAGGCCATCGGGCATTTTGCCTGCGTTTGTATGTTGCTATATGGCGTCCGCATCTCTTACATTATAAATCACATTCTTCATGCTGCTGCACTGAGCCCTCATGCTGTTTCCCAATAATCACACCGGCTGGTCTGCTCCACATCTAAATCCCTTCCCTACAATATTCCCAATCCCAGGTATGACTCCCGGACCACATCGGTGGTAAACAACATAAATAGGAGATTTCATCTTTTATATGACTACAGTCATTTCTGTCTCAGAACTAATCATAGTTTTATTTCACATATCAGTCTTCACACGTTGCTCTGTGGACTGCTTTCTGCAGCTCATTGTGACATAAAAAGCTGGATGCAAGGATTTAGGGCACAGGTGTGATTGCAAGTATGTCACAAAATGAATGACCATCTAAGAAAAAGTAAAAGTGTTTTGGCTTTTGAGTTTCTTAAATAGATATAAAAAATAAATAAATAAGTAAAACTAACTACCCATGTTGTTACTGAGCATAAACCATTACTTGAAGGTACAGTATAGTGGAACAGTAAGGTCGATAAATGGCTTCGAAGCGATTCTCATTTATTTCCTTCCACTTGCGTTTGCTTCAAACAATCTGCGAGTGGATGTTTTTGTTGCTATTCTTAGGCAGACAAGTCTCCAGAGGCACGCTCGCTTTTATTTTGATCACACAAGAATATCCTGAATTTTCCCGTAATGATCACAATCCCTTCCATCTCGGAGACTTGCAGTGAGATGACGTGTGTAAGGAAGAGCTTGTTGGAAAATCAAGAAATGTTTTGAAAAACATGCACTAAACTAAAAGGTAATTTAAAATATAAATCATAATTTGAAGCTTTGCATCAGCTCTGAAATGAAAACAGAAGTGATCTACATAATTACCCAATAGAAGGCATCTTTCACATTTTGTCAATGCCAATACATTTACCTTCAGACTTTTCTTGCTAGAACACAATTTTCCCATTCATCAAACCTATTTGCATATGCCACCAGCCTGCCACTTAATAATATGCTCACGCTATAGCTCTGCGCTCATTCAGGAGATGTTTACGTCCCGAAATGAGTGTGTCTGTTGTTCACAAGCGCTTGAGCATGTGGCCAGAGCGCTGTCACTAATAAGAGGAATTAAATTTGTGTAGATAAACATATGGAGATTGCAGGGTGTGAAATTAACTTGGGGCTGTGAAATTAAAGGCAATATCCAGCGAGGTGATAGCTCCGGTTGTTACGCACTGTACATGTGCACGCTGCAATTCAATTAGCGCCGTTGATCGTCTACTTTAGCGAGCCTTCTCTGGCAAAGATGTTTGATTTATTTGTTCATTAGTATCCAACTCCTTCTCTGCTGATCTCCCATACATCCCCTCCATGCTCGAACGACTCCGCAAGCTTCAAGCCACTCTCTCCATCACAAGACACCAGAAATCAACAGAAAAAAATTGGCTCGCACCAAAAATCTCACCCAACTCTTGGCGTATTAATCCCATCGAAAGTGGATTAAATATTAAACAGTTTGGCATGTGCGAGGGAAAGAGAGAGAGAGAGAGAGTGCAGGCCATTGAAATGCCAGGGGATTAAGTTGGTGCGGATATAGTGCAGCAGCAGGCAGGCAGGCAGCAGTGGCATGCTAGAGTTGCTGTTTCTCAATAATAGAAATGTCAGAAAAGGGGAAAGAGGGGAACGGGGGCGAAGTGGGGGAGGGTGGGATGTCCTGCTATAGCTGCAAGCCCTCGCAATCACAGCTGCTGCACTGTGGAATTTTGTCATTACAAGTGCACTCACAGGAAATAGCAGTCACCTTTACTGCCAAGGGAAAGTTGGGATTTTAAAAGTCGTCCATTACTGGGAGCAGGCCGATGCACTCGATAATCTATGGCGACGACCGATTTTAGTGGAACAAACATCCAAAACCGGCTTTGCCTTCAGGAGGAAAGCATTATTCATATCCAATTTCATGCTTTATTTTATAGTGTTTTATCTCTCCCTGAGCGATCACTTTGTCAGCATCAGTAATGCCTATAAATCCTACTGTGGAGGAGATTAGTCTGCGTGAAGTGCCGCTGCCTGCTGTAATTAAAATTCTGCTGGATGGCCAGGGTTTTCTCTCCTGCCATCAGCGCCTCCAAACACATCGCTCGCTGTCTGTCTCCTGTCGCACACTCGCTCACTCTCGCGCCGTCCTTTTGTCCCTCCTCAATAGTTTTAATCAATTACGATGCATTTCGAGACAGATAACAGTATCTGTTTAAGAGGGCTGAACAAAGGGTCCTTTCAACATCCAGAAGCACAGATTGTTTGTTGTTCCATCCTCTTATCTTGGCTTATCTCGGCATCGCTCAATATATAAGCGGAATAAAGTGCCGTGCATGACAGACAGTTCTTATATAAAATAGGAGAACATGCCGTGTATATGTATTTATTTACCTATGTAGTATATAAGGTTACATTACAAGATATTAAGCTTGCGCCTTAGTGGACTGTATTTGACTATTATAAAGTGCACAAACTGCCCCCTTTCTGGGTTAAATAAAAAAGCGTGCATGCCCTCAAGTCCATTTCCATTTTGCCTGAGCTGCTAATGTCTGCCAGTGTGTTCTGAAACCGACTATATTCTGGGAGTTCAACATAACCAAACAACAATATGTCTGTTGCTCGATAGACATGCTGTATTAACAAGACAGTGGCATTCGTACTGTATCACATTACAGCATATACTCAAATAAACAATGGAGATGGCGTTTTTCTTCACATTTTAAAGAGGGGGTATTATGCTTTTTTCAATCACATAGCACCAGTCTATAGCATACTACAATGATGACGTAACCTTCTGTTGGTCTGTATATGCAGTAAATTAAAATAACTGCCTTGAATAAAATTGCTCTCTCAAAATGGCTGTACTGAACGTCTTGAAATAGGCCTCTGTCTCTTTAAGAGGCTTTCCGACACGCCCCCTTCAGCACACTGCTGTGGCATTTAAACAACAACACTGTGCGGGGAGGGGGCTCTGCTGAGCTGAGGAGCAGTGGTTGGTGGCTTGGCTGGTGACAAAAGGTCCAGAGGCGTCTCCAGGAGGTGGGGGCGTTCCAAGGAGGACTGAGGCATAGCTATACCTAAAATGGCTGCCGTCTAAGTTTTTACTGATTACTCAAAAATATGTGAATGAGCCAAGGCAACACTCCAGGCATGTGTTTAATGAGGGAATGACATGATAACATGATATAAAGCTTGAAAAAGTCGATTTTACATAATACCCCCCTTTAATGATGAGATTCAAGGCGTTGTTTTAATTTAATTTTGTCTTCTCGCATCAATACATTGCTATAAAATGTGTAACCTGAAGTAAATTTGTTTTGAAACATATTCTTGAGTGCCTATATTGATTAGTGATGGTTGTTAGCGCTCAATTTAAAGTACTCAATTGTACCCGGGATGTACCTCATTGCTCAAAGGCAGTTTTTGTGCTTTAATCTTTGGATTCTATGGACAGAATAACAAAATGATAGAACTAAATGCTCAATGTGAACTAAAAGGGAAGATTAGCGATCCTCCTCTCCTCTGTTAAATAAATTAGTTCTAGATGTCAGCTGTTTTAAGTTATATGTACCTGGGAGTATGTTAAAATATTGATTAGCCCAAGAACCACTGTAAGGGAAAAGGCCTTCAAATCTTGCAAAGTGATCCTGCCATTCATCCTTTCTCCTCTTCCACTTGTTGGCTCTAATGTGAGCTGTTAATCTGTTTTATCGTTTCATCGAACCACTCTTTGTCTCTTGAGTTACGCCCGACGCTCCCAGCAGCCCATAAGTTTGCGTCTCATTTATAAGTTAGGCCCGGGAGTTATGAGCGAAATCCGGTAATATTAATCAACAAATGTGCAGCGGAGTCGGTTTACGGCCCGGGTGACCTTTTTCCGGGCCATAAAGCTCCGCCTGTGCCAATCTCGCAAACGTCACGGGGTCAGCGCTCATCAGTTATCTGTACTATAGCAGCAACACCAAGCTCAACTCTCCATCTCCAGCAGCTATCAGCCTAAGAGAGATAGATGGCTTTATCAGGAAATGTCGCTATTGCGCTACACATGCCGACATAAATTCCCAGGCCGATAAGGAGAAAGCATTACGCGTTGGCCAGGAGGCTTTACCCTGTGCTAAACTAGGAACATTTTACACCCTGTAGTATGAGTACAGTGTTAATGACAATACGCCTTATAAATTGGGTAGCCGTCTCTTTTGCGATTTGCTTATTATGACGTCGTGGCAACGCGTGAGGAGATAGCTAAGATGCATAAAACTTAATTCCCACCCCAAGACATGCGCCGCAGGAGGTGAATTTATTCCAGTACGGGACAATTTTAGCAGATCAGATCCCCTCCAGATAGCATCGCTGGTGCTTAATTAATATGGAAAGTGGATGCGTTATTTGTTTCTAATTTCTGATCTGCCTTTACTTGGTGATTCTCTCAGTGTTGCCAATTTCTGCCATTCATTTTCTTTCTTCCTGGAACAGCGCCTGAGGGCCACGGGAGTGTGTCTGCGAGCGTTTGGGGTCCTGAATACTAAAGCAGAGGTGACACAATGAAGCTATGTGAGAGGTTTCTACAAAGTGAAAAACAACTCCAGACCCACTTAGGATTAGCATGACTCTGTGTGAACAGCGGCACAGAGGTCGCTGCTGCTTTAACCTTGTGCTTGGCGCCGCTTGCAGCTCTGACACGGTGGTGGATTGGCCCGCTCACTTATTCACCTCCCTGTGGGACGGGGCGAGCAGACAGGTAGCCCGGGAGGATGTTGGCCTGTTTGTTGGTATGACAACCCCAGACACCACCTCTGCTCGGTGTTAGTTTGAAAAATACTATCTGAGATCCAACAAAACACCTTAGGCTCTTTACAGACATATCTGAAAGGATGGAATAACTATTCCAAATGTAGTAACGGTGCACAATCTTTTCAATGTGTGTTCAGAATGAGATTGTGTCCAAATATGCTGGGGCGACAGTGGCACAGATGGTAGAGCGTTTCGTCTCGTGAGTGGAAGGTTGGCGGTTCGAATCCCACCTACTGAAGGTGCACACTGTTGTTGTGTCCTTGGGCAAAACACTTCACCTACCTTGCCTCCAGTGTCTGCTTGAGATGGTGTATGGATGAGCGAGTGAATGGGCTATATAAGTTGAGATCATTTACCATTTTTACCATATGATGGAAATCTGACCACTGTGACCTTGCTAAAAGACAAATGGCTGCTAATGACTGATAATACATAATTACAGGCAGTGTAAAGGGAGACACAACAGGCAAAACTCCTTCGGACCTTTGTTTCCTGGTGGAAAATGCCAAATCCAACACAGTGTTTTATTTTAATCAGCTCCAAAGCATTTTAATCACATTCCTGGGACAAAATCTGAAATAGCACACCAAATTGTCTAGTCTTACCTAACAATTTTAGTCTAAAAACAAACAAACCTAGTTTTATCCATTTTGGATTAAAAGTAATTTAGGTGTTTTTTTCATTTAGAAGGTGATTAAGGTTAAGGTGTACTTTATTGATCCCCGTAGGGAAATTTGTTTTCTGCATTTGACCCATCCTTCAATGCCACTGGGGCAGCCTGTCGGAGCAGTGGGCAGCCGGCGTAGGCTGGCCTCTAATGGTCAGAACCTCCTGGCTGGAGGATTCACCGATTGTACTTGCCAAATTTCTATGAGTAATCTACAGTAATCTTCCTGAAAAGTCTTAAGAATCATAAATCTCCCTTACACTAATTCATAAGCAATCAGCATTAAGGCCAACTGGGACTGCTGACAGGGCTCAAATTTACCATTGTTTTGTGATCCAAACAACGTGTATCGCCATGTCTTTGTTTACAGTGTTGCAGTCTGGACTGTTTTCATGTGTGCTGAAGATCTG
Organism: Neogobius melanostomus; assembly: GCA_007210695.1. Taxonomy (NCBI): domain Eukaryota; kingdom Metazoa; phylum Chordata; class Actinopteri; order Gobiiformes; family Gobiidae; genus Neogobius; species Neogobius melanostomus. The sequence continues at coordinate 1,196,489 of VHKM01000281.1, forward strand.
CCAAAATTTAGGGGATTATTCATGGCATGTGTTTTCTGTGGCACTACACAGCGCTTAACCTTGTACCACAGTGACATCAAGACTCTCAGACTGACCTCCAAACAAAAACACATCTTAAAAAAAGAAAAATAAATCTACACTCATTTCAGATAGCGCAACAAATAAAAAAAGATTTAATCTTCCACAATATGTTTAAAATGTAATTCTGGTCAGACATATTGTATATTGTAGTAAAATCATCCAACCCCTCCTAAAACTCAATGGCAGTGCTGAGATGAGTGATGTTATGAATCAAGTAATAGCTGTTTTATAATCTCGCTATTATGGACCCGGCCGATGTACCACTTGTCCTGAGTGCTCCATTTCACCTCACAAATCAGTTCATAACTTTTCATCGTCTTCTCAATGGTGGATTCAGCCTTTGATTTCCGACCTTGCTATTTTGATGTCAATGGTGTGCTTTGTTGCCCGCTCCGCTCCGCTGATCATGTGACAGCGAAGGACAGTGTGTTGAAGATGAAGCTGTGGCAATGGCTTTACAGCTCAATCTATGGAGGACGGCGTGGATCTGGAATGCCAAATTAAACAGACTTAATCTGTTTATGTGTTGAATAAACAGATTACGCACATGTAGGCCGCACTGGGGAAATGATTTCATTGCCCTTTTAAGTCTTAGGGGTCAAAGCCTGAACATATGGCTGACTGACTTCATACAGTTACGGCTCAGTATACATGGACTACTGCTTTCATAATCAGTTTGGCTCACTGTATTCAAAGGGCTTTGTACATAAATGTACTGTTGGTTTGTTGATGGTTTTCTAAATGTGGTGTTGGCTTCTTCAATTTTACATTGTAATTTCAATTAGAGATCATTTCATTGATGCTTCTGCAATGCATTTCTGGTGTAGACATGGTTTACACCTAGTTTAAGCTTGATCTAGGGATGATGGAACTTGTAAGGTCAAGTATTTTACGAGTTGGTACTTGTGAAATGTTCAAGAAGGCTGACATGAGTAATACATGTAATGTTTCCATCCATACGTACAACTGCTGGGTCACTTAAACAACACATAATTAATATTAACATTGTATTCCCATGCAAAGTTGCATAATGCACCTTTAAAGGAAAAAAACCTCTTAAAATGAAATTGAATGTGAACAGGGCATACTATTTGAAGTATTGAAGCCGTAAGTACATTTTCAGAAATTGATATTTGTGACAATAAATTAATACAAATTCCTTTTTCTCTTTCCATTGTGCTGCCTCTCGTGATTGATCCCTTCTCTTGACCCACAAAGGTGAGCATATTTACTCTTCATTATTGCATTTGCAATGTGCTACGTACAGATGAAACTTGTAAAATAAGAATATCGTGAAAAAGTTATTTAGTAATTCAACGTAAAATGTGAAACTAATATGATACAGACTCATGATATGCAAAGTGACATATGTCAAGTCTGTGTTTGTGGCCATACTGCCTTTGCTATGTCCAATCCCGTCAGACCTTGGAAGCTAAGCAGGGAAGGGCCTGGTTGGTACTTGGATGGGAGACAGTTTGGGAACACCAAATGTTGATGGTCGGAGGGGCCGATGGCACAGACTGGTTGCCTTGCTTCTGTCAGTCTACCTCAGGGCAGCTGTGGCTACAATAGTAGTTTACCACCACCAAGTATGGAGTGAATGAATAGTGCAATGTAAAGCGTCTTAATGTAAAAAATATATAAACCGATCCATTATTATTATTATTATTATTATATTATTATTATTATTATATAAATAAAGATCTTCTTCTTCTTCTATTTCATTTTGATGATTTTGGCTTAAGCTTGTAAAAAAAACAAATTTAAAATCTCAGAAGATTAGAATATTATATGTATGAAATCAATAAAAGAAATGATTTTAAACAGAGAAATGTTAGTCCTCTGAAAACCATAATCATGCATAAGTACTTAGTACTTGGTTTTACGGTGCCTTAATGCAGTTGCGTGGCATGGTTGCTCTCAGCCTGTGGCACTGCTGAGGTGTTATGGAAGACCAGGATGCTTCAACCAGAGGAATAATGACATTTGAAGCCCATGTCCAGGATCCGTCTGTGTGTGACGGCTCTTGATGCAATGACTCCAGCCTCAGTCCACTCCTTGTGAAGGTCCCTCACATCCGCTTGTGCACCTTTTTCTTCCACACATTTCCCTTTAACTTAACTTTCTATTTATGTGCTTTGATACAGCACTTTGAAATATCCAACCTCTTTTGCTATTACCTTTTGAGGTTTCCCTCCTTATGGAGGGTGTCAATGATGGTTTTCTGCACAACTGTCAGGTCAGCAGTCTTCCCATGATGGTGAATTCTACTGAACCAGACTAAGAGACCATTTAAAGTCTCAGGGAGCCTTTGCAGGTGTTTTGGATTATGTAGCGGATGAAAGGAGACACTTTGAGCTACAATATAGTCCCTTCTCACAATATTCTAATTTCTGAGATTTGAATTTGGGTTTTTTAAAAGCTGTGAGCCAAAATCATCACGCAAAGTGAGATATATCAAGCCTTTATTTGTTATAATTTTGATACTAATGGCTCACAGCTTGTAAAAACCCCAAATAAAACATCAAATCAAAATTAGATATATTATAATTGTTTGTTATAATTTTGATTTTGTGTCATTTTGCATGAGTCTCTATCATATATAGACTCAACATCAATTTTAAGTTGTATTACAGAAATAAAGGAACTTTTTCACGATATTTAATTTTCCGAGTTTCACCTGTATATGTCGTGAAGCCTTACTGAGTATCACCCCTGCAATCCCGTGTCTTGAAAAGTGGCGCAATCAGAAATCCTTACAACATTGTCGCCTCAGCCCGTCATCCACAGTGAACTCATGCAGCATGTGGCGAAGCTCCTCAGTGATGAAGCTTGACATTAGTGATAAACGCAGTGACCAGAAACTGTCAAAAGGCAGACCGGCACACCTCCTGGGCTCTTCCCTCGGTCACGCTCCACACTGCTCCCTGTTCGCGGCCCGTCCCAGCCACTCCGCGTCAGCCCTTGTAGGACAATTGAGGTCATAGTTCACAGTGGCGCGGGCTAAAGTGAGTCACTAAGTAGCTCGAGGCATCGGCAGCCAACGTTAGTCATCGCTAAATGTCTTTTCACCTCTGTGCGTTTGAACCTGAAATCCCTGCCTCAGCAGCGCTCCCAAAGTGGATAAAAATACAACAGATTGAAGGCAAAACTGCTTTCGAAAGAAGGAAAGATACAGCACTTTTTTTGTTTGACCAGTTTATCTCTCTTTGACAAGTTGTCACTCTCACCCGCTGTCTTTTTGTCCTTTAGAAAATGCTCTAAATTATTCACAGGGCTCCACGTTTGATAGCGCTGCTGTCACTGCATATCACTTTAAATACGGATAAGGGAGAAGTTTGCGGCTTGTGTGTTTGTGAAGTCTGTTACAAAACACTGATCAGCTTGAATGTGATTTGACTAATGTAAATTTTGTCAGGGTTTGCAAATAT